>OX638216.1:12595119-13266451 GCA_951805285.1 Thymelicus acteon | reverse complement strand
ATGACTGCCTCGCAGGACCAAAGGTAAAAGGTGCACACCCAGTCCACATGACGCCCGAAATAACTGAAGCATTTCAGCGTTGTAAGGACTCACTCATACATGCCACACAACTAGCTCACCCAGACTCATCTGCTGAATTAGCAATCGCGACAGATGCATCTGATGTTGGAATTGGGGCTGTCTTGCAGCAGCGTAAGAGTAACGGTTGGCAACCACTTGCATTCTACTCACACAAACTCAGCTCATCACAAAAGAAATACAGCCCATATGACCGCGAGTTACTGGCTATCTATGAAGCGATCAAATATTTTCGTCATATGTTGGAAGCTAGAAATTTTGTAGTGTACACCGATCACAAGCCACTAACATTTGCATTTAGCCGAAATAGAGAGAAATGTACACCAAGGCAATTTCGATATCTAGATTTTATCTCCCAATTTACAACCAGTATCCTGTACATTCCTGGTCGTGACAACATCGTCGCCGATGCTCTATCCAGAGTAGAGGAGATTGGTAGCGCAATCGACTACAAGGAGCTTGCACGTTCTCAGAAATCTGACTCTGAGCTGCATGACCTACTCAACCAAGGCTCACCCTTGCGACTAGAAAAGGTGCAGATACCGGACTCACCTCATGAACTTTACTGCGACACTTCTACCTCTACACCACGTCCATTCGTCACACCCAGCTTCCGCCGACAAGTCTTTGATTCCTTACATAGCTTGAGTCACCCAGGAACAACAGCTACTGTGCGACTGGTAACACAAAGATTTGTCTGGCCAGGGATACGCAAACAATGTAGAGAGTGGGCTAAAGAGTGCATACACTGCCAACGTAGCAAAATTTACCGTCATACCTCCGCTCCCCTTTCCTCTATCACTACCCCTACATCGAGGTTCTCCCATATCCATCTTGACATAATCGGGCCTCTTCCAATATCATCTGATTTCAGGTATTGTCTCACAGTCATCGATAGATTCACGCGATGGCCTGAAGCAATCCCGCTCAAAGATATTACTGCTGAGACTTGCGCATCTGCTCTTGTGTCTGGCTGGCTGGCCAGGTTCGGATGCCCATACAAAATTACTACGGACAGAGGTCGGCAGTTTGAATCACATCTTTTCAAGGCCATCGCCGACATGGTTGGAGCTAAACATTTCCGGACGACCGCTTACCACCCAGCAGCCAATGGTATGATTGAACGCCTGCACCGCCAGTTGAAAGCTGCCATCATGTGCCATGGTTCTTCCAGCTGGACTGAAATTCTTCCGTTAGTATTGCTGGGAATAAGAAGCGCGTGGAAGGAAGACCTGCAGACATCAACAGCAGAGCTTGTGTATGGGGAACCACTACGCCTTCCAGGTCAGTTCCTTGCTCCATCTGATGACCACACTACTGGAGACATCACCACCTTGGCTACCCGTCTACGAGCAAGTTTAGCCAACCTAACACCAAAACCGGCAAGCTGGCACAGAAACGGTCCGTTCTTCATCCCACGTGACCTAAAGGACAGTTCACATGTATTCTTGCGGCAGGACCATGTTCGAAGACCGCTAGAACCGCCGTACTCAGGCCCACATAAAGTCCTCGAGCGCAACCCAAAGTTCTATAAACTCGACGTGTCAGGAAAGACAGTCACAGTCACAGTAGATCGCCTCAAACCTGCTTACCTGGCGAGCGAAGCTGCTTCTACACCTGCACATCCAGATCCAGATGACAACGTGAGGCTTACAAGATCAGGGAGAAGAGTACGCTTCCCAGACTTCTATCGATCGCAGTAGCGATCTCGGAGGGGGAGTACTGTAGCATACACTCTGCTCTTAGCTAAAAATCTTAAAAAAATAATTATTAAATATTATGTTAAAATTGCATAAATAATTTAAAAGTAATTACTAAAACTCTATACATAACTTACAAACTAAACTTAATTATAAAAACAACATTCTTTAAAAAGTGATAAAATAAATCGACACACACGCGGACAAAATAATTAATACGCCAGCGTTGTGTTATAGCTAATTCCTGCAGAGCGCAGAGTGAATGCTATCGTTTTCCGCGCGTTCGTTCACGCGCCGGCCGACCGGTGACTGATTTGAATTCTATGCTCGGGGCGCGCGCAGGTTTACTTACTTGGCTTTTGTTTTTCTGCTGTAATGTGAGGATTATTTTTTCTTGAGGAATAGAGTGGTGTAAATAAAACTGGATTTTAATTTCTGATCGTCCCTGCTACTGCAACTACAATTCACGCATATTATTCACTTACAAAAGTATTTCAGATAAAAAGAAACACCGTGTAACGTTGTATGCTAGCTAGTCACAAAGCATGCTGTGGTTTCCGGTTATACTAAGAACAGTTTGATAGGTGTTATAAAAAAATGTTTCAAAAATGTTAACGCCGTATTTTATGTTGGTAATCCAAAATTTAAAAAAAAATGTAAGTGTACAAACTTACAGTTGTTTATTCCCTTTGTTTTACTTGCAATTACATCGCTTTTGATGTCGGTTCAGAACGCATAGTACATTAAATCATTTTTTTATTTAGACAAACAAAGCAAAATATACACAATTATCCATCCACAATTATTTAACTGTAGCACCATTACATGATACTTACCTCTTGAGCGGCATGTCGGAGTTCTTGTCGGTGGGGTTGAGGAAGAGCTTGAGGTGGCAGTTGACGACGCGGCGCAGCAGCAGCAGCAGCGGCGCCAGGCGCTGCGCAGCCGTGGACGCTGGGTCCACTACGGCTACAATCTACAACACCGGGTAATATGTTCAACACACTAGTGGTGTCCACTGCACTGGTGCCATCTGCACGCGATATTATGTGTTCCCCAGACGTTTACGTCATATTTTCGGCTCGAAGGACCAAAAAATTATACTGTCTACTACAAACGCATTGTTACGCAGTACGAACATTCCCCACCCACACCAACACGTCCGGTTGAACGAAATCGCAACCAAACACCAAACCTTTGTCCATACAGTCCCACTCCCAACTAAACTCGATTGCTTATCGCTTTACACGGACGGCAGATCAAGCAGCGCGTACGTTATTCAATATCGCAAGATTACCATAGCTATCTCTTGTAAGAAAAAAGCAAGTCATATATCCGGCTCGAAGGATTAAAAAATTATACTGTCTACTACAAACGCATTGTTACGTACAAATATTCCCACTCCCAACTAACCTCGACTGCAGCCTCATCGCTGTAGACGGGCGGCAGGTCGAGCAGCGAGTGCTCGGTGCGCAGCGTGGCGGGCAGCGCCGTGCGCACGCGCGGGCTGCGCGCCGACACCACCGCCACCGCGCGCAGGTATCCGTCCACAGACAACTGCTTCACCTCCTCTACTGGCACACATACAATTTCCTAAACTATAATATTATTATAAAGAGGAAAAATTTGATTTTTTATTTGCAATTGATAAACTCAAATAACTCAATAAAGAACCGATTAAAAAAAATCTTTCATCACTGGAAAACTACATTTCTGTGTAACATAGGCTATATTTTTAATTGTGATTAATAATATTTTTTACTTCATCACAAGTAAAACATTTCAAGCTTAGCGAAATGGGCACAGATAATAAAAGCTAAGATTTTATATTACGAGAATATTACATATATTCCCCAACAAGTACAAGTAGTTGCAATGATATTAAGAAGTATTAATCAACAAAGGCTCATACCATCGTCATCAGAGTCAACGTCATTATTCTTGGACGATTTTTTCTTGAACAAAACATCGTTCACTTTATCGGCGTATGCCTGATTGCTGAATCTAAAAGATAAAGATATGCTGGTTTATAATGTCAATAGCAATTATCAGTTTGCCTAAACAAATAAAATCTATCAGCAAAATATAAGTTCCATCCCTATTAGAAGCTGATTAAACTATAACATTGACAGCAACAAGTATTACCACAATCCAGTCAAGATTGTACAGTTACAGTACCTCTCAAGCAGCAGGAAGTCGTCAAGCGTGAACTGCTCGCCGTTATCGAACGGTCCGACAAGCCGCGCGTTGTGCACGAGCGCGCGCTGCCCGCCGCGCAGCCGCAAGCTGCGGGCGCACAGCACGCGCGCCGCCTTCATCACCCACTCGTGTTTGTTTAACGCGGGGATTAGTTCCGGCTGGAAATATATACCTAATACATATACAAAAAATCTAAACTAATATTATAAAGAGGAAAGTTTAAATTTGTTTCTTTGTTTGTAATGGATTAATTTAAAACTACTGGACAGATTTCAAAATTTTTTTCTCCAATAGGATGCTCTATTGTTTCTATTAACGCGTAAACAACTTAATATTATATCCTGCCTACAGATTTGTTTTCCTCACTCTAAGATCAACTGTTTAGTTTTTAAGAGTGATGTAGATGCACTAATGTTATGATATCTTTAAATGTATAACGTTAAATAAAGATGTAAATAATTAAAATTCTGACTAATATGGTCTATAATTTATTTAAAAAAATTGTGACGTATACGAAAACCATCTATGCAAAGTGAGGACGGTTACCAGTTTACATATAATTCGAAATCATAGCATATTAGGTCTCTTGTAATTTTAATTATAATAATAATGCTATTCACTGACCAGAATCTCGCAGTCCTCCCTTTCATGGCAGCCTTCGTCTTCAAGTAACTGAACCACATACTTAGTGGCCCGGTCGTTGTCGAGCACCGTCAGCGCGGCCACCACCACTTTGTTCAGCGACTGATCTACTGCCATACTCTCGTTGATGTTGGGAATAAAAGCCACACGAATCCCACTGGATTCCCTCTAAAAATAATAAAATTGTTATCAAACTGAAATCGAAAACTAATGTGTCTCATTTTAACTATAGCTGTATAGTTTAATGATAAAGCAATTTTCATACCATCAAATAACAGAAAAATAAGAAAATGAAATAGTATCTACACAAATTATGTTGATTTAAACTTTTCAACAAAAAACATTTATATTTATTGACACACAAGACAATTTAAATCTTAAAGTCCACAAATACTTTAATTAAAACTTCTGTATGTAAATGAGAAATATAGCTTTTTGTACCATTTGCAAAGTTGCTTTATCATGGAATAAAATAAAACTTTAGATTGTATTAGCTAAAGTGCTAAACCATACCATAAATGTAAGTGCATCCCTTAACAGTTGTCGACTCTTCTTTAGGTTCAAATCGCCAATCACCCAAATGGTTTGAGTTATTCTCTCCTGTTTTCCCGGTTTGGTGAAGTACTTCAACACTGGTAGAGCAGTTGCTAAGGCGTCACGACCTACGAATTTTTATTAACAAGAACCATTTCATTACATTTAGAACACCTACCATTGGGCTAGTAAATTGTTGGTTATTTTAGTGTGCCTTCACATTAGGTCGCAAGTAGTGCGGCAGCAGCGCGGCAGCAGCGCGGCAGCAGCGCGACAGCAGCGGATGCCTTCTCATTACAAATACAGCCGCGCGACTTGCTTAGATTAGAGTGGCCAGTTTATTTCAATAATGGACTCCAACGAGGAAACATCATTGTTGTTCCTGCTTTTGTTGGTTCTCCTTCGGCGCCATCGACGTCGCATTCATAAAAAAATCATATATTTTTTTAGTTTTATCATTCTCTTATTTTAGAAGTTACAGGGTGGGACACATTTTACCACTTTGGAAGTGTCTCTCGAGCAAACTATTCAGTTTAGAAAAAAATTATATTATAAACCTCAATATCATATTTGAAGACCTATCCATAGATAGACCTATCCACACGTATGGGTTTGATGAAAAAAAAATTTTGAGTTTCAGTTCTAAGTAAGGGGAACCCACAAAATTTATTGTTTTTTTTTCTATTTTTGTGTAAAAATCTCAATGCGGTTCTCAGAATACATCTACTTACCAACTTTCAACAGTATAGTTTTTATAGTTTCGGAAAAAAGTGGCTGTGACATACGGGACGGACAGACAGACAGACATGACGAATCCATAAGGGTTCCATTTTTTGCCTTTTGGCTACGGAACCCTAACAAGTATATACTGGATTGATCCTTTTATTTCGAAATCGGCATGTGAATACTGATTATGTAACAGTATTCAAAGTGTTGAATTATGGTAGTAATAAGATTGCAACACTGGCTCGAAGCCGACTGACCGCACGCGGCTGCCGCGCTGCCGCCCGCTATGAAAAATCGCGTGTCGCGCGGCTGTCGCGCTGCTCTTTTTAGTATAGAAGTAGCAACGCGACAACCGCGCGTCTGTCGCGCTGCTATTGTCGCGCTGCTGCCGCACTACTGGCGACCTAATGTGAAGGCTCTCTTAAACTGAGTTTTTCTATATTTTTGTTTGGACACCTTGTGAAAATTTTATAAATGTAAATAAATAAAATGGGAAGTTATGAGAAGCATCCTACTTGCAATACTATTGACAAACCTGGGTTTGATTCCCAACCTAATCACATTTACTTGATAGATATACGAACTTGTGATGTTTCTTATAACTAGAGACCGGATTATATGCAACATAAAAATTTTGTTATATACATGCAAATATGCATGAAAAATGCATGAAATATGCACGAAAATGTGCAAAATTAAATGATAATTTTTAGGAATCCAAACAAAGAAAACTTCTTCGAAACCCTACATTGCGCGTGACCAGACACGCACTTGCCCAGTTTTTTAATATTTTTATAAACGCAAACGTATTGTTCCAAATGTTCAGTAGTCAGATTGTGTCTTCGATCATTCAAAAAATATTTATACGTGGTCGCTCCACATCCACTGAGGTGACTGGGCAGAATTTGAACTTTTGGTGCTGTATTAGTACTTATAGTTTCTGGCAAAAGTTCTAAAACTATCAATTGGACACAATAATATGCATCGTAACTAGATCTTAAGTAAAATATGTAATTACTGCTGAGGATGGCTTAAATATGCAAATGCATGTGCAAATATGCAAATGCATATAATCCGGTCTCTACTTATAACGTTGACTCAACCCACCACGCAACAATGTTATCGGTTTTAAACGACAATAAAATTATTTATTTCATGGTACCTGTAAGATGCATAAGGCGATGTATATTGTCCTCTGTGAAGAGCTCCGATGAGGCAGCAATGCCCGACAAGTCAAGGTACTGAGAGGGCTCCGAACTCAGCACACGTCGATTGAGTCTGTAAACAAATATTTTCAATACACAAATGAATAATATTCATTAAACGTTGAGTTTTCTATCCACGGAAGTACTAATCTTTTCTTATGAGGCTCTTCTAGGAAATTAAATCATTGTCTTTTTTTTGTAATTCCTTCCATAATCTCTCTGTATATTCCTGCTTACTCCAGTAACCAACACTTAGGCTACGTCCGCACAGATAGGTGGCTTGCTTAGCGTCTAGAGCCTAGTGGTTTGCATTCTAGCTATTTGCTAGGATATACGGTGGCCGCACTGAGAGGTGGTTTGCGTGGTGAGTTGCTAGGTGACTTGGTCATTTTGCTTGTTAGCACGTTGACATTCACATTGACATTGACACAAATTAATATTTTATCCATTTTTTTCTTCCAAAATGCCTCGCGCCTAGTGACAAAAAACCAACAGTTTGTTTACATCGATACACGTTAAGCGACTAGCTAGGCACCAAGCGCGCAATGCGGCCAGACGCGAACACTATAGAACGTTTGTTTTACTAAGCTAGTCGCTAGGCTCTAGGCGTTAAGCAAGCCGCCTGTCTGTGCGGACGTAGCCTTAGGGTGCACGCATGTACGGATAAATCTTAGTATGTATATTTGTATAAGTATTTATGTAGAAGATTTTTGTCTATTTGATTGTTTCAAACAATTATTCTAAAACCAAAGTTTTATTATATATCTTTTTCTTTAATTTATTTATGTACCACACAAAATAAGAGTAAAACTTTAGGACGCAAGTATGGCAGGGATATTACTAGTATAAAATGCATCAGTTAATTTGTTGTACAACAAACGATGTTCATAGCGACCTGGAGACGATATGCGGCTGCTTCATGAGGTAGTCGAGCGCGTCGTCCGTGTCGGCGAGGTCTCCGCGGAACACGGCGGTCTGCAGGCGGCGCGTGTGGCGCGCCAGCGCCCCCACCAGCGCCTCCTCCAGCAGCTCCACCGACAGACCCCCCGCACCCCCCGTGCCGCTCGTGCCCCCCTCTTCGCGGAGCGGCACGCCGTTTATCAACACCTACGAGTAACATGGTAATCATAGGCCGCTTTTTTATTGAACGACATGAAGACACAGAAACAGCAGTTTTATTAATTAACACTTCAGAAAAACGGAGGCTTTCGATTCGGTCGTAGTTTTTTTTTTAAGTTTGTTGCTTCAGTCTTCTCACGTCACTCATTATCACTTCATTTATCAAACGATTTGGAAAGTGATTTTTTTTTTATTTGAATATAGTTCAATGAATAATAAATTCATTATTCAGGTCAAAAGTGATTTTACAAACCAAATAACTTCAGACTTTACTCCACTTACCTGTGGAAAGTTGTTTGTTCCCAACTTGGCGACGAACTCTTCTGATAATTGGTTGCCAAAATTGTACTCTGAATCTTCAGCTAAAATTTCGATGACTTTTGCATTCGATCCCACATACTTCTTCAGTTGTGATTCAATCATTTCCATGGTTAATGTTTTATCCTTGATTGAAGAGACAAGCTGCAACCAAAAAATATTTTTTACTACTTTGGTACATAACACGACTTATTTCCATTATCCAATAATGGTGGCAAAATTATCATATAAGAATTTCCGATACTTGGATTGTACACTTACCTCTTCACCAATCCGCGCAGGAGCAAGATGGTCGCGCTCTAAGCTTTTTCTATCGCGAGATTCAAGAAAAGTTATCAATTATACCAAGGCTACATTAGCAAGCTTCGGCGATGATTATATTATTATTCGGCGATATCGCAACAAGTGTAGCACCGTGAAAATTATATAGCGAACACCCGAATACGAATATTCGTGTGCTAATATACTCTTAGTCTCATCATCATAGATAAGCAACCAACCTGACTGAGGAAGTAAAACGCCTCCTTGTTAGAGTTCCGGTCCTGCGCTATGTAGTTGAACGCGGACCGCACGGCGCCCGTCAGCCGCGCGTCCGCGCCGGCCGCCAGCACCACGCCCACGCGCACCGGCGTCGCGTGGCTCAGCAGCGTCTCGCCCAGCTTCAGCGGCGGACCAGACGCCTCCGATGTCGGGTCCACTACCATTACCTAGTGAGGGAAAGTTTTTTTTTACATGGAGTAAGTTAGTGCTTGATGGTAAGTGGCGCTGAAGTCCAAGGTGGAGAAAGCACTTAATAAAAGCCTATTCACTCTTCTCTCGAAGAATTCATACATTGTATGTATGTATCACATGAGGCAAGTCGGTGTTTAAGTATGTATAATAAGTGAACTACGGCGATTAGATGCTGTTCATTTTAACAGAAAAAGTTATATCATACCACAGATTATAAAATGTAATGAGTTAGTGAGTATAATAGAATAGAAGTACTAAAATTTGGTATAGGGTAAAAGCCCTATAATTTTTTGTTTTTATAAAGTTACAGTATTAATTATACATACAACTGATTCTGATCCATTTCAACATAAAAATGATTGTCTACAACTTACATAATTGTATATATTCCTCTTCATATTCCGGAGCATGCCGGGGTAGGTGGGGCGCAGCAGCTCCATGTAGGAGGAGGGCCAGCGGCGGTAGCGCTCGTCGCTCTCCAGGTCGTTGAGCCACAGCACGGCCGAATCGCGCACGTCCAGCCCGTACTCCTCCCACGAGTACGACTCGCCCAGCTCCAGCGACATCAGTGTGTTGATCAGCTTCTTCGACATGCCTGAACGTAATAATGTTCCAAATAATACTAATTGCATCATTGAATTATTATTACTAGCATATAGAACCGACACCGCGTACACGATGCTTGTCCCAATGAATTGGCGCCAATGGGCTTCAATTTTCAGTGGATTCGTTCGATTTTGAAAGAACGGGGGCCCATTTTTGAAAATAGAACCTCCCGGCGCGACACAAATTTTGTTCGCGATGTCTGTTCTGGTACTTTTGTACATTGTACTTCAATGATTTGAATGTGTTTTTTATACTTAAAAATAAGTTAACTTAGTAAAAGCCTATTCACTCTTTTCATATATGTATATGTTACTGGCAAAACCCGATTTCAGGTTAAACTAGTTTGGCCTAGGCCAGACTAGTTTGGCGCGACACGATTAGGCAAAACTATAATAGTTTCTCGTCAGTCTAAAACTGATTAGAACCGAATTGTTACGGATTTATATTTATTAGACAAATCTTTGTACTTTAAACCTCTTAAATTACAGGTATTTTAGTCACGACTGCACTTCAAATTGTATTCGAACACCAAATGTAGTAAATGATCACCAAATTAACTGCTCGCGTATATATTGTTTCTTTTGGATTCTTTTAATTTCCAGATGTAGCTCGAAATGGTTACAAAACCGACTTAGTCAACCCCGACCCCACTTGGTACTAGTCTGCCCTACCCCTAGAGTGAATGTAAACCCCGGAGGCGCGGAGGGAGAGCAGCCCCCGCCCGCTGTAAGCAACTGCAGGCACCATGTGAGCCGAAGCGGCTGAAGCTGGTCGCCGCAGGCGACCAAAAAGCCGAAGTTGCGTAGGCGAGCATGGAGTGCCTGCAGTTTGTTACGCAAGGGCGGAGGGGCTGCACTTCCCGCAGCGCCGGAGACGTTCGGAAGCCTGTTTGTGAATCAAAAAATGAATTAGCATCTTTGGTTATAATTTTACATTAAAATGCTGTTTTAATTTTGGTGATCATTTACTACTTTTGGGTTAACAATGATTTATTTGATGGTAAGTTAAACATAAGCCAAACTTATTGACGAGAAACTAGTTTTGCCTAATCGTGTCGCGCCAAACTAGTTTAACCTGAAATCGGGTTTTGCCGGTAACATATACACTGTATACAGTTATGTACCCTACTCACATTTCTCCTAGATACAAGTTTCCTTTTATTTCTTTGATTTGTCTGAAAGATCGCTTTTAATTGATAAGGTCACTCTGTATTTTGCTTAACGATTAATTGTGTTCCTACTTTTGTAAACTGCTTTTGTGTGTGCAAACAATAGAGTTAAAAAAATTGAATTTAATATACACTGAAACCTGGTTGACTGGGACCTAGATAATTAAGAAACCTCCACTAATGATAATTACCGCAGTGTAATTGATCAGTAATAGAGGTTTGCATTTTTAACCGACTTCAAAAAAGGAGGAGGTATTCAACTGAGCTGTATTTTTTTATATTTGTTACCTTAGAACTTTCGACTGGGTGAACCGATTTCGATGATTCTTTTTTTAATCGAAAGCTGGTGCATGCCCTGTGGTCCCACTTCAATTTGGACGAATCTGACGACTAGTTTTTGAGATATTTGGAAGTCTGTTATTTTTTGTGAAGAATTATTTGCATTGCAATACTAGGTAACTATTTCATAATAATTATGTAAACACGTTTGCATAGCTACTGTAGCGGCATAATTAAAGAAAGAAACCTAAATGCATAATGAAATAACCATTACAAATATCAAAATAATTAATGATATGCAAAAAGCCAGAAAATATCACAAAATTTGTTGAACTGTGGGCCTTGGCCGTCGGTCTTTTGTGACACGACCAACTTAACAAATAATGTCGAGATCTGGAATTTCCATATACACACACATACTTCATTTAAATTATAATACATTAAATCAAATTTACATTTACAAGCACATCTGAGTAAAAATTATTGCATATATCCTTGACCTAAATTATAATAATCAATGCAAAGTATAGACTAGAACTGACACGGATCTAGCGCGTGCCGAGCCTGCACTACTTATAGTTCTTTGACGTGACCTGAAACTAACTTTTACTATCATCATAATCCTACACCAACTCTACACCACTTTGTAGGCTCGTACCACTAACAAATTCAGTGAAGCACCCATAGTAATACCAACTCTATTCGTACAAGTACACACACCCACACATTGACACCTAACTGCTTCAATCGCGAATCAAAAATTACGCACACATGGTAAGCGGGCGGCCATTGCTATGCTTCACTCTCGATTAGACGAGGTTACGTCCGCATTTTTTTCAGGTCTGTGGCTCGTACCTAATATTTTGTCTATATTATACTTAACACTCCTACACTTCCATGGAATAATATCGAGCATTTATCCTTCTTCTTTGATGAATGCTAATAAATTCAAAATCAATAAATAATTATTATGTGGGTATTTTTCCAATACACCTATGAACGAAATTTTTTGCTTCTACTACCATTTCGGAAAGGTGCTATACCTTGAGGAAAAGCAACAGGGAAAGAAACTCCTCAGTATATATTTTAAATGAATAAAAACGCAATGGTTATTGCTGATGGAAATAGGGTCCACCTTTTGTACCACCTAGTGACTAGTGTAAATAAACAAATAAATCCTACAAATCAGTGGCGTGCCTAGGCCGGTCAGAATAAGGCACGCCTAGTTTGTCGTACAACCCAAGATCTCGGGATCTTTGGTAAGCTGGGCTTTTCGGCTTGTATGGCTGTACCGCCACTACTAATACCATGAATGTGAAAGTTTGTATGGATGGTTGTTACTCTTTCACGCAAAAATCTACTGAAGGGATTTTCATGAAATTTGGCACACAGGTAGACCAAGATCTGGAGTAAGACTTATGTTCGATTTACATGTATTAAGTAGTTAACTAAATTTTAAGTGAAAAATTTTTAGTGTGTGTCCACACGCAATAATTTAGTAAAGCTATTTAGTTCATACAATTCTACCTAATTACTTAAGCATTTTACTAAATTTTAACTAAAAAGTGCCTGTCAACGTGTTAAGTGATAAGCCCCGCGCACCTACATAACAGAAAATAGAAAAATTTACACGTTATTTACACATATTAATTTACTTAAAATTTAGTTAACTACTTAATACGTGTGAACCGAACATTAGGGACATATTTTCCCGGAAAACGCGGACAAGCCGCGAGCAGAGTACATACTAGTAAACAAACAAACGCCTGCATATAATCACCTACCGAGTGCATGCAAAGTGTTCATAGGTCCAATGTCCTCGTTGAGCGCGGCCAGCAGCGCCATGACGTCAACGTCCTCGGCGTCGTGCTGCGCGCCCGACACCAGCAGCAGCGGCTCGCCCGCGCGCAGCCCCAGCTCCGCTGACCACACGTCCTGGTTGAACAGCACCTCGTCGCGGAACGACCGGGGCACGTTCACGTGGATCAGGGTTTTGGTCTGGAATACAATACAAGATTAGTACTTATTATTGACGACCCGCGTGGCGTAGGTTACCTTGCGGGGCCGTCGCACGGTGGTCGGAATTTCGAGCTCCATGCTCATAGAAATTAATTCCGACCACCGTGCGCCGCGTCGTTCAAAGTTTTATTGCGCAAGTCAACGAGGCTCTTTTTACTTAACTTAAAGCTTGAATGATTCTCCCGAAGATGAAAAAATAGTGTAGTCTGACAACATACTTGATTTACTTTTATAGGAACCAGTATTGTGACGAGGACGTTCAAAGTAACTACACTAATGGATGCATTTAAGTATCTAGAGGCTTTTATATTATACTAGTTCCTCACCTGCATAGGAAAGTTCTGCGCGATCGACATGAGAACCTTCAAGGCCTCGTCGCCGCCCGCGTCGTGCGCGTCGGCCACGGCCACCGCCGCCTGCATGGACAGCCCCTGCATCTGCCACACCTTGAGCGGCGCCAGTTCCTCAGACACCTCCGACAGGTGGCGCCGGAACCGCTCCAATGGCGTGCGCAGCGCGGGGAATATGTTTCTAGGTTAAGTATTAAGATATTCAGTATTAAGATATGAAAACGTGATTAACCCCCGTATTCAAGAACAATACTTGTTTAAGTAAAGAAGCAATACTATGCGAAGTAAGGCATTTCTCAGTGCGTTCGTCATGGCAACCCTTATGTTTCACAGTCGACCCTTAAGTATAACTTGGCTGTGCGGACGGACGCACAGGCTGTATACAGCCCTCTTATTGGTCCATTTGATGCGGCTAACTTCACTCTAGTCATTTGACACAAGCAAAAGACAAAGATAATAATACAAACAATCGATCCTTTCTTTCTATTTTGATAGAAGTCAAACCAACACTATGCGTTCGGTAAAGTAGCTCGGCAGCTACTTTATCGATTTTGACAAACGCACAGCGAAGGACTTCAATCAAGTATTGTTTACGAAATGATTTTAATGCCACTATGCACTCGCAAACACTGTGAGACCTCACAGTGTTGTTCTTGAATACGGGGGTAAGTGTGGACTTAAAAAATATTAACATTTTTAAACGGTTTTATTTAGCTTGCCCTGTTTATTTGTTTGGGTCAAATCTTGCAAGCCTAATTAGGCCTAAGCCTACTTACACTTATCCTAAAGAATTGAAATTTTATATATTGCTTTAGTTGTAATGACAATGTATTTTTGTGATAAGCATGACCTGATTCACAGGTTTGGCTCCATCCGAGGTAACTCCTTAATGGTTAAGAGCACAGTCCCAATTTTTTCCCTTGGTATCTCCAATGACACTATAAAACCATGTATTTAGTTTTTTAAACTATTAACTTGTTACATTATTAAGTTGTAAATAAAGTATTTCTAGTTTTATTTTTATTATTCTACACTATTATAACCAGTGGCGGACTTAGGGGGTGGCGAACAGGGCAACCGCCCGGGGCCTCGCGCTTGCAGGGGCCTCGCGCCATCACCCGAGTTAAAAAAAACTTTAGACAGCAAAACAAAAATATGATTGTATAACTTTAAGAACGGAATACCATAATATACAGTGAAATAACAATAAAAAAACATAACCTTTTGGTTATTTGACTGTTTAAAACTATAAAATAAAATTTTATTATACTATTTGGTTTCGCTCCTGAAGCCCCCTTTTTAAATTCAATATGCTATTTTACAGTATTTTAGGGTTCCGTACGAAAAAACGAAAAACGGAACTCTTTCAGGATCACTCATGCGTCTGGGCGACCACCGTTCACAGTCAATTTACTCCGAAACTACTGGACCAAATGAGTTGAAATTTGGTATTCATGTACTTTTTTGTGACCCAAAGATGAAGGTGTAAATTAAACATCTGACTTTTGAAAAAAAAATACGGAATCAAATTTAAACAAAAACTATTTTGCAAACCGTATCATGTTGTATGTTATATGAAAGGGATTGTTGTAAGGATCTCAAATGTCTTTTTTTATAGTTCTACAATTGACAGTTTTAAAATTATTCAAGAAAGAACGAAAATTAAAGCCAAAAACTGCCCATTCCCCCCCTTATCTCCGAAATTACTGACGCTAGAATTTTGAGAGAACAGTTCTTTACTTAAATATTACAGGAAAACCTATTAGAAGTCTATAGTCTTAAAAAAAGGCAAAAATAAATAAAATACGATAGAAAAATAATGGTAAATACATAATCAACGTACGGAACCCTCTCTAAGCGAGTTTAACTCGCACTTGTCAGGTTTATTTTGCACTTCCAGGAGTGAATTTTCTTTTTTCTTGTGTTTATGAATGAATGTTCATTATCGCTAGTTAAGATATTTTTTTTTCGCAAATACATAATTTCCCCGCTTGGCTGAACCTACCTTTAAGAGTTTTATGTACATTTTTTTTTATTATTCGCTACGACAGCTTCAATACGACCTACGTGGGCCCGTGTTTAAATATGTGAAAAATGAAGTACAGGAAACCTCTAAAAAACCAACACAGGCTAAAAGTGATACATAGCAATATAATAATTACTAAATCCACGAGCGTGCGAGGTTTGAAAAAGCATTTGCACAGGCAGTATTAATATGGCCGAATATCGCGGCATAAGGTACTCGTGGCGTTCGCCCATGCTTGGTCTGCACTTTCCGCTTTCTATCAGGGCATTCATTGTGGTTGGCCACAATAAAAAAAAATCAAATCAAATCTTAAAGCTGCAAACATACTATAAGCCGCGTCCGATCGGACGCGGCTGACAGCCGCGACTGATAATGTGCACATGACAAAAACATCCAGCGCGCCAGATAGCTCTTGGACGTCCGAACGCCTCAAGGTGCCTCAAGGTCACGTCCGCGACTTACCTCCGATAGTTTGCACAGCTCAGTGAACATTCATTATCTAGATACCTATTACGTCACATCCTTCAGCCGCGTCCGTAAGCCGCGTCCGACAGTTTGTTTTCAGCTTAACACACAACTGATACCTTAAACGTCAATCAGTCTCAATCTGCGTGAATTACGTCACGCTTCTTTAAACAAACGAATATGACCATTAGACCAGTGCCGATAGCTTTAAAAACGGTAAAAAGTGAAAAAAAATTATAGTAGGATGAAACCCATTGCAAAAGAGAATATAACAAAAATGAAAGGAAAAATAATTTACGGGCGATCTGAGGTCGGCTTTTGTATGTCCAAACATACTGTAATTTTTTTGATTTAAAATATTTCTTTTTTTAACCTTAATTTTGACTTAATTTTTACGTGACGTATTTTGACGTGAGAGTTTTCGATTGAAAATTAGGGTGCTTTTTCGATATTAAGTCAAAATAAGGTGAAAAAAGAAATATTCTAAATCAAAAAAATTACAGTATGTTTAGGACATACAAAGGTAAGTTTTCTCCAAATTTCGTGAAATAAAATAAAAATAAAAAACCAAAAACTTGGTTATTAGAATTTTTCACATAAATTTTGAGGTTATGTAAAAAACTGTAAATACAAAAGTTGTGGACCTTTTTATTACCTAAAACTTGGCCATTTAACTTTTTTCCATAGCACTTGTAGTTTTGCCGGAAATCGAGATAAACCGTTTTTTACCCTTAATCCCCCCTCCCACCACTTCCCGATCTCAAACCACCCGTAAATTATTTTTCCTTTAATTTTTGTTATAATATTTTCTTGCTTTTGCAATAGGTTTCATCCTACTATATTTTTTTTTTTTTTGGTTTCAAAAATTATCGGCACTGGTCTACATACTGATAATGACATCTTGTCTATTATTTTCCTGAGGTGTGACGTCACAAGCGACGCCATGACACTGAAGCGTTTTGGTGTGAATTTTAGACTTATAAAGTGAACTGTATTTATTTTATACTAAACCTTATTGTTTTGCGGAAATATGATATGCGTTGTAATTATAATATATTTCCCAACAATATAGAACAGTATTTCAAAATCTGTCATCACGCCCATTTTACGTAACGCACAAAGGCCTCGCAAAGTTTGGCGCGCCCTGGGCCTCGCAAGGGCTAAGGCCGCCTCTGATTATAACAATGCACGGAGGATGTTTTTAGTTTTATTTATATAAATATCGATTGGAAGAGCTGCCAAATTAAATAAATCTCTCTTTTAAAAACTCTTGGCCTACTTATATTGGTTTCTTTGCCATATTTTTAATTATTATTGGAAGGATGTGCCTACTTAAAAGAAAACAATACCAAACATAACTTTTTGTTTCATTGCTAATACCTAAAACTTCCGCGCATATAAAATAATAAAAAAGTAAAATTTAAAATAAGGTTCAACTTTAACCTTTTGATTAGATAAGAAAACAGAAGAATATTACTAAGAAAACTTCTATTACTATAAAAACACGCACATTCTTATGCTATTATTAATTGATTTTGTTAAAGAGAACCAAGTCATAGCACTGGAACACAGGAACATCCTATGGTTTGTATGAACAGTAGGACTTGGCGACCAGATCCAACTCCAAAACAGGTACAACTACAATAGATGAAACCTGTTTGTAATGGCCCTATAGATAACTGTCCCTAGCCTAATTAATTAAATAATAATAATAAAGGAGAGCTTACTTCAGTCTTCCAAAGTTGAAGCCATCTATTTGATTCTGTGGGTCATTTTCGTCCTCCTCCTCAGAGGGCTCAGATGAATCAGCACCCTCTGCCTCCTTTGGGGTTGTGTCATCCTGACTTTTGTACTCAGTACTCTTTAACTGAAGCTCCACTCCATAGCCAGAAAGATGCAGCTTGGGCTTCCCACGAGGCTAAAAAACAAATTTGGTTTAAAATAAAAAATTTCAATACAAGCTGAACCAACTTCAAAAATATTAATTTAAAAGTATGCAATAATAAAATAGGGATCTAAATTTTTTTTCAGGTCAATACAGTTGAATATCTGTGGTCTTTGTTAAGGAAAAACAAAAATAACTCACCTTCACATTCCATCTCACTACATAGTTGATCAAACCACGATCTGCCCAGCCAGACAGTATTTTGTGCTTGACTGCAAACTCAGCAGTGCCCAATTCACCATATAAAATTGCAGTAAGACTCTTATTATCACTGCTTGGGTATGAGTGGTCCAGTAAATATGTGTCCAGTTTATGCTCATTCTGAATAAACAGAAGCATTCTCAATATAATATAAACATATCTGATTTATTTATTTATGCCCAGACAAACTTCGTTCTGTCAAAAGATTAAAAAAATAAAATAAAAAATTTAGGGGTGGACCACCCTTAAAATTTAGAGGGATGAAAAATACAGTTGTCCGATTCTCCACCCTAGCCGATATGCACGCTAAGATTCACGAAAATCGGTCGAACCGTTTCTCGAGCAGGTCGTTCCATTGGTCGTGCAGCTCCTCCGAAACGGCTCGACCGATTTTCGTGAATCTTTGCGTGCATATCGGCTAGGGTGGAGAATCGGAAAACATCTATTTTTCATCCCCCTACCCCTAAAAATTTTTTGCCAGAACAACGTTTGCCTGGTTAGCTAGTATTATTATATTATTCTCAATATTTTATTTATCCCTGAATATCAATCCCTCAAGTCATTTGCCTAGCAACTAAGTGGCAAAATTGTAGTGTTTATTGTTATTAATTTACCTACCAACTTAACCAGAGATTATGGATGGATAGATTATTGAAAATGACCATTACATTGTGTACTAATTGTGTTGGTGTACAAATAAAGAGGTTTTGTACTGTACTAAAGATAGCAAGTATAATCTGTACTTTCCGACAAACCTATAATTGGCAAATAAGGAAGTGTTAAAGCTGAAGAAAACTTATAAAAGTTACAAGGTATTTCTGTACACTCAAAGCTAAACAGCAGAAATGTCTAAAAAGCACTTTGGGGACTTACTGGATTATATTGTTCAACTGACTTAAGAACATCTCTTAGAAGATCATTATCACATATCTTTCTTGATGCTATAGAAACAAATGTATTGCACTGGGCTTCCTTAGCTCCATTCTGTGTGGCTATTTGGTCAAACATATGCACTGTTGGTGAAGTTAAGTGCATGGAAAGAGCCAACTTTGCCATACGAAGTTGGGCTGGTGCAAGCAAGGAACTCGCCACTCCAATACAGGCATCATATACTTGTTTATCAGTCTCTGAAATGTAAATCTTTCTTTTAAAACCATGATTCAGTGACAAAGCATTTTTATATTGAAAACTGAATTGTTCAACTGTAGAAACTTTAAAGCTCTGTTTAATAACCTTTCCTCTCATTCATTAATCCTAAAATTTGAGCACCTTCAAGAATAAATCCCTAAAAATTAATGTAATTGTGTATTCCTACCAAACTATGATATAATATTTTTTACTTGGTAAACAAAATAAAAAGTAGACTAAACAAGTTGTGTTGTTTAATATAAAAAATCTTACCTAGAGTGTCAAGATTAGATATTAAAGAATTTATTCCATCCACATAAGACCAAAACAAATCAGTGCTTTCGCTAGCAAGATATTCAGCTAACTCCAGCACAATAGGGGTGGCTTCCCATTTTGCACTAACGAATGTGGTTACTCCTTTAGATTTCTTTTCTTCTCTTTTTGTAGAATCACCACTTATAGCCAAAGCAACAAAGTTACATGCAATTAATAAAACTGATATTTTATAACCGGTAGCTTTCATTGTACAACGTATGTATTGAGCAAACCCGGCAATCTGAGAGATAAAATAATAACTACTTAAATTATTTATGTAATGAAAAGGAACACATTATTTTAATTGTCCAAGGATTTACACAAACTTTATAAATATAATTTCACGAACATCTATTGTCTGAAATTAATGAATTGAGCTACAGTAATTTACTCTGTGATGGAATGAAATTGAAACTTTAAAACCGCCAATGACAGCTGGACACGAAAATCTGCGGCACCAAGATAAAACAAATATATTTACTGACGTTGCTGTCTATGCTTTTGTCTCAGCTATAAGCTAAATTGACACGGCGACTTTTTCCCGTATACGTTCACGGATTCAAGGAATTCGAAATATTCGAATACAGCAGTGATGAGATGACGTAACGCTTAAATTAAAAACCATTTTTTTTTATACGGAGTCCATCTCCGTGCGCAACTATTTCGTACCCCCAGAGGCGCTTGTGTTTACGTTGGATCGTTCAGAAAACGAATTTTTTTTCGTATTTGTGCATGACCAATTGAACTGGAAATAGGACAGGCACAGTAGTGCAGCTTGCCCTAAGCTACGGAACACAGACAACAGTCAAACTGTTGTCCGTGTTCCGAGCCCTAACGGACCCTATATAAAAATTGTTGAAGGGATAGCGTCGGCCCTCGATCTTATATATATAAATATATAAAAATGTTATATTAGTATTTATATTTAGCGCCCGGAGTTTAAATTAATTAAAAAAAGATATCAACACTGCGAAACGATTTATTTAACACAAAAAAATAAATATTTCAGTGTCAACACTTCGTGATAGTCGTAGAATAAAGACGAATTTGTCAAAAATGTGAAATTCACTTTTTACCATATTTGGATACTACATTGTCTAAATATTATTACTGCATTACAGAAAAAATTCTATGTATTTTAGTTTTCAAATTAATCAGTTGGTAATCATCCAAGCAGCAATAGCAAAGCAAGTATCCATCCATCCATCCATCAGCCCTTTGAGGTCCACTGCTGGACATAGGCCTCCCCTAATCTACGCCACTCAGACCGGTCCTGAGCCTTCTGAATCCAGCGGATACCCGCTGTCTTCTTCAGGTCGTCGGTCCACCTGGTCGGGGGGCGTCCTGTGCTCCTTTTACCGAGGCGTGGTCTCCATTTGAGGACCTTTCTTCCCCAACGGTTATTGGTCCTTCGAACTATGTGGCCAGCCCATTGCCACTTCAGCCTACTAATTCTCTGAGCTATGTCGGTCACCCTCGTTCGTCTACGGATTTCATCATTTCTGATTCTATCGCGTAGAGAAATACCGAGCATAGCTCGTTCCATAGCCCGCTGGGCGACTCTAAGCTTATGCATTAGGCCAATAGTGAAGCACCACGTCTCGGATCCGTATGTCATCACTGGCAACACACACTGCTCGAACACCTTCGACTTCAGGCACTGAGGTAACTTTTTTGGACGACAAGATATGACGTAGTTTCCCGAACGCAGCCCATCCGAGTTGGATTCTACGAGTGACTTCTTTCTCGAAGTTGGACTTACCCATTTGGATCACTTGTCCCAGGTAAATGTACTCGTCTACAACTTCGAGAGCAGCGCCATCAACAACAACCGGTACGGGTGTGACATGGACATTTGACATAATTTTCGTCTTGTCCATGTTCATCTTAAGACCCACCCGTTGTGAGGCGCTGTTCAAGTCCCCGAGCATTGTACCAAGTTCCTCCATGGATCCCGCCAGGATGACTATATCATCGGCATATCGCAGGTGTGTGATGTATTCGCCATTGATGTTAATGCCACGTCGTTTCCACTCCATCAGCTTGAACACGTCTTCCAACGCAGCAGTGAACAGTTTTGAGGATATGACGTCCCCTTGCCTGACACCTCTCTGCAGTTGGATGGGGTTCGTTGCTGTGTTGTATACTCTGACGGTCATGGTTGCTGATGTGTATAAACACTTCAACACCTCGATATACCGGTAGTCAATCTGGCACCGCTGAAGAGAATTTAGTACTGCCCAGGTCTCGATAGAATCAAAGGCTTTCTCATAGTCCACATAGGCAACACATAGCGGCAGATTATACTCCT
Source organism: Thymelicus acteon (assembly GCA_951805285.1). NCBI lineage: Eukaryota > Metazoa > Arthropoda > Insecta > Lepidoptera > Hesperiidae > Thymelicus > Thymelicus acteon. The sequence continues at coordinate 13,244,385 of OX638216.1, read as the reverse complement.
CGGTCTTCTGTATAATCCGCCGCAGTGTGTGTATGTGGTCCATGGTACTGTAGCCTTTCCGGAATCTTGCTTGTTCGGGAGGCTGGAAGTCGTCAAGCCTGCATGCAATGCGATTTGTGAGCACTCTCGAGAACAGCTTATAAACGTGGCTCACAAGTGCAATGGGCCTGTAGTTCTTCAAAAGGGTCTTATCCCCTTTCTTAAAGAACAAAATCACCACACTGCTGCTCCACGCTTCCGGGGTAGTCCCAGTATTAATGACGGAATCGAACAGCTTTCAGAGCGCTACTAGGAGGGGTTTCCCTCCAGCTTTGGTATTATTACTTATTTTGGTATTATTATTACTTTGGTATTATTATTACTTATCGCATATTTTTTTATCGCATATTATTTGGTATTACGACTTATAGCAGTTGGTATTACGACTTATTAACATATTTCTACCTACCTACCTACCTATTTGTGGTCAAAATAAAATATGACAGATAACACATCCGCCAAAATATTTCTTACGCTTCCCGCCCACGTCAGACTTTTTGTAGGACAGATAATCGGGCCGATTTTTCCTGCCATATTATTTCTGTCCGACTTTTTGTAGGACGCGTGCGTTGCACTATTGCTATCAGTACGTTCTATTTTTCTCCTACAAAAAATCGGTCACCGATTATCGGACGTGGGCGGGAAGCGTTAATAAGTCGATGGAACATGGTCGGAAATTAACATCTGTCATTTTTTGAGCAGTAACTTTCCGAAGAACAATGTTGGATAATACTAGCCATCAAAAACAAAACTTGTAAAAAAAAACCAAGTCTCGCAACTCAGTTCTTCTACCGTAAAAAGTTGTGAGATCCATGTAATACCAAGTCGGTTAATTTATTCAGTTCCTACTTAAGGGTCCTTCTGTCTTATGTTATTACGTAATTAGCTAACCTAACAAGTAACAACATCTTATAGTGACCATATTATCAATATTAAAAATCTTTTATGTTTTAAATAAATAGATTGACTTGGCAATCACACTAAACAATCAAATTGTTTAGTGTGATTGCCAAGTGAAGTGGTCCGTTGAATTATGGATTTAACTATACAGGCTTGTGTGTCCCGCAATGAAGGTTACTCCGGCCAAAGCTTCAATAGTGATTTAGCCAGAGCTCTCATCAATTTTCCAGAGAGAGGATAGGCCTGATTTTGAAGTTGACCTTCAGACTCGTAGCCATTCACAGGATGATGGTGCGTAACTTCGACCAATGATAGGGTGCAGAAGCAGATGTTCATCCATTGTCACGTGATCCTTCTTCCTTCAAGTACCTCTTTGAAGCTTGGTCTTCATATGTCCAGGTATATTACCATACTTCAGTTCATTGAATGAATGAACGCAACGTGCAAAGTGGCCCTTAAAATGTTGTCTATGTAAATCTATAGATGAATAATATAAATATTTAGTCTTCGTCGTATCATTTATTATGTTTAGTCTGTGTACCATAAAGTAAACATGGAATTGACAAAATGACAAATTAAGTGTCAAAATGTCAAAATTCAATCAATTTCCTCATCTCTCCTCTCCTTCATTTCAGTTTCAGAATAAAGTTCTTCTGAAATAATTTAAAAAAGAAATATTATAAATATTTGTATTAATTAATAAATTAATCAGCACAGCATTCTAACGAGGTATGTAAAATATTAATAAACTTCAAATGTACAACAAAGAACACTAGAAGTTGTGATAGTTTTACAATAATGACGTGCCTACCTACTTTATGTTCCTTACTGATAACATTCTCTAGTTTCTTCGAAATAATTTTGTTTTCTTGTGTAATTGTTTGACAGTCTCATGTGGTTTAAGGTCTAAATAATGAATTACACATCAGATGAAGCCTATGCTAGACTGATCAGTCATAACATGACTGTTCCTCAAAGAATAAAGGTAAGCTATTAACACCATCCTACTTCTGCAGATTTTATTATAATTGTAATAAAATTAAATTCAAGCTGGTAACCAAATTTATAATTATACTTGAGATGCATATTTAAAAATAAATTGTTTCACTGTTAGGCAGTTGCCTACCTACATACATCTTTTCCCTGTCTCATGTTTATTATATACATAAACATAGCTTGAAACTTCTTAGTTCTTACTAATACTAGAGTATTGCATTTTCTGTAAATCTAAATTATTTGATTCTGCTTATATTACAGGCGACTGGAGATATTGTTGACGAAGATAGCGCACCAAATGGATTAGTGACAGGATGGGACTATGCCAATGAAAAATTTGACATGAAGGTGCCTGAGAGAATACTTGTTGTAGGACAAGATCAGCACATTGGTAAAAAACTTTACATAAATAATAAAATTTTTCCCCATCCATTACTTTCTTCTTTCTTTAAAACTTGTGATGCACTTCTATTTTTATCCTGCGTATAATTTTAAATAATTTAGACAAATTATTTATATTTAAATTTTAAATTATTTATATTTATAATTTTAAATAATTTGTCTAGCCATTATTTTAATAATTTTCACAAATTCTAATAAATGCCTTTTATCCATTTGGCTAAACTGAAATAAAATAAGAATTAAAAGAAGGGAGTCATCCCTTGATGACCCTGTAGCCTAGTTGGTAGCGACTCTGCCTATAAAGCGAGGGGTCCTGGGTTTGATTCCCGGCCGGGGCAGATATTTATGTGACAGATAAATATTTGTATCCAGGTCATGGGTGTTAATGTGATGTGTTATATGTGTCATCTATGCCACCCACGACACAGGTAAAAACCTACTGCGGGGGTATGAGTGTGTAAATGTTTATTTATTTATAATATCTAAAATTCAAAATTTCAAATAAATGTTTATGTATTGTAAATAATGCATGGCACTGTTAGTACCTACAACTAACTGTACAAATAGATTGTCAGTGTAGTCAAGTTACGGCAGTCAGATCATTCAGATTAACATCCACAGTATTCTAATAATAGACAGGCAACTAACAAGATTATACATTACAGAAACTAGCAGAGTAGCTTTGTTGTGTTCTTGTGTGAAGTGTCAAAGGCTTGTATCATGAACATTCAGGAATCACTTAGTGCTGACTGAAAATTTAATGGATTAAATCATAACTTTGTGATCAATTCAAAGTAAACAATTTGTGTTGTTAAAATGAAATAATTTTGTGCTGTATAAAAAAATTGGTAGTGCTTGCAAAAATGTAGTTGAAATGTGTGACTAGAACATTATTCTTCAAAACAATGAAAGGAATCTGGACTGCATAGTAAAATTGAACAAAAATCCAAAAATATTTGCACTGAAAGAATCACCATGTTCTGGTTTCACTGATTGTTTTGATGTAATACAAATTAAGTAAGAGTCAAAGTTTCCATTGCAGCATACAATGCTTTGGCGTTTGCAGCCCTAACTGGTAATGTATTTTTAAATAAAGTATGTTGACAATGTGTTTTACTTTATTGAAGTTACTTTTTATTAAAATACAGGCACGAAAGCTACTCCACGAGAGATCCAACTGGACAATGCGGTGTTGCCAACGGATCCCGGAATGATCCGTGTCAGCACCCCGCCACGCGTTATCACCCTTGACCAGCATTATTTCCCGTCGGCTGATGACTTCCCAATGGGGGCGCCAAGCTCTCCTCCAAGAAACGTTAGGACAATTCGCTCGCAAGGCGATGGTGCGAGGTCGACGACGCCTCGTCCAGATAGTTTTAATGATTCCACAATGACTGAATCACGGCTGGTTTTAAGGTAATTTTGCCGCTTCTTTAATTGTATTATATTAAATTAGTATTACCTCATAACCTGCTTATCATTTAGTGAAAACAGATAAAAATGGTATATAATAATAATAATTTTGAAATATTTTTCAGAGACCCAACCCCACCAATGATCAACGGAGAGGGACTGTCCACTTCTGAAGAGATGGTACACTTACGACGACAAATCGTTAAATTAAATCGTCGCGTTATGGCTATTGAGGCTGAACAGTTGCAGAGACAACAAAAAGAAAAAATTGCATATGCGATTAGCATTGCATACTTGTTATTCAAAGTTATTGCCTGGCTTAACAGGTCTTAATAGTTTGATAATCGCATTCATTAAAGATAAGATGTAAAGAGTTTAATGTATTGTTGACTTCATGAAATCGTATGTCTGTAAAGGATCTCGAGTACCAATTGGCATGCAAGTAGATTATTGCCTTGATGGTGTAGATTCATATTTGGGGAATGTTGATCATTGCAATATTAGCTTATAGGGTGGCAGATTATGAATTTCGTTGTACAGTGAATAACATTATCTTCTCACAGTTTCATTCTCTAATTCTTAACGCCTACTCTCCAATGAAATGTTAAACTGATGTGACCCTTCATGCATTAGTTAATAGTTACAGTGGGATTTTTTTTATTTAAATAAACCATAGATACCAAAATACTGTTGAATTTATTGTTTTTCCTTAATAATGTGTACCATATAAATGTGATCAGTGTCATAATTATTATTCCATTAATGAATGTAATGCTGTTAAAATTTAAGTTAAATCTAATATGTAAGTATGTCGGTAGATCAGGGTATCGTGAGAGGCGACAAAAGAAACCCCCTGCTTGGTTCTTTAAAATAATTCTGCTACAAGTTCAGCTTCAGTTAGCTGCCAAACGACTCGCTACCATTCAGTTCAGTTGGCAGGCGTCACTGACTAGGCCTCTGGTATTACTGTTAATGTGTAAAGGTGACCACTCAAGCAATTTAGAAAATATATAAATATTTGATTGATTGATTCAGTGGTATAGAGATGATTGATCTACGGCAACTTACATATTTAACGCAGAGGAAAAATGAAAAACTATTATCAAGGTAACACTCAATATATTCCGAAAACGCCAAAGACATCAAAAGACAAGGCATGAGACATTCTAAAGTGGTGAATGTTTAGTTTTTTAATAGATAGTTATCTAAAGACAGTTAGATTGACAAGTATTTTGTTATGAAATACTGCATTGGTATTAGGTAGTCTTTGTTAAGAAACCTGCAAGTAAATTTGCCGGCTATCAGTATTTTTTTAATATTAAAAACATTTGTTATTTATCAGTAGGTTTATCTTCGTATATGAATATGACTGAAAATAATGGACCACCAAGACGCTGTGCTAGCCAAGCATTCTTCACAACAGCCAGTTTCAAAGAATCAACAGCAAGGCGGGCATTTAGATTTGTGTGTAACGCTCTGCCCATTCCTTCTAATATTATTAAATCTACTCCTCTCGCTTTCATTTCTGTGCAGAGACCTGTAAACGAAAATGGGCGATAAAAAAAACCCATAATATGGTGATTTGACATTTGGATGATTAGTAAAGTTTGATCAATGAGATTTATAATATTTAATATTATCTTTTCAATATGCTAGCATTCCTAAGATTGTTTCTTATCTTTACATTTAATTGAAATTACAGCCATTCCAGTGTCATTAAGGAAAACATTTTAACATAATTTAATTAACTTATTACCTCTATGTGTATAACCCTTACCTACACTAATAGTCCTAAGATCGAGACATGGCCCTCTTTGGCCACTTGATCTTACAACTAAATCTCCTGTGGCCATTGCTGCTGAGAGGACTGGGCATATTAAAGCAGCGTGTTGTAGTATTTCTTCTAATTCCACATTGGTAACATCATTTAAGGCTGGCCATTCATTAGCGCAAAGAATCACAGAGGTACCGCGAAGCAACAATGCTCTTACAAATGGCAAAACTCCTAGAACAATATCTACGCCACTGTTATCTACAAATATGGCAGCACAGTGATGAACAGTTTTCTGGAAACAAAAGAAATAATGACAATGTTCAGCATTGAAGCAGTATGAAAGACAATAATGCAAAGATAGCCTAGTGTAGGTATGTATTGTATATAGCATCTATCATCTACACTGAGTGCCTGAATTCAAATTTCTGGTGCCCCTCAAATTTTTCATCTATTTTCATATTAGAAAATTAATCACTTGCATCTTGGAGTATGTGCCTTCAGCACTCAATATAAGGAAAGGTAATCACAGTAAGACCATTTTTGCTTTATTTAAAATTTTCATTTCTCATTTTTATAAGGACATATATGACAAAAAATGTGGAATGTTACCTGTAACTTCTCAATCCATTTGTCCAAGCAGTCATATAGCCATGGCCTCTTTTGGATTTTATCTAATGCTTCATATAATCCACAATCTAAAATGGCTGTGACTGCCTGTGCTCCCCAATCAAACATATTTCCTGGAATTTTAAAATGAATTCAGAGTAAATTCAATATCAGTTTCAGTATGAAGCATTAGCCAATAGCCTGGGATAGTTGTAAAGGGCCAGCTGATATAAGAAACTGCAGCTGTTGTTGGTACTTGGATGTGTTAGCGACTAATTGTTGTTATTAGATAACAATTGTAACTATGAAAATAACTAAGTTATTTTGCATTCAAGTATTTATTTCTATTTATTGTCTTATTTAAAATAGGATCTGAAGTATCACACATGTATCACAAATATTACTGATGATAGGGATGGGTAATGTTTACCTGCCAACATCCCTCTGCATATTTCTGTCCATCTCTGTCTATCGTCGGGCAAAGCATCAATCTCTGCTAATCTAGCTCTAAGAGAAGTTAGTGCAGCTTCATTTTCAAATTTCTTTTGTTGTTTCCATAAGTCAAAGAATCCCTGAGAACGAAGGCATGTTTCGTTGATGTCAAGTAGTAAACGAATTGTCAACTGGCCGTGTGCACTAAAATTACAAAAAAAAAAAAAAACAATTATAAAAACATACAGATCAGGCACATGACCTGAAGCTGAACTTTTGAGATATAATAATCATAAAAAGAACACGTTCTCTTAAGTACAGCAGGCCGGCAATACGATGCAGCATTGTATTATATTATTATAATAATATGTTTTATTATTTAAGATTTTATCATAAGTTAATAATTATGTATCCATAGTGAAAAATAGAAGCTACAATGTTAGGTCTTCCTGACATAGTAAGTACAATACAATTATATTTATAAATAGTGAAAAAAACTTATGCTAAAAATTTAAGTTAAGCTTATACTCACAGAGGATTTATTCTTAGTTCTTTAAGTGCTTCAACATAACAAGTCTTGAATTTCAAGGCTCGTATTTCAACAGTAGGATCTTCATTATTAGTTAGCGCAAAATTAACATATTTCTCTACCAGCTTCTCACAAGTGTTCAACCAATATTCTCTTGCTTCCTCATCAACAAGCAAGTCCAAAGTATCTGGACTATATTTATCTGGCTCATAGAGTATGTGGGATAGGGCAAAATGCTCCATAACGAACTACAGAACGATATGAAAATCTCAAGCTTTTAAATAAAAACGTCTTCTATTTACTAATGTTCTATCCCATTGTATTATTTTATCACTATGCAAATTAATCTTCTAATATCTTATCTATCACATACACAACAACCAATCTCTTCAACAGATGTTACTTATACAAATATATAAAAGGAAACAAACAGAAAAGCAAACTTCTAGCTAGGCCATGAAAATGAAAATTCGTAATGAATGAGTTCAATGAGTGTAAAATAATGACAAGAGACAAGACAACCGACTTCACATCGATGACATTATAACTGTCAGTACTGGGTGTCACTATGACATCATCAAATTAACAAGAATGACAATACCTAGAATTTTACAGTACAACTGGACCCTAAGCTGGAAACTTGACGAAAGAACAATTAGCCGTATTGGGGCGGCTTAGAATACTAACCCCAATCCCACGCCGGATGGGTGTCGTAAGAGGCGACTAAATAAGGCACGCTGGTGGTAGGTCGCCTCGAGGGATTAAATTGATAATATTGATTTTAATACTATTATTATTTCTTTATGGGGTTCGCCTGGATAGCTACCACCCTTGAGTATGAGTCAGCCGCCAAACGACTCGTCGTGTTCCGGCTGGGGGCTTGAGAGCCAGTTCTTTCTTTTTTTTGGAACGAAGTTCCTTATCGCGCGTTGCGAAAAGGGGCTAGGCGGATTTGGTAACGAAAAGTTGTAACGACACTTTTTGCCGTCGTTAGTCGTTACAACTCGTGCGGCGTCGTTACATGTCGTGCGGCGTGCGCATGTTTCTCTGTTTCTCTCTCTCTCTCTCTCTTATAGAAAGCAAGTCAGATATTTTTGTTTCTTGCAGTAAGTACTAGGATAGCAAAAACATGCAAGCGAGTGTGCCAAAACAAATCTGGGGGGAATATCCCAGATTTGTTTTGGCAAACTTGCTATGCAGCAAGTGCTTTTGCTATCCTAGTACTTACTGCAAGGAACTTCGTTCCATCCGGGTGTCCCTTGACACCTCTCAATTTTTTCTTCTCTCTTTCTTGGCCGGCAACGCATCAGTGATACCACGGAACACGTGATACCTTTGGTGTTGCTGATGTCCATGGGCGACGATAGCACTTACCATCATCCCCCCTATTCTGTCAATAATTGAACCACCAATTGGAAGAAGGGAATAAATCCAAAAAACAAGAATGGAGATAATCAAAAAAAACTTTATAACTTTTTACTTGCAACTTATAGACTCATGTGATATTAATGAATAATGAAGAAAATACAAATTCTGATTTACTTGTTATTAGACCTGGCTGAAATATATAATATTCATTTATATATGTTTATGTAAATGTGTTGGATTTATTCCCTTCTTCCGATTTATCATTTATTATATACAAAATAATTTAAAATAATAGACAAAATAATGACAAAAACAATTTTTTTATTAAAAAAATGTAAAGACACTCTATTAGTCGTCTATTTCCTCACTTTCGGATCTCGTCGTTGGCCAGGTAAGAATAATATTGTAAAAATCTTTGAATTCATCAGGTATATATTGTATTATTTTTTTATATCATTCATTTTTTTTCATTTATGGGTATTTTAGTAGCATATGCATGAGATTCTGGTAGCACTACGTCTAAAGAATGTAAAAATGTAGAAAAGTGATTTTTCAAAAAGTGGCGTTTATTCCCTTCTTCCAATTGGTGGTTCAATTATTGTTCAACAAATTCTACAAAGTTCTTGGAAATACCCTATGATTGCCGTTAATAATCTGTGGGAGCCAGGGAGAAGTCCTGAAAGAAGAGATTACTACGTACTCTGTGAAAGACAAAACTTTGTCTATGGACAAGACTGTCTCGTTTCGTTTACGTCGTGTTGTTAAAAATTTCGGAAATGCGTTTGAAATGGACGAAACTGCTTTTATTAGATAAAGACTGAGTATATTAGGAAGTGAAAAGTGTTTGAATGTAAATGTTAGTTAATTGTAAATAGCATTGTGATTTGTGTTGTGTGATTGATGTAACGAATCAGTGGTACGCAAGATGGACGAATTGTCTAAGGGCATGCCACAAACAGGAAGCATTGGTGCAACTGACAAATTTGAAGAGAGTGATGGTAATTGTTTTATCTTTTTGTCCCGTGTCTGCCGTATAATCTATTTCTAATGTTTAGTTTTTGTATTAATTTTCCCTATTATTAACTAAATAGCGAAACAGCTGGATAAAATTTCCGAAATTTACGTATATTATAGTAAAAATATGATTATCATGTCGGTATTATTTCTTGCTCTGTAACGCTTAGAAAAATATAAGAACTAACTTGTAAAACACTTAAGTTCCTAATTGTTTTGACAAGTTTAGTGTACCTTGTACATGAACATTTCATTTTTTATCAATGCTTTGCATAATTATTTTTTTTTTTTGAATCAAGCAACTCGAAAAACACCCTTTAAATCCTGTAGTCTAGTTTGTGGTGTCCCTGCCTGCGAAAAGTCCCGAGTTCTATTCCCGATCAGGGTAGATATTTGTGTGATAGATACCTACATAATATGTATACTCAAGTGGGTATCATAATGATACACTTATGATTGTCACAAATAAGACATTTAGGGAATCCTACTGCAGAGTAAATGGGGTAAGAGCATGCAAGTGTTATTAAGAAGCTCAATGCTTATCTTATAATTAAAATAATCAACATTATCTTATAATTAAAATAAACTCATCTTCATATATGAGGGCCTGTCATCAATTATTCTTGGTTGTTGAAAATCAGTTTTATTCATTTCTTACTGTTTATGGCCAGTTTACATAAATAATTGCAGTTTTGATCTTGCTGTATCATTAACAACAAGTGAGAATTTATCAAGTCACTATGCTGAAAGCCTATCCCATCTAATATTAAATTACAATGCCATTAACCTTTAAAATTATCGCATCAAGTTTCCCTGTAAGTTGCTTTATATTTCGGCTGTTTTCCCTGATTAAATGAAGAACTTTCATGATGTTGTAAATACTATACATATTTAACATAATAGAAACTAAATATATTTATTTATTTATTTATAAGCAGGCAGTCTTACAACGGTTTTTTTATATCCAATTAAAAGATACTATATAGACCATAGAACTATATACAACATACCATAGAACCATATAGATCAAAATTAAAATATAAATCACCAAAAAAATGTGAAATCCATCAATAGATAGCTGAGATGTAAATCACAGAAAGTCTTGTCACACAATTTGCCTGCACCTGTGAGTTCCTTAGCATTGTAAAAGGACTAAGTGATAATTTGCCTAAAATTTATGGAGTATAGGAAGACATGGATTTCTTTTTCTTCAAGTCAATAACTGATTGGCTGGCTATGGCATTACAAGGTCTATACTTCAGTCACATTCGGTTTGGAATCAATGTAAACAAATCATTAAAATTCCTTTGTAGGGTTTTCACCAACAGATTTGTATTTCGCACACCAAACTAAATAATCATTATAATGTTTGTGACATCTTCATTATTTTATTATTGACCTATAACAACATACTAAGAGAAAAAGAAGTAAAAACCAACATCTTAATACATTTTTCATCATTAAATAACTCACGATCCCACATCCTTAATTACGTGTAGCGACTTCAAACCTTTTCACAAAATTATTGCTTTAAGGTCTACCAATTACTACGAAAACCTCACAGCTATAATGGCGCTTACATGCTTCTCAACTTGGTCGTATTATTTTTCGAAATACAGATTAAACAGATATTTCATTCCACCCAATATGCATAAGCATAAAATTATCAAAAAGAAATTAAACAAAGCCAAATAACATTTTATTTATGTTTATGTATTTTAAAGCAGTCCTATATCGATTTTTATGTAACTATTCCGTGTTTTTTTAAACTATTGCAAATTAAATAATATAGAATTTCAAAGATTGGATTTATAAAGAGTGGAACGGAACGCAGCTTGCTGGTCTTGCTGGGTGGTCTTATTTCAATGCTACCAACATTATACCGAAGTACAGATTAGTTTAAATGCACTTTATTACGACAAAAAGTTTCATGCATCTGTTGGTTTGTAGTTGCTAGGCAATGGTTTGTTTCCAGTTCAGAGTCTAAACCGAATGTGACTGGAGTATAATGTCGTACGAATTGATGTGTACTAATAATTTTTACAAATGCAATTTCAAAACATTTTCTCCTTTTTTCAAACAAATTCGCTAACTTTAAAACAAACAAGGCTCCACTTTTTTTGGCTGGCAATACTTTGCAAGTGTCTTTGGTATTACTGATAAATGTGTGTGAATGTTGACTATATCAGAGGTACCTCTTGTTGTTTGTCATGTTTGATAAATACATTTTTTTACATAAACTTTTCAACAATAACAGCCTATAATTATGTAAGCTATGATTTTATTTTATATTAATCAAATTTTTGTCATTACAACCTACCTCCCTCTTACTCTTTAGTATGTCCTCTGTCCAAAGATTGCCTTTTGTACTGTGGTTGTCTAATGTACAAATTGATTTCAAAAATTTGTTCATAGTTAGTACATATTATTAATAAATAAATCAAACAGGCATAATGCCCATATTCATGTACATATAATCTAAAAGGTTCATAAGGCACAATACACTGACAAATTCAATCATTAAACAAAAATATTACATTACCTAAAATAATTTAATTAAAGTAAAAAAAATTATGAGTGTAAGTAAGCATTTATTTATTTCATTTTTTGATTTCCTTACAAGTTATTTTTAATTTATACTAATGTTTTAAGGTTTTGGTAAAGGATGTTTTTTGACTGATTGAAAGTTATGTCTGTCATATTAATCAGTAAAGTTTAGGTTGTGTCAGGCCACATGCAATGTAGGTTTCGGAAGTAGTAATTTTATCGATTATTACTAATTAACTACTTATACTAAAATAGCTGTGATATTTTTCCTTGTAAATTCATCATATAACCTATTTTTGAGATTTTTTCACATGTCCAACTCCAACCGTTTAGCCAGCGCGGGGAAGGGGACACTTGATTCTAACCAAAATTAGCATTTTTAAGTCAAATATTTCGCAAACGGATCCCTAATTCCAAAATGGTCTCTGTCATTGCATCATGCATCACCAGTTCTTTTGCTTTGAACTTGGCTGGACATGCTGCCGTGTGTCTAGATGATGGAATTAGCTATTTTGAAAATATAATTAAATAGTATAATAAAGTTTTAAACATTTTAAAATTCTTTTGTGTTTACAGCTTTACAGTCATGTTACAAACATTTCACAAGTAGTTATTTGGATTAAAATTGATTATAGAAGTTGAATTTTGATTTTGGATTAGTTTAAATACATGCAGTAATAATTTGATGAGCAATTTCCGAAGTACATAGGTTGGTTGAAGTTGTAGTTTATTTAAAAAAAATTGTTTAGACATGCAACCCCAGAGCAGTGTTTCCGCACAATATAAATAGCATTGCTTTGCAGGTAGATATTGCTGCCAGTGTCTTAGGTACACAGGTATAGGTACTAATTACTATGTTAATTTTAATTCATATTTATATTTTAGATAATTTATTAATTATTTGTATAATATAATAATGCAGGTAAATATTTTTTAACTATTTTGAATCTAACTTTAGAAATGTAAGCCATTGCATGGCTTAGCTATAAAAAACCCATCATTATTACAACAATTATAATTATTCTGATAGGATTTGGTCGCTATTATATACAGAAGATTAAAGATCTTGTACCTACCTATATTAGTTGATGGACTTCACACGCCTATTTCAGATAAGTGAGGTAACTGAGGAGTACCTAAATAATTATAAATGTCTTATCACATCACATGAATATAACATAAAATAACTAAAGCCCAAGTATCATACAATAAAATTAACTTTAACATTATTTCCATATTGCACATGCATGAATTTTGAACATATCTATTGATTGAACTTTATTTTCTTTTGTTTTACAACAAAAGCCAAATGATTTTTAAGACATTTGGTGGTTTTTGATAGGCACAGCTTTTACAGAGGATGTGAAGCGTGGTTTGCGGCACGCACGTCAACCATGCTAGCGTTGGTAGAACAGCTGCGGTTGTACCTCGGTGGCGGATGTGAGTGTGCATGCATTTCTCGCATGTGTTTACACCTCCAAGACTACAACGATTACTCATAATAATACTTAACCCAATCACAATAATATCTGTTACACAGACTATTACAAACTGTTGTAACAAATGTGTTAATTTTTATACCTAGTCAGCTGTGAATAGTATTTTAGTTGTTTTTGCAAGGCTTTAGCAAGACGATAGTTTATAATCTAAAATTGCATAGACAAATAACGGAACATATTGTCAATAACAAAAATTACCTTTTTGTGTGTGTAAGTATTTTTATTATAAGTTTACACTGAATTTTATTTTCGAAACAAAGTCAAATCACTGATCATAATTTTATTATCAAGCTATAAGATGTTACGAAAACCACCAAGTTACAGATGTGCGTAATCCTGCTTACCGCTCATTCCTATTTTTTTGTAAATACCACAAGGCGACATACAAACTGGCGTACTAATGTAATAATCTATAATATTCTTAAATAATATTATCACATTGACGTGTATAAACAATAAATTTACGTTGTGTGTGTGTTCACGGCGCGAGGTGTGCTATGCCAAAAGTACCGGGTGTTCCCTCCCTCGCTCCAAACCGTGAGTCAGCGACCCTGAACCATTAATATGATGCGAAGTGTTCAGGTCATCTCGTATATGTTTAAAGTAAACAACATCATAACTATAATAGTTCTTTCATAATGGTAATAGATTGTTGCGGATGGCATAAACCTTCCAGCCGCTTACCCGCATCGCAATCGACATTAATACTATTTTCAAATGAAACATTTTAAAATAAAGAATTACAACTTGGGAGTGTTTAACCGATATTAATATTTATTTATAAGAGATACAGTCTCCATAATGTAAGTAGCCTCTTAATTTATGAAACTTTATAGCTACCGAGTTGGCTTTTATGTTTGGAAACATCAAAATCCGAATGTGCCAGATCGGATAGGGAGAACAAGTTGGGTGGGTAACAATTAGAAACTACAGTCACGCATTTGAGCCATAGTTGATGTATAGTTGGCATATACGTGCCAAAAATAATGTTCGCTATTTTGATAAAACAAAACTTTTTTTTCACGCTGAAACTTTGTTTCTTTTGTTTCATTTGCGTAAATCGTATGGGATTCACAATTTTTCAAAGGTTCCGTAGTCAAAACGGACATCAGAGTACCTCCAGAGTAGTTTTTATAATCTGCTAACTTTTTATATCTCGTTAGACAGCTAATAAGTTGTACATGTTTTTAAAATGTTCTGCCCATAAAGTTCTTCTGGGTGTTTTTGCAGAAAACACCTATTAAAGTTAACGAAACATTGGGTGAAGTATGAAAATTTGAAAGATTTGTAACTCTGATTTAAAAATTGCTAAAAAAATTCACCGTCTAATGGTTGATTATTATGTATTAAAGTGTTAGCAAATAGATAAAAATAAAAAACATACTATTTTATGCATTAGTGATTTTTTTTTTCAATTTTAAAAGTTGAATTTCGCATATTCTTGAAAAAAACATAAAATATTGAATTACTCGAAAACGGTTGACTTTTGGACAGGGGTCATAATAGGCAATTTGGTTGCAAATGACCTCCCCTACATCCCCTTAACGTATTGCCAAGACGTTACCAAACACCCTGTATTAAGTTTATCCTTGACCCCCCCTACCCCATGAACCCCTGACCCCCTGTACCCCCAAAGGTGGCACTAAGTTGGCGCACCAAAGGCGGCTTAAATTGGAGTCCCAGTATTTTTAGTGATTTTGTATTTTTATTATATAACATTATTATTATTATTATTAAGCATACCCTAACTATCCGAATGTATTATTTATTGATAAAAAATAAAATTATTATTATATAATATAATTCATGCTATAGTTAAATATTTATTTAATGATGCCAAAGAAGTATAACTTTTCACGCGCGTACAAAAGTACACGCATCCTTATTTTTTTTCTCGTGTACCCCATAGTGTGGGGTATCGTAGAAAAAGCCATTCAGATTATCAATAATATGTGTCTGTAAAGAGCATTTTCCGATTCAGTTGTCCGTTGACGGAACCCTACATTGCGCGTAGCCTTTCACGCACTTGGCCGCTTTCTTAATATAAATTTTAAATTAATGCTTGACTCTGATAGTAAGTGAAGATCTAGTCTTTCGCGGTAAAATCTTGCCAGCCGACGTAGTGCGTTGTCTATCAGGTCAGTAGTTTCGCGACTCAGGTGTACCTGACGATCGACGTCGGCTGATTCATTCTACCATCGATCGACTTAGATCGACAATAGGGTGGGTACTGTGTAAACACACGAGGCACCCGTTACCTGAGTTCGATGAGGTTTAAAGTGACTTAAACTAACAACTAAAATGCATTATATTTCTGAAGTTGGTTTGCAAATTTATTTCAATTTCGCGTGCTTGACTAAGCACTTATCTAAACTTCTTTTTGCTGCATTTGATGTGCCATTTCTGCCTCAAACAAGTTCGTTGACAATAATTATGTTTTGGGTCGTAACTGTCTATTCCTTGATAACATAAATCTGCGCTCTTCCTGTATAAGTTGTTAATAATCAACATTGGATTGCTCAACAGTAGAATTGATCAAAACGTATACTTATAAAAGTTGATGTTTAAAAGGAAATTATACCTACATTACTTAATTTAGTTTTATTCATTATTTTGCAAAATGACGTTATATTTGCCCTTGTGGATACTGATAACAAATTTTTATTGCATCAAAGAAGACGCTGAATGGTCACATCTGGTTCGCTGCAGTGCGATTTGTCGTAATCAGATAAATCTTGTTTTTACGACTCACGACTTCCTTACCCAAACATTACATTATCCTTCTTTGGGATTTAAACAGAGGCAAATTTTAGGTTAGCGCAGAATACAGACTGATTCTGGGTGATGTGATGGGTCTCGGATTCACAGTCAGCAACGTATCGCCTCAGTTTTTAGGGTTCCATAGCCAAATGGCAAAAAACGGAACCCTTATGGATTCGTCGTTTGTCTGTCTGTCTGTCTATCCATCCGTATGTCACAGCCACTTTTTTCCGAAACTATATGAACTATACTGTTGAAACTTGGTAAGAAGATGTATTCTGTGAACCGCATTAAGATTTTCACACAAAAATATAAAAAAAAAACAATAAATTTTGGGGGTTCCCCATACTTAGAACTGAAACTCAATTTTTTTTTTCATCAAACCCATACGTGTGGGGTCTATGGACAGGTCTTCAAAAATGATATTGAGGTTTCCAATAATAATTTTTTTCTAAACTGAATAGTTAGCGCAAGAGACACTTCCAAAGTGGAAAAATGGGTGTCCCCCCTCCTGTAACTTCTAAAATAAGAGAATGATAAAACTAAAAAAAAATATATGATATACATTACCATGCAAACTTCCACCGAAAATTGGTTTGAACAAGATCTAGTAAGTAGTTTTTTTAATACGTCATAAAGCGTAAACCGCAAAAAACATCGATCAAAGTTACAACGAACTACAAGAACTTTTATATTATGTTACTTGCTGCTACGGAACCCTTCATGGGCGAGTCCGACTCACACTTGGGCGCTTTTTAGTGTTCTTACTAGGATTGCCAACTGGCAAGACGGAAATATCTGGATAAAACTTCAAAAAGTCCGGATTTCTCGGGACATTTTGTATTTTGTCGGGACTTGTCTGTCTGAAATGTTGGGACAATCCAGACGAATCCCGACCATCTGGCAACCCTAGTTCTTACCGATGCCCGACTGCATAGCATCAGGTACTTATTTTTCTTGGTAAGTGATCACACTGGTCACTGACGCTCATGCACGTCAATAACCCCAAATAAGAAAGTGGGAACTCCGCTTATTACTGGTTTGTCACGTCACGGCAACTGAAATACATAGAAACATTCCAAGATGAAATCAAATTAACTATAGAAGGTCCACTATAACGTACCATACCATGGGCGTGCTATGCGTGCATGGAACGCGACGATACGAAAACGAAAATTGGGAATAGTGGCATACTTTCATTACAAATAATATTTTTATGCCTAACACGGGGATGGTGTCCTACGGTATAGTGGGCAGAAAGCTTTAGCGAAACATGTTAATTATAATAAAGGCTAAATTCTGTTTTCTGATATGCATAATGATGGTAATTACGGCTCCATATTTACAAACAATGCAAGGTTACATCAGATACACACATTACATGTAACTGAAGTGTTATTCATTCCAATAAAGTTTAAAATTGTACTTCGACAATAATTATTTTATATTACCTATGTAAAGAATATTTCAAAAAGATTTATCGGTTTTCGATGATGTTGATCAACTGATAACAAACTTTTTTGTCAGTTTCTTTTTTAGTTTTTGTCCAATTTTCTAAACTAAAAATACAACTGTTCCGCAAAATATTAAATATTGCCCTTAGAAGAAGTGGTTAATAATTTTGTATTATATGTACATATAATAAATTATGAGTAATAATATTCATAGGCCCCACTATCAATCGCATCAATGTCTAAATTGACGCTGAAGCAGGTGAAGCAACAAAGGTTTTGGCTATGTTTTTAGTACTTAGTATTGCCATAACGCGTCGTGAGGCTTTTCATAAGGGCCACAACACGGACCTGGAAAAAAGATCCTTTTTAGGTCCGTGGGCCACAACCGCAACACGAATTTCGCGATATCGACTTCGCGAAAAGAGCATATTCGGTCCTTGAGCGTAACATAACAATATGTATGTTGGTGATGTTGGGTACATATTACGTTAATTTGGTACAAATAATAAGAGGTATGAAATATTCGTAAATAGATGCGAATTTATGAGAAAAATTTGATATAAATGAGAATATAATTTTTTTTAATATTTTCCGCGAAATTCGCGAAAACAAGGCTTTCTTTCACATTGGACTAACATTACAGATTTATCGCAGTTTTACTTGAGCCCTCAATCCAGACATTTATGAACTGAGGGCCCAGGCCAAACATAGGTTTAAAAGAAGAAATACATAAATGTGCCTTGAAAACCCCATAAATAACATCCCTATGAATTAGTTAAAAAATAATAGTGAATAAAAGTAAACGGCTGAAAGGTAAAACTTATTCGAATTTTCGGATAACGTCTGATCATACACCTCTGGATTGAGGGCCCAAGTAAAACTGCGATAAATCTGTAATGTTAGTCCAATGTGAAAGAAAGCCTTGTTTTCGACAAATCTGTAATGTTATTCTCTAGCCAGTTGAGAATGATATAAATCATTTTAAGAAATTCTTAACTAAATTCTAAAATAAAAATTATTGACAAAAAGGTAGTACTTTCTGAGATTTATACTATGTCACTTTCTGTAGGCATCTTATCTGAGGGCCCAAAACATTTGCCCATAACATCTTTAATTCGCGTTTAAGAAATTTATGAGTGTTTGCTTTAAGTTTTAACTAATTTTAACTAAATCCCCTATAAAAAGTGGGCCCTCAATCCAGATGGATCAGCAGTGATAGCCTAGCGGTTAGAACGTTGGTCTCCCGAACGAAGGGGCCCGAGTTCAAATCCTGGCACGCACCTCTAATTTTCAAATATTATGTGCGTATTACAAGTTAATTATCACTTGCTTCGGTGAAGGAAAACATCGTGAGGAAACCTGCACACCGGAGAGTTCTCCATAAAGTTCTCAAAAGGTGTGTGAAGTCTACCAATCCGCACTTGGCCAGCGTGGTAGACTATGGCCTGTTCCCCTCACATTGTGAGAGGAGACCCCGAGCCCAGCAGTGGGACAATTATGGGTTGTTGCTTTGCTTTGCAATCCAGATGCACACTATAAAATCCGATACCTTAATATAATATAATTAATATTTTAAAATTTGAAGGTCCTTAACGATTTTGAATTACCTATTTACTTTGCCTATAGACACTAAGAATGTATGATAATAGAACTGTTAAGGTGATAAGGTTTTGTTCTGCGAGAAATAACACATAGTTGTTACACGGCATCTATGTTATTAATGTTTCTAGGTAATATTTGTATTATGCTACTATCGCATACATGGGTCAAATTCGAAGAAAAATGAATATTGCCGAGACCCATTAATAACGTAGACACAGCAGCATTAGCATTAGCCTTAAAGATTAGATGAGTTCAATATGATTAATATCAATCGAATGTTAATTGACAGGCTCCCAGACTTCCCTAGTGTACGTGAACGAGACGTGCTTAGAGTGCGAGCGGGTGCGCGCAGCGTGCGAGCGGCTGGGGCCGGTGGCGGCGGCGCGCGCGGCCGATGCGTTGCCGCCGCCGCCGCCGCCGCCCGCACCGCCCTACTACCTCATCACGACGCCCTTCGATGGAGAGCTGTTCGACACCGCGCACAAAGCTAAATACAGGTGTGTTTTGTGGTTACGGTTTCAAGTCAAGTCAAGGCTTACGCCGGAGACCACGCTGCTCCAGTTTGATTAGTGGCCAAATAAAACATCGGAAATTTGTACTCCCCTGAAAGCGTCCGACAACGCTTAACGATGGTCTGCTTAATAATACTAATCGGGGCGACTTAATCAAACGCCGAATCGTTCGGGAAAAAGAGACCTCAGAATGTGCAACACGGTACCGTATTGTACCGTAAAATATGGCGTAACGTATGGCGTAAAATAAGGCTACTACTATCCTCTCCTATTCCTCGCAAATTTTAGCAGATACTTTCATGTTTTTTTATTCTGTTCAGTAGTTCGAGATGTATTGTAACACAACAAAATTCTGTTATAAATACTGTTCAAGCTTCGATATCGATAACAATTTCCAAGTTCTATCAGTGTAGAATATAGATGTACAACTGATGTTTCTTTATTTCGAGATGCCTTGCTTGCATAATCTTATAGAACCATCGTTTACTTGACAAAAGCGTTATTATTGTGGAATGTTATGTCATGGAACATCGAGAAAAGTAGAGACTACTGACTGCCGAAGTTATGATTGAATTTATGAACATAAAAAACGTTTTCAGTAATCTCCGGCTGAACTCCGATTCACATAACTGACGGTCTTGGACTCCGAGTATTCATCTTAAAACGATTATACAAGCAGTAAACCATCTCCGTATGGAAATGTTTTTTGTTTCGACTATTGACCTCCGTATGGATATGGAACTGGTTGTTTGAATGAATACGCAACCTAATAGATTGCAAGAAATTGTTTGAAACAACAGTGACCGTTCGCTGCAAACAGCAGTTGCATAAAGTAATGCTCGGAGTATGTGTGGAAGCTTTTGAAGTGGTATGATTGATACGATACGATTTTGAGTCAGGGAAGATCAGAATTGCTGCGATTTAATTGTTTATTGTTTTAATCATACAGCCTATACGGATGATACGCTGATGTGTCTTGTTTGCTTTGCGCAAGTTAATTTTGTGCAGCTACTTGGGGCTTTTCCCGGCATTGCTAATGAATCATTTTTCAATTGGTTTGGAGAAACATACTTTAAGAATAAATCGGGCAAGTCTATGTCAATGTAATTATTTGCGGTTGTCAAAAGCCGGAAGTATCTGTTCAAAATGTAAAGACGACCCTGCAACCTTGTTGTTAAACATTATTTAGAACACATTCATCATTGGTACTATGTACACATCCTGTGATGCGAACGTCTGCTGGAATCGGAAAGACCATGACCTTCCACTTACGGTTTCTTCTAAATAAACATTCTCATTCAACTAGCAAATGTTATTCATTGGCACGTTGGTAATAAATAATGATAATGATTTCACGCGAGCCGCCTATAGCGCACGCCGCACATTATTGAACAGTTTCATTACCTGTTATATTAGGCGGCTAATGCTTCACCGGCCACTAATCGCTTCCATGTTTATTTAATACGCTGAAATTATGATACTGTTTTAAAAACCGAAGATATGATATTATTTTTACTGGTTATAACCAGGCCTGGCGCACTCAGCATTTGAGCTATGATGTTACAAGTACATGTCGCGTTCGACGTGCCGGGCTAATTTAGAAAATTCATAATGGCTGTCACGGGTGCGTAATCTATCACACTTATTAAAAATTAAACTTTCAGAAAAAAAAAAAATTAATTTTTATAAATGTCACTTTTATTCATGTCATCACACATGTCACACGTTAGTTCGGTACAACATGCTGCGTCGCGTTATTTCTACGATAATTACTAAAATGAAGGCAAAAGCATACCGCATTGCATACAAACAGTAACAAAATTCGAATCTTACGTTTTTCAAATTCCTAAGGACATCGAAAGATAAAGAAATGAACTTCTACCTAATTAGTTATTAACTTGACGTTGTTGACATTTTTTATCCTTATTTATGTCTCTCACATTCACATTATTAAATATTGTAGTCTAGATACTAGTTAGGTACTTGCAATTAAATAAGAATTCAAAGAATATATGTTTGAGATTGACGATCGACTGTTTTTTCTGTTTCTTTAACACAAAAGTATGTACACACTAATATATGCCGTGTGGCCATCTTCTCATTTCTTCATAAAAGTAGCATGGGCATTTAACTTGTCATTAAACTTTCAGATTAATTTATTATTCTTTCAAAAAAGACAACCCTAACATTGCCAGAGAGGATAAGCGATAGTGTTAGAAAGGAAGGCAACTCATTACGCATTTTTAATTAGCGCTGTGAGACCTGAATTTCACTTTATTGCGTTGGAGCAATAGTCTCTATTTATTTAAATGATTTAGCGGAGTGCGCCTTATAAAGTACTATTATTTCTTCTGTGGTATAACGGATACTCAAGGATGCTCAAATGTAATGCCCGCAGCGATAACTTTAAAATTATAAATTGAATAAATATAAATGATAAATAAATAAATAAAAAAATGAAAATAAAAGAGGTTTTTTTTAAGTATTTTCTAGGCCTTATCATTGCGTCTTTATACTGTTGCAATCATCTGCTTTGTCATAATGGTGTGGGTAGGTAGTCCCTCTTCCTACATGATACGCAATGAATTCCTACATAAATTCTTATAGGCACATCTCGTGTACAATTCCATTATGTTTTGTTAATTTACTATAGTGAATGATAGTGATAGTTTAGTGCTAGATAAACGCATGCAGTCATTAGATTACTTCTATCACGTAAGGTCATTATTCTATTATCGCCACATTAATTTGCTCTAATAAGTGAAAAAGCATTTACATGCGATATAATTCTCGTTACTTGGACGTTAGTCGTGTTGTTGTAATAAATAAATGTAGGACACATTCCATATTAAATACAAGGAAATTAGTAGACACGTAAGGCCACAAAAAACCATTTTCGTGATGACCTAGACTTTTACTGCTTAAACGAAATAATTCCATTTGGGTGCGGCCCTGAGCAAAGTCGCTCGGGGGTTGTCCCGTCACGTAAAATGTCTAATAAAAATGTGTAAAGCCGGCGAGTGAGTGTGTTTCATGGAACGATGTAAATAAAGCCCGTAAGGTGCGAGTAGAGTGGGAGCGGGTGGCGCGGCGTGCGGCGTAGCTCGAGGGTCGCCCTTGCCGCCGCACGACGCTCCTTGCTATTTTCGGCCTTACATTCCTCTCGACTGTTTTTCAATCTAACGTGAAACGCATAACGCGCTTGCCGCCTGCGCCTTTGTTTAATACCGTCTCTTACTCACGCTATCGAAATCATTATCGCAGAATTAATGACGAAACGAAATAGAAGTAAGCGGAACGTGTTCCCTGGTGCACCGTGCTTATGAGTGAAGTCGGAGACAACAGCTACAATGTTACAAGTTATCCATGTGCTTGATCAGTGCTACTCGAGTGTTAGGAATTTACGCCGGACTAGTGCTTGATACCAGTGTAGTGACAGCCATGGGCCCTACGCGGTTGCCCCCGACTCCGGAGGCCGAGGAGCCTTCACAGGACCTGATTAGCACGACTTGCCCGAAGACTCCTGATAAAGTTCCCTCAGAATGTAACTTGTAAGGAAATATGACTAAATGTAATGGAATGTGTTTAGACTCGAATTGTAAAATTTAGACAAGCTAATCTAATAGAACTCAGGAAAACAATTTAATTAGTCAAAAAAAAAACTTAATCAAATTAAAATACGTTCGTCCTACGATTATGTGTATTGTGCAGTCCTAAAAAACATAACACTCGATAAATTGCTTGTTGTCTAAAGCATTTGATAAGTGTATCCTTATCGAATGCCTTCTGTTAATAAGAACTGTTGTTAGGTAAAGCACCTAGCTTCTTTACAGGAATAAATAAGTGTCAGTTAGACTGCTTTGCAAATAAATAAATAATATAGTTGAAAAATCATTCTATAGCAGAGCATGTAGTACTTGGACTTGGGACCACGAACACCAGATTTTGCTGTGAAACATGCTTTTAGAAAACTTGTTTTGGTGTGGAGGGTGTTGAGGCGAGTGACACTTTTAAAGGATCAACACATCTCAGACCTGGATGTAGCAATTTTTGACTAAACAAACAGGATTAAAGTTATCTTCGGAATTGTATAGGTCTTTGATATTAAAATATGACAATGGATCGTAGTTGAGACTTGACGTATCACAGACAGGGAATCAATGAATAACTGAAATAGAAATTCTATATACCTAATATATCGCTCCAATCAGAGTTGCTTCTCAGCAACTTCGTTATTCGACATACGCTCACTGGTAAATTAGTCATTTCATTGAATATAATGTGATGTATGTGTAGCGTTAGTAGTGGGTGTGATGTTTTCGTTTCATTGAGCAATAGCTATTGGCTCCTATCTTACTGCTTGTTATATAGTTTCGCAGCGAGACTTGGAATTAGTTGCAAACGAAAATTGACCTTAAAATAGATTCGATTAGTTAGTTACTTTCTGGTCGCAGCTATTAACCTCTATTCTGTATTCGCTTCCTATAAATTCATGGAATGTAATCAGTCAGTACTATTTCCATCGGCGAAAACGCACTGGTCTGGTACTGTGTGATGATCTGTGATGTCACGCACGCGCACGTCACACGCGCACGTCGCGACGCCCGACTGTCGCCCACCGTAACTAACAACTATTGACACTCGACTCGGTTAATAGGAGTATTCTATTGGCCCATTTCTTTATAAAATACAAACGTTATTTACCAGATACAAGATATTTTTAATGTTTTTCTATCTTCTTCGTACGTTCTTCTAACGTTTGTCTATCTTCGTCTTCTTTAAGCTAACGCTAAGCAAAGCATAAAGTCCTAACTAGTCCTATCTCCCAACAAAAGTATTTTTTAACTTTTCTCAGTTTGCATATATGTAATTATATTGTCTCTTTTTAAAAAAACCTTGGCACACACAGTACGCGCGCGAGTTGAATGCAGAGTTTATTATGACGCCGCGCCATAGTAAAACTCTGCATTCAACTCGCGCGTGGACGTTAGTTACTTCTGCTCTTGTGTGGTGTTCTATTGTTGACGGAAAAGAATACTTTTGGAGCGCCACAGGTAATGGTTTCTCTCCAGATTTTAGAAGCTCAGCTAAACTGTTTTTGGGCCTCTCTAGTCTCTGTAGACCTTACAATATTCAATTTAATTAAAATTTAATTTATTTGAAAATACAATTTTCCATCGTCGTAATCTTTTGCAATCTTAAAGAACAATACTAAGAGTCAGCCTTTATTCAGAAGATATACAGGGTGTCCTAGGGCCAAGTGACCGCCCGGGGTCTATTGATTATTTGGATAAAACTATACACAAAAAACCAATAAAGTATAGGTCTAATCGGTTTGGTTTTTTTTTATTAGCTTTTTATTTTTTTTGGAAAAAACCTGACTTGCTGCACTATTTTCGACATATTTTTTTTTTGTTTTTACATTTATTTTCATTCTGTTTTTTTTTATTTACCAGTTGTTATCATAGTTTATCTATTTGAGGTAAATAATCTACCCAAGATTAAATAGAATATATTTTTTAAAGACATTAACTGAATTTTTTTTTGAAAAAAAAATTACCCTTTTTTATTTAATTTCGCTGAAAAGTTGGAAAAATGGCCTATGAATATTATTATTTTATCAATTATTATTAAATTACATGATATTACCTACAAAATCTTATAAAAATGTTTGTAGCTATCTCAATCATTTACCGAACTACAAACTCTTGAAATATGCACCCCATTTTCAATAATAAGAAAAGAAGTCTTTTAAAATCAGGCTAGTGGAACATTTAAGTGTCTTACTATCAAAAATACCTTTTGCCCGTTGATAGAATAAATAATTAAATAAAAAGGGTAATTTAAAAAAAAATCAGTTAATGTCTTTAAAAAAATATTCTATTTAATTTTGGGTAGATTTTATATCTCAAATAGATAAACTATGATAACAACTGGTAAATAAAAAAAAAACAGAATGAAAATAAATGTAAAAACAAAAAAAATATGTCGAAAATGGTGCAGCAAGTCAGGTTTCTTTCCAAAAAAATTAAAAAGCTAATAAAAAAAAACCAAACCGATTAGACCTGTACTTTATTGGTTTTTTGTCTATAGTTTTGTCCAAATAATCAATAGACGCCGGGCGGTTACTTGGCCCTGGGACACCCTGTATAAACAAAGGTGGTCATAGTTCGTTTTTCCTTTTAAATAATTCTTAATTTACTTGGTACTGCATGCAGTGCATGCCCTAACTCTCTCATACAATAAAATCCGGATCCTGGATAAATGAATGGGTAGGAATTCCTGTAGACCTAGCCGGCAAAATGTACCTTCACATTTTTATCTACTTAAACCACTTCTCAGATTTTACAATGTTAATAATGAATGTTTATGATTTGCTAATCTAAAGGGTTAACTTGACATTTTACCGATTGGTTCACCTTATGACATTATTATCTAAACATCATGTCATCAATGTCATGACATGCCATTAAGGAAATTATAATGATCATCAATTTGTGGAATTGTTTAATTAAAACTGAATATTCAATTTATTTCGAGGAACGGATGGGTGACTCGAAGTGCTTCAAAATGAAGTACTACGCGGTCTATTCTCGGGACTTTATATTCGGACTTCCGTCGTTCTTTCCTTTTTACGGCGGAAGTTGTGAATGTAAATAATATGTGACTTATTTGATTGCAACAATACGTGACTGAATGTTATAATTGATTTATCATTCCTCAACACAACCGAAAAGTTGAGCAACTCCAATAAATTACTTATCAATGTTATTACGTTTATAGTTTCTTTATAGTTTCCGGTAAAGTTATCATAGTAGTCATGGAAAAGGCGTGAAAATGTGTTATGGATTAAAAAAAATATTGTTTAAAATTAATTAATTATATTTTAAACGCTTTTATTAGCTTCATCTTCATTTATAATATCCTAGTATATAGATCAAGTAGCGCTTCATAGTGTAATTTTAAAGTTCTCTTGAAGCGATGGCGTAATTTGACTTTGGAAGTGTTTGGAAAAACTATCTTTAAGTACAATTTCATTTCAACTCCGTTTTGTCTACAGAACTGTAAAAATGTCTATTATTTCTAATTAAAATTATTTTAGCCTAATCTTCCTATAGCAAATTAAATTCAAGTAATAACATCATATAAATTATGCTTTGAAGTTTGAACTTAATTTTAACTACCAGAACGACTTAAAGTTCAATAAGCTAGCATCATTGTTTACACAAGAGGTCCTGAAATAGTTACTGTACACAACCGGAACTACACCCAGGAATGCCGGATATCTTAAAAAGTTCCCCCTGGAAATACATACAGGGGATTCTCGCGACAAAAAGAGTCCACATTAATTTAGTGATATATAATTTTACATTAACTGCAAATAGTATGACATTTTAGTATTATAGTTATAATTGAGTAGGTATTAAAATTGCAACGACAGTTAAATTGCATTTAATATCAACATTGAAAATGATAATGAGAGTATAACACTGATAAGTTACTGATAACCTGTGGTCTGAAGAGGTATCATGATGATAAATAACTAAACGATCTAAACACGAGAGAATATACCTACTACGAGAAAAATAAAAAACATCCATGACCCGAGAACCAACACTTACCTGACATCAGACCTCGCCTTGAGTCGTCAGCTATTTTTTTAATTCATAAGTCAATCTTTCACCGTTTCAATTTTTAGATTTAAATTATACAAATGTTTACTGTAATAAACAATCAGAAAAACGAGTTGACGATCCACCTGATGGTAACTGGCCGCCGTCGCCCTTGGACACCAGTAACACCAAAGACATCACCGATGCTTTGCCAACAGAGAAAGAAAGAACAAGACACCAGCCGGAACACGACAAATCATTTAAAAAATTTAATCTATGTAAAGGAGATCGCCAAAATCCCATACACAAAAATTATGGGCTAAGGACATTATTAATGAATATTGTAATTATAATTAACATACGTTACATTCATGATTCTTATGTTATTTAATACATAAGTATATTATATTTCATTAAATCACAAGTTTTTAAAAATTCTATGGGGTTAAGGGGAAATCATAACAACAATGGTTAAATATAGTTACTTCAGAGTACCTACTTCTGGGTTAGAATTCTGTAATTAAGGCAATCCGGCTCGAAGGACCAAAATGTACAGTACCAGTTAGTCCTGTACGTCAGGTAGTAAGTTGTAGTTCACGGCGAGAAGTAAAGTAGTCGATGAAGTAGTACTAAATGTTTTTATTTGCGATCGTCCAGTTAGACGACTCGCGCTCGCCGCGTCTGTCTCGTGCGGTTGTCAATAATGCACTCTCAGTAACTTAGTATAAATGCACTGTCGTCAAATCAATTATAATAGGTAACTAATAATAACATGTACGGTTCCGTACATATTGCCAACCCCAAAAGAGATGAACGCACGAGAGAGAGTCGTTAAATTAAGTAAAAAGTACAAATAGGTAAGTAAGCAAGTAAAGTACATAAGGTAAATACAATGAGCAAGTAAAGTAAAAAAGGTAAATAGCAAGTAAAGTAAAAAAAGTTTAAATATAAATTAATTAAAATTAAAAACAACGTCGTTTTGTTGTTCCCGTCGAGGCTGTGGTTGAGGGCGCGGTGCCGTCGTCGCTGCTGCGTCTGGTATATTTTCAGTCTGGTGTTTGTTGGGCGTAACGGTTTCATGTTTCTCCCTTGCGTCGTAACGCTCCAGATCGAAACTCTCTTCTTGTGGGCGTGTCTCTGTCGCGTACTTTCTGCACACGCCACGCTTCTTAACAATCCACACCACCGCGGTTATAATAACCACTGCTAGTATTGTGTAGCACAGCGTGTACTGATGTATGTCGTGCTGGGTGATTGTTGCCGGTAATTGAATTTCATTATGTTTCAATTCTTTGAGCCGCTTTTCAATGACTTCCTGTGTTTCATCTTCAGACAGGTGTAGGAGTTGCTGTGTCCGTTGAGAGCTGAAGATGTGGTTTATGGAATTTTTTATTTTTGGTGTTTTCGCCAGGTATAAATCGACGCTCGAGTCACTTTGGTACAAGTTATGAGCGTAGATACTCAAGTCAGTGTTTTGTATCATACATCCTTGTTTTAGTGTGACGAGCGCAGATATGTTGATCTGGTGAGAAGCAACCTCGCCGGCGCAGACAGTGCGGAGTACGCATGAGTTGCAGCACGTCGCGAGCCATGTGTTTGTGGAGTGTAACTCGATCCAAGTCTCTTCGCATTTAGTTCTACGTATAATGCATGGTGATGACGTTACGTGACTTAAAAGTTTAGCTTCGCAGGGTGCAGCTTTGCTTTCTAAATTTCTGATTGGTAAATTTAGACTGCATACAAAGTTGTCGGTGCTCCTTTGAATGCATTGGTTCATTCTATCTTCGCTCAAGCTAATAAAAGTGTTCTTTCTGAAGTTGACAGCGATGTATTTGTTGGACACAAACACATATTTAACGGTATCACCGTCTGCCGTTTTCAGAGGCAAAGGGATGGGCCGATAAAGAGTAAACTCTTCATCACTGGTTAACGGAATATGGATTTCAAACATAAAATAATATGTAGTCGCTCGTGCCTTCATGTACAGTAACTTGTATACATCTTTTATCTGCTCTTGAATATTTTCTACGGGAAAAGCTAAAGTTTTCGGCAGTTTTCCCGAGATTTCATTCAGCTGTCGGATTAAGTTGGCCGGCGTGAGGAGATGGACGTCTATGTGACCTTTGTAGATATCGACCAAAGCGTTGAAAAGCATTTCTTGAATGTTTCTTAAATTGGTTAATAGTAAGTGTGCTGTGAGCGCCACAGAATTGTAGTAGTTCGTAGCCATCACTGTTCCAATGCGGGATTCAATGTTAGCCAATCTCATGTTTGTGTCATTCATAAATTGGTTAATTATTTTAAATTGATCTTGGATGTTCTTTTCACTTTTCTTGATGATGTTATTTTCCAACTCAACAACAGTGGTTTGGTTTCTCGTAAGTTCTAGAATGTATTTCTCGTTTTGTTGAATGGATTGAATATCTTGCTGGTATTTTTCTGCGAATCGTTGATCTAGTAATCCGAAAAGGCTGTTAGCGACGTAACCCACGCCATCAACAAGACCGCGTTTCTTACGATCAGATAAGTGTTTGTGCGGAGCGAGTAGGATAGCATTGTAGTAGTTTAGTAGTTCCATGTCATGAAGCAGTTGTTGTATAGTACTCTCACAATATCTTCGATCCAATTTTTGACACAGGGTTTTCACCTCTTCCAAATAGTTTGCAAGTTCTTGAGTAGCTGTCCAATACGCAGTTAAGTTATAATATGCAAGTAGAATCCATTCATCGTGAATAAGTTGTACTTTTCCGATGGTGTCGTAGTAAATCGGGCGCTCGCGGCCGAGGTCAGTGATCTGTGCGGTCGTTGTCATATTTCCAGTAACGTCGCTGTTAGCGCAGTGCAATCCAGTTATTAATGAAAATATTGTTAGAAATGAAAGTAACATGCTAAATAAACTTTGTTGTTTCGGCGAGATGCATCTCTTATTGGAGGTCGAGGTCTTAGTTTCTCCTTGTTTTTCTTCATGATCGGGTGATAATAATTTTGATAGTTTTACGACGGGCCTCTTGATAATGCCAGCTTGAGTTCTAACACTGGTAACTCTCACGAGACCATCTTCTCCGGGGTGTACTTCGATCACCTTCCCCATTGCCCACTTTCCCGGTGGAAGATTATTTTCCTTCACCAGGAC
The DNA here is from genome assembly GCA_951805285.1 of Thymelicus acteon. NCBI lineage: Eukaryota > Metazoa > Arthropoda > Insecta > Lepidoptera > Hesperiidae > Thymelicus > Thymelicus acteon. Next base: position 13,213,792 of record OX638216.1, on the reverse strand, counting down.
AATGTCGCCTATTTCCATGTTCTTTGTTGGCTTTTGCCATTTGCTCCTTGTTTGGAGTTGAGTTAGGTAGTCGCTTGACCATAATTTCCAAAATTGATGTAGCATATGTTCAGTTAGCTGCCATCTTTTTCTTAAGTCTAAGCCCCTTTCGTCTTCATAGTTCGACAGCGGCAACGTCAACGTAGGACTACCAGTTAAAAAGTGTCCTGGGCTCAAATAACTATAAAATTCTTCAGGGTCCTCGGTGAGTGGGCATATGGGCCTCGAATTCATGCATGCTTCTATTTTAGTGAGCAGCGTCGCAAACTCCTCGTAGGTAAGTTTTTGTTCTCCCAAAATTCGACGTAGATGATGTTTCATTGAACGAACTGCAGCTTCCCAGAGCCCCCCAGCACTGGGCCACGCTGGGCAATTGAAATGCCATTCTACTTCAAATTTCCCAATTTCGTCGAAGAATTCTGACGTCAGTTCCATTTTAAACAGGTCATACTCGTTTTTCAATACTCTGGAAGCCCCAATGAAGTTGGTCCCACAGTCCGAATATACGTGTTTTGGTGTTCCACGTCTAGCACACATTCTCTGGAAAGCGGCGAGGAAAGCTTCGGTGCTCAAGTCCGATACAAGTTCAATGTGAACGGCTTTCGTAGCCATGCATACGAAAATAGCAATATATCCCTTTGACGTCTTCACTCCTCTTCCTTTGTTTAATTTGACATCCACACAGCCGCTAAAATCAACCCCGCAATGAGTAAACGGGCGCGAGGGGATGACTCGCTGCGGTGGTAAGTCTGCCATAAGTTGGTAATTGTTTGCTGGTTTAAATCGTAGACAGCGCACACACTTGCGAAGTTGCGTCTTTACTGCTCGGTTCCCGCCTATGATCCAGTAACGCTGACGAATGTAAGCTAGAGTAAGTCTCGCTCCGCCGTGAAGGGTCGCAGTGTGGGCCTCTTCAATTACCAGTTGAGTCAGTTTGCTCTTCCTTGGCAAAACTACCGGATTCTTCATTCCAACAGGTAACTTAGTTTTATTCAGGCGGCCACCTACACGTATGATTCCTTCTTCATCCAGGTAAGGGTTTAATTTGTATATTGGACTTTTAATACTCAGGGGTTGCTCTTTAGTCAACATGTTATATTCGATTTCAAACTCCTTTCTTTGCATAAAACGCACGATTAGTTTATTTGATGTGAGTAATTCTCTTGTAGTCAAGTAAGTAGGTAACAGTGTTTTACAATGCGCAGCGTCAGGTTTCACAGCTGTTTTCGAGTTTCGAATTATTGAAGTAAATCGCATAATCCATGCCACGATGCGTTTGATACGTGTCAATGAACTGCATTTGTTAACTAGGTCAGTAATGAAGTTATCGTTATCATTGCCTTGCTGTAGGGTTGTCGCTTTATGTTTCATGTCAATATCGGTTGTAAAAAGGCAGTTAATAGGTTCCTTTCCGATAGATCCCTTGAAAGTTTTTAATATCGCTGGCCCATTCCACCATAGCTGAAAGTCCAACAGATTCTTCGGATCCACTCCTCTCGTTGCACAATCGGCAGGGTTATTCTTTGATTGGATGTAAGACCATTGTTGAGGTGGAATCACCTGCTTTATTTTTTGGACTCTATTTTCGACATATTTTTCCCATTTATTTGTGTCTCCCTGTAGCCATGCCAAAACAACTTTGGAATCGCTCCATGCCCACATAGTGACGTTGTGCCCTTGCAGTGATTCCTTTGCCTTTTCCATTAAGCGAGTTAGTAATAGAGCGCCACATAGTTCTAACCGTGGCAGAGTAATTTTTTGTGAGAGAGGCGCAACCCTAGTTTTCGCGGCAAGTAAGTTCGATACGTATTCTCCGTTTTCATCAATGACGCGTGTGTATACAACACACGAGTAGGCTTTTTCGCTCGCGTCGCAGAAACCACATAGATCAATGAACTGTGCAGAACTTCCAATCCATCTTTTTATTTTTATCGCTTTTAGATAAGGCATGTTTGATCTCAATTTTTTCCAGTCGTTTTGAATTTCCGTTGGTAATTCTTTGTCCCATTCCAGTTGTTGTTTCCACACTTGCTGGAATAGAATTTTTGCTGTAATAGTTACTGGAGAAAGCCATCCCAATGGATCGTAAAGCTGTGATATCTCAGAAAGTAGATTTCTTTTTGTCAATGGTTTTCCCGGTTTATTGTTCAAGTTCCAATTAAATTCGAATGTATCTGAGTTAGGATTCCATCCAAGGCCTAGCGTTTTCGTAGAGTTTTCTTGTTTGAAGTCAAAAGTATTTCTCGTGGAAATTTGATCTTCCTTTAATTGTTCTAGTAATTCAAAGCAGTTAGATGACCATTTTCTTAAATTGAAACCTCCGCCTTTCAGTAATTCAATTAAAGTAGTTTGTAATTCTTTGGCGCCTTCTAGTGAATTACTGCCGCTTATTAAGTCATCGACATAGAATTCATCTTGCAATGCTTTTGCCGCGTTCGGATACTTATGACCATCTTCCAACGCTAGCTGTTTGAGTGTTCGCATTGCTAGCCACGGCGCACATTTTGTACCGTATGTTAATGTACATAAGGTATAGTCTTTCAGTGTTTCTTTCGGAGAGGAACGCCATATAATTTTTTGAAGTTGTTGTTGATCTTCTGAAATCCAGATACATCTATACATCTTCTCTATATCAGCCGTGAAGGCGTATTTATACGTCCTCCACTTCAAAATTAATGTTTGAATGTCTTTCTGTAGATTAGGCCCCTTTTCCATTAAATCATTCAAACTATATCCACTTGAAGTCTTGCTTGACGCGTTGAAGACTACTCTCAGTTTAGTAGTAACAGAGTTTTCTCGTAGGACGCCGTGATGGGGCAAATAACACTCTGGACCAGTAAGTATTTGAGAGGACGGCTTCATGTGTTTTAATTCAGAGTACTCGTTAATAAATTCTTTGTACATAATAGATAGTTTTTCATTCCTTGCCAGTCGCTTTTCCAGCTGTAAATATTGTGAGACGGCAGTTGGCCTTGATTTTCCTAGTTCAGTCATAATGTTGGTTTTCATGGGCATTTTTAATATGTACTTTCCGTCAGAACTGCGCGTAGTAGTTTCATTGTAGTATTTTTCGCACTGGTCTTCCATACTTATGTCCTCAGTTCCTTGAATTATATCTTCGTTTTCCCAATATTTAGATAATTCAGAGATATCGATGATGGTTAAGTGACAATTAAAAGTTTGTAGTTTTCCGCACAGAATCCAACCCAATTGTGTCTGTTGCGCAACTGGAGAGTGCTGATCTCCTTTCAAGACGCCGTCCATTATAATTTCAGCATAAACATCAGCTGAGAAGAGTATGTCAATGGAGCCACTGACGTTGTAGTCAGGGTCCCCCAGTTTCAAGTTTTGAAGATGCGGCCAGTCTAATTTCGAAAAAGTACAGTTAGGTATGTTGTTTGTTAGTCGTTTTAGTATTAGCGCTTGAGTACAAAATGTATAGTCGTTATGTATTGACTGACACGTGAGTTGGACGCGTCCCTTGCAGTCTCCAGACACGGATCCTATTCCAGATACTGTAGCATTTAATTTATCTCGTGGTAGCCGAAGTAGTTGCGCAGCATTTTCTGTTATCAAATTAACTTGTGAACCCTGGTCAAGGAGGGCTCGCAGAGTAACGAAGGTCCCGTCGTGGGCTTTGACCTTTATCTTTACTGTAGTGAGTAGTACCTCCATGTTCTTTGTAGTTAAGTGATGAGAGCCTTGTTGCGCTGAGGTCGAAGGTTGAGTTTTAATAGTCGGCTCATAAGGCGTTTTAGTAATGTGCAATAAGGTGTGATGTTTTAAATTACATTGTTTACAAGTCTTTGATGAATTACATTCCATATTTTTGTGACTGTATAAACAGTTTTTGCAGACTTTCAGTTTTGCAACAGTATTGTTTCGCTGTGAAATGTTCATGTCGATGAACTTTGCACACTGCATAAGAACGTGATTGCCGTCACATAATGGACATTTTCCAAATGCAGTAAAGAAAGCGTTTGAGTGATCTTTATTATCTTTGAATAAGGTTGATTTTTTCGTTAAGTGTTTCTCATCGTAGGTACGATAATTGTAGTTATGACGAAGCTTGTTTGTTGGTTTGTTGAACTGCGTGTTACTGATGTGTTTTTGAGGATTATTAATAACATTATTAGGGCGACTTTTCATGGTTTCGAGGGCCATAAATTTGCTTTCCAAAAACGATAGGAACTCCGTTAAATCGGGCAAGTCTCGATTATTTTGAATTTCTTTCGAGTACTCGTTGTAAGTAGCGGCGTCTAATTTTTGTGACATGTAATGTACGATGATGGGACCCCAGCTTGTCACATTCACTTCCATGTTGGTTAGTCCATTCAGACTTTCGGTAATGACGTCATGCAATTTCTTTAAATTATACGTAGTGGGATATTGAATTACAGGTAGCTGCTGCATGGCGTTTATGAATGATGTAAATTGAAGGCGGCGATTATCATATCGATGGGATAGAATTTCCCAACATGAGTCATAGTTTTCAGCACTAACTGTAAGATGTTGCACTAAACGTTCCGCTTCGCCCTTCAGTTTTGTTTTAAGGTGCTGCATTTTTTGCGATTTTGTAATGGTAGGGTTTTTATGTATGGTTTCCAAAAATAAATTTTTAAACGAGATCCAGTGTATGTAGTCACCAAAAAAATCCGGTATATCCATTTTCGGAGTTGCTTGTTGATAGTGAATGTTCGACCACATCTTAGTGTTTAGTTGCTTCCTCAAGTGGTCGTATTTTCTTTCTATGTTGTCAAATTTTAATGAGTAGTCTGCGTGCAAGCTCGAAGTCTTCAGAATATCCTCCAACTCCCAGTGTAATTTGTCAATAGGCTCCCACTTTACTCTCAAGGTTGTCAGATGATCTTCTAGTTCCCATTTATCGGTTATCGATTCAATATTTATTTTTGACATTGCTCTTTCCAGCGCTTTAAAGTTACATCTCTGGCGACTTACCAGTAGTTGTATTTTTTCGTCGGGTTCATCCTCAAATATTCCAGACAGATCGAAGTCCACACTTAATTCCAGTTTCTCTTCTTCGTTCTTTTGTCGGTGAGATATCAATAAATCCATAATATTAGCCTTAGTTGTTTCGTATAGTTGTTTTGTTTTTCCATACACATTGGTCGTAAAGTAATTGATGTTGTCTTTTTCTTCAATTACACGCACTAACACTTCATTTCGTTCATCAAAGTCTATCCACTGTTGTTCGAGGGATGAAAGACGCGAGTTTAAGTAATCTACAGTTTTTCTGGTGATGCTGTCTTTTCTGTAGTTAGTGCACAATGTTTTAATGCTTTCGAAACATTGTACTTGTTCCGTAAGTACTTCCATTGTAAGTCGTAGGTGTTGGTTCGGGACACGAAGACAGGCAGTTTTCCTTAATCTTCTTTGCTTCAAGCGTTTTTCGTCACACCTCGCAGTTACGAATGTGTTCAATTAACTCTTGAAGGTCCGTGGCACTCAATGCATCGGCAACCCGCTGCTACGAAATAGGCACCTTCTCAATTAGCCTGGGGAGACCCGCTTGTGGGAGGCCAGGTAACCGATTTGCTATCGCAACTTAAGGTCACAAACACACTGAGTGTAAGGTTCGAAGGACCAAAATGTACAGTACCAGTTAGTCCTGTACGTCAGGTAGTAAGTTGTAGTTCACGGCGAGAAGTAAAGTAGTCGATGAAGTAGTACTAAATGTTTTTATTTGCGATCGTCCAGTTAGACGACTCGCGCTCGCCGCGTCTGTCTCGTGCGGTTGTCAATAATGCACTCTCAGTAACTTAGTATAAATGCACTGTCGTCAAATCAATTATAATAGGTAACTAATAATAACATGTACGGTTCCGTACAGCAATTCATCGTCCAAGAAGGTATGAGAAGTCGTTTGCAAGAGTAGAAATCATCAAATCCGTAGAACAAAGTCACATTCTTAAGAAAATCACCGAAAGAACCAAGAAAGAAAACATGACTGACAGTGTGAAAACGAATGATCGTTTGTGATTGACAGTTTCACTATGACATAATAATTATGACTAGCAATAAGTAGCTTCACTTCCAATATTGTTCAATTGAAAGTAAATCGACCATGAAAGATTCGAATAAAAATGGAGTTGTTCGATTGCTCGTTAATATTTTTATGATTGAAATTATTTACCTATTCCTGTTATTTGGATAGTTCCCCGTTTGCTTACCATAACAATTATAATTATTATGAAAGTGATGACGGATGGTAAAGGATTTTTCACTGAATATCCTTTTTCATAAAATCGATAGTTTTGTAGTAAAAATCGATCGTTGAAATTGTTCATTCGAATAAACTAATTTTTACCCTTTAAAACACATTCTAATTTCTAATTGTAATATAAAGTTCCAATTCTTTGATCAGGGAAAAATCTAGTTTATTTTTTGTTTATTTTTGGAAGTTTGCCGTAATTATGTTATTACTTCCCAGAATTTGATCATTGTTAGCAACACTATCGAATGGTGTAATAATACAGGGTGAGTTTTTTTTTCAAAATCAACGGGTTCGATTCCTGGCCAGGAATATTAATTTTTCAACATCAAAATCGGCCCCGAGACTTGAGTTTTGACCATTTATCGCTATTCCTCATAATTTCAAATTTGACCATCCACGCACACTTGAAAAATTCAACCTGTATACAAAGTCATATAATAATTTATGATAAACATTGTAAATGTAATTAATTCCAGGGTATTGGGCCCGACGGCGGTCCTGCAGCTGGCAGAACGCGATGAACCGCCCCCCACGAACGCGCGGCCGCTCTACTCTCTGGCTATGAGAGGGGCGGTCATATGCTTCTCGGGGTTTCGGAAAAAAGATGAACTTGTACGTATTAACACAAAAAAATAACAAAATCCAGCGAAATTCGATACAAGCTTAGAAGATGTAATTATGTACACATAATATTTAGGTAACCTTTAGCAAAAATTGCCTTGTGGTGCCAGTAAGTAGAATAGAATAGCACCACTCCCGTTCTGCCTTGGATGTCGTAAAAGGCCACGTTTATAAGCTGTTTTCGAGGGTGCTCACAAATCGCATTGCACGCAGGCTTGACGACTTCCAGCCTCCCGAACAAACAGGATTCCGGAAAGGCTACAGTACCATGGACCACTTACGTACACTGCGGCAGATTATACAGAAGACCGAGAAGTATAAAATCTGCCGCTATGTGTTGCCTATGTGGACTATGAGAAAGCCTTTGATTCTATCGAGACCTGGGCAGTACTAAATTCTCTTCAGCGGTGCCAGATTGACTACCGGTATATCGAGGTGTTGAAGTGTTTATACACATCAGCAACCATGACCGTCAGAGTATACAACACAGCAACGAACCCCATCCAACTGCAGAGAGGTGTCAGGCAAGGGGACGTCATATCCTCAAAACTGTTCACTGCTGCGTTGGAAGACGTGTTCAAGCTGATGGAGTGGAAACGACGTGGCATTAACATCAATGGCGAATACATCACACACCTGCGATATGCCGATGATATAGTCATCCTGGCGGGATCCCTGGAGGAACTTGGTACAATGCTCGGGGACTTGAACAGCGCCTCACAACGGGTGGGTCTTAAGATGAACATGGACAAGACGAAAATCATGTCGAATGTCCATGTCACACCCGTACCGGTTGTTGCTGACGGCGCTGCTCTCGAAGTCGTAGACGAGTACAATTTACCTGGGACAAGTAATCCAAATGGGTAAGTCCAACTTCGATAAAGAAGTCACTCATAGAATCCAACTCGGATAGGCTGCGTTCGGGAAACTACGTCATATCTTGTCGTCCAAAAAGTTACCTCAGTGCCTGAAGTCGAAGGTGTTCGAGCAGTGTGTGTTGCCAGTTGATGACATACGGATCCGAGACGTGGTGCTTCACTATTGGCCTTATGCATAAGCTTAGAGTCGCCCAGCGGGCTATGGAACGAGCTATGCTCGGTATTACGTTATTTTGACCGACAATAGCTCAGAGAATTAGCCGGTTGAAGTGGCAATGGGCTGGCCACATAGTTCGAAGGACCGATAACCGTTAAGGAAGAAAAGTCCTCGAATGGAGACCACGCCTTGGTAAAATGAGCACAGGACGCCCCCCGACCTGGTGGACCGACGATCTGAAGAAGACAGCGGGTATACGCTGGATTCAGAAGGCTCAGGACTGTTCTGAGTGGCGTAGATTAGGGGAGGCCTATGTCCAGCAATGGACCTCAAAAGGCTGATGGATGGATGGATAGCAAAAATTAAAGCTTCTCTCTATTTTTCTTCTCTTATATACACCGTGTTCCTGAGGTTGTGCACGAACTTCGCCCTGTTATTCTGACCATTAAATTGGTCATCTTTCGTTATGGATTCATTATTGAAATTTATTATTTTTCAATTTCATACAACTATAGTAAAATTCTGTACAAATTCTGTATTAAGTAGCGATTTAAGTAACCATTAGTGACTCTGAGTTGGGGCGTGAGACTTTCATATGCAAAGCTGTAACAGATCGATCCAAATCTACTGGTCTCCATCCACAGACGTACCTGATAACGTTAATACACTACATGGGCGGGTCAATCCGCAAGGACATGTCGAGCAAGGTGACGCACCTGATAGCGGCGGCGGCCACGGGCGACAAGTACCGGTATGCGGCTGGGTTCCGCGTACCGGTACTCGCGCGCTCCTGGGTCGACGCGTGCTGGGAGCGCCGCGACGACCCCGCCTGCCTCGCCACCGACGATACTATCATTGTAAGTAGCTGGGATCAATTACTGTACTACGCCGCAAGTTGCCACTCCATCCAGCGACGTTTCGCAAACGCGCTTTGGAAGTACTTACCGCAAAGCATTGTTGTGGTCAATCTGTGCTCTTTAATGATCTCTAATCAATGATATGATGGTCTCCTCGAGAGGTTACATTAAAGGGTACAGATTTTTCCATGTAATTTTAAGTAGCTTAAAGCAAACATACTCAAACCAGAAGAAGGACGGGACCCTGCTTTGCGGGTTCTATTTTTCTCTTCAGTAAAAACAGCCACCTAACGAACCTAACCGAACTGAATTTCGATTTGAGTTACATGTATTTTTTTATGACGTTGGCCCCTCCAAGCCTCCCTTTCTGAGCACCTGCGGCTCCCCCGTCCTCCCGCTTTTGACAGCCACAACGGAAATTTATGTTGAGGACGGTTTAATTCATATTCACAAACTGTAACTGATTTCGAGAGGAAAATTGTAATATTATTCTTAAAAATAACTGTTAAATTGTTTTTTAATGTGCTTTTTTGCTAACGTCCTACTTTTTCAGGTTTTGAGAGTTTGAGAGGACATCAGCAGCTATCTCTTAGATTTGATGGAGAATGTTTACAAATATACATTTTTCAATATAATTAGGAATCTAAATCTTATTAACATGCACTTATCTCAATAATGAGTGAAAAATATGTTACCTCACAATATAATTCCTGATTTGCGTCCTCAACCTACGTTTGGATACTTTGCCCCTGCAAGCCTAAAATACTGGACGTTGTTTAACATTTCAAAGATCAAGAAGTCAGGTGATCTCTGGGGTCTCTCTACTATGATAATAAAACCAATAATTAATTCCATAGCGCCACATCTAAGTCACATTTTCAATAAATGTATTGACGATGGTAGCTTCCCCAATCTAATGAAACATGGTAAATTAATCCCTTTATTCAAATCAGGAAATAAAAGCGACCCCACAAATTTCAGACCCATCTCAATGTTACCAGTCCTTAGTAAAATCTTTGAAAAAGTTATTTATAACCAGCTGCTGTCTCATTTCTACTTAAACAAGTTGTTTCATGTTAATCAGTTCGGTTTTTCAAGAGGAAAAAATACCACTGATGCAGGTATAGCACTCCTTAAGCAAATTTTTGATGCGTGGGAGTGTAAGCAGGATGCCATTGGTATATTTTGTGATCTCTCAAAGGCGTTCGATTGCGTTGATCACAATATACTGATAAATAAACTTAGGCATTATGGTGTCTCAACACAATCAGTTGGCCTTATAAAATCCTACCTATCCGACCGTATCCAGAAAGTAGTTATTAATGGCAAGGAGTCCCCAGGAGCACACATTACTATGGGAGTGCCCCAAGGATCAATATTAGGACCACTTTTATTTTTAATATATATCAATGATCTTCCTTATTTCACAAGGGACTTGTGTGAAACTGTATTGTTTGCAGATGATACCTCATTACTTTTTAAAGTTGATAGGAGAAAAAAATGTTTTGACGATGTAAATAATACTGTTTCCCAAGTGTTGCAATGGTTTACATGTAACAACCTAATGTTAAATGCTAGTAAAACGAAATGTATGAAATTCACATTACCAAATGTGAAACAGGTACCAACTCAAATAGTTATAAATAAGGAAGTACTTGACCTTGTAAATTCAACAAAATTCCTTGGCCTTACTATAGATTCACGGTTACAATGGAGTCCTCATATTGAAGCCTTGTCTGGGAGACTGAGTTCAGCTGCTTACGCGGTTAAGAAAGTAAGGCTCTTAACTGACGTAGAAACAGCACGGTTAGTTTATTTTAGCTACTTTCATAGTGTTATGTCCTATGGTCTGTTGTTGTGGGGTCCAGCTGCAGATATTGAGTCTATATTTATTTTACAGAAAAGAGCAGTCCGTGCCATTTACAACCTCAGGCCTAGGGACTCGCTTAAGGATCTCTTTAAGGAAATTAATATTTTAACTGTGGTGTCACAATATATATTGGATAATGTTTTGTATGTTAAGAAATATTACGACAGTTTTCTTAAGAAGAGTGACATCCACAATATTAATACGAGGAACAAGGCTAAACTGATTGTACCAAATTTTAGACTATGTAAAACTGGTGGCTCGTTCATGGGTACATGTGTAAAGATTTATAATAAAATTCCATCGAAATTTACAGAAATGCCTTACCTTAAATTTAAAACTCATATTAAAAGCATTCTTATGAGGAAAGGATATTACAAATTAGATGATTATTTTAAAGACAAGACTGCTTGGACATGAGTTTTATGAATATAGATTGTAGTAGATGATAAGTGCTATCTGTAACTGTGAGCAGGAAAAAAAACAAACCCGGAAGTTTCTTGCTGCTTCTTCTCCCGGGCCCTCTCACAGTAGGGCTTTGTCTGAAGCATTGGCATAACTTGCATGACTTTCAAAAAGTGTTTGTAAACCAAACCAATTTTGAATAAAAACATTTGATTTGATTTGATTTGATTTGATTTCCAGAAGGAACATAAGTTGAAAGTGTTCGCGGGCGCGCGGGTCTGCTTCGTGGGCTTCCCCGAGGAGGAGACGCTGCACATGGCCGAGGTGCTCGCGAGCAACGGCGGCGTCTCCTGCGCCCTCGACGACCCCGACTGCACGCATGTCGTAAGTAACACCATAATAACCTAACCTAACCTAAAAATAACTTAAATTACTTGTTTTACCTTAATATTTACATCTAAATATTGAGTTTAATTTAAAATTATACTGTATAATATAATTATTGAAAACAATCAGCCTAATTTACAATAGTCCGAAATTATCGCAGAGCATTTACCTCCCAAATTTGACATGTATCATGTTATTTATACACAGTATGGCACATTAGCTACTAATATTATCATTATGAAATCAGCATGCACGTAGTAGTATCCTTGGTAGCGTAAATCACTCTTAGTTAGATTACATTGTAGACATAGAAGTTATAGTTAGCGGCAAGTCGTTTTCTTAGCTATTTGACACATATGTTCGTAATCCCTTCTTTCATCAACTGTTTATCGCTAGTTATGCACTGTTCAATGCCACCTACTGTTTGGTCAATGATGTATCGAACATGCTCTATTATTACATCTATGACGAAACACAATCTGAGTCTTAGTTATAAAAATAGGAAAAAGTATTTTGTTTAAAAAAAGTTCCTAAAAGTACTGTACTGTTTCCTACTTTGTTAGAAACTTAGTTTTAGTCGAAAATAGTCATTGTAATTAGCTGAGTCCTATTCCGCACGACGTAAAGTCGACCCATTGTCTATTTCTACATATCCATCTATAGCACTTGTAGTAACACCACAATTTCCTTAATGTATTTTAACAATCACATCACTGCTATTCTATTACGCAATCGTGTAGCTGGCTTTTGTCCTTTGAATATTGTGTATTTGGTCATCATAGCTCATTTATCATAACATTCAACTACTTCAATCATGTTCAGAAATTAGTTTTATCTCAAAATTAGTTTTGCCAAACATTGTCCGTTTTTATGTTTGTACTTATTGTCTCTGTAATATCTGTTTTGTACTTTCTAAAACAAACTAAATGAATTTTAAGTGGACTATCGACACAATTAAATCGTCAAGCAGCATCTTTTCTGTGTCTAACTACTTCTGTCACAAAAGTAATAATATCGTTCTGCATGTTTGTATCGGAATGGCTTCATTACATCATTGCGTGGTGTGTTTCACACATGTTTCAGGTAATGGCCAATGGGGAGACTTTCGGTCGTTCGCTTATCCTTTCCCCTCATCCCAATACTCCCAACACTCCCTCGAAACCGTCCCGAGCCACGCCCAACCGTTCCCAAACGACTCCAAAGAACTCTCTCTATCGTAGGCTGTCGGCGCGCCTCTCGGGCTGCCGCAGCAGCCCCAACAAACAGAGCGCGGACATGAGCCGCGAACACGCTTACGATGACAGAGAGCAGCGCTTGCAATATGCGAGAAACAGTATTATAAACAGTCGACTGTCCTGTAAAGATAAGGAACAGCCCGATGATATCAGTATTAGTTTTGTAGGAAGGTCGTTTATAGACGATCTGTATTGTGATATTGACAACGATAGAAGTACCAGTGCCGCCGAACAGGTAGAAACTAGAAAGTATAGAATGTGCGACAAAGAAAATAAACACGCGGGACAAGTCAAACATGGCTCTCTCAGAACGAGCGAAAAAGATAAAAGGGAGGTATTCAGAAATAAATCTATAAACGTATTCAATATTGTAGATTGTCTTACGGAGGCAGGATCGCTTCACTCGTCGTTTACTAAAAGTCTATGTGATCTCGATACTCGAGACGAACCAGGTTTTTTATTACCCTCCTCCACTGTTGGAAAAGAGTTACAACAATCGACGACGACCATATCGTCCGGAAAGAAGAGGAGTAGAAATTCCACCGAATCAAATTTTCAAGTGAGCTCCATAGACGCATTAAATTTTTCTCCTGATAAATCGGAAGATACTAATTGGAAATCAATTAAACGATTAAAAATCAAAGACTCTTTTAAGTTTAAAAATCGACCTACAATATTTAAGAGAACTAAGAAAGAATCAGTATCCAAGACTTCAGGAGAAATTACTGTCGAGCCGGTCAGCCCTGACAGTGTGAAGCCGACCGATCCCGCCGGCGAATTCGTGGCGTCGACGTCGTCACCCATCAGGGACGACGACAACACCTCCATCAATTCAATGAACATGAGTAAACAATCGGGATTCTTCGACATCTCGTTCGCCTCGATACGTAGTTCTAGAACGGCGAAGTCGGCATCGAAATTACGTAGGAGCGTAAAATCATTTACAGCCTCCTTCAGAAGCGAAAGAAAGAAGAAGTATGAGAAGCGCGCCGAACGGAACACGGTCGCGGTGGACCCATGTCACTTGCCCTCGGACTTGACTAATGTTTCTACGCCTAAGAGAGAGCTCGACAGAATGAACTTTGACATATCGCCCGTTCAAGTCGACACGGTGGACAGTACTGAAATGACGCCGGTGAAGGTGGAGCGCGACCACGATGAGTTGGACGACTCCACCGTGTTTAAGACGCCACAGAGCGTGTGGCTGCGCGCTCACAGGCACTCGCTGTGCGTCACTCCCGCCCCCGCCGCTCTCCTCCCCGCCGCCCGCGACCGCCCGCTGCCCGCCTCGACGCCCCCCACCCGCGACGCCCGCGCCATATCGCAATGCCATGGACTATCGCTGCCGGTACTAACCCCATTTAATTCAATACTGCTAAACGTTAGAATGAGCTTATATCGTAGTGAACCTTGCCGGTCCATCTACAGTAGGATTCAGACATTCATTACATTTTAATCGTCAAATGATCTTAAAGTCTCTGCTGCATGTCTATAACATTCAATTATTAGGTGCTTAATACAGTATGCACAAGGGAGGGTTATATTTTATGCATTTAATTATTTTATTTATTATGAAATATGAAATATAAGATAGACGGATGGATATACATGTTGGTGTATTTTCGCTCGGTTTGAATATCCCTATAACATTAGGAATTAATTCTAACGTGTCAAAAATGTATCTAAAAGAAGCTTTGCGGCTATTTGCTTCTTGTGTTATTCGTATAGGTCTTAATATGCATTTTTAAAGTAGATGTCATACTACGGTTTTATATGCATCATTATTTTTTCATTACAATTATTTCCATCGCTGTTACTTCGAAAAAATGGTGTCGATGCACATCAACTTAGTTTGTGTTGCTAGGACCACTAGCGTTGTATGACATTCCTTCCGTGCGCTGACGTGGTATCTGGTTGGCAGGTAGTGGACGAGCACAACACGGGCGCGGCGCCCGAGTGCTCGCCGCGCGTGCACATCGTCAAGGCCGAGTGGTTCTGGGCATCCGTGCAGAATGAGGAGGCACAAGACGAGCAGGACTATCTCTTCAAAGATGTGAGTATTAATCTTACTACTATAAAGTATTTGGTGTTATGTTGCTTTTTATGGTAATAGATAACAAATTGAAACTACCTTACTGTCGTTGCCGACGTTCTCGTTAGCCTGTTCTTAAGAAACCTTTAAACAAAGTACATTAATTATTAATCTTTAAAGTTGGAATAAACCAAACCATGTTATTATAATTGTGTTGACAGTATCTGGACGAAGTATCGCGGCGCTCGTCAGTGGGCGGTCCGTGCGGCGCGGCGGCGGGCGCGGAGGAGGCGGGGCCGGGCGCGGGCACGCCGAGCCAGCTGCAGCGGCTGCGCAAGCGCAAGCTCCGCAGCGGGGACTCCGCGCTGCACAAGCGGCGCTCCTCCGTCGGCGACGCCGTGCTGCTCAGCCTGTCCAACAACCTGCTCGATTGCACGCCCTCGCCCGACGGCAAGCAGCTGCTTGAAGGTGGGATAACGTTTGTTTGAAACACCAGTTTAACAAAGCTTTAGTTGAAGTGTTTTAGTTTTGATAAATGACAATATGTAATTTTACTCTATTGCAAAAATAGTTTACTGAAAAAAAAACTGTTAAGTTACTGAAAAACCTGTTTAATATATGAATATTATTATATTATTATAGTACTATGTAATTCAACATGAATTTGTTATAATACCTATATATATGAATTTGTTATAATTACATAGTACATAAATAAAGTAACTATAACTGGAATGTGAATAATATTGAAATCTCTCTCAACCTACTGGTTATCTTATTTATTGCGACAAACATAATTATTTTGTAGAATCCGAAGTCCCCGATAACGTAGTGCGAAAGCTGTTGTCTCCTCGCCAACAAGTATTTATGGAGCTATTGCAAACTGAATCAAATTACGTGGGAATATTACACACGATAGTTAATGTGAGTATGTTATTTACAAATAATTCGTTGTTTACAATTTGATTACAGCTTTCATAAATAGTGAGTTTTAACAAATTTTCCTTGATACAGATGTTCAAACAACCTTTAGAAGAAATGGCCGAAGAAGATTCCAACAATGGCAAAAATCAAGCATTGCTCAATAATACAGAACTCAAAATTATATTTGGAAATTTACCGCCTATATATGAATTGCATCAGTAAGTAATTATTTAGATTATGACTTATGTAATTGAGTTACCCTTTTAGAACTATATTGCTCTCATATATTTCACATGATTTTTACTGGCTCTTGAAGCAGATTCATAAGAAACACGCCAATTTGAAACTTAAGATTCCATTTTATTATAATTATTATAAGTTAATCATTGACGTCCCGCCTGATGGTAAATGGTGATGTAGTCTTGGGTGATAAAGTGAACTAAATATTTAGATACACTATACATACTAGCTGCCTGGACAGACTTCGTGCTGTCAAAAGTTTTTTTTTTATTACACAAATAATTGGCAATAAAATAATATTGCGACTATAAATTGAGATGTAAGCTATCCTATCTTTCAAGTTCTATCAAACTGCACACGGTGTGCAGATTTGATTAAAATCGGTTAAGTAGTTTAGGGAGTCAATCGCGGACAAACAACGTGACACGTAATTTATCTATACTAATATATAAAGAGGAAAGATTTGATTTTTTGTTTGCATTGAATAGGCTCCGAAACTACTGAACCGATTTGAAAAATTCTTTCACTGTTGGGAAGCTACACTATCCCCGAGTAACATAGGCTATATTATATTTAAAAAAAAATAGGGATCCTTAATAAATCTCCAATAATGTAACCCAAGGTGTAAAAAATAACAAAACCGAAGCAAAGCAAGGGCAGTTACTCGTATATACTAAGATTATTATGTCTTCACAATATTTAGATATTATATCAGCACCTCTAGACAAATTTCTTCTCTATTTTTATCCGCACGTGCTCATTTTTCCGCACTTATGTCATTCTCATACATTTTGAAGGCCGAGTTTGGCCTGAACGCTTACAGAAAAGTTCTAGAGGCTCATGTTTATCGAAGTATAAGTGTTTTGTCTCGCTGTGTGTAGACGGATGCTGGAGGAGCTGCGATTCGCGCAGGCGCACTGGAGCGAGGAGGTGAGCATCGGGCGGTTGGTGCTGCGCTACACGCCCGACATGGTGAAGGCCTACCCGCCCTTCGTCAATTTCTTCGAGAACACCAAGGACATGCTGCAGCAGTGCGACCGTGAGAACCCCAGGTACCTTCGCCGCACCTAACATAACGTGAGAATGACTATACAATTCAAATTATCTTTATTGAACACATAAAATTACAACGAAAATAATTAAGTTTATTCTTGAACATAAACGTACAATCGGCGACCTTATCACTTAAACAGCGGCCTCTTCCAACTAATGAATGATTAAATTAAATTTTTTCATAAGCGGCCATCCATAAATTACGTCACACTTTAGGAGGGAGGGAGGGGGGATGTAGTGTGACATTGTGTGACAAGGGGTGGGAAGGGGTCCTAAATTTCGTGACGTCGCATTTTAAAATCGAATAATTGGTATGTATAGGTAAATATTAAAAAACATTAATGGAAATAAAACTTATTTCGGAACTGCTGTTTTAATTTAATAATTTCTAGGTGTAAAATTTCATATTATGTCACGTCGCACTAGGGGGGGAGGTCTCACAAATGTGATCAGCTGTGACAAGGAGGGGGGAGGGGTCAAAAGTCATGAAATAAGTGTGACGTAATTTTTGGATGGCCCCTAAAAGGACAGGAGTAGAGTAGAGTAGGAGCATGTACAAAAAATATTATTGTTTAATATCTTACTAACATAGTACTTTTAAATTTATATTTTCTTTTATATTTTATACCTTTATATCGTCTGTAAAGCACGAACAGGTATTCAAATATTTATGTACTTAAAATGAAGAAATTCACAATTTTTTGTTGCAGATTTCATGCATTCCTGAAAATTTGTCAAACAAAACCAGAATGTGGTAGACAAAGTTTACAGGAGCTCCTGATAAGACCCGTGCAGCGATTGCCCAGTATAAGTTTGCTATTGGATGGTAAGTTGATTCACAACAAAATATAATGACCCTATGACCCTACTGTCTTACTACTGTGTAAGGATAAACGGGGCATACACTGAATGGTTTAATATCGAAAAAGGTGTTAGACAGGGATGTGTAGCGTCACCGTGTCTGTTTAATCTGTTCATGAACAATTGCTTGGCAGACTTAAAAGAGAATGAAAGCGGGTTGAGAATGAATGAATTACTCGTCAAATGTTTTCTTTATGCTGATGACCAAGTGTTACTTGCGTCTTCAGCCGAGGAGTTGCAGGAGATGGTAACTGCTATGAATGGAGCTTTTGTTAGAAAGGGAATGAAGATGAATGTAAAGAAGACGAAAGTTATGGTTTTTGAAAGAGATGAGGCAGTGACAGACTGCAATATCGTGATTGGAGATGAACAAATTGAACAGGTGAATGAGTTTGTGTATCTGGGTTCAAAGTTTAAAAGAGATGGAAAGTGTGAGAGCGACATTGAAAGAAGAGTGAATGCAGGAAACATGGTGAATGGAGCTTTGCACTCCTTTATGAACAGTCGGAAGGTGTCTAACAAGGCTCGTTTGGCTGTGCATGAGGGGGTGTTGGTTCCGACACTCATGTACGGAAGTGAAAGTTCGGTAATGCAGTTGAGATGAGAGCGTTAAGAAGTTAGGAGTTAAACTGAGTGACAGGATAAGAAATAGTGAGATAAGGAAACATTGTGGTGTGAAAGAAGATGTAGTGACAAAAATTGAGAAAGGTATGTTGAGATGGTTTGGACATGTCGAGAGAATGAATGAAGAACGATTGACGAAAAAAGTGTAAGGCGAGTGTGAATGCGAGTGTTGGAAGGGGCAGACCTAGGCGGACGTTTCAAGACCAAATTAGGGACGTCTTGAAAAAAGGCCAGGTCAAGAGTACAGCAAACCGAAGAGCATGTATGAAGGGAATAATGAAAGTGGACGAAGCGAAACAAGTATGTAAGGATCGTAGCAAGTGGAAAGAAGTGGTCTCTGCCTACCCCAACGGGAAAGAGACGTGATTTATGTATATGTATGTATGTATGTACTGTCGGGGCAGATCAAATAGAAAAATATGACTAAAGTCCATCCACAAATCTTAGAGACTAAATTGACGTTTCGTGGATGACCAGTTTCGGGTGCATATTAAATAGTGATGACCATAAACCGGAAAGTAAATCGGAAAAATATTCGCAGCTTTTATGGTGGGTCGACTATTGGTATGATTATTGAAGAGTCCCTAAAACTAGTATAAAATCATGTCATACATATATCCATAATTTATATTTACCCTCATTAACTGAATTTAAAAGTTACTCTGCTTACAAAAACGAGTACTGGTTAAGGTTACATTCGGTATACAGCTAATTTTGTACTATTTAGCTGAATACTAAATATCTAGGTAGATATGAGTGTCGCTTCTAATATGCCACTATTCTTACGAAATAGTTTACGACTCAAAAAACCGGAAAAGTAGATCGCACTTTAGCTGGTATCGTTATTTCGAACTTTGACATTAGTGGTTGTCATTTTATTCTCTAAGATTTGTGGACAGGGTAAACTATACACCAATTATTGTAGCGAAACAACGATGCACTATCAGCAACACATTAATGGAATTTTTATGCTTCGTTTTAGCACTCTCAGAACTTTTCTTCATTCTGGCTATGTCGTAGCTTTTTAATGACACCCGGTGGCACTGTTTAATAGTATGGTATACGTGGGCACAGATATATTGAAGCACACAAGCAAGAGCAACCCGGACCACTGCGCGCTGGTGTCGGCGCTGGCCGGGCTGCGCGAGGTCATGTCGCACATCAACGAGGACAAGCGCAAGACGGAGGGCCAGCTGCAGATGTTCGACATCTACAACGAAATCGACCAGTGCCCGGTGAGACACACGTCGTCTATCACACACACTCACTCGCACACGCACATTTGTGCACGAACGCACGTCCAGAAACTCGCACGCAAGTATAGTAGGTATAACTTAGCGATTTCAGCAATTCCTGTTTGATATTATTATTTACCAAATGTTTTATTGTATTTTCTTTACCTAAAGTATTATACGAGAGAATCAGTGAATTTACTTGCTTTATTTTTTGCTTTAATTTATTTTACAAGTTATGCGCTAGTTACATATTAACAAAATTACTAATTGATGGCAGTTAGTACATTACTTATGAATTACTTATGATGTGATATTGATTAACAGGCGCACCTTGTATCCTCCCATCGATCTTTCGTCTCTCGCTGCGAAGTCGTTGAACTTTCCAAGGAGCTATCGGGCAGAGGAGACCATCTTGTACTGTTCCTCTTTACAGACACTATGGAAGTGTGCAAGAAAAGATCTAAAGTAAGTGAAATGATGAGATGAAATTAGAGAAGATTTTGTCTAAAGATTATTTGATAAATATTATCGTTGTTCATGTTGGTTTTTTCTTCAGGCATTCAATAGTAAAAGTCCTACAAATGGAACAGGTACAATGCGAATAGGATCGAGTAAACCTTACAGACACATATCTCTCATGCCGCTCAGTACTGTGAAGCGCGTCGTGGATATTAGAGAAGCAGAAGGTAAAATTCTCATTAAGTATGTTATTGGTAGCTTTTAATTATCTGATAAGTTAAATACTTTACAGTTTATAAACAAAAGTTTTAAGTATGTAAATAATTAATATTGTCTCATAATCTTTCCAGATTGTCACAATGTATTTGCGCTGATGTGTCGAAGTAATCAAGAGTTGAAGGAAAAATTATATTCATTCATGATAACCGATGAAACAGTTGAAAAGTCACATTTTCTGCGGCAGTTGTGCAGACAGATGGCCAATACTGTTTGCAAAGCTGATGCTGTAAGTATGATCACTAATATATCAGGTTTTTGTAACATTCGATAGGAAAAATCAGCTTCAGTACATTAATAAATCTTATACTTGCTTTCAAATTATAAAGCCTCTAGTCCACGTTGTTATGGATGGATGTTTAGCCAGTCCTCCGAAAATTGAGCTTAGTATTCCCATTCATAGTTTTCATGAAAGTATAACTAGTCTGGGGACTAATAATAGTTAAATTGTGTCCTTACATAGGATAAGTTCCTGACGTGCTTAGAGTCAGATCAGCTGGAAATCGACACGAGTGACTTCACGTTGAGTACGTTGTCCAAAGTGTCAAAGTTCGCCGCACGCACTAGGATCAAGGTAAACACTCGTCATACAAACATTTGCATTACGAAACCACGTAGTCTAGGACTGTAAATACTATAGAATAAATAAAATATATTTAAAATACTAAGCATGACTTATGGTATTAAATGTAGCTTAGCTTGAGATGTAAAACTGAATGTATAATTATATTTCGTTGGTAATTATATAATCAGTGAATGCTATATTAAATATCAGTTTAAATATCTATGTACGTAAGGCATGGCCGTAAATCTAAAATCGCTTTCAATATACATTTGCATTATATTGTTCAGTTAACATTTTAGCAATGCATTCCAAAATCATTCAATGTGAATTAAAATCGTTGGTCGATGGAAAACGTCATAAGTTTAAGGAAGTATTGTTAGGTTTCCAATAATAGACAGTAAAATACATAGAGGTGTAGAGTAAAGAAGGTTACTTACTCTGATTGAAATTATTCTCAAAAGCACAGTCCACATTTTCATAATTTCAGCCTCTAGTTTAGTGCTTTTATTAGATTGCTGCACAAACTACAGACTTTTATTAAATGTTATTTCACGTTTAAGATCCTCCTTATTTGATTGTTTCATGTTCTAACAATGTCAATGGCTGTTTAACATATTAGAGAAGTTATAACGTTCTGTATATTATATAATTTACGTTCGCATTGCATAGGGTTCAAGGTACAGAGACAGTATTGAACTAAAAAAATAATTATGTTCACCTAGATGTCCTACACAAAATCAACGACTACCCGATAATAATGATCTTAAGTAACCACGAAAGTACTGAAAGATTGAAACAAAAAACAATATCTCCTTGGCGACCATGCGACGTACCGCGTACGGTTAGTGAGGTAGCGGTAGCGGTAGGAAGTCTGTAGCGTGTGCGCTAGCCGCTAGCCGCTAGCCGCTAGGTGTCGGTAGGCTACGGTAGGCTAGCGGTGACAAGCTTAGCGGCGGCGTGTGTTGTAGCTGGAGGCGATGGCGGGGCTGGGCGGGTGGCTGCGCGCCGAGCCCGGCGTCGGCCTGCTAGACACATGGGTATTGCGCGCTCACTTACTCGCACAGGTCTGCTCACCCTCGCCCTCACCATCGCCCGCTCGCCTCACCATACACTGACCTCTATGTACAGTGAGCCAAAGAATTAGGTATGCTTGTCCATAATACTAAAACGTTCCGTAATGTTTATTGTTAGAGAATGTATGTGTTATTATCAATGTTATATGACTGTAAGGTATGATATAATTTTGTAAATGACGTAAACAATCCTTAATATTTAACATTACGGTACGTTTATGTGTCATCATGCCCTGCATACCTAATTCTTTTTCTTTGTGTACCTGCACATGTACACTGGATATGCTGTCGTGACACTCTTGACTTGGTGTTGGGTCTACTTGATCCTTACTTTGAGATCCTCGATGGCACTGAGATATAAAAAAGCAGAATAAGTTGATCAATATTTTGTTTAAGTAAGAATTATTAGTAATGCAATACATGTCTGTGATAGTGCATTATGCTTGGATGCAAGAAATGTATTATGTCCCACATTATCATTTTATAGTGTTGTTAGAGAATATTATGCTAAACGATTTTCAATATACTCTGTTAAATAATAAAGCAAGAGTCCAGTCTATCCAGTGTAATTTATAGAGTTCAGTGCCTCACCTTCACCATTTCACCCGCCCTTCAATTCGCACTTACAGATATTGCTTGTCGCCTCCCGCCGTTTCGATTTGTGTTTGCTAAGACTTCATTATTATCTCCTATTGTATTAAATGTTTTCAAGTGTTTGTCATATTATATTATTATGATGTCTGTTCGTTTGAATCCTGTTTTTAAATTCTTAAAGTCGGCTTTATCATGTATGAATTCGCGATCTTTAACACAAGTGGCAGTTTATGGGACATATTTGTTTCTACCAAGTTTGACCTTCTCGTGATATCTATCGTATGACTTGCAATTAAGATGTTAAAATGTTATAAAAGTTCCTATCACTTTATTATCCCATTGTAAATGGTTCGTACAAGCAATCTATGGTGCAAACACGTTATTTATTACATTATAAAGAGTGTCAATTATTCTCCGTACAGTAGTTTATTTTTAGCAAATGTTAATTTAAAAGTTCAACCGCGTGGTTTGTGAAAGTTTCAGACACCTTATTTAAACTGCAATAAATTATTCATTTTAAGAATATTTCATCCAATAAATTTCAACTTAGCAGTCAGTATAATATAATAAGTACGTAAATTTATAGAATTGTAATGTTTTCCTTGTTTTGAATTGTGATCATTTTTGTTACCTGTGTGCGCGATATACATAAGCAAGGTTTTGGCTCCAAGTAACTACACAAAACTTGTCACATTTATTAATATGATTTAAAGGGCTTCCAACATTTTTGTATGGAGCCTGGCATACCTACAAGTCCGCCATTTTGAAAAAACCTCGATTCGGCGGCCATTGATGAAACATGTGTCAATCGATAGACTAAATGATTGTGATCAAAAAGTATTCAGGGATGAAATGTCGTAAGTGGTATACTTTCTGAGATATTTGAGTTCAAAACCGTAGGAAAATAAAGCAAAAAACACCGTTTCGGCCGATATTGATAAAACATGTGTCAGTCGATAGTCTAAGTGATTACGATCAAAAAGTATTCAGTGATAAAATGTCGTAAGTGATATGGTTTCTGGGATATTTGAGTTCAAAACGGTACAAAAATAAAACATTTGTAATTAATTATCTTTTTATTTCTAGTGTATCTGTAACTGTATCAGTGTTATGCCAGATAAGAAATATTATGAATATTTAGATTAATTACTATATACATATAAAATCACAATATACATAAACAAAATTAAATAAATACAGTTTTATTCAGATTTACATATAAACATCTTATATATTAAGTAAATAAATATTTATAAATACATATATAACATCTGGTTGAAGACCACGGGCGACAACATTCTAATTGCTTCAGGTAGTGCTGCCGGACTTCTTGAAGGAGCTTTTGGTAGTCTATGATTTTTTGATGTCTACAAGCAAGGAGTTCCAGAACAGTATGAACTGTATTGTGAAGGAATTCCCGAAATAATAATCATTTAGCCTATCGATTGACATATGTTTCATCAATGTCCGCCGTAACGAAGTTTTTTTGCTTTATATTTCTACAGTTTTGAACTCACTTATCTCAGAAATTATATCACTTATAACATTTCATCACTGAATACCTTTTAATCGTAATTATTTAGCCTATCGAATGACATATGATTTATCAATGTCCGCCGGATCGAAGTTTTTTGCTTTATTTTTCTACAGTTTTGAACTCACTTATCTCAGAAAGTATATCACTTACGACATTTCATCACTGAATACTTTTTGATCATAACCATTTAGTCTATCGATTGACACATGTTTCATCACTGGCCGCCGAATGGAGGTTTTTTCAAAATGGCGGACTTGTAGGTGTGCCAATTAGGTTCGATGCCCTTTATTAAGGTGCTGTTAATTTTTTTGTAAATAGTTGAAAACCCCTGTATTACCTAATATTTCAAAATGTATAAAGCTGCTTGGATCTCACACAAATGAAGGCAACTTATTACTAATAAAAAATAAAGCTTAGATAAGTATTTACACAAATCACTCGAAACCATCCAATATTAAAAACATACTAATTGAAGTTGAGAAACTGGTTGTATCTAGATTGTGGTGGTGTCACACTAACACTAACAGATAGTAAATTAATTTGTGTTATGTTGTCTCTCTTGGGTTTTGGTTACTTGTATATTTTGATGTTTTTACTGGCTAGGTGAAAGAAACACGTCTCTCATGTCTGATCTGTAACTGTGTAAGACCCTGTGTAACATGATGTGTTTGTGACTCGAGCTCATTATATCGACTAACGGCCGGTCTCAATAATGTACTAACAGATGCAAGACTGTGGATAGGGCTACCATTAGTATGTTATCTGTCATACTTGTCAATTTTTCAGACGCAAAAATTGACAAATATGACAGATAACATAGTAATGGTAGCCCTATCCACAGTCTTCCATCTGTTAGTACATTATTGAGACCGGCCGTAAGTGTACGTCCACAACAGTAACAGTGTGTGGGTGTGTGTGTGTGCAGGTGGGCCGCGCGTTCTCGTTCAACAAGACGCCGTCGAAGCTGAAACGCGCCATGTCGTCCATGATCTCCCCGTTCGGCTCCACGTCCAACCTGACGCCCGCCTCGCAGCTCGCGCAGATGAGGCTCGCCAGCTGCAATAATATTAACGTAAGACATTTTACTTTTTTATATAAGTTTTATTATTTTTACATCATTATAATAATTAAAACTTACTTCAACGTTACTTGTGTATTTAAATATTTTCAATGTACTAGTAATATTTTTATTTTTATTTGTGTTCCTTGTTTGCCTCTCTATGTTATTTGAATATATGAGTAACCGCCCTCGCTTTGATTTTCTTATCGGTTTTCTTATTTTTTTACACCTTGGGTCACATTATTGCAGTTTTAGTAATGATCTCTCACCCGGGGATAGTGTAGCTTCCCAACAGTGAAATAATTTTTCAAATCGGTTCAGTAGTTTCGGAACCTCTTCAGTGCAAACAATCAAATCTTTCCTCTTTATAATATTAGTATAGATTAAAGTCGGCAGGTTGTTACATAAAACCAAGTCTAAATTGTGGTTCTGTTTTCGCTCATTACTTGAAAATATTCTGTTTAAAAAACAAAAAGAGGAAATTGTATGTATTATTAAAAAAAGAGTTTTTTTTATCGACATTTCGTATCACAGGAAATGGGCGCGTCCGGCGGGTCGGGGTCGGGGGGCGGAGCAGCGGGCGGCGAGGTGCTGGTGGCGCCCCTGTCGGTGCAGCCGACGCGCAAGGCGGGGGGCGCCGCTGCCGCCCTGCGCCGTTTTTGACGGCGCACCGCCACGCTCGCCTGACTGAACTCATACGACTGACCACACCGACCACCCGACCATAGTGCCTACAATGGTGATACGGACTGCACGGGCTAGGTGCGGGCGCCGTCGCTCAATACCTTAGTGTAGCGCTACGTCTCTGTACTCCATTTTTAGACGAATCTTATTTGGTAAACAATCTTGGCACAACTTTTTATTCAAATATTAATTTAGATCAGTTAAAATTAATACTAAACACAAGTTTTGGCACTAAATTATTATTTGTTTTTCATTTTGTGTCAGCCCTTTATTTAACTTACGATAAAAATACAGTGTAAGATGGTTTACCAAATAGGACTCGACTAAAAAAATCTTTCGTTTTTAACGGCGATGTTAAAGACTGGTGCGCTATTTTGCACTCACTCAAGGCTCCTTGCCTTAGCTCGTTTACATCCGCTCTCGTGTAGTCAGAATGACTAGAGACAAATATAGTGTGCGCTCGGTTCCGGCGAAATCTTAAATGAACCAAAGTTTAACTTTACTCTCCTACTTGTGCTATTGAAGTATCATACGCAGTTGTCAGAAAACGACATAGTGGAGCATTGAAGAGTTGTGATACGCTCGGTGACGAGATTCGGCTTGGTGTACAGTTATGTGAAGGTTTGCTTATATTTTAATGAACCAGTGCTATTTTTGTAAACGTGATTTATGAATAAGATGCAAAGGTGCAGCAACTAAATGTAATTTATTGTGCACAAATACATAATTATATTGGGCGAGGCCGATCTGTAGTCATTAAAGGAAAGTGCCTTGATATCGGAAGGAATCTAGTGGAATCGCACGGGTTCAATAATTTATTGGAAAGTATTATTACGAAATTTAAAATGAAATGTATTGAGATTGAATTTTATAGGTTGTATTTTATTGATAGGTCCTTTCAACAAACTCGTATCCCCACGATTCTGCAAGTCCGCTGGGATAAGCCAAAAGATTTACTAATACAATTTTTTCATTATGTGTGAAATATCTTGACTTAATTTATCTTCACTATTATGGCGGCTCTGTTTTTAGCTAGTTTGGGATCTGTGTAATATGTTCGTCCAATTGAATCAGACGAATTTTAACTTGGTGTCACATAGAAAATATTGATATTGTTGATATAGTCTGGAGTAATATGTACATATTGTGATATTTTAATTTAATCGTGAAATAGGTTAGAGCAGTGTTGGTATTCGATAACCTACCTTATCCGTCTGGTATTGATTAAAGCGTTCCTAATAATGCCTCGTCGCTTCTTGTGAACTCGTTTAGTGAATGTCCTCGGCCGTTGCTATAGTTTGCGTCCATGTACATACGTCACCCCGCGACCCTCCCCGGCGAACTAAACGACTCGAATATTGTTTATCGTTCTACTGATGAAGGCTCAAAGGCTACATTAGGCATCGATATTGTAATGTGTATGCAGGTTATTGCATTGTACAAAGATCTATATTTATAAATATTTTAATGATTGAAAAAATAAACGTTTATTTTTAGTCGAAATTACATGGTTTTATTTACTTTCCTACATTTTCCACAAGTATGTCCATTGATTGCAATATACGTCAAGTAGTGGTAGTTAACTGGTGCGGTGACCCTGGTCACTAGGCGGTTCTGGCGGGGCGCAGCCACTTGCAGGCGGTGTAGACGGCGCGCAGCGGCACGGCCAGCGCCGCGGCCGCCAGCGGCGCGCTCGCCAGCGCCAGCCGGCTCGCCGGGAACTCTGCGTTCGGCAACGACGCCGCCTTCGTTACCAGCAACGCCTACAATACATAACCACATTTGGGGTGTAGCCCGTGTACCCCTTCATCCATTCCCCGGCCATGCCGTTATGTGTGTGCCTACACTCAGCGGGACCCCCCTATCCTAAAACGATATGAGTATGTCTAGGATTTAGTTCCAAATTAGTTCTGTCAAATGCAGTCAAAATTAGATTTTGTTCCGTCAAAACGAAAGAAGGGCGTTGGTTTTAATTCAACCTCCAGCCAGCGGGACCCGTTTCATTTATAGGTCACAGAAACTTGAAAGGGGTGTCAAACTTTAGTTCTACTTTCATTTATTACGATTTAAGTGAAAACGATGTTTCTAGCGTAAATAATTTCAAAAATAACAAGGTTCAAAAGAACGTCCAGCCAGCGGGAACCTTTTTATGTATAGGTCACAGAAACTTGAAATGGGTGTCAAACTTAAGTTCTACTTTCATTTATTACGATCTAAGTGAAAACGATGTACTAGCGTAAATAATTTCAAAAATAACAAGGTTCAAAAGAACCTCCAGCCTGCGGGACCCTTTTTATGTATAGGTCACAGAAACTTGAAATGGGTGTCAAACTTAAGTTCTACTTTCATTTATTACGATCTAAGTGAAAACGATGTACTAGCGTAAATAATTTCAAAAATAACAAGGTTCAAAAGAACGTCCAGCCAGCGGGAACCTTTTTATGTATAGGTCACAGAAACTTGAAATGGGTGTCAAACTTAAGTTCTACTTTCATTTATTACGATCTAAGTGAAAACGATGTACTAGCGTAAATAATTTCAAAAATAACAAGGTTTAAAAGAACCTCCAGCCAGCGGCCAACGCTAGTACATCGTTTTGTTGTAGATTGTTTCTTTTGTTGTAGAACTAAAGTTTGACACCCATTTCAAGTTTCTGTGACCTATAAATAAAAAGGGTCCCGCTGGGTGGAGGTTCTTTTAAACCTTGTTATTTTTGAAATTATTTACGCTAGTACATCGTTTTCACTTAGATCGTAATAAATACAAGTAGAACTAAAGTTTGACACCCATTTCAAGTTTCTGTGACCTATAAATTAAAAGGGTCCCGCTGGCTGGAGGTTGAATTAAAACCAACGCCCTTCTTTCATTTTGACGGAACAAAAATTTTGTTACAAAATCTAATTTTGACTGCATTTGATAGAACTAATTTGGAACTAAATCCTAGACATAATCATATCGTTTTAGGATAGGGGGTCCCGCTGAGTGTAGGCACACCCGTCATGTCCCTACTGTGAGTAGCCAGAGGGAACTTATTCATGATGGTAGAAGGTTTTGACTGGCTAGAAATTACCCTCCTGAAACCGACCATTAATGAATTTCACGCTATGTCTGGGAGTCAGAAATAATGCAGGTCCCCCGTTTCTTACTTATTCAGCATCATTGCTTTTCTCATAATTTTATCTTGGATCCAACGTGTACTTACGAATGTTATGAACGGTATGATTTGCCACTGTAAGTTCATCCTGGGGGCGCAGACGTTCTCTTCAGTGGCCACGTTCATGTCTGAGACAAAGTCGTGGCCGCGGTATACGTATAGAATGGCGGTCAACTCCAACAGGCACACGAACGGCATCGTCACACCAGTCATTATTGCATCCACGCTCTCCAATAACGCAATGCCACCCTATTAATTGGAACAGAAGAAAATCAATAAGTACATTGTTTCTATAGAAAAACCTACCTAGTAACAGAAATTAAATACAACGTCCTTACGCCGGTAGCACTCAAGAAGCTGAGGAACATGCAGCTTAAGATAACTCCAGCGACTACGAACTGCTCTGCAAAACTATTGATCACAATGAATGAAGGCAACTTAACGATAATAAATTATAATCATAATTTAAGTACAAAAAGTGAAAATGCTAACACTAATTTCACCCTGTATTCAAAAATTGTGTGCAGTGCTGTTTTCAGTAATACATAAGCGACAGTCATATAAGATAACACCAATCCGCCAAATATTAAAGTTGACCTGCAAAACAATATTCTTGTACAGTATACCGTCATCTTTGTAAGTTTTCGTTAACCGTTATCAATTTCAGCAGCAAAAGGTTCTAGCATACGATTGCTGCTATTAACTTATAAAACAAACTCATTATATTGATACCCTGTATAAAATGAATAAATCTTACGCAAGGTGCGAGTAGTTACCAACCACTGCACATTTGGAATACATAGGTATGATCCATACGGTACCTAAAATAATAAAAGTATGAAGTATTCGTTGCTTTATTTAAATTACTTAAAATGAAATATTTAATAAGTACTTGCTTTCTTGTATGCTATGACGCTTGTAATTGGGTTGTAAGCAGTCAAGGAGTGCACAGATCTCTGCTCCGGAAGAATGCAATGCAACGATCAGCATTAACAGGCCGGATTGCCACACGTTCTCATTGTTGAGATTCTGGTCGATATGTCCCGCAGCTGACAGTCAATGAAAATTGTTTATTTTAGTCTGGGCAGTAAACAACAAGAAGAGACCAACTTGTCATTTCAAGAAACTGTAAAAACTTAAAACTGCTATAATCCTTCTATCAGCCTTTCGAGGTCCACAGGCTTCTATTTGCACCACTCTGATCGGTCCTGCCTAAGCCTTCTGAATACAGCGGATGTTAGCTGTCTTCTACAGGTCGTCCTAGTCGGGGGTATCCTTTTTTCGAGGACCTTTTTTCCTCAACGGTTACTTTAATGGTCCTTTATTTTACTGTAATTATCGCGCGGATTCGCGCGTAGCCATCTCCATAGCCCGTGCGAAACTTGTGGATTAGGCCTATATTAAAGCACCAATTCTGGGAACTGTATGTAACTGGCAACACACACTCCTCGAACACGAGAGTTTGGCTACGCGCAGAGCTGGCGTTGGGGGGGGGGGGGGTTGAGCGATAGCCTAAGGCGCCACATTTGGGGTGAGGAGCAAGAGAAAGGAAAAATAAAATTCTTAATAAACGTTCCCATTGGTCGATTTTTATTTTCTTATCTGGGCGCCACCATATTCTTGCCTAGGGCGTGAGTGACTCTAACGTCGGCACTGGCTATGCGCTTTGGTACTGATTAGATGTTAGTAATTCTAGTGAATGAAATGTCCGGGGAGACGCTGCTGCCCGTCTCTTGGAATATTCTATCTTTCACCTTTTACGACATCGCAGGAAGAGCTAGTGCTATTCTACGAAGTAGTGCTATTACTGAAAATTTATGGTTGAATAAGTGAAAGTGTTTTATTTATAGGTTTGTGTCCAATGGAAAGTTAAGAAGTTGTACCATAATGGTTCAATCCCTTCCCATGAATAATTTCTGTGCCAACACTAGCTCCGTGAACGTAGAGAGCTACTTCAAAAGCATCTGCCGCACCCTGGAATAACAAAATTATTCTGAAAAATTAAAATGTATGCTTTCCTCACAAATAAGCACTAAAAATACTTACAGCTATCACTTCCTTGGTTCCAATCCGAAAAAACTTGATCATAGGTCTCGTCATGGTTGCGAATTTAGTTAAAGCTGTTATCAACAAAACTGCAACCCACACCCATGGAATGGCTACCAACCAGCCGTACATATTGTTCCAAATTAACTGCAAGTGATTGTCTGTATTTGAATACAAGTGTTTTCCGACCTTCTCTATCATCATAGGCGGTTGTGGATAGGGATGTATATCCTAGTGTCATAAACCAGTGCCGGCATTGGAGCCACTGACACCCCAGGCAAGAATATGGTGGCGCCCACTCAAGGAAATCAAAATTGAGGGTTAATTTTTTGCTTAACTAATGTGAACGTATATTAAGAATTTTATATTTTCTTTTGTGCGCCCCCGCCAAATATGGCACCCTGCCCTGCACACGTCGCCCTATAGCGCCCCTTCTCCCCCTAACGCCGGCACTGGTCATAACTCATAACACTGGATCCGGTTAGGCTAAAAATTTATTCGTTAAAGAGTTGCCTATGTACCGTAGCCCTCTCCACAAAATATGTGCCGAACACTCCTGATTTAGTTTTTAGTTTGTAGGTACAGGAATTTTAAGTTGATCGCTCTTTGTCAATCGATATATGTATGTTAAGAGGATATCCATGTATGTTAAGAGGATTGAATTATTTTAATAATACAGAGATAGTGTCCTAAATATTCGGTGTCGCAGTGATGGTTGGATTTGTTGATCAAAGTCGTTAGAGTAAGTGGGAATGTATCAAAAATAAGAAATATTTCTATAAGTAGGCACACAAGGCACCGACTTTAGTTTAGATCTCTAAATATAGTTTTTTTATTACTTACTCTGCCATGCTGTATGCGTTCTACAATCATCAATATCCATAAAACTGCCCAAACCATAACAAGGTATATTATGAGGGGTACATTGAATTGGATAAATTTGTAGTCTGAACGGTAGGAAACAACTTCCAAGCTGAAGTAATACAAAAACATGGTTAAACAAAATATTTAGTGATTTACACCAATTAACCATATTCAATATTTACTTTGTACGAACAAGAAAAAATTGTAGGCAGGAGTACTATACAACGCAGGATAGGCTGTAGTGAAAGTCTCCTCACACATTTCTATTTGATATGGATTGTTTCTTAATCGTATTTTTTCAGACTCTCTGAAAGAATATTTCAGATATTTGAATTGTATATTGTATTGGGGCGTAGCTACCGCCGTATCAATTATACGGGGCCCCCAGCGTATAGGGGCCCCCACTAACACTCCCAGAAAAAAGCTCGCCAGCGGCCTACGACCGCTACAGTTGGCCCTTCTTTTATATTTGACAGCTGACGTTAAGGGGGCCCCACAACAAATATTGATATGGGGCCTCCTTAGGGCTAGCTATGAAACTGTTAAAAAATATGGTTTTGTTAAAAAAATAGTAACTAAACCGTGTTCTATTCCGCCACCCCATGTCGAATAACCCGTCGGGGCTGTCTTCTATTTCCTCGTCATATTCATATAACTCGCCGTTTGTTACTGAGAACTTAGGCTGTAAACAGTTCAATATATTTTGTTACAAAGCTATTTTTGTCCATTACCTCCGTATATTTCATATATCTGGAAAATTATATAATCAAACATATCGCCGTCCTTCCTTCCGGTCATCGAGCACATACCCAATAGAATGGCAGTAAGGTCCATTCAATTCTGTAACTGGTATTTTGTCACCAATGAATTATATTATGTTCTACTATAGATCGCTGTTTGTCACTAATAAATATCAAGTCTCGCTTGCGCAGTGTGCTATTAATATTATCCAACTATCATTGGTCATCATTTATCTTCAAGAAATGATAGGTAAGTCCATCGGGACAAAAAATTAATTTCATATGTCATTGTATCTTTTAGTATATGCAAATATGTATATTAAACGCAATACCGCAGTTATAATACAACCATAATGAGATATGTTATTGGATAAGGTTAAGGGTTATTAAAAACGGTCTTGAAGCCTACCTCTTGGAATATAAATCTTCTTGCATCCTTAAGGACTGGCTCGTATGGTTTTAATTCGAAATCTCTGCAGTATGTGAAGGGTAGTTTACTGTCCGATACAGAGTGCCTCGCGTACATGGCTGCTATGGATGCAATAGTGCAGCAGTTTATAGCTCGCACTAGCGCATTTATGGCAATTGTTAAACCAATACCTGCAACAATAGAGGTTGTTTCTAAAATAAACTGTGTTAAATGTATTTTATTTGTTAATTAAATTGCTAATTACTTACGAGTAGATATTGATATTCAATAAGTAATACCTATACGTAATTTTATATTTATAGAGATGTACAGTACGGCCGACGTATCTTGGCGCGTCTGAACATAGGCTTTGCGAACTTTAGCGCATGTAAGACGGAGATAGCGACACGAACACGATAACGTGTGACTATGAATAATACGCCGCGTACCGAATTATGTTACTGCGCAGCATTCTGCGTGAACTTCAGACGCGCCAAGATACGTCGGCCGCACTGTACCTAGAGATCAAATGTTTAGTCAGTTGGATTTACTTAGAATACAGTTTTTTTGACTAGGATTCGTAAATCATGGAATAAAAAAATCGGCCAAGTGCGAGTCGGACTCGCCCATGAAGGGTTCCGTAGCAGCAACTAAATATAAAAGTTCTTGTAGTTCGTTGTAACTTTGATCAATTTTTTTTGCGGTTTACGATTTATGACGTATTAAAAAAAAACTACTTACTAGATCTCATTCAAACCAATTTTCGTTGGAAGTTTGCTTGGTAATGTACATCATATATTTTTTTTAGTTTTATCATTCCCTTATTTTAGAAGTTACAGGGGGGGGGGACACACATTTTACCACTTTGGAAGTGTCTCTCGCGCAAACTGTTCAGTTTAGAAAAAAATGATATTAGAAACCTCAATATCATTTTTGAAGACCTATCCATTGATACCCCACACGTATGGGTTTGATGAAAAAAACATTTTTGAGTTTCAGTTCTAAGTATGGGGAACCCCCAAAATTTACTGTTTTTTTTATTTTTGTGTGAAAATCTTAATGCGGTTCATAGAATACATCTACTTACCAAGTTTCAATGGTATAGTCCTTATAGTTTCGGAGAAAAGTGGCTGTGACATACGGACGGACAGACAGACAGACAGACAGACATGACGAATCTATAAGGGTTCCGTTTTTTGCCATTCGGCTACGGAACCCTAATAGTAACCTGCATAATGATTTATTAAACTTGTGTGAATTATAAATACAGTCTATATAGACAGACAGCATAAGAATATGAATAAAGTGAGTTTCTCACCGTCGAGCATGGGAATGATGCGGAAGGCGCGACCGGGGCCGCTGATGCTCCACTCGCCGAGATACACTTCGAAGTGTCGTAATGGATTGGCAAGTGAGCTAATAGCTATCACCACAAATATCAGGAAAAGGACTGAAATGAAAATCATTGTATTGCATAACATTAGCTTAAGTACGACCATTATGAGTATGATTAAAATGTTTGCTAAATAACTATCGGTAATACCAATAGTAGTAGATAGTCTTATGTACATAATAACCCCGTATTTTTGTTTCAATCAACGGGTTTGAAACTACCATACAAACAATCCGCGGATTGTTGCAAAGTAGACTAATACTAACTTAATACCATACAAACAGTTTTTAGCTAATATGAAAAACTTTTGTGCATGGTTAAATTGTTGGAGGTATATTCACGCCAGCTCGCACTAGATGACGCCATAATTTATTATTATCTAGTAGTAGCAGCCCATCTATAACAATTCCGTCATTCCACGAACAAAGTAATTAATAAGTAGTATATCCATGTGAGTCACAGCCTGTGGCCCACTGAAAATCAGCGCCGGCCGTTAGGAACGCTACGACAAAATGCGGAGTGTGTAACATTCGCTGGCACTATAGTCTATAACACATACAAACATTAGAAGACTGACAATCGTTATTGTTTAGTTAAGTATGTTAGTATCAATAATTATTACTCGACCGAAATATCTGTGGACCTGGCTCAATGACGTCATGCAAACTGGAGAGATAGCAAAGAAAATCGAGATGTAAAGATTAAAAATATTATTTTGATTTGTGTGTATCTACATTTTTGCACTTTTATACAAACTTTTTAGATCAATCTGTACTTTATAGGGTTCCGTAGTGAAAGAGCCGTGTTTTTTTCATTTTCAAAGAATTGGATTACTTTGAGCACTAAATTCCGCTCTGCACTATGTATTGTCTTACCCATCTTTCAACACTAAATAATAATAAACAACAAGAAACAATAAACAATAATGCGATTACGAAGCAAGAATAATACACGTGCGTCGGCGCTTGTTTTGGCAACGGTACTGGATAGGCGAAAACAAGGTGAGGTGTATTTTATAGAAGCCACAAATAAATCTTCTTTCTTAACGAAGGTGTAGGTACTAACAAAACCCGCCAGTGACCGCCGAGGCAACGACGCGCGCATGCATGGCGAGGAACAGGCCGACGGCCAGCGCCCCGCAGCGCAGCTGGCGGCGCCCCACCACCTTGTGGCGCGGCCCGCCGCCCGCCGCGTTGTCCATGCCCGGGATGTGCGTCGTCGACACCACCACCGACCACTGGCTTTGCTGGTGACGTCACAGTTCAACATAACTGTTAGATAGTCGTCTACGGAGGGCCGCGAGGGCAACAACCAAACAACCGACTGCCGACGAGCAGACATGCTACCAGATTGTAAGTGGTCACCATCGCCAACGAACATAACACCATATGGTGGCATGGTTCGTTCTCGAAACTGGGTAGCCAGCCATACAGCAGTAAATGTTCTAGCCATGGCTCTTGTGTCCATGACAAGCGTCACCATACAGTGTGGGTGTCTGTGTGCAAGAAAGTTATTTTCGCTACTAACCACATCTCTATTGTCGAAAGTTAAAATTGTGTCCAAGGAATTTACAGTTTTTGCATTGGCAGCCATATGCTACACTTATGATTTAGAGTATTAAAAATAATTTATTTCCCAACATTAGTGATACATAATTACAATAAAATTTTGACTTCCTGTTAAATAATTATGTCGTTGTCAATAAGTACTTTGTGGTTGTCACTTCCTTCATTATTACCATAGATATAAGAATATTATTGAGGTACACACAGAATACTTAAACACGGCATATAGAACAGATCCGTGCAATAAACCCTTCATAGTGCATCAGATAAAATACACAGCGCTGAACCTTAAGGTGCTCCCTCACCGAGAGCATTCGCGTGTAATGTAACGTTACAGATTTGAGCATTACATCAGTGAAGGAGGAGAACCGAGCATTACAATGCGCACTTTGTAATGATACAATGTGTAATATCTTGATACAACTTGTAACATCAATGCGCTCCACTTCCCGTATAATGTTACATTACACGCGAATGCTCGTCGGTCAGGGAGGTAGTATTGTAATGTAATGCTCAAAGTCGAATCTATAATGTTACATTACACACGAATGCTCGTCAGTCAGGGAGGTAGTATTGTAATGTAATGCTCAAAGACGAATCTATAATGTTACATTACACGTGAATGCTCCCGGTGAGGGAGCAGCATTATGTAACTTAAGTAGCTCCATAGAATTTTTTTTGTAAATAACCGACAAATTAGCAGACTAGCCACCTATTATTATGAGAAATGATCACCGTCACCTGTTCGTGCCTATAATACCGGTTTACTTCTCACGTTCTCCAGAAGGATCTCTTCTTTTTTATATTCGATTTTATAATTTACATTATATAGATTTATATTTTGTAGCTCATAAAGTTAGGTACACCATAATTAGGTACGTAGTTTATATCCCCAGAAAGTACGAAATTTATACCAGTTTAATTTATGTTTAAATAATACAAGAGAATTGACATACAAACTTTATTGCTGTATTTTACACATTTACATTAATGGCAAAAAGTGTCAGGAAAACTTTTTTGTACTGTTTAAAATTTGTTATTCAAAATCATTTATCTGTAAAATTTAATTTTTATCATGTATCAGGTAGTATCATGGTAAATAAAAAAAAACCCTTAAGGGCAGATCCTTCTCATGCTTGTTTTTTTTCTTACTATTTTATGATTAACGGACAGTCCCAAGGCTTTCGGCTTTCGCACATTACACCAATATCACATTCACCCCACTTCATTCCATGAAAACGATTAAAGTTTTATATCGTTTTCCTTACGGTTATATTCAGTTCAGATGGAAAAGATGTAGTTGAGATTCTTAAAAGGAAGAGCTCTAACTTAAAAATTGGTGTTTGAACGTTCCAAGATTTAGGGCCTATTAGTATTTTAATTACTTCGTTTAACATGGGAGTGTTTTTATCTTACACGAGTAACCGCCCTCGCTTTGCTTCGGTTTTCTTATTTTTTTACACCTTGGGTTACATTATTTGAGTTTTATTAAGGATCCCTAATTTTTTTGAAAATATAATATAGCCTATGTTACTCGGGGATAGTGTAGCTTCCCAACAGTGAAATAATTTTTGAAATCGGTTCAGTAGTTTCGGAGCCTATTCAATGCAAACAAAAAATCAAATCTTTCCTCTTTATATATTAGTATAGATTATGATTATTATCTTACATTATGATTATAATAATTTGACATACTGTAAAATGGGTTAATAAATATGTACGTAAAGATTGTATTTACAATCAACTAACAGCCAACCGTATTTATCTATAAGGGCTGGTCTGTGCTTAAAAACTTGTATGAATACACATCTCTATATAAATATGATAGTATTTACAACAATTATATTGATTCTTTTCTAGTTCCTAATCCAAAGTATGGTAAAGATACAGAGACATTATAAGAATACATTGTTGGAAATCTTAAGACAATCTAGTAGGACCCTTAAATATGAAAAAAAAAAACACTAATTGTCTTTTATTCAATAACATTCTGTTAGACAAATTGTTCAAGTCCTGACTTTTACTTCAACTACGTACAATTTATTGTATCTATTCCACACACCAAGGACACGTTGGTTTACCAATGAACCGCACGCAAACGTAAGTAAGTAACGTAAGGCCGTCACCCGCGCACGGAACGGAAGCATGTGAACATACACTTCTTCACTGGAAGTTTGACGTCACAACAACACAAGCCAGAGTGTCAACATCAAGTCAGAGTGTCAACATGTTCGTTTCGAATCTAGATATAATCGTCCCCGCGATACACATCCGAGTCAAACTTCCACAAGAGATCGTGCGGCAATCGCGCGGCCGGCGCGGGCGGGGCGGGCGCAACGGGCGTGGGCGGCACGGCGGGGGCGGCGCGCTAGGGGGGCGGCGGCGCGGCGGCCGGCGGCGCCTCCTGCGGCAACGTGAAGTTGATGAGCAGGTCCCGCACGCCCGGCCACAGGATGCACTCGCCGTGCGACTGGTTGAATTCGGCGAACCTGTCGAATGTTAATGCATATAACATAAGGCATACAAAGAATCAAATAAGATGTTTACACCTTGGTGTAACTATTATTGCCGACGGTGTCTTACGAAGTTTATAACGAACTAGCTGACCCGGCGAACTTCGTATCGCCTAACAAACTATTTTTTGTTTAATAAAAGTAGCCTAAGTTACTCCTTGTTTGAAAGTCCCGTCAAAATCAGTCCAGCCATTTCAGAGATTAGCCGGAATAAACAGACAGACAGACAGACAGATAAAAATTGTGAAAAATGTTATTCTGGTATATGTACCATATATACATCCAAATGCACTTAGTAAAAAGCGGTTATTTTAATATTACAAACAGACACTCCAATTTTATTTATTTGTGTAGATGTATAGATGTACTACTACTTAGTAGCAAAGACTTAAAATAAACATGGCATATTGATGATATCGAATGTTTTAAACTACAAAATTAAAATTATTTTTTACTGCTGTTTTTGAATTGCACTAATTACATGGGACAATTGAACAAGTACCTCTTAAGATGCAAGTTAACCGCAATAAGGTGTGGCTGCTGCGCGTCCCGGCGCTCCGCGATCTGCATGGCGTTGGACTGCATGTCGTACACCAGCGGCAGCACCAGCTGCGTCTCGCCGCGCGTCAGGCAGATCTGTACATATCACCAGTCGATAGCTATGTCACTATCTAACAAATATACCACACACAACACACAAGGAAACGTTATTAAATTGACATACACATACATCCTGGCAGGATTATATGTATCAATAAATGAATGGCATGAAAACAAAACTTACAGATTATCTGATACATACGCTATTTTTCCCACGGTTCGCACCTGAAATCTGTCACTTAGCAGGCAAGTTTATTGCTAACCTATTTAGACAAGGACTAGACAGGATTTTAGAATTGAATGACAATTTTATCTTCCAAAATTCTTTTCACTTTGTGCCTGTCTTACTTATACAAGGATACAGTTTTCTTTACTTAATAACGCTCGTCTAAAATACACACTATAATAAACAGTAGCAACAACGCAATACTTACAAAAAAGAGTATCTTGTGTTTGGCGAGCAGCACGGCGGGCTGTCCGGCGGGCACGATCTGCGGGCCGGCGGGCGGGATGCGCAGCGCCCACTGCAGCGTCCACAGTGCCGGCTGCAGCGGCTGCAGGTCGGCGCGCATGAGCGCCACCAGCGACGGCAGCGCGGCGGCGGGCGCGCCCCACAGCCGCCCCCAGCCCTGCAGCGCCGTCGCGCGGTACGGTGCTATCGCTACACGCTGCTCGAAGAACTTCTCCATCACCTGTGAGACGTGGTTGTAAGACGAGGTTATAGCGGTGTGTATAACGAATGTTGGAGACGACCG
Organism: Thymelicus acteon; assembly: GCA_951805285.1. Classification (NCBI taxonomy): domain Eukaryota; kingdom Metazoa; phylum Arthropoda; class Insecta; order Lepidoptera; family Hesperiidae; genus Thymelicus; species Thymelicus acteon. Next base: position 13,173,855 of record OX638216.1, on the reverse strand, counting down.
ACGTTTATATGTATTTATTGTAGGGTGAACATTAACACCCAAATCTAAGAAATGTTGCAGTTTGGTCAAGAAGGAATTCGTGTTAGGTTGTCAAATTTATGCGGCAAAAAATATGATGTGTGAGGAGATCCATCCGTGTGGACTCAAAACTCCAAATATTCTGCATTATAGTGCCATAGTAAACACACATTGTCTTTGCGAAAGACCGGCCTAAACGCTTTCGTTTTATGCATATAAAAAGTGACAAGCTATATGTGGCCAAAACCAAATGGAAAGACATACATACAGTACACCAAAATCACTTCGCATTATACTTACATTAATCTCTTATTAAACTTTCATATAGCCATATCATATAAACATGAAGAAGACTAATGCATCGTGATGTAGAAATAAAAACATCTATTACCACACGTAAAAACGAATAAAGTTCTAGCCAGTCAACTACTCGTAGTAGTGTATAACCTGCAAGTCATCAGCGGACCAGGTTTCCTTGTGGTCGGGCAGCGGCGTGAGCTGCAGGTGCAGCGACTGCATGTGCTGCGGGTGCAGCGCCACGCGCGCCGCCAGCCCCGCGCTCTCGCAGCGGAACGTCAGGCTCGTCGCCTCCACCGACACCAGCGTCAGCTACCCACACACATACAAACGTCAGCTATAGTCCATTTGTTTCAACGAGTCTTGATAAACAAACTTACACTGTCTTTTTATAAGCTAAGATAGTTTGTCAAATATAGGTAAATCTCGTCTGAAAAAACGGAGTACATATAGACCGCTAGACAGACCACTTGATATTACCCGCACATAGCCCATAATATTAAGTGAAACGTTTACAGAAAGCAGTGGTGTGATAGTTTATCCAAAGTATAATTTTTGAAGTAAATCTTTTGTATCGATACAGACAAAATGGAGACAGGTTAACAAAAAAATAAATATTTTCTCGTAACGTTTTACCGTCACGCCTGCATAAGAAGTACACCAACACAAAAGTAAAGTGAAATGTTGAGGGGTTGTATTGGATTAAAGTGGAATGGAATGGAGTGAGGTCAACTAAATACAACAAAAATAGAAATTATGTCGTAAAGAAGATTCACCTTTTACTTTAAATTCGAATAAATATTTTTTAATATCAACATCACACGATCTACGTACGAACTCCTCCTGTTGCACGAACCGCTGCAGTGTGCGCTTCATGTAGACACAGGAGAGGAAGCGCTGCAGCGGAGCGAGCGGGGGCCCGGGCGGCGCGCCGGGCGGCGGCTCGGCGGGCGAGCACAGCGTCTCCAGCTTGGCCACGCTGAGCGGCGTCGCCGTGGCGCCCGCCCACAGCCGCCCGCCCGCCAGCACGCGCCCCCCAGCCGTGCACACTGAGCTCACTTGACCACCTTAACAAAGTTATATTGATTCGATTACATTTATGTTGATCAAATAAAATTATTATTATTGATGTTGTACAAAGTGTTATTTATGTTAATCTCAATGATTAGTCGCAGTTAAGAAATCGTCTAGCTAACACACATTGTCATTCACATCAACCCTGCACAAAAAATTTAATATTGACACAATCCATATACGATTTTATGCGCGCTCCACACTTCACGCGAGATTCTCGCCGAGAATCTCGCAAGAATCTCAGCGAGAATCTCGGCGAGAACTTCCTTGGGTCCACACTCGCAAGGTTCTCAATACTGTTCTCGCGCTCGATGACGATGGACGCAGAAGTAACTGCTGCGGCAAGCTTATTGCTATGCGCATTTGCTTATTATAATTATCACAGAGTACTTAATCACTACGTTTTAATAATTATAATAATATAAATATGAATAATATAAATAACATAAATATATATGGTATAATAAATAAGTGGTTTTTCTGACATGTTTATCAGTATTTTTTATGTATTTATGTGTTTATTCATGTATGAAGTTATGTATTTATTTATGTATGTATGTATGTTTGTTTATAGTGTATCTATACAATATGTAACTCAAATGTATGTAACATAGGAAGGTATATGGCTTAAAATCGGCAACTGAATCGATTCCACGTATTTCTAATGTAGGTAATTTTTTTTTCCTAAAAGAAATTAAAATTAAGTAAATGATGTCACCCAATTCTTTAAACAGTCGAAACAAACAAAAATGAAACTTAAGTCAAGGCAATAGGGTCCTTTCAAGCATTATTAGACTTAGCCACAGCCACAAACACGCACACTATCAAATGTACGAGTTGTACGACGTAAACGACACACTACAAACGCAATAGATCAAAAAAATATTATAAAGACAGTTCGAATTCTTCCTTACGTTCTCTCTCTTCCGCATATTTAAAAACAGTCCGGAGAAAGCGAGACGTAACGAAAATGTCACTCACGGCCGGCGATACGGCCCGGCCGCCGCCGCACGATCGGCGATTATGACTTAGATCACAGGAATATAAAGATGTAACTCAAAAATAACAACTTGAACGAATCAGCTGTTAAAGTTTTGGACTTTTTCCGACTTGTGTTTGATTCAAGACTGAAAAATAATTACTATGCTTTCCATTATTTTAACTGTTGATATTGTATGTTCAAGGTACCGTGATTTCAAAAATAGTTGAAAATAGTGTCCTAATATCTATTATACTTTAAAAAAATTGATGCAAAAAAAGTTCGTACTTAAATAATTAAACTCCAGTTACTAAATTTCCAAATTCACAAATTTTGAGTTACATCTTTTTTTTATTAAGCGTGCGAAATAGTAACACGCTTGCTCTATTATGCATATACGAAAACAATAATTGGAGCGAGACATAAATGAAGGTGTTTCCCCAGCCTTGTCACTCAATTCCCACACACCGGCTTATGATCTAAGTAAACAAACAAATTTGAAATTGAATTTAAATCAGTCAGTTCAGTACGTTACGCCGCACACCGCGCTGCGCTGCGCCGATACTCGATAGTACCTATTCTATTCGTGTTTTTAGTTAACGACTTATCGTAACTGTTCGTACAATGGCTTTTCCGTATACTAACATTGATTATACTGAAATGGTAAGAACTTTGGCACAGTGTGGTGACAACGTGGCATTAGCGTGCAGAACTTATAATGCTAGGTTTGGTACCAGTGTAGACCGTAGGACTATGCTAGCCGCTACTCAACGGCTCCGAGACCACGGAACACTTCGACCGAATACTGCGATCGACAGAGGAAACAATGTGCGAATACCTACTCGTCTTCAAAGCGAAATACTGGAATATTTCGATGCGAATCCCCATACCAGTACTCGTGAAGCCGCCCCACATTTTAACGTCAGTCATATGTACGTGTGGCGAACGCTTCATGGTGACGGCGAGCACCCATTCCACTTGAGACGCTGTCAAGAATTGATTCCTCGTGATTATGAATCACGGTTGGAGTTCAGCCGGTGGTTACTAGACAATTGGCAGCGAAACATTATTTGGACGGATGAAAGTACCTTTTCACGAGTGGGGATGTTCAATCAACATAATACGCATTTGTGGAGGCACGAAAATCCTCACGCATGTAGAGTGGATTCTTTCCAGCACCGGTTCTCCGTTAACGTCTGGGCGGGCATTATCGGTACACACGTACTTGGGCCCGTATTCCTAGAGAGATTAACAGGACAGTCATATTTAGTGTTTTTGAGAGAAACTTTGCCGGCACTGCTAGAAGACGTACCTCTTGTAAATTTACGAGAGGTGTTCTATCAACACGACGGTGCCCCAGCGCATTTCACGTGGACTGTCAGGCAGCATCTTGACGCTGAATATGGGGAGCGATGGATCGGTCGCGGCGGACCGGTTCAGTGGCCACCAAGGTCACCTGATTTGACGCCCCTAGATTTTTTTTTGTGGGGACGTGTTAAGTCTTTAGTTTATTTTAAAGATTCCACCAGCGCTGAGGATCTAAAAAATAGAATAATAGCTGCATTTGACATAGTGAAAAGTGACACTGTCGTATTAAATAAACTTAAACGACAATTGCACAAACGTGCATTATTGTGTATCGAGCAAGGTGGTGGACATTTTGAAAATGTCATTAAAAGACGACGCCGCAGGAGTTGGTAGGAGCATGGGCGTAGCTAGCGCCCCACCGTGCCCCACCCTGGCTCTGACCTGTAAGCCTGTAAGGTACCTAATCAAACTTAAAAAACTTAATTATCTAGCTACTAACTACAATATTTAATATCTGTAGGAAAGTTTACACTCGACAGCTGTCGTCAATCGACACAAAAAAATGCGATTAAAACAAAAAGTTAGGTACATAATATTATTTTAGACTGCTGCCCCACCCTGAGCCCATGGCTGGCTACGCTGATGGGTAGGAGTACAGAAGGATCAGGAGAGAAGAAACCAGTTATCAGAACTGTAAGTAATACCTACATTAACTAAATTTAATTGGTTGTTTAATGTTAGTAAATATTTTTATGATTCACAGCTTTTAAACACGCCGTCTTTGTTTAGTTTTGTTCTATTATACCTCTAAACGATAAATAATTCAATAAATATCTTATAATTTTAATGCCAAAACGATTGAAATTGTATTTAAACAAAATTATTCAAAGTCGACAGTCCAAAGCCTGTAAAGTGTGATGGAAAGAGGGAATCATAATTTGTTTATGAAACATAATTATTTATCTCAGTACGATTACCTAATAATTTAGGCATAATTCGTTTTCGTCCATCAGCTGTTTCTGGCTTATGGAATCCACACTGTGACGTTGGTCTCTCTCTCATGTGTGCGTGAGTCTGTATGCGTGCATAGAATGTTATGAACATTATTTTCCTTCTACGAGAAAGTAACGGATTTCTTAAATAAACAATTACTAAGCTAATAAAAAATATTTCAGTGTATGTATTATGATTAAAACTAAAAAGGTAGGTATTCTAATTGGGGTGTTTAAGGGTGTACGTCATTTATGCATTTAATGTAGTGAAAAGTGACACTGTAGTAGGTATTAAATAAAATTAAACTTATTACTGTCATTGTTAAATAATTTTGTTCTTTAATTTGAGGTTTATTAATCAATGAGTTCAAAATTGTTCACAGTCTACAGTACAAAGCCTGAAAAATGTGATGGAAAGAGTATCATAATCATAATTTGTTCACTATTTAACATTCGTACCATTACCTACTACATATTTTATGTAATGATCGCTCGATCGCTATAGTCAGCTGTTTTCGTTGGGACGTCGGGGTGTACCGCACACACGCGCGCACCGACCTTGTATACGTAGCGCTCGTTCGCTCTCATGTGTGCGTGCACCGCTGGGTAGAATGTTCACACTTTTCGTTCGAAATTAGTATAACTCATTTCTTAAATAATAAATTATTAAGCTATAAAATACAATTAAAAATGCGTGATATCGATTCAGTTACAGATTCATAACCGATTACTTTCTCCATGTGAGTTATATATATTACACGGTGTATATATATATATATATATATATATATTTTTGATCCTAAGTAGTATTTTTATTACAACCTAGATATACCGCCATATCGTTGTGTTCTCACTATCCGAAGGTTGACTGGGAGAGAATGCTTAAAAGCATTCTTTAATGCATTAAGTCCGCCTTTGCTATTAAACAAATTGTATGGTGCAAAAAGTTAAATAAATAAATAAAAATAATAATATAAATATAATAATCCGGCTAATATTTATGCTCAGTAAATACCACAATGACAACTCTTCTAATCGGCGAGTCGCTCGCTACTGAGAAACATGCGAGTGTGGAGTCAATACAAGTCAATACAGACGCACGCGAATGCATACAGTAGAAAAATGCCTAGCGGCGATCTGGAATTACCTGACTAACTCCCAAACGACGCCTAAGGGAGAGGGAGAGTCTGAAAAACAGCGCTGCACGAGGTTCCTCGTGTTAGCAGAAGCTGAGACTCTCCCTTTGCCCACAATAATTGGATATTACCTATTATGTTAGATTTAAGTGTTTATTTTTCTTAATTTTTTGTGTGGCAATAAAGAATATTTTATTTATTTATTTATTTATTTATTTATTTATTTATGTCAGTTCCCTCTATACTTGAGTCAAACTCGTATCAGAATACTTGTCAACAAATCGTAAAAATTCCTTTATAGGGTTTTCACAAACTGATTTGTATTTCGCACACCAAATAACTATTAAAGAACGAAATAATCATTATAACGTTTGTGACAACTTCATTATTTTAATATTGACCTATAACAACAACACACTAAGAGAAAACGACGTAAAAACCAACATCTTAAAACAATTTTCGTCATGAATAACTCACGCTCGCACATCCTTAATTTCGTGAAGCGACTTCAAACCTTTGTAGAAACTTATTGTTTTGAGGCCGGCCTACCTATGACTATAAATAGAAATGACTACGAAAACCTCACAGCTATAATGGCGCTTACATGCTTTGCAACTTGGTCGTATTATATTTCGAAATACAGTGAAATCAACTTATCTGTGACTATAAGGAGGGCGCTGCCGGACGCATTGGACCAATCATAGTGCGCATAGTAGTAATTTATGAATGGGATGGCATTAGTTCCAATTTTCGCCACGTCACAAATAAGTTCTTGAGAGATGGCACTGTACAGATTATACAGATATTTCATTCCACTCAATATGCATGAGCATAAAATTATTTATAAGTTAAATTTCATTAAACAAAGCCGAATAACATTTTATATTTATGTTTATGTATTTTAAAACAGTCTATATCGATTTTATACGTAACTTATTCCGTGTTATTTTAAACTTTTGCAAAATAAATATTATGTTTAAAAATAAAATAAAATTATAAAGAGTGGAACGGAACGCGACTTGCGAACTCCAGATTTAGTTCAAACGTACTTTATACGACCAAAAGTTTCATGCACCTGTTTGTTTGTGGTTGCTAGGCAACACAGTGCCTATGTAAATTCTGATTCGAATGTGAATATAGTGTAGGGTATAAGTGTTCTGTGCGTTAGTTCTCGCGTTCTCGCGCGAGAACCTGCGAAGATTATGTGAATCGGCTCCACATTCACGTTTCTCGTGTTTTTCTCGCCTTCTCGCGAGAATCTCGCGCGAGTGTGGAGCGCGCATTAGTTATGATTTGTCAACAAAAAGCCATCAAAAACAAAACTTGTAAAAAAAAACCAAGTCTCGCAACTCAGTTCTTCTACCGTAAAAAGTTGTGAGATCCATGTAATACCAAGTCGGTTAATTTATTCAGTTCCTACTTAAGGGTCCTTCTGTCTTAAGTTATTACGTAATTAGCTAACCTAACAAGTAACAACATCTTATAGTGACCATATTATCAATATTAAAAATCTTTTATGTTTTAAATAAATAGATCGACTTGACTATCGCACGAAAACACAATGTATCTCACAAGTAATACCTACATATTATATTGTTTGATTAATTGTGCGATTGCCAAGTCAATCTATTTATTTAAAACATAAAATATTTTTAATATTGATAATATGGTCACTATAAGATGTTGTTACTTGTTAGGTTAGCTAATTACGTAATAACTTAAGACAGAAGGACCCTTAAGTAGGAACTGAATAAATTAACCGACTTGATATTACATGGATCTCACAACTTTTTACGGTAGAAGAACTGAGTTGCGAGACTTGGTTTTTTTTTACAAGTTTTGTTTTTGATGGCATCTCATTTCTTTTTGTAGATAGTTCTACTTTTTTTCCTTTTACAAGTTACCTTTGAACATAATTATATCTAGGTACCTACCTACACCTACTATTCCATTATATTACATACAGGTACACTGATTAATTCACTGCAAATGTTACTTTGTTATACAGGTACAGTAATTCATTAACTGCAAATGTAACTTTGTAATCCTATATATTTATATGGGATTACAAAGTCATTTATGCAGTTGATGTATCTAGAAAACTGGACCGAAATTGCAAAATATTTTAGTTTTTCCTTGATCTATACACTAAACACTAATTGTGTTCCAAATTTGAAGCTTCTATGTCTGTTAGAAGTGCCTTAGAGTTTTGATGATCGGTCAGTCAGTCAGTGAGTGACGAAATTAAGAAACTTTGACTAGTTATAATTCTTAAACTACTGGTTCAAATTGAATGAAATTTGAAATATACCGTGTTTATACAATGCCTGCTTGGTTACTAAAAATTCAGGCTTCTAGGTTTATCCACAACGAAGTTATAGGGGGTCGAAAATGGCCTGAATTGCTTCGAGAAAAGGATGGTACGGCCGTGCCGCTTTTTTGCTCGACTTGGCGGGGGCACTGCCGTGCCCCCAGATAAGTTTATAAATTAAATTTTTGAAACACTTGACATGTCATTTGACATACTGTTATGTTAAGTAGAGCTGACTGTTTCCATTTTTTATTCATATAAATATTGTTCGAGCCTTAATAAAATAGTTGCACTGGCACAGCACTCGACTATGATCGTAATGTGTAGTTACATAATATATCATACCCTTGTGATCAACGTGATGCCTGGGCGAGGGGTGGTGTCCGGGCGAGGGGCGCGGTAGCGACGGCGAGGCGGGCCAGGCGGTGAAGGGCGAGGTGGGCGGCGGGTGCGGCGAAGCCACGGGCGCCAGCGGGGAGGGCGCCAGCGGGGACGCGGGCGACGCCGACACGCCCGCGCCGCTGCCCGCACTTGCGCCCGGCGGCGACGTCAGGTTGAACGATCCTCCGCCCATCTGATACAGATTATACACAAGATGGGTAAAATTTGCCATCATTGATATTCAGGGTACTTTTCCTCCAATCACATTTTTTTTTCATCCTGTATATAGCCTTGAACATAAAATTATGTTTCTCGGCAACCCATTCGCGATACTTTTCTTTACATAAGATATTTGGTATAAAAAAAAGCAGATGGGTGCAGAAACGCCTCTAATACGTCTCTTAGACTGTACCTGATGTTGTGCGGGCGAGGCGGGGTGCGGCGTGACGGGCGCGGAGTGCGGCGTGTGCGGCTGCGGCGGCGTCAGCGGCGCCGGGAACCGCAGCCCGCCTGGGGACAGTGGCTTAGTTGTAATGCGTCTGCTACATCTACGTCCTAACACGTTACGGTGTGGCCAACAGTTAGTTAAGCAATACACGGTAACCGACAGCTTGCATGGGAAATTCGATACATAAAAGGATTTAAATTCTGCTGGCCACATCTGCAGCTCAATTTAAAAATGAATGCTCCTCCACTGGCTGTAATCTGCATTGCATTTTTTTTCCTTCTAGTAACAATTCAAATAGTAATAAAATTCAAGTATGATTTTTTCTAATGAAACCAATAACATGATGTAACACTATGAAGAACATTGGTATTTCAGAATATCAGATGAAGAGTACCTGGAGGCATGGGAGACATCGGTGACGGCGGATTGTCGTCCTCTGCCAGCAGTCTTGCGTTTATGTTGTCGTCTACGTATCTTGATAGGAACGCCTTAAACAAACCAGTTTTTTTTGTAAAAAAAAAGAGCAATCCTAGAATATTTTTATTACTATTTGTTACACGTTGGAACCCTAATACCGAAATTTCAAGAAATAATAAGTAGTGATATTTTCAAGCACTTTGTACAGGTAGATTACCGAAAGCTGGCACATTCACAGTACTCACACTAAAATAATGTTTTTTAGTTGAGCTAAAACCAGCAACAAAAAATATATGATGCAATAAATAATATTGTTACCCTAAGTCCTTGCGCGGGAGCAAATTCATCCACGACAGAGCTCCTGTCAAATTTGGAGTAGGATCCGTCTCGTATGGTGACCATGTTGCAGCCCCGGATCGCCACCTCCAGGGAGTACGCGCCGGCGTAGATCACCCTTATCTGAAAATATTAAAATATATGGAGGAGGACTGGCGAAAGGCTGAAGTGAAAAGTGACGTGAAGTGATAATCTAAATTTTACTAACAAAAAATAACCGACTTCAAAGTCTCGAAAACTACTTTTCAGATCTCGTTCAAATTTATGTTTGTTTGTTATGTTTGTTATGGATGCCATTGTCAGATCTCAATAAAATTTATGTGGGACCACATGACAGCCACCAGCTTTCGATTAAAAAAACAATCATCAAAATCGGTTCGCCCAGTCAAAAGTTCTGAGGTAACAAACATAAAAAAAATAAAAAAATACAGTCGAATTGAGAACCTCCTCCTTTTTTGAAGTCGGTTAAAAAGTGAATTAATTGACGACCCCGACGACGACGACTAAGTGGTAGTAACTAGTGACCCTGCTTGCGAAGCGAATAATACTGTGTTCGAGGCAGAATGTTCCAGAATCTACACACGGACTTATTCAGCTGCCTTTCTAACCAACTTTAAATTTTCGCTTCACTTTCCCATGTTTGTGCATATCTATTTTAACATCGTCCCAAGTCAACTGGCAGAGAATATCATATAGCATTAGGTTTTTCCATTGTAGCTCAACACGAACATTACACGAAAAACAATAATAATTAACAGGCTGTTATAATAACAGCATTTCCGTAAGCCAAACTTTCCAAACGCAGCTAAATTGCCAAATATTTTGTTTGTTTCCAGATTTCCTCAGTATGTGCATCAGTGTGTGTATTTCCTCCTGCTGTGAGCAAGAAAAAAACAACCTCGGTAGTTTCTTGCTGCTTCTTCTCCCGGGCCCTCTCACAGCAGGGCCTTGTTGAAGCATTAGCGTAGCTTGCATGACTTTCAAAAAGTGTTTGTAAACCAAACCGATTTTGAATAAAAAAATAATAAATTTAATTTGATTTGTTTTATGACACACTCAAGACGAACGGCAGTTCGCTCACCTTCCGCCACGAGTGCGGCAGCAGCGTGAAGGTGGGCGTGGGCATGAGCGTGCGCACGTGGTGCAGGCCCAGCTGCGGGAGCGCGGGCAGCCGGCCCAGTGCCAGCAGCGGCAGGTACGTCTCGCGCAGCACCACGCCCAGCGACGTCAGGTCCTTCTGCCTGAACACATACACACACACAACCGACACTTATTAGTTGATGCTTCATTAAATATCACTGTTACAAATGTACGTAAAAACTCTTAAGATATCAAGACTTAAAATTTTGTAGAAGACTTCCACTGTCCTTCTCATAATCACATCATTTATAATTATTTTTCAAAATGTGTACTATATTATAAATAACATTTTTGATTAAAATAAAATGAACACTAAATGTAACCAGAAACCCACTACAACACGAATACTACTACAATGAATACAGGTTAAGTCATTTCTATAATAATGCTGATAATACTGACCAGTTGATATAATGATCGAGGTGATGGAGCAGCAGATGGTGCGCGTTGAGCGCCGGCTGGTGCGCGGGCGTGGTGATGGTGTAGCGCGCGCTGGTCGCGCTCCACTGCAGGATGGCCGTGGCGCGCTGCAGGCCGCCGAACGCCAGCACCAGCGTGCGGTACGTGTACGAGCGGATGCTCACGCCCTGCCATAGCACCTCACGCTCTGTAACAACGACTACGTTAAGGCTAAGGCCAACGTTACACTTGTAAGTTGCTTCGGTATTTACGCAAGTAACTTTCGGAAATGTTCAAGTAAGAAATTACGATAACTTACAAAGTGTATTTACATTTGTGAATTTAATTACGATTAGTTAATTACGTGAATTTACGATAAAATTATTATTTAAGTTACGTGAGTAAAACTCATTAATGTAAAGTTGCCCCTACGCTGATTTTGCAGGTGGCGTAGCAAAAGTAGTACAGATTCAGCAAAGTAGTGCAAGAGAGTGGACAGACACGTCTGCATCGAAGCGTACACTTAACCTATACACAAATTATTTTCTTCTTCTTAATAATAAAATGCTAACTGGTACTGACTGACCAGCTGACAGACAAAACAAAGGCAGAACCGGTTAACCAGGTATGAAGCTTTGTAGTGCAGGGGAAACATAAAGAAAGGATTGTAGATAATTAATCCTCTAAACTGGTAAAATGGGAATAGAAACAGTGGCGTAGCTAGCCCTAAGGAGGCTCCATATCAATATCTGTTGTAGAGTCTCCTCGACGTTAACTGTCAAATATAAAAGGAGTGCCAACTGTAGCGGTCGTAGGCCGCTGACGAGCTTTTTTTGGGAGTGTTAGTGGGGGCCCCAATACGCTGTGGGCCCCGTATAATTGATACGGCTGATACGGCGGTAGCTACGCCCCTGAGTAGAATCAACGGAGTCGCGGCCACCAGCTGCCGGGCAGCAGTGAACCGCGCAGCGTGACTACACGGCTTTTAAAGGTACATGATCGATATAACAAATACGTAGTATACATTATCACGACAGGACTGCATTTTCCTGCTAAAATGTTTTGCACGATTTCGATTGTCGTAGTGAGGCAATGTATACCTTGTTGCGGTCTGAGCGTGAAGTCGTGCAACAGCGTGAACAGGTGCACGATGGAGGCCCAGTCGGCGAGGAACGCGTCCGCCGTGCGGCCCGCGTCCGTGCCCAGCTCGTACTGCAGGTACACGCAGCGCCGCTCGCCTGCAACACAACATAAACATTCACTTGGAACTTCACTACTCTATTCCTGTCGTATCTTTCACCTCTGTAATAAATAGGTACATTGGACAGAATGTAGTAAGCAAAACATTTTATTATTTTAATATTTTCGTACATGAAATTCGGTCGTTTTCCGATGGAACTGAGTCGATAACGCCGAATTTAAATATAAACTGTTAACAAATCAATGACCTTGCTCCTTCGGGTTAGGCGTGCGCACAGGCGAGCCATGGAACACAAACTCTGCGGTCCAGACGCGCGCCTGGTTCTTGGTAGTGAGGCGGATGGTGGCGGCGAGCAGGCGCGCGCGCAGGGCGTCCGTGGCGTGCGCGGGCGCGCCGTCCGGCCGCGGCATCCACACGATGCGCATGGACAGCGCCGAGCCACTCCACTCCGGCTGCACGCCGCCGTGCGTCACGCCGCGGGACGTTAGCTGTACCACAGAAATTATGGATAGTAATAGTCATATAAATAATAGTCCAGTCAAATTAGCTCGAAAAGTAAGGGGTAAGCTTATAATAATTTGTATAGAGATGAGAATTGGTAATCAAAAAACATCTTTTGCAAAAATTTATCTTTTCGCTACAATCGATATCTTCTAGACAACTTCTAAACCTTTTTCAACCTTTTAACTAAAACATTAGGTGTAAGAGACGAATAAATTAGAGACGGGTTTTAATAATTCTATACCTTTCGGTAATAACTAGAAATGTCCATTGTTGGTACAAAATACACAATCACTAATGTAGTTATCATGTAATACCTCTTGCGCGAGGTTAACGAAGGGCACGCGTTCGTCGGCGGCGGCGACCACGTGCGCGAGCTCGGGCAGGAAGTACGCGGGCTGCCGCACGCGCACCACGCGGCTGCTCGACCCGGACAGCTTGCGCTTGCCGGCTTGCATACCTGAAAACAATTTTTTAATACAGTTGCTCAAAAAGTGGTGTATTGCAGGGACGTATAGCGTTCGGGATGTGGGCTATTACATACTCGAGTTTTTTCTTTACCTTTTCCGAACTCGTGCGTTCTCTTTCCCAACTGTCAAAATAATGTCTATTAAAAAGAAAAAACCAATCACGAAGTTTTTACAAAAAAAATATTCATAGAAGTTTTTATGACTCATGCAAATATTTCTAAAAAGAAGCTACTAATTTGTTTCAATATCAGATTTAATGATTTGATTCAATGAGTTAGGTTAGGTTTCATTTCATTTCATCTCACATTAAATTTCATTTTAATTTTATATCAATAAAAAAAATCTACTGAAGACTTGGCTGTATGGCCATAGTTCCCTTTGCCTACCCAGAATGGGTGAAGGAAACAAAAAAAAATCTCTTTTTATATTCTTTTACGGTTGGCGCCATTTTCAAGTTTATTATGTTTTTATTATTCTATTAAATTGGCTTCCGATTCGTGAGCGTAGACAGCTTCATCTTCTTAATTCTCTTTTCTCGATTTTATTCGATCCTCTTTCTCCAAACTATTTGAAACTTAAATTTCAATTTCTTGGCGATTGCCACGAAAGATCGCTGCGTTCTATCGATTCCCGTACTTTAGCTTTCCCTGTTCACCATTCTGGCTTTGTTTCTCAATCTTTCACGTTACAATCAATTCGACTCTGGAATGCCTTACCCAGTGACCTTAGAAATTTGTTCTCAAAATACTCGTTCAAGAAAAGAGTAACTGCTCACCTTTTGAAAACGCTAAACACACCATATTAATGCAATTATCTTGTGATCTATTATATTTATATTTATTCATTTATAATCACTATCTGTAGGACAACTTTTTATAATCAACAACTTTAATATTAAGTAATGTATACATAGTCTTATTTATTATTATTTCTTTTTTTAGTATGCCGATATCTACATATATATATATATTTATATATAATTTTGTAATTTTTCTTTCTTTGACTTGTACCGCTTTCATTGTTCTCTGCACATTCCTAAGGTTGACTGGTAGAGAATGCTGTTTAGCATTAAGTCCGCCTTTTGTACCACTTATCTGTTAAGGGTCAATAAAGCATAAATAAATTGCTTCATTTTTTCGCAACTGTATTAAAAATAGTTGTTCAGTGCACGCGCGGAACCATCATTGCAACTTGTTCCGACTGTCAACCCTCACCTTCGGCTGCGCCTCGGCTCGGGTAGATATTTGGCGGAACTCTTTGCAATGACAGGCTTTCCGCACAAGTAATGAAAATTAAATATACTATTCCTATAATGTGTGCATAATAATATAATTGTAATATAATGCTTCTAAGCGTTTATTAATTATGTAGTTAGGGTTTTGTTTTACACTTTCACTAAGGGAGCCGTTTATGACGAAATAATTAGACTTTTGACTTTGTATCATTTGATTTTTAGTTGCGGGTTTAGTTTTCAGCAGTAAATGGAAAGTATTTTTGATAGGAGGTAGAAAATGTGTGGCAAAATTGAAGATGAGGTTTTGAGAGGAGCGAAAGAATCGGTCGTGGGTAAAATGGAGGAATTCGATGTTTTGTCTGAGGTGCGAATGATAATCAGGATCAAATAAGACATGATAGAGAAGGCTTAAATTTCCCGTAATATTATGAAATGTGGTCATGTTTCTTAGTCCAAATGTAAACTTACACACGTTTTGAATGTATAATTCACATTCTCAATTTACCATAGTAAAATAAATCTGAATATTTGATTAGATTTAAGATTTAATGGTACTGTTTTACACTACAATAAAACAGTCATTATGTGCCGAAGGAAGGACGCGGCGTTAATAAGAAGACGTGTCCATGATTTTGCTTGTCTGTGGCCTTAAATGATTAGAACATACCTGTTATCTATGGTTTCTTATTAAAAGTTACCATAAATAATCTCCTGCAGGGGGCGCCGCTGTACCTTCCCGCGCGACCGTTGACTTTATGCATAGGGACTTCATAAACCAGGAAGAGCTTGCTCTAACGCCGCGTCCTTCCTTCGGCACATAATGACTGTTTTATTGTAGAGTAAAACAGTACCATTATATGCCTTGTGAAGGACGCGGCGTTAATAAGAAGACTTGTTTGATATCTGCTGGTTATGGTAACCAAAACACTATGTGAACTAAAAATATGTTTAATCAAGCTACATTAAATTAACACTGACTTGAATTAAAACATTTATTCATATGAATAACAGTATTACAAATAACCATAAAATATATGAAATTAATCAACTCAATAAGTCACATCTTATTGTTAGTAAAAACAAAGTAATAATATTCAACTTGAAATCAATACTAATGTTAATAAACTGGTACCTAATCTATGACCAGAACAATCAATTTAATATAAAATCTACTTTTTTAACGTTTAGGAACATGTAAACGAATATGAGATCAATTAGAAATTAAATCAACTTAAATAACAAAAACAGAAATGAAATAAATTAATAACATTCTATATGTTGGAAAAATTTGATCGAAGCAAATCTTCATTATTATCCTCATCATCATGAATATTTTTTTTTTTTCAATAAAACCTTCTAAATGTTTTATCACTTTTCCAATTCCCTCTTTTTAAGATTTCTTCTAATGGTATATTCTCCCACCAACTCTTTGATGCTACTGCAGATCTTATACTCCCTGGAGAAGCTTCAATATTTACCTCTCTAAATATAGATTTGATCCAACTAGAAATTAAAGTCCTAGAAGCTGGCTTAACTTCTTTCCTTAACACTCCAGTACACGCGCCCCTATTTGGTACGCCAGTGCTCGTGCGCTCTACATATGTAGAACAATATTGATTGTACAATTTTATAGATAAATTAAAGAAATAAATGAAATGCCTTGTCCTATTTCCAAATATACAATATTAAAAATTAAAAAATGACAAAATATAGTTTCTCTTACTAATTAGGAACATAATATAAGACTTCTAGAGAATCATAAGAAAAATCAACTATTTTTGGCACGTAAATCTTTTCAGTCTTCTTTCTTCATTCGCTCATCTCCTCAGTGATTAGCAATTTCAGAGATTAGCCGTAACAAACAGACAGACATATATACAAACAGACAGACAGACAAAAATTGTAAAAAATATTGTTGTGGTATATGTACCCTGTATACATCCAAAGTACACTTAGTAAAAAGCGGTTATTTTAATATTACAAACAGACACTCCAATTTTATTTATTTGTATAGATATACAACATGTAAAATAAAGCTCAATAATACCTTTGAAATAAACACAAACACAAATACAAAGTGTTGTCAAAAATGTTACGCGAGTGCTCGCGTGCTCTACTATCGTAGAAATTCACTTTTGGCGTGAAATTTCTAGCACATGTAGTCGCGCCGGTTGCAGCTGGGACTCTGATTGTGTTCACAAATTAGTAATAGAAGAATAACACGAGTTTGGGCATTTCCGGTCCACTATTCACAATGTAATAGCAATAAATGCATGACTGTTCTACAACTGTAGAACGCGCGACTACTGGAGTGTTAAGGATATAAACAGACTGGTAACATTACTATCATGACGTCTAGGCTGTGATATGTGGATCAGCTGTTTAATATGTCTCACAGGACATATAAGGGGGTTAGTATGTTTAAAAAGACACCATCCCGACTGTCTGTGGGTACCCGTGTCTGTTTTTGAACCAAACCTGGGCCATAAAATGATTTTTTCTTCTTCTTCTACTAAATTATTTTCTGATATGTCCAATAATGTTAGGTCATGAATTCTTCGGCCAGATGCTAACAACAATAATAAAGAAGTTCTTCTAGATAAATCAAATAGGGAGTTTTTACCAGGTACTGTATTTAACCATTTGAATAATATTTTTGTATCCCAAATAGGGCACTCAATATGTTGTGGTTTTTCCAATGAAATAGCCTTTAATATTTGTTGAACAAAGAAATTTTTTGACAAATTTTTTACATTTGCACCACAAAAGGTGGAGATAGCTGATTTATATAATAATATGGTGTTGTATGAGAATCTGTTGTTTAAAAACCAAATTTTCTAAAAATCTAGCAACATCTTTGCCATCTGGCTGTTTATTATTTATACTATTTTGAGTACAAAACTCTAACCACTTTTTAATGGGGGCTTTATATGTATTAAGAGTGCTTGTCCGCCAACTGCTACTCAATAATTTTAATTCATCTCTACTCCAGTTGGAGATCTGGTCTGACCACCCCCAACTTTCCAAGCCTGAAGGGTCCTTCCAAGCCTGAAACTTGTTGACCGATTTAAGAGGTTCTTCCGCAGATTCTCTATCAGTAATAGGTATGACAGGGCTTGTATTGGAAAGCACTGGTCCTGCCCTGTTGCTATTATTATGCATGTTCCCATAGCTCGGTTTAGACATACTAAAATTCTGGAAAGGTAAGACGCCTTCAGCGTTGTATTGCACTGCTCTATTATTAGATGCAGTTTGTGTATTAAGACCCCCAGTGCATTGCATTATCACATGTGCATTTATCATGTGTGCACCTTGCTGGGCTAAGGCTACATACATTTCTTTCCGATTGGAGTGGTGGCAACTCCATTTGCCCGACAACATTGTGTTGTTCAGGTGCGCTCCCCAGACCGCGTCCGCCGCGTCTGTGGTGAGAAAGTGGGACACTTTTTGGATGTGCAATAATTTTGCACTTATCCCTATCTTTTTTACCTACCAATGTAACTCTTGGGTTACTAAAGGTAATTTTTTGAGTCATGGCCTGTACTTTCTGAATACTCTCAGAAAAACTGGTGTTCTGCTGCAATGGAAGGGACTACTTTGCATTGCAAATCCGGCGAAATCCATCGTCCTCATCAACCTTTGCCGGGTTCGTAGACAGGACATAATGTTCTTTAATTGATAGATCACTTCCCCCCCTAAATTTTCCAGAAAATGCAAAATTATTTTTATTTGATTTAGAACTAAAGTTTTGTTTTTATTTTTTTATTTATTACATAAAACAGATTTACAAAGACTTAAATCATAAAGCTTTGCATAAACCATATCGGTTTGTCCGCAAGCTTGTTAACCTCAGACACAAGAAAAAAGATAAATGTTATAAGGTTAATAAAATTACCTACCTACCTAATTACTAAAATATGTTTGCTTCTATTTTGTTTAATGAAATTTGCTATTGTTATACAATCTTCATGACTAAAGGTAGCATTAAGCAAAAACATGATAGTCATCGCGTCTTGGCGCACTGATAGGAAACCGGTTTTGACAACCGTGCAAGTGCAAGCAAGACAGACATAGGTACAATACTCGCATATTGTGCATCCTATTTACTGGAATGAACAATCTACAGGTTGATGCATTATTTAGATAATTTTGTATTGTTTTGTTTTGTATTGTTCCGGTAAGTTAATAAAATTATTTTTATGTAAACTATAATTCTTATGCCCTGTCTTCGGAGGATTTCCGCAATCCAAAAGGCTATTAATGAAGAGGTGTGGGGAGCTGATGAGAGACCCCAGGGAAAAGCAGGGGTCATACTGTTGATTTGCAGGAATTGAATCAATTATCTTTAATGCTGGAGGAATTATCTTTACTGCCTGACTGACGAAAGGGCTGATTGTTACGATTAAATTTTGATTTCTTAATGGTATTATATTTAATTTTTGAGTCATTTTTTCTAGATTTATAATGTTTTGAATGTTTGATGTACGTATGATACTTAGTGTCATAACCAATGTTTGTAGTATTTCTATCTTTTAAATAGCCAGGCATGTTTAACCAAGTCTGGGTTCCTCCTAGCGAGTCCACCAAGGGAACAAGGGCCTCTTTATTGAACAAATTCTCCGAACTAGGAGGAATATTATGTAGGGCCATTTTTAGGTTTACATTATTAACCTCTTTGAGAATGCGATCACGCCTAACCTCAATGCACTCTGCCCGCTTTTGCCACAAATGATTTGCATGCATGTTTCTGTGTTTTTATAATATAATAAGCTGAAGACGGGCCAAATATTTCCAAAAATTTACTGTACAATGTACCAGCATTAAGCTCAGATTCTGAGTTAGAGGCCCAATTTAAGACTTCTTGCAGCCCACTTTTTAAAAGATGTCTACTTTCCAGTACAACATTTAACAATCTCAATTGTGGGTCCGCGACAGGTATAATTTTATTTTCATCAAAACAAATTGTGAGCAAGCTACACAATTTGAAAGATAGCTAACTTGATTAATAAGTGTGTCCATACGCGGATCTGCACAAGTTTTGACATGTTTAATGCGTTTAGAACGCTTGTTAGGTGGTAGCGAGGCAAGGCTTTCCTCATCTGCCGAAGATGAGGAAGAGCTGTTTTGCGACGAGCTAGACCTCTCATGGCTCCGCCCTCCATCCGGAGCAGCGATGTTAGGCTGTTGATCCTCCGAAGGATTCATAGCAAAAACTTACGATATTTACATAGGTAGGTACTTACCGAATAGTCGACAAAACCACCAATATTCACTATACTTACACTAATATTTACAGATTTACTTAATAAACTCTGTATTTAGTAATATTTGCCTAAATAAACAACAATCACAATGATTTTCTAGGTTTTACAAACTTTTGAAAAATTTTCACTGCGTATCTAGCAAAATCCAAAGACACTTATGACAGTTATGACACTATGAATAAAGTCAACGGTCGCGCCAGTGTTGCCGTTTTATAATTGAGCAAAATGTTAACTTTTCGCCGGAAAAATGCTAAAAAATGATAAATATTTTTTAAAGTGCTTAATAAAATGCCAATTTGATTGAAAATATTTATTTAAAACGGCGAACTTTGTATCGCCTAACAAACTATTTTTTTTTTCTAAAATAAAAGTGGCCTAAGTTATTCCTTGTTACATCAGCTATCTGCCAGTGAAAGTCCCGTCAAAATCGATCCAGCCATTTCAGAGATTAGCCGGAACAAACAGACAGACAGACAAAAATTTTAAAAAATGTTGTTTTGGTATAATATGTACCGTGTATACATCCAAATTGCACTTAGTAAAAAGCGGTTATTTTAATATTACAAACAGACACTCCAATTTTATTTATTTGTATAGATAAAAGAAAAATGTGTGCAATTCACACGTAGTATAAGTAAAACCTTCGAAAAATTTGGTTTCAGATAATGAGACGAATGTAAAATTTCGGGAAAATGATAATTGTAGGTTTTAGTAATGATCATAGTGATGCAAAGTTAGAAAATAAAAATAAAACAGTGGTAATTAACGCCATCTCTTAACATAATATGAAGAGTAAAATGAGCAGCTAGAGTTATCTATCCAGCAATAAAACGGATCTTCTATGAATACCTACAACTTAGCACTTTTTAAAGTAATACAAAGAGAACCACAAACATTACAAACAGTAAGCTTTAGTGGTATCATCTTAGACTGGTGACAGCCAATCCTAAAACTCGGTTATCTGTTCCCATTCTTCACGATAATGTTGTGAATATTTGGGGGCCATGATTCTCACAAAACACGTAGATTCACAAAATTTAACAAAAAAAACTTTTTACAAGTATGCGCGCGTACTCTCTTTCGTTGCCTTATGTCAAGCATACTGCTACTGCGTAACGTAG
Organism: Thymelicus acteon; assembly: GCA_951805285.1. Lineage (NCBI taxonomy): Eukaryota > Metazoa > Arthropoda > Insecta > Lepidoptera > Hesperiidae > Thymelicus > Thymelicus acteon. Next base: position 13,152,828 of record OX638216.1, on the reverse strand, counting down.
TTTAGAATAATTTAGTTAGGTGTGTTTAAAGTTTGAACTTAAACTACCATAAATACTATTATTTCTTCAGCTTCTTCAGTGCTTAAACAACAGAGTACTTAATCACTACGTGCTTAAACGTAAATTATAACTTATTTGTTATAAAATTACACTTTTACACCTCTGGTTTCTTTGGCAAGCAAAAAATGCTAAAATAATGCAATATGCTAAGTATAAATTTTTAATGCTAACTAAGGTGAAAATATGCTAAATTTAGCATTAAAAATTCCAAAACGGCAACACTGGGTCGCGCGGGAAGGTACAGCGGCGCCCCCTGCAGGAGATTATTTATGGTAACTTTTAATAAGAAACCATAGATAACAGGTATGTTCTAATCATTTATGGCCAAAGACAAGCAAAATCATGGACACGTCTTCTTATTAACGCCGCGTCCTTCACAAGGCATATAATGTTGTGTATTACTTACCGGGTGTGTCGAGCGGCGTGAAGGGGCCGTGTGTGAGCGTGAAGGTGTCGAGTTCCACCAGCGAGTGCAGCCGGATAAAGGCGCGCGCGCTTGTCGTCGACCCGCTGCTGCCCACGCCCGATGATGATGCCGATGGCTTTATAAAAATGTTATTATAACATTTTGTTTCCAGATCAAATCCTAAAGACTTATTTCATTCTCTTAAATTCAGATTATTATATTATCCACATCTATATCATTCATAAAGAGCCTCAAGCATTTTACTCTACAAGTAATATACGTACGTCGTCCTCGCACTCATCGGGCGTGCACTTGCGCGCGCCGGCCAGGTGGAAGGAGAGTGCCACGCAGCATGCGCTGCCCGAGTTGGCGCTGTTGCTGGTGGTGGCCGTGCAGCCCGCCGCCACCTCCTTCATCTCCACCACCTGACACAGGACACACACACATACATTTGTTGCGCTCACTGTACACACGCGGCAGATGCGACATTACAATAAGTTAATGATTGACCACGATCTCACCTGATGGTAAGTGGAGATGTGTTCCAGGTTGGTGAGCGCAATAATTTAATAAAAGCCTATTCACTCTTTTCTTGAAGACATCCACGTCATAGGTGGGCGGTAACGATGACGCAAGCAAGCGATTCCAATCCTTCACGGTGAGCATAATGAATGACGTCGCAAACCGCTTCGTCCATACCGGTGGGATGTTCACTAATCACTTTTCACATCACTATTCGTCGACAACAAGGAGCATAAGCTCGGCCACACCCAGTATGAAGCCTGAGTATGTATAGGCTTCTATGCTAGATGTTCATAAAAAATCTAGTAGGGCAAGCTTACCAATATATGGTCCACATGTCGGTGCAGCGTGACGTAGAGGCGGTCGGGCGCCAGCTTGCTGAGCGGGTGGTCGGGACCGTGCAGGAAGGGCAGGTGCTCGCACACGCTGGCCGGCAGGTGCTGTAGGGTCTTCTCGCATCGCCTCGCCACTAACCAGAACCTTCAAGCAAAGACAGTAGAGTCTACATTAGAAAATGATCAAATTGACGATGCTACCTAGTCTAAGAGTAAACATTGCTTACTGTTATAATATTATTAAAAAACATACTTATAGTTAGACCCTTGTATTTAATTATTTTGGATTACTTTTTTTGTAACTTAATTCAAGTATTAGTTATTGTACACCACATAAAGTATTACATAATTAAAATTTATATACAACAGTGTTCAAAAGGCGGTCTTATCGTTGTCATTTTAATTTTACCGATTACACTATAAGGTATAAAATACGGGGAATGACCACTGTACATCAACCACCAACCTTAGTTGCGTGAGCATGGCTCGCACTTGCGTGACGTCAGCGGCGGCGAGCGCGTTGGCCAGCTCGGGCATGCGCGGCGTGGCGGGGTAGGCCGGCACGCGCGCGCGGAGCCGGCCGCCGTGCGCGCCCACCGACACGAGTAACTGCTCCGCGCGCAGACACGGCGCTACCACCGAGCACGCCAGCACGCACGGCCAGCCGCCCACGCTGCATTCCACCTGGTTCGTGTAATGCAGAGTTTAAAAATGCAAGACAGCATTATAACTGATAAAATTATTTAAATTTTGACAATTGCGACGTTCATGCTATTTGACGCTTTCTTTAGTAGTGACACGAGATTGTATTTGTTTTTGATTTTGTATTTTCTGTGGTAGGTTTACGTCGTATTCGAACGACTAAATCTGCCTTTTATTCTTTAATCTGAGTTCTCAAAATCCTTGTAAAATAAAATATCTTATCCAATGGCGTTTGAATATTTTGAACATTGAACAAAACCTCGTTTTGGCGGCCAGTGATGAAACATGAATCAATCATGGAGTAGGTGATAACAAACAAAAAGCATTCAGTGATGAAATGTCGTAAGTGATTTATATACTTTCGGAGATATTTGAGTTCGAAAATAAAAATAATCATTGATCCTTATTTTTTCTACGGTTTTAAACTCAAATATCTCAGAAAGTTAAACAAATCGAACCCCCAAATCGTTGAGCAGCACTTTGAGGTCGTTGAGCCGCTGCCGCGAGCGCACGTGCACGGTATGCGCCAGCAGCCGCTCCATGGAGGGCGCGTGCGGCGTTAGCGCGCTGGCCACGCGCTCGCCGCCCGTCAGCGCCGGCACGTGCCACACGCTCAGCGACTCGCCCTCCGCGCCGATTATCACGCGGTAGCCCAGCTCGCAGCCTAGCTCCCTGCCATCAAACATTCATTATTTTATCAATACATTAAATTCCAATGCTTCAGTCGGGTCGCTTCTTCTGTTACGAGAAAAGACCACAGACCACTGGCCTGGTGCGGTTTCTCAGACTTAATTATCTTTGAGACTTAATTTATTTTTAATGTACATGACTGTGGGATGGTTACAATGAAAACTTTATTTGTGTGTTAATTTTAATTAAGTTAGCTTTGATGTTAATGCAAAATAATTAATCACAAAAATTTGTAGAAGAAAATATTAATCCGCCCTTACACAAATAAATTAATTATATACCTACCTCCAATATGAAACTTGAAGCTTTTGGCCAGGAATGTATCTGTCGACTTGTAAGTGTCGTGCGAGTCGGTCACGGCAAAGCCTGAGAGTCTGTGTGTAGAGCAGCTCCAGAGATAAGGAACGGCAGAAGTACCGCAGAGCTGCGAGTGCGCCGCCAAGCCCCGCAGCCGCTAGGCGAGCTTGTGCAACACCACGGAGCCAGTTCAATTGGGATGTGTGTACTAGAGGCTTGCCCTCTGAAAAATATTATATAAAACTTTATAACTGAACAAAGTGACCCCTACATTAGGGTTCTTACACAAAAACACGATACGACGGCGCATCGTGAGACGGCGCGGCATTGTTTTCCGATGCAACGTCGTATCGTGTTTTTGTGTAAGAGACCTTAGGTTACTGTTTACCTTGGCTGGGAATCAAATATTTTAAGTCTCCATCACTCCATGCTCAGAGGGCATGGTAAGCCATGGTTGTTTATAGTAAGCAATTATTAAGTCTCCCCAATCTACATTTCAATTTGGCAAAGTATGCTAAAGCATAACAGTATATCACTGATAGATATATGTCAGATATATTATTCTAATAATAGTTTAAGTGTGAATTAACCTCCAGTCTCGCTGTCTTGAATGAGAATAGCAATGTCCAGAAGTTGCCATGGTAAATTAGGTGCATCGCCCATAACTGTCAGAGATACACTGAACTCCTGGCCAACTGTAAAAGTAGCTCGTCCATTTTCCACCTAAAAAGAAAAAAAAAAATTATTGAATGGAATTAAAAGTTGTCTGTTTCTATAGGTCATCAATATGTATAGCAATTACCTTAAGGTTTCTAACATCAGTTGGGAGGGATGCAGTAGTGAGTCTCTGTCGCACGATATGAGCGAGAGCACGTAACGTGGACCTACGCTCAGTGGGCGTGAGGGCAGGCGGAGGGACTAGTCGCTCGCGGATCACCGCCGGCAGCCGACTGTACGTGCCCAAGGTGAGCACCTCCACAGCTGCTGCCATGTGGAATGTAGGCAACCTGCCATTCAGTATACATTATGATGACTGGATGTGATATTATAACAATAAAAAGTAAAAATTTATGAAAACTAAAATTAAATGCTGATAAAATAAAATTATGATAAAATGCGCCGCTCACACGAGCTATGAGCACACTCAACGCGGCGGAGGACCGCAATGACTTATTTAGCTGTACATTGAACGAACTCATGAGGGTCATTCATAGTGTTGCATCTAATTACTCGATTATATTGTGATTGTGAAGATATTATTTTAATGGATTTTTTGGTTGACATTGAACTATTGTTTTTATTTTGCATTATTATGAATGAATGATATAATTTTTATTCTATTATACTATTTTATTCTATTATTATACTGTGATTGTGATTTTATTTTATTTTAAAGTTCATCAACAACTGATACATTTGAATACACAAACAAATAAATTGAGAGTACAGAACATGCAATAAATGGACAGTCAATTACAGATGAACATAACAAGCTTTAAGTTTAAAACATAGACATGTTTAAAATAGGTATTTACAAAAAGACAAAAAAATACAAAATTTTACATTAAAAAGGTAAAAGAGAAATATAATATAATTATAGTTATTACAATTAAAGATTTTGAACAAACCACATACTATTTTAATGGATTTATTGGTTGACATTGGATTATTGATTTTATTTTGATTTATTCTGACATTATGAAGAATGAATTGTATAATTTTTATTCTATTAATGACAGTATTCATATGACATGACAAATTTTTATTTCTTTACAATTGATTATTGATGAAATTTCATTTAATTAAGTGCTCATTATTATTGATTTTTTTTAATTGATTATTTGTATTATGAATATTTTAAAGCTAAATATGTTATTTAAGGGATTGCTGACTAAATTTACTTTATTTAAATTTATTGTAACATTTAAACATAACTGAGATAATTACATACACTAACAAATTGGAGATACCTGTAATGTTAGTTTTAAGCCTATGAATTAAATAAATAAGTAAATAAAATTATTTACATAGTTTTTACCACACAAAATAGCAATATTGCAATATGTGAGAGAATTTTTTATGGATCCTGGATGAAAGTGGAAAAAGATCCTGTCTGGACTTTTTCAACAGATTTTAGTGGACATTGTGATTTTTTTTTTCTTTTTTATCTATTTTAATAACTTTGTTACTTCATAAACATAATAAAGGGCTTCCAACATTTTTGTATAGAGCCTGGCATACCTACAAGTCCGCCATTTTGAAAAAACCTCGATTTGGCGGCCAGTAATGAAACATGTGTCAATCGATAGACTAAATGATTATGATCAAAAAATATTCAGTGATGAAATGTCGTAAGTGGTATACTTTCTGAGATATTTGAGTTCAAAACCATAGAAAAATAAAGTAAAAAACTTTGTTTCGGCGGATATTGATAAAACAAGTGTTAATCGATAGACTAAGTGATTACGATCAAAAAGTATTCAGTGATAAAATATCGTAAGTGATATGATTTCTGAGATATTTGAGTTCAAACCCGTATAAAAATAACACATTTATAGTAAATTATTTTTTATTTTTATTATACATATTATATTATATATTAAGTAAATAAATAATTATAAATACATATATAACATCTGGTTGAAGATCACGGGCGACAACATTCTAATTGCTTCAGGTAGTGCTGCCGGACTTCTTGAAGGAGCTTTTGGTAGTCTATTTTTTGATTTATTAGATTTATTATTAGATTTATTTTTTGATGTCTACAAGCAAGGAGTTCCAGAACAGTATGAACTGTATTGTGAAGGAATTCCTGAAATAAGCAGTGCTATCATATGGGTTTCCTTTAAATAAACAGGAGAAGACACATTATTCTAAATAGCATAAAATGTTGAGAGAATTCTGAAGTTTCGCCTGTATCGAATGGGTAGCCATTTAAGTTAGGAATGGAACTGGGAAATGTGGTCATACTTACGTAAGCCGAAGATATATCTAATACTTAATTAAGAAGGCGCTCCAATGTATTCAGAAGTTCCTCTGACAAATCTGTACAACACATAGCATAATCAAGGTGAGGGATGACCAGTGTTTATGGCGTATTTATGGTTAAGTGTTTATGGCGATACAGCAATTGAAGTGTACCGGTCACTTTTTTCCTTACCTCAGTTACGTTATGTATTATAAAAATTAAAAAAATTCGTCAAACAAACAACGGGTAGAGATAAAATCGCGGGATGGTACTGCTCATGCATAGTGGGAAAAAGAACCTTGTCCTGTTGTTCCCATATAATGTGTGTTATATGGTTCTTGGCATGGGCTCGACATCAGGAAACATTGCCTTTATCACCAGCGGAATTTTTAGATTCAGTGATTGTCAGACATGATATAGAAAACTAAGCCAATAATGAATTTTAACTTTTGGTTTAGAGTAATTGCCAAAGCTGTAGCCGCTGGTGGCAACATAAAACAACCTAGTAGTTTGCTTTTGCTTTGCTTCTTTTTTAAATTCAAACCTACCCGTTATTAATAAATCAAGTACCTATGCAGCACATACACATAATTATGGCATAATATACTTATTTTTCATTATTGACCCAATAAATTCAAAATAAGTAAATGATCATTTTTAATGCTTTATTTTTGTACGGTTTTGAACTCAAATATCTCAGGAAGTATATCACTTACAACATTTCATCACTGAATACTTTATAATCGTAATCATTTAGCCTATCGATTGACATATGTTTCATCAATGTCCGCCGTGGCGAAGTTTTTTTGCTTTATATTTCTACGGTTTTGAACTCAAATATCTCAGAAATTATATCACTTACAACATTTCATCACTGAATACTTTTTAATCGTAATTATTTAGCCTATCGAATGACATATGATTTATCAATGTCCGCTGAAACGAAGTTTTTTTGCTTTATTTTTCTAGTTTTGAACTCACTTATCTCAGAAAGTATATCACTTACGACATTTCATCACTGAATACTTTTTGATCATAATCATTTAGTCTATCGATTGACACATGTTTCATCACTGGCCGCCGAATCGAGGTTTTTTCAAAATGGCGGACTTGTAGGTGTGCCAATTAGGTTTGATGCCCTTTATACATTAATTTTTGGCCACTTTTCAATATGCAAAAAAATAGTAGACAAAAGTGGTAAGCAGTCACTGTCACACTTGGACCTCAGTAACACTACAATGATATGCATAATTCAAGTACCTATTTAATGGCTTTCCGGCCAAATTAATGCAATACAATTATGTGTTTATTAATACATTATGTATTAATACCCAAATTACAGATTTATTAGATAAATTTAAGTCGTAACTGGAAGAATACAAATTACAAGTGAATCACAGGATGAATATTTTTTACTAAATTTAAGACACTGTTTTCATTTTTAAGATTTAGTCTTCCAAAAAAAAAATCTAATATAACAAAAGAGCTTACTTTTGTTGCCAAGCCATTGATGAACTTAGAAATAACAATTATATTTTATTGTAATATAACAAACCTTGCATGGACCAGTGTCTCTCGAGCCACTCTAGCTAGCACATCTGCAGTTTCAACAAACAACAGAGCCTGCTTGTCCAAAAATGCCATGATATGTGCTGAACGGTCAACTTTAGTGGCGCTGCTGGCCCATTTCACCAGCGCTAGCAGACGCACAAACAGCTGACGAGTACGAGCACTGAACTTGTATATTTCAATCTTGCGTTCCATGTCTGTCTTCCGGGGCAGCCTGAAAGATATACAACACAATGACAACAAAAATCTTGGATTATAACATGGTAATATATTTAAACTTTAAACAAATTTCTTATTATGTTTGGAATGACTATAACATACAAAACTATGGATTTTAAATGTAATTAGAAAGGTATTTAAGTTTTCAAATGCAATATTACTTACAACTCTGCCAAAACCGTGAGCTCATCGTAGGTCCTTTGAACAATGAAGTCAATTAACAGGGCAAGAGATATAGAGCCACCCCGGGCTCCACCACCTTCAGTACCCTGCGTACAACCTTCAATAGCCACTGGCACCATGGTTAACAGTAACCGAAAGTCTTTTTTATCAAAAGTCTACGATATACAATATACCCAATTGTCTATGTAGTCCCGCATGAAAATGAACTTAATGTAATGTTAGAATTCTTGTAAAGCAACACATTTTACATTTCGATTCGATTGAATTAGAAATAAAATGCAACTTTCATTCCTCACAACACCACACCACAGAGTACCACCAAACCAACCAAACCAAAGTCAAATATAGTGTTTAACAAGTACTCTGTGCCACCAGACCACAGACTATGTAATCAACTTTGTCTAATTATCGAATTAAAGTCGAGTGACGAGTCTAATCGATTCCATAATCCAACTTGACAAATAGACTTTTTCTGTTTTGAAGAAAATAAATAGTAAAGCGTATATCGTCCGTATATTGTGTAAGATTTCCGTATCGACGTTGGATCCACTGAGAGAGATTAGCCGTATTGGGGCGGCTTAGAATATTAACCCAGAATTGCCAACTCTACAGTATTATCTGTAGATTTACAGTTTTTTCGATATCTCCACAGTTTTTAGTTTAGACTAGAGGTGGGTAACTCAGATCTGAACCGGTTCAAAGATTCAGGTCCCACGAACTTGACCTGTTGACCTGCATCTCAAAAACCGATCGACCAGGTCTCAGTTCAGCTCAAGAGTGAATCGTACCTCGAGTAGTACGAGCCGTACCTTGACCTGAACTGTACGCGTCAACTAAGATAATATACCCTAATAATAATAGTAATAAAGTTGAAATTTGAATGTCGCAGCTCAAGAGTGAATCAGATCGCGCGAGCCGCGAGCCGTACCTGGACCTGAAATGTACGCGTTAACTAGGATAATATACCCTAATGATAATAGTAATAAGGTTGAAATTTGAATGTCGCAGCTCAAGAGTGAATCAGATCGTGCGAGCCGCGAGCCGTACCTGGACCTGAAATGTACGCGTTAACTAGGATAATATACCCTAATGGTAATAGTAATAAGGTTGAAATTTGAATGTCGCAACTCAAGAGTGAATCAGATCGCGCGAGCCGCGAGCCGTACCTGGACCTGATCTGTACGTGTCGACTAAGATAATATACCCTAATGATAATAGTAATAAGGTTGAAATTTGGAATGTCTTGTCCTGGAGCTGAACCATGAACCGGTTCACAGCTCCAGCTCAACTTCATGACTCAAGACCTGCTATGCGGCTCACGCGTTTTGGTTGAGTTACCCATGTCTAGTTTAGACCTCCAAATATACAGTTTTTTCTTTATAATACTAAGGCCATCTATTTTATTCGCCGCGTAACCCAAACTTAAAAAAAAACGATCTACCACCGCCATAAAAGTAATTTTAAATACCAAGTCAGAAATTAAAAATTGTTATGAGTTCAATGCTAGCGATGACCGTTTAAAGAGATTTCATAAAAAATTTACGATTTTAAAAACAAAGATGAAACTAAAAATCAACAGGATGTGCAGACTGAATGTGTGATTGGATGAGTAGAAACTGTGTAAAGTTAAGACTTAATTTAATTAAGTTGTTTTATTGATTAGAGCTATTAAATAATACAAAATAAAAAAAATTGTAGATTTACAATTCTTTGAGTAGAAGTTTGCAGTTTTCTACAGCTTTTTGAAAGCTTCTTTACAGTTTTAATCTGGATTGGTTGGCAACACTATATTAACCCCAATTCCACGCCGGATGGGTGTTGTAAGAGGCGACTAAATCCAGCCCGCTGGTGGTATGGCCCCTGGAGGGATTACATTGGTAATTAATAATTTTTTTCATTGATTTTAATTGTTAATTAATACCATTAATACTGTAATTTTTTCTCCATGGGTTTCACCTGGATAGCTACCACCCTTGAGCATGAGTCAGCCACCAAACGATTCGTGTTGTTCCGGCAGGGGACTGTAAACAAAATACACTGACGTCATTCAGTAGCGTAGCGTGGTTCCCTGGCCCCGGGCGGCACATGAAGAGTGGGCGGCAAGCCACTCGATTTTTAAATAAAAAAGATATGTATAATTTTTTTTAATGTAAATTATGTTATGAAAAAAAACAAGAAAAGTGCATTTTTAATTAATAAAAAAATATTTTAAATAATATGGGGGCGGCAAAGTTAATTGGGGGGGGGGGGGGCAAATTTTCGGTCGACACTACGGCACTGACGTCATTGATATTAGTGTTAAGAAAGTAAAGAATAGTTAGAGTTCACCATAGACCTATATATATGTATATATTATAGTGGACAGACTATTCAGTACTAAAAGTTTGGACTTCTACTTTGACGCCAAATGGTGCCAACGCATTTTAGTCGGCTGCGAGCAAGCGAGACAAGTAGATGTCATTTTTGAAATACCCCAACCGTTTAGGAAGACAATAACGTATATAGGTTGTTGTGCATAGTGAAACCGTCTTCATTATTTACGTTTGAACTTTATTAGAGTTTATTTAATTTATAATTGGTAAATAATTATATTTTTACTTATATTTTTAAAAATTATTTAGTGCAAAATATTTGATATCCGCTATCTTGAACCGAACTTGACTGAACAAAGCGCTGTCACAGAGTATGAAAAAAAAAGAACAGCTGTCATGGCTGTCACGGCTGGCAGATGTGAAACATCGAAATGCGTCACCACGATCACCAAGTCTAAAATCAGGTTTACCCCTCGCGTAAAGATGTGACAGGAATCACATCAAAATGTGACAGGAATTTTGTTTGGAACAGCCCGTCTGCATATTAAGTCACATGGTTTTAAAAGTCACACAAAAATATTGTTTTCTTAAATCGATATTTTTTTTAATATCGATAAAAACAGCAATCACCAATCACCATTCGATTCCACTATAAAGAAAGCACTTGGCCAAATAAATGTTATCTAAGGCCATGTAAGGTCTTTAAAAAATATCAATGACACATGTCATGTTTTTGTCAAAAATGATATATTTGTTTGACTTGACAAGGACAAGCATGATACTGACATGAAATTGTTGTTTTTCTTACGAATTGCCATAGCAAATCGCGCTGCTATCAGTTTATTCATGGCAGTTAATGTCTTATAAATTTTGTTGCATGTACATTAAACATTCATTTCAGTTATTAGTAGTTCTTCGAAGTATCGTTAATTGACTATACATCATTCAACTGTTTATCGGTTAACTTACAATTAGTTTGATATTGTAAAATCGATGCGATAAATGAACTTTTTGTGTAAAGTGAGACAAATCGGCTCTATTATAAAGTTGTTCAAGACCGTACCTAACTATTACGTGGCTGTTCCTAATATACAAGTAGCGAAGATGGGTTTATTGACTGAAGGTAGCCCCTTGACTTGGGAAGAAACCAAGGCACTAGCAGAACATGTACGGCAACACGGCATTGAGCAGTTTATTAACTTGTATAGTAAACTTCGAGACCGCACTGGCGATGTATTGAAATGGGGCGACGAGGTGAGTATTTTTTATAACCTTTTAATTTCCTCCTTTAAATTCATGTCAGTAAAACACCTTCACCTTGCAGGTGGAGTATATCATAGTGAAATTTGATGATGAAAATCAACGAGCCACAGTTAGCCTTAGAGCTAATGAACTTTTACCTAAATTACAAGAAAAGGAGAATGCTGATCCACAGAGTAAATATCCAACATTTAATTATTTATATATTATTATACAACAAAATTTTAATATAACCAAAAAGGTTAATAGTATTATTTGTTTGTGATTTTGTGAAATCTAAATTATTTTTTTACTTTTAAGTAAGTGCATTAGTTAATGCTTGACTACAGTGACATAAATAGCAGTAATCAATTTAAATTACAAAAATACTATTGACATCTATCTGTGCTTGTCTTGGAAGTATATGGGCCACATTACCAAACTCCTTCTGTTTTACTTTCTAAGATATTGGAGCCAGTAATACTTGAAAAGAAGTAATTGAATCTCAGTTCCCTTGAGAAGTAATACATCGAAGCTAGAAATAATGTTTTGTGTTTTACTGCAAATTTCTGGTTACCATAATCACTACAATAAAAAATATATAATTAAAATTGCCAAGATAACAGCTCCTTGTCACTAAATTGTTTATTGAACTACTCAACTTGAATATGGAGAGTACTTAAGTTCTTATTCAGTATATTTTTAAACCTTTATTTTGACAACTATTTTTAACCAAGCCTTCTAGCATAATACATATATGTAACTAATTAAGTATATAAAAATCTTTAATGGTGAATTCTATATTAACAATTTTTATATATTACCACAAACCCAATAAACAATCAGTATAAAATATCTGAAATAATATTTAATCCCTTCATTATAGACCTATAACATTCTTAAAACCATATCTCATAATCATAAAATACTTTAAAAAAATTAATGCCATACAGTATGTCTGTCGGACTACATTTTATATTTTAGCAATGTAAAACATGTGTCACTTACAGTACAAATATGTATTATTATTTCTTCTGTGATACAAAGCAAAATTTCTGAATAAATATGAGGTCCATAAAACATTAGGTATGTCATAGACACCAAATACATAAAAATATGTAAAGTCATGCAGTGACTTGCAAGTTACCTACTGTAATATGTTTAATTGAATTCTCAGTATCTTCAAATAGGTGCTATTAGTACTATAATATGTTTTAGTTGGTAGATAATGATAAAAGTAAAAAGTGAAGATAAAATTAAGTATTTTTTATTTTTAAATAGTTAGTTTTTAATGACATTATTATTAATATAAATACATGAAATTATGTATAAAAAAATATAAACATGTACTTTTGTACGCGCGTGCGAGGTTATACTTCTTTAAAATAAAAATAAAAATATTTTTTTCAAAAAAAAAAAAACAATTTTCAAAAAACATTAAAAAAATATTAAAAAATACAATACTCAAAAAAACAATATACAAAAAACAATTTTCAAAATAACAATATTAAAAAATTGTTTTTTAATATTGTTTTTTTATTAAAAAACAATATTCAACAATTTTTTATTCATTATTCAACATTTTTTTTTATTAAAAAAACAATATTTAAAAAAACAATATTCAAAAAAACGATATTAAAAAAAGCTGCCAAGTGCGAGTCGGACTCGCCCATGAAGGGTTCCGTAGCAGCAAGTAACATAATATAAAAGTTCTTGTAGTTCGTTGTAACTTTGATCGAGGTAAATTGCGGTTTACGATTTATGACGTATTAAAAAAAAAACTAGTTGCTAGATCTCGTTGAAACCAATTTTAAGTGGAAGTTTGCATGGTAAAGTACATCATATATTTTTTTTAGTTTTATCATTCTCTTATTTTAGAAGTTACAGGGGGGGGGGGACACACATTTTACCAATTTGGAAGTCTCTCGCGCAAACTATTCACTTTAGAAAAAAATGATATTAGAAACCTCAATATCATTTTTGAAGACCTATCCATCGATACCCCACACGTATGGGTTTGATGAAAAAAAAAATTTTGAGTTTCAGTTCTAAAGTATGGGGAGCCCCCAAAATTTATTGTGTTTTTTCTATTTTTATATTAAAATCTTAATGCGGTTCACAGAATACATCTACTTACCAAGTTTCAACAGTTCTTATACTTTCGGAAAAAAGTGGCTGTGACATACGGACGGACAGACAGACAGACAGACAGACAGGCATGACGAATCTATAAGGGTTCCGTTTTTTGCCATTTGGCCACGGAACCCTAAAAAACAATATTCAAACAATATAAAAAAAAAAAACAATACAATAATAATCATTTATTCAAAATAAAAAAAATTTAAAAAATTACCTGTGACGTTTTTCGTCACCTTTTGTGTCACAAATCTTAAAATTTCGCTCTCATCATTTTTTCCAACACGGAACCCTAAAAAACAATATTCAAACAATATAAAAAAAAAACAATACAATAATAATCATTTATTCAAAATAAAAAAATTTAAAAAATTACCTGTGACGTTTTTCGTCACCTTTTGTGTCACAAATCTTAAAATTTCGCTCTCATCATTTTTTCCAATTTATTTCATAACGCGCATAAAGAAGTATTACTTCATTATCTACTAATAAACAAGCATATTTTATGTGTAACATTATGAACTTGTTATTTTTTTCATATTTATCCTGAAAACTGAAATGCTCCATCCATTATGTAGCCTATGTAGGTACACTAAAATTAAAACTTAATGTTCAATAAATATTGAAACAATTAAGTGTCACAGATTTTCAGACCAATAAATACCCAAATCATTCAATGAGGATTGTGTTATACGCCCCAACTCAGAGTCACTAATGGTTACTTAAATCGTTCCTTAGTACAGAATTTGTATGGTGATTCTTTACTAAGGAGCGATTTAAGTAAATGTTAGTGACTCTGAGTTGGGGCGTTAATGTTTATAATGTCTTAATAAATGCAAATCATTTCAAAAAGTATGGGGAACATAAAAGATTACATCATAGACACAAAATAGATAGTAAATTTGCAAAGTCATTCAGTCACCAAGTATTACACCACATTTTATATTTTTAGCATTGTATGATGGCCAAACATGACTCACTTCCTGTACAAATGAACTATCAATATAATTTCATATTAAATATTATTCATTTATTATTTTATTAGAGGCTATTACAAAGTGTCTTGCAATTAGTTGTTAAAAAAGTAGTGAAATCTAAATCCTGGAATGTAATTGATGTACTTAGCATACAACTTGCTATAAAAGAAAAACTAAGAAAATCAGTTTCATAAGCTGCTCGGATAGGTACCTACTATGTGTGCTATTTTTCGCACTTTGTCCGCGTGATATTAACAAAAAAGTTATTGTTATTTTTTCTAAAACTAGTTATTTTTTTAAAATAAAAGTAGGTAGCCTAAGTTACTCCTTGTTACATCAGCTATCTGCCAGTGCCGTCAAAATCGATCCAGCCATTTCAGAGATTAGCCAGAACAAACAGACAGACAGACAAAAATTGTAAAAAGTGTTGTTTTGGTATATGTAAAAAGCGGTTATTTTAAAATTACAAACAGACACTCCAATTTTATTTATTTGTATAGATATATAGATAGAGATGTATAGATATCGAAATGTCCATGTCCCATTGAGGCCGATTGAGTAGGTAAAGAAGCACCCTAACAGTATTAGACTGCCACACAGGAAGTCTCGATGTATCTTGTTTTTCAAACATTTCATGTTGCACACCTTTCTTTAGACTAGATTCTTTTTGTTATTTACTTACAGTATTTAACATTATAATGAATAAAATTATGTTCTTATAAGACATTTTACATAACACAATGTTACATGCATAAATAGAGAACTTCGAAGGCATTTACGCATTGCCCTCATTACCATAACATACAAACATTAATCGGGTTGATAATTATTATAAGAGCAAATTTCTTTGCTTTGGCTGGTCCTGAACATGAACTTATTTAAATGTTGTACAGATGTGAAATCCCTCTGGCGGCCTGAATATGGAGCCTACATGGTTGAGGGCACACCTGGTAAACCCTATGGAGGTCTATTAGCTCACTTTAATATTGTAGAAGCAAACATGCGATTCCGCAGAGCAGAAGCAAGTACACTACTCAAAGACGGGGAAGTGATCATGAGCATTACAAATTTTCCAAGGTAATTTTTTTGCTTAATTTATTATAATAATTTTTAAAAAGCATGTGAAAAAATAATTTGCATCATTTATATAAAAATCATATGCTTTTGTTTTATTTTTAGATTGGGGTGTCCAAACTTCACGAGCCCCCCATATCCACCTACTCCATCAAATAGTGATGGGGTGACGTTATCGCATTTCTTTCCGGATGAAGCTATTTTCCCCGGACATCCTCGGTTCAAAACGTTGACCTCAAATATTCGACGGAGAAGAGGGGAAAAAGTTGCTATCAATATCCCAAGTATGTGTTATTCTATTTCTAATTACCTATTTAACAATTACACAAAAAGTGTTTGTGGGCATGTCCTTCATAGACTTTGAAAACGTGAATCTGATGTCCCTCAAATTGGTTTCATTTGAAAGGCAACAATGCGAAGATGGCTTGAGACCAATGAACTAATATACGCATGGAAGCATCTTTGATGCCTCAAAATTCCGCAACGAAAACTCAACCGCGGTGGGCGGGGCTTATAAACTCTACCAAAACGCGAATCATTCAGTTCGGTGTCACTCGTTCGGACGGTTGTTGACTTTAAAGTCTCAAACAAGAGTTATATAAAAATTTGGTTTCAAAATGCCTTCATGTGTTGTGAAATGGTGCAGAAATCATACAGATCATCGTTCCAAGGGTTCCGAGGATCGTGGAATCACATTTCACGTGTAAGTATACCGAAATCTGAAAATACAAAAATCTATGTAACTTTCTTATTTTTTCTATTTAACTGACGACCTGACTGACAATGCGACAACGCATTAGACAGTGCACTGACGCGCGAACCAATTGCCGTGATCGGGTCATGCCGAGAACCAATCCCGTTTGGCGATTTCGCATGGTTCGACAACTACTTGCAATAGACCAATTGATGAGTTTGTATACCGTAGTGAGTGGTTTGTGTATGTATACTTCGTATTTGTGTGAGTTTTGGTGCCGATATTTAACGTTAGAATGTACTGAGAGGCTTATTCCATAGTATATTCCTTCACTGCTTAAGACCACTAAAATGCATTAGGCACATTTTCGATTTTCGACTAAGTATCCCATACAAAATTTTAACAAAAAAAAACATAAAAATCGCTTTATTAAGCATTTAAACTGCATGTAAAATTCATTGGAATTAAGTAGCTATGACTAATAGGCGATTTTTTTTTCTAAAATTAAAAACTTTAAAATGCTCTAGTGTAAAGTAGTCAACATGTCGCTTGGTAATTTTTGCCTTTCAAGCGTCGATATATAGTTTTTTTTACAATACATTAAAGCTTTGATAAACTATTCTCTTATTACAATATTGTTGTTGCCAAGGACATAATCTGTTGGTTAACATTCAGAGTTCTGGATTCGTAATACTTGGTGTTGTCATCAGTATACCGCGACGTGAACACGAAAATTCCCGTGGACGAGTCCCACAAACTGGAGCCGGGCGTGGCGCAGCCCGACTGTGTGTATATGGACGCTATGGGATTCGGCATGGGGTGCTGCTGCCTGCAGCTCACCTTCCAAGCTTGTTGTATAACGGAGGCGCGAACGCTGTACGACCAGCTGGCACCACTCTGTCCTATAATGGTAATTATTATATTAACCCCCGACGAAATAACAGGAGTGTTATAAGTTTGACGTGTCTGTATCTGTGTATCTGCATGTCTGTCTGTGGCATCGTAGCTCCCAAACGGATGAACCGATTTTGATTTAGTTTTCTTTGTGTGAAAGGTGACTTAATCGAGAGTGTTCTTACCTATGTTTAGTATATGTAAATAAAACTGTCGGGTTTTTTTTTTTAATTTTAATTTCAGATTATTAACAGTTTAGTCTACAAATTCTTATTCTATTTTTTGGTAGACACGCATCGCCAATAGACATCCAAAACACTAGGGTCGTTTTCGGTTCGTTATTGACATAGAAATAGGACATCCGCTTATTTAATGGGTACCTACAACCTACTGGAAGAATGGACTGTAGTGGGATATTAGTACCCAGCTAAATATATATATTATACTTGGTAGTAGTAGGGAAGAAAAGTAGTAGCTAATGGGTAGTCGTAAGGTAGCAAAAGGTTGTAACTAAATTGGGGCCCGTAATTCTATCCTATATCAAAATCGTCGAAACGAATTAACTGAAAATAAAAGGGCTATGTTAATGCAGATATGGTATAATTCATAATAATAATGCATTAAAATGCAGTTAAAACTTGTTACTATGTAGTAAATAGTTTTGCAAGGAGACGTGTCAATATTTATTATTCATTGTCAGTAAATACATTGTGTGTGACGAGATAAATGCAATCATGAGCAGGGCACTTGTAGCTTAGATATCTTCAACCTTCATCGACTTACCTTGTAATTATTGTATGTAAACGTTATATACATTATGAACATAATTACATTGTATTTTTTTAAATATCTACATATAACTACAATGATCTCTCTGATTGTTTAACACTCTTATTATGACGCCATTTGTATATTATGTAAGTAGGTACAGTATTATCGAAGGTAATTATTCGTAATTGCAACCAAAACTCTTGGGTTTATGTACAGTGTACAGTAATATAAAACATTTAAAAAGTATGGCATCGTGCAGTTCGTGCATTATTTCGGTAGAGCGTGTGAAGGAGCGATGCTGTATAGCAGTGATAGCCTAGCGGTTTGAAAATTGGTCTCCCGAACATAGGGGCTTGAGTTCGAATCCTAGCACGCACCTCTAATTTTCAAAAACGAGGTGCTCCTTTGAAGTAAATTATCATTTGCTTCGGTAGGAAAGCATTTTCAGGAAACTTGCACACCCAAATCTCCATAATGTTCTCAAAAGTGTGTGAAGTCTACCGATCTGCATTTGGCCAGCGTGGTAGACTATGGCATGTATCCCTAACATTGTGAGAGGAGACCCGAGCCCGGCATTGGGATAATAATTATATGGGTTGTGATGATGATGAACGTCATAATATACGTAACGTTGCGTGCAGCTAGCGCTGTCGGCTGCGTCACCGATCTACCGCGGGTTCCTGACGGACGTGGACTGTCGCTGGAACGTCATCTCGGCCTCGGTGGACGACCGCACCAAGGAGGAGCGCGGCGAACTGCCGCTCGCCAACAACAAGTTCCGCATACACAAGTCGCGCTACGACTCCATCGACTCGTATCTCTCGCCGGAACATGAAAAGTAAGTAGAGAACCATATAATAATATATAGACAGATAGATAGATAAACGCTTATACATAGGTATAGATACGCTTTGGCGTGATCTTCCTTCTTACGTAAATTTTAATTTGGAATTTCCATCACTATACATATTTAGTTTGGATGATTTTCCCCTTGACCGGTTTATTTTACCGTAAGTTAACTTATTCAGCTACCTTATATTTATTAATTACGTACGTGTACTTTTTTTCAATAAGTACATTTTAACCGACTTCAAAAAAAGGAGGAGGTTCTCAATTCGACTGTATTTTTTTTATGTTCGTTACCTCAGAACTTTGGACTGGGCGAACCGATTTTGATGATTCTTTTTTTAATTGAAAGCTGGTGGCTGTCATGTGGTCCCATATAAATTTTATTGAGATCTGACAATGGCATCCATGATAAAACCATATAAGTCTTAAATTTTGTGTTAAGTAAGCGCGACAAATGGACGAATAACTCAATATCACGCCAACCGATTTCGATGATTCTTTTTTAATCGAAAGCAGGTGCTTGTCACGTAACCCTACATAAATTTGAACGAGATCTGACAAGTAGTTTTAGAGTAACTTTGAAGTCGGTTATTTTTTGTTAGTAAAATTTAGTCTTTCATATATATAGGTATCTGCATAAAACCTATAAATTCAATAAATGTTCGAGATGTATTCACTGAATGTGCTAATTACGTTGCATCGAAGTATAAAGCATGTCAAACGTCTGAAGAGTCACAAAACATCCTTGGATATTAATCTATTATTTTACTATACGGATTACATCAAACTTCTGTATATTTTTCCGAGTCGGAGATTACATAGTTTAACTACATTATACCTAATAATAAAAAACACCTCACGGCGCACATATACAAAGTTAATTAGTACCTAAGCCAGGAAAATAAAATAAAAAATAACTTCCGTGTAAATAATGACAGTCAGTGACGAATGAAATAATTATAGATACAACGACATCGAAATAGTGCACGACCCCGCCATCTACCGGCGGCTGCGCGAGGGCGGCATCGACCACCCGCTGGCGCTGCACGTGGCGCACCTGTTCATCCGCGATACCGTCTCGCTCTTCTCGGAGAAGGTGCACCAGGACGACGCCAACGACACCGACCACTTTGAGGTTAACAACACTAATTAGATATTATGCACACATAAAGATTTCTTCTAGCATTTCGTCTAGAGGTCCAACCGCATGACGTAGTTCGAGTAGCGGCTCACCGCCAAAATTACGTGCAACTGTTCTAAGTACTGTATATATAGCAGTATATACTATATGAGCGGTTACATTATAAATATTGAAAAGCGATTAGTTATCCACGCGGTTAACCGCTATTAGCGCCCTACAGACGGGTTCTACATAAAGGCCCCCAACCATTCGTACAATAATAGATAACACGAACCCAAGATGAAATCGTCTGCGAAAAATTCATCGAAAACATTTCAACGAATTGCAATTCGGCGAATACAATACATCGAAAAAACATTTCGTCGAATAACAAAACTTAGAACAACAAAGTCATCGAATGACATTTCTTCGAATAGCATTACGTAAAACAACCATTTCATCGAATGACAATTCATAGAATTACATTTCATCGAGCGACATTTCATCGAATGGCAAATCATCGAATGGCGATTTATGAATGCTATATAATATGTTCAGAATTTGGAATAGCGGAATTAATATGATGGGCGGAACAACAGAAATAGCGCTTTGTCTCGAAAATGCTGTCTATAGCGATTTTTGGAAAGGCAAATTTTGAATCTGATGTACGATTTTGATTCACTTGAGATTAACCCCAAGAAATTCTCATTCGTCGAAACAACTTCTATCGAAAACACGAATTTGTCAAAACGTTTACGTTAGAGCTCATTCACACGAAGACGAATCGTGATTTTTCACGAATCGTGTTTTTTCACGATTCGTTATTTTTGCTTTTTATATTATACCCATGTTCACACGCTTCACGAATCGTGAAAAAAGACGTAGACGGATACGTCGGTCACTACGGTCATTAGAATGACGATTCGTTAAAAATCTCGAATCGTGATTCATGCTTTATGGCGCTCGCGCCCCGCGCGCCTGCCTGCTCCGCCCGCCTGTCTGCCCCACCCGCCGCGCGCCCCTCAATTCAGTACATTCCTTTGACTTGTTAAGACGTGTAGCGCTGCGCTTCAATAAAATCATGTCGAAAAAAGAAAAAGAAAAATTGTATGACCAACAAATAAATCGCGAAGTTTTGATTGCTGCAATCAAAGACAGGCCAGTTTTATGGAATAAATTTTTGGAAATTTATAAGGACAAAACCGCTAAAACAGCAGCATGGCGGGAAATATGCATAATTTTGAAAGAAGATTTTGAAGAAATGGATCAAAAGGACCGACAGTTGTTTGGTAAGTTTTTATTGAGAAAATTTTAAATACAAATCTATGCTGCCTATATTTTGTTGTCTTGCCATGGTACTGATCCAGTTTCTGATAGAAAGTAGGTCATAAATTCATTTCTCATTGAATTGCCAGTTCCGACACTCGGTGATACTTCCTGGGGTAGTAAATTTTCAAAATTAAATTCTTTTTCTAATTCAATTCCCTCCTTTTTTATAATCAAATTGTGGAGGACAGTACAAGCTTTCACTACTGAAATAGCTGTTTCTCGTTTAAGGTCTATGGGTCTATGTAAAATTCTCCACTTATTTGCTAGAATGCCAAACGCACATTCAACGTATCTTCTCGCTCTTGTTAAACGATAATTAAATATTCGTTTACCTCTGTCAAGATGCGTTCCACCAAAAGGTCTTAATAAATGTGTGTGTAAACCAAATCCCTCGTCGCCAATAATTACGTAAGGAACTTGAACTTCTGATTCTGTAAATAAAGGCCTTGGTTCGGGTATATTCAAACGGCCTTCTGTCAACATTTTCCAAAAACTTGACTCTTTAAATATTGATGAGTCGCATTCTTTTCCATAGGAACCTACACTGACGTAAACGAATCGATAATCTGAATCTACGACTGCTAATAACACTATTGAAAAGAAATCTTTGTAGTTCATATATACTGAACCACTATTTGATGGCTTTCGAAGCCTAATATGCTTCCCGTCAACTGCTCCAAGGCAGTGAGGGAAATTGGCCTTTTCATTAAATCCACTTGCTATCTTTAACCACTCTTCTTCCTTATTAGGAAGTGGCATAAATTCTTCATATAAATTATTCCATAATACTTTGCGTCACTTCTACTACGATGGTGGAAATGGTTGATTTGCCAATTCGATAACTAAAATGAAGATCTTCATAGGAAAGTCCTGACGCCAAATACCTAAAAAAATATTTCATTAAAACCAAATTAGTGGGATGAAGAAGTCGTATTTTCATTCAGAATAAGCGTTCCCACTAGGCACCCAAACGATTTCATATGTTTGACTGGCTGCCTAGTGGGATAGATTAGTCTAAATGAAAATACAACTTCTTCAAGCGCTTCTTCAATTATACAAATTCAGCTTACTAAGCATCCTCTTTTTACGAAAGCAAAAACCGTTATAAAACGTATGGGGCGTAGCCCGTACAAAACAACCACAGATCAGGTCCCTGTATATTTTATTTATGTATAATAATTCATAAATACACAGACGGACAGCGAACGGCGTTTGTGACCCGACAACAGACCGCTCGTCTTGTCGTGACGTGTTTCGAAACCGTGTCCTTATTATTACAGTTGTTTTCTAGTATATATATATATATTCATCTGTGGTTGTTTTGTAATATTGGGAATAATGCGATGTAAATAAAAATCTTCTTATAAAACCGTTCATACAGTTTTATGAATTATTGTTTCAGGAAGTTCAGTGATGAAAAGGTGGACACAATTGAGAGACACTTGGAGGAAATCATTAGATGAAAACAAAGAAACAAAAAAATCTGGGTCTGGTACAAAATCTAAGCCCTACAAATATAATCAAGAGATGAGCTTTTTGAAGCCAATTATTAAGCCAGGTGAAACATATGACAATAATCCAAATACAAGAGATGAAGCCCAAAGAGAAAATGCAGATCAACAAGAAAATCAGAAAGAGAAACACTTAGAATCATCATCAAAAAAGAAAAGAATGGATAGTGGCAGCGTATTGGATGATAAAATGATGAAACTTGTTGATCATCAATTAAACACAATTGGAAGTGATGACCGTAACATGAATTTTTTTAAGGGGGTTCTGCCATCCCTTCGGCATTTTGATGATGATCAAATACTGGAATTCCAATCTGGGGTCATTAACCTAATACAGAGTATTAAAACTGGACGAAACTATTCGAATTGGCATCAAAATTATTACAATTCACATCATCACAACTATAATAGTGGTGGTTATTATACTAAGCCTCAAGAATCACCGGGAGGAACGTCTAATAATAATAATACTCGGCCTCTTCCTGAAAGTTCATCGATAGTAAATGCAGAAGTGTCTGCAGAAACGCCCACCCCTCTACAACCTGGAACATCGCTGATCCATCGCGATGATCCAAGTGCATCACCGGCACTATCTACAGCTCTAAGTCAATTAAGTGATTATCTGGATCTATCAAATTTCTAAAAACATGTTCTAAATTATCATAAATATAACCAATAAATAAGAATAATAAATAATATAATTAGTTTTTCTTGCCTTATAGTTATCGCCAACTTTTCTTCAGGGCTAATGGCCTTTCTCATACATGTATCCTGTTTTCTCAAATCCGTATCCAACCTTTGGAGAAGGAAGTCAAAGGTATCTTTAGACATTCTAAAATAAGTGTAAAATTTGGTATCATCTTCTCGTAACGAGCTCATCAAAGTATAAAAATCCCCAACACTTTGTCTTTGCCTTAAAATTGGATGCACCCAGTGTATTCTTCTTGTTTTTCTTTTTTTAGATCGACGATAATACCAGTACAAAATTAAAGTATTCACGTCCATTGTCTTTGGTAGTTACTCTCAACTGAACACAATCACGAAACAACATGTGAACATCAATTCGGATATTTTGACGAATCGTGAAAAAACACATCAATGTGAACATCTATCCGTCAAGGCGAATCGTGTTTTATACCGAATCGTCAAAGACGTATCCCGTGTGAATGCGCCCTTAGTGACAGAAACGAATCGCTGCAAAACGGACTCCACATAGTCTTGTTTGCCCCACCTCTAAAGTGTAATGTAAACCCGCGAAGGCATGGAGGGGCGAGGCGGCCCGCGAGCTAAGGAGCAGATGCTTCGGCTTGCTGGCCGTCCGAGCCGGCCAGCCTCAGCTGCTGGCGAGCATAAAATCATCTGCGACGATAAGCTCGCATGGGACCGCCGGAGCCCCGCAGCGCCGGAGCCGTGACAAAAACTGTGCTTGCTGCATGCTACATGCTGCTTACGTCTTAGTGCTGCCTCTCAATGATGTATGACGTTTGAAATAATAAAAAATGTTTATTAATAATCATGTGAAAATTGTCATTCGAATGATGAAATTTCATTCGATGAACTGTCTTTCGATGAAATGTCATCCGATGAACTGTTTTCGATGAAATGTTGATTCGACTAATTGTAATTCGATTAATTGTGTTTTCGATGAAATGTTGATTCGATGAATTGTAATTCGATAAAATGTGTTCGATGACATGTAATTCGATGAAATGTTTTCGATGAATTTTCCGAAAATCGATGAAATATGTATTATAGTGGACCAATAAGTTCGCTAAGGGCCTCACTAGCGTCAAGTAAAGTCATAAGTAGTTACTTGCTAAATAACGTTAATCGGCAAGTAAAAGTCACAATTAAGTTTTATCAGTTTTTGTTGTTGTTAAATTAGTAAAACATAAATATAATTAAGAGAGAAAGAAGTGCTAACTTTACTCTGTAACAAAGATATATTTTAATATCCATTGTTTAAAAAAAACATAAGTAATAAACAAGCGGAATCTAGCAAAAAAATCATTTTCATCAAAATCGGTAAAATAATCAACACGAATATTAAATAGACTAATTCTTGGTGTTTTTCGCGCAAATTTTTCGAAATCGTCTATTTGATTATCGATAAATGAAATAAGTAAATATTAGATATAATAGTTTTTTACTTCACTGCACATACCGTTACTCGACTTACTCGTCAATTAGACAAATTAATCGGCAGATGATGTTAGAAGTAAGTTACTGGCTACTTTATTTGTCGGGTAGCGCTATTCATTGATTGTGAAATGCGTATGCATAGTTACTCGTCGCTTTAATCGGCAATTAGCCTACTCGGGACTTTACTTGATGGTGGTGAAAGAGGCCCATAGTATTCTAATTTCAAAATCTTTGATTGTCTATTGTCATAACAGGAAGTAATGATTGCAGAACATTCAGTCGACGAACTGGCAGACGATGCGGTTCAAGCCGCCGCCGCCCAAGTCGTCGATCGGCTGGCGCGTGGAGTTCCGCCCGTGCGAGGCGCAGCTCACCGACTTCGAAAATGCCGCCTACGTCTGCTTCGTCGTGCTGCTCACGCGCGTCATACTCTCCTACAACCTTAACTTCGTCATGCCCATTTCCAAGGTTTGTTTCTATCTATAAGTAACAATATTACATCTTTTGCTACAAATTACCTATGATTCCTTCAAAATTTCTATCCGTAAAATAAATGTGATTGACGATCCGTTTTTTTTTAAGTTAACGCGATTACAGTGTAGTGTTGTGTTGTCAGGTGGACGAGAATATGCAGCGCGCACAGCGGCGCGGCGCGTGCCTCACGGAGCGGTTCTGGTGGCGGCGGGACGTGGGCGCGCCGCGGGACGTAGCCCCGCCCTCTGCCCCCACTGCCGCCGCCGGGACCGACACCGGCGACTACCACCTCATGACCATCGACGACATCGTCAATGGAAAGGTATGCAACATGTGTATCTGTATGTCTGTCTGCAACATCGTAACTCCCAAACGGATGAACCGATTGTGATTTAGTTTTTTTTTGTATGAAAGGTGACTTAATCGATTGTTCTTAGCTATGTTTAGTGTCAATCGGGAGTTTTTTTTTTATTTTACTTTAAGATTATTTCATTGGTATACATGTTAATGTTAGCACTGTATTGGCAGGAGGGCGTGTTCCCGGGGCTGATCCCGCTGATCGAGTCGTACCTGTCGGGCATGGACGTGGACGCGGACACGCACTGCTCGGTGCAGCAGTACCTCAAGCTGATCCAGCGGCGCGCGCGCGGCGACATCGCCACCATGGCCGCCTGGATGCGCGCCAACGTCACCAACCATCCCGATTATAAGTTAGTTGATGATTTTTTTTTAGAAAATTCTGAACGAGATGACGATCCACCTGATGGTAAGTGGCTATTATCGCCCATAGACATCAGCGACACCAAAGGCATCACTGGTGCGTTGCCGGCCAAGAAAGAGAAGAAAAAAAAAAAAAAAACTGGTGACTTGATTGCCAGTTCTTCTTAATAAATTCTTTTAGGTAGTCGAACGACGGGGCAATTTAGTTTTGTCATTATCATTTCCAATGCTCATCCGTTATGTCAGCGGGTGTTTTCGGTACGTAAAAAATGCTGTATCCAAATAGTAATTGGTTTAATATGTGTTAATACATTTCGCAGTTGATGTTTTTACGATGAAGAAGATTAAGCTGAATAGCAAGTTTGGCGGTGTTTTATTATTTTAATTTACTTAACTGGTTTTGTTGATTGAAACAAATTTTATTCACAGGCAAGACTCGGTCGTGTCAGAGAAGATAAACTATGATTTGTTGAAGCGCGCGCACGAAATACAAACGGGCCAGGTGTCGGCGCCGGAGCTGTTGGGAGGCTGCGTCGTGTCCAAAACCAACGAGGACATCCCCAAGGCCTTCAGCAAGATGATGAGCAAGGACTGTTCCTAGTTCGTGCCCGCCCCGCGCCCCGCGCCCCGCCTCACCGACACTGATCCCTATATTATATGCACGCTGGATAGGCTATCATGATATCTATGTTCTTTCTTTATTAGCGCTATTTCAGTGCGAATTGTGTCGTTTTGTAGCAATTATCACTTTGAAAACGTCGGAGGTACAAGCAAATAGTGAGGGATAAAACAAACTTGAAAGTTCCGCAAGGTGGCGCTTCATGTATGAAATTTGAAATCAATTGAGTACGACCAATTACGTATGTATTATTATGTCTTCTGTGGTACGGCCTGAGCAGCGTGACTATATTGTAGAGATCAATGCTTACCGCCCACATTGTAGTGCCTTCACACTCGGCGAATGTAGCGTAAGTGGTATAAAGTTGTCTTCTAGATATTTTTATGTTTTCATTTGCCTAAACTAGGTAAAATAGAAATTGGAAGGAGCTGACTTTGCGACTAACCATCGTAGAGTCAACTTACCCTGATGATGCTCCGTTTCGGGGCGAAACACTTGTTGGTGCTGGTATGTATGTTGGTATATACGTTTAATTATTGTAGTGCATGCGGTCCCTAAATGCAGCATGACGTATATTAACGGAAAAAGTAGGAGACCTATCAGTACTAGTCATTAAATTGAAGTGCGTTGAAATGACCGATAGCTTGCGCGGTCTATCATGCCCGTAAATGCATGATTGCCAGATTCCGTAATTCCGTAATTGCCAGATCGTCAACCGACCGCTTTATGTAAAGCGTGCATGATAGAGCATAACATTAGCATTACAGACCGAATAGGAATTCTACTCTGTACGTAAACGCATGTCAATCTGCATGATCGTTTAAGGACCACACTATACGTTGAACTGGCGCCGGTGGTTAGAACGTAAATATCCGTTTTCCAGGTCAAGCATTGACCAGCGTTGACCACTTACATTACATCAGCTGTATCTTAGTTCTGCGATCTTTATATAAATACACTAAGTACCTATTTGTTACAGTAATTAGAATTGTCATTAATTGTTTTATTTTCTAGGTTGGTTTAGGTTCGATATAGTTAACCGTTATTACCATGTTACGTAAATTATTTAGGGCGTATTTTTTATCTGTCAGTTGGTCAATCACGCCTAATGTTACTGTTATTTCGTCTGTGCTAATGTTTCCAAATCTTGTAAGTTTATAAGGTTATGATCAATACTTTTTTTCCAAGACAATCTTATAAAATACCAGTAGCATCACATGCTTGCAAAATACTGACAATGAGATGTATTTTTGAGATATTTATATAACCTAAAATATACTTTATTTATAAAATAAGTAAATTTTAAGTAGTTTGTTTTTAAAGGACTACCTAAACATTGTTGAAAATATGTACGAGTAATCAATACATTTTTGGGACCTGATCGAGATACGATACAAATCGATTGATTAACTGACAAATAAAATCGGCCTTTAGAACCAATTCAGTTAACACTATTTCGAGTTGGGGTTTCATTCAACGTTGTGATACAGTAATTATTTACTTTGAATTTAATTTTGTTTTATTATGATGAATTATAATTTCTAATAGATATTTTTAGTAGGTTAGAAATATAATTTTACTTAATTCACTCTTTTAAGTTACTGATATAATAATTTTTTATTTTATTTTTTTATTTTTAACAAGTTGATTATTAATTGTTTAAAATTATATGTGACTCACAGACATGTGTATCTGTGATGTTACTCAGTGAAGTTATTGATGACTCTGTTATTTCACAAGCATTTACACAAACAAATATATTCCTGTAGTAATTTTCAAAATAGTTTTTTTAGGCATTTACAAATTTAGACAGTATTACACTCATGTTATCTATATGTAAGGATGAAAGAGGTTGTGATGTGAACGAAAATACGCGAGTATAGAAACTGTGTGGATCATTAATATTTTTAATATGCATTTTGTTTTGGTGTTCCTTTTAACAAATCGTTACATTGTTTTACGCCGTATGTCGATCAAAATATGACTTTCAAGTGTAATAACGTAATGTTTATCGAACCCTATTAAACAGTAGTAAATCTCGTCAATTTGGCTTTCTGAATGAGAGTTCTTGCGTATTGCTTGGATTCTTATTCCGAGAGGTAACTTGTTGATTTTGCAGATCGTCGTTATAGTTATGAATCACATTTTGGTCAACATACAGGCACAATTTACAAAAAATAAAAGAATATTGGATTGTCGCGGGAATTATCGAAGGACCTTATGGTCCGTAACCATTATCTAACATTCCTATGTTATATCGGCAGTTCGGTACCGTGTCGTCCTGTCCAATTGTACACTTTGGAGAAACTTAATGTGTTGATTGTACTTGCATCTTGTTACTCATAACATTATGTTGGCAACACTGCACCACTTACCACTAAATTTAAACAATTATGATTTCAAACTTAACTCGTGGATTGCACATGTTTCTTATATTACTTCACTTTGTCACAATTATGTATATTTTATGCCTTAGAAGTTTTAACCATGATCATCATACGAAGAATAGATTGATTCATGTATAATTTTAACAGGATTTAACAATAAATGTTCTGTGTTAACCACAGGAGTATAAATAAAATTTAAATTATTGCCATCTTTATCTGTGAAGTCTGAGACTACATGCATCTCATGAAACATGATCACAATTTTGATACAATGTAACAAGCACAATAAGACTGACGGCATGAATATTTTAAGACTAAAATATTGACGTTATAAATGACTCAATAGCATCACTGATGCCGTGATGTTGACTACAACAAGCTTTTCAGAGCATATTCTCTTCCTTCCTTCCTTCTTTCCTTCAATTCCGATTTGTTCTCCTTACCAGTGGTGCGGTGTTATTATTTTAATACTGTATGTTATTTTTTATTAATGGTACTTTGCTTATGTATTGTTGTAGATTTATTATGAATTAATATAAAGTTTTAAACTTTTTTATATTTTAAAATACTACATTCGATTGTTATTTAAATGGAACGATTGACTGAATGAAATGTATTGGGTTTATTTAATTGTTAGAAGATATTATATAAAATTGTCGAATAATAAGTTGTTGTTTTTCTTTTTTTACTTTCCTGTTTGTTTAAAGTGTTAAGATTCGTTGTAGCGACATAATATCACGATATACGTTTCCTGGCGGTACGGCTCGGTGTTTTGTCTAGGTATTATAAGAAGTTGACGTGCAATGTGAGCGTTGTTATTAAATCCAAAGACTAAATTTTGGCACTGGAGCAACGCACAAATTAATTTATTCCGTTTTATGTATAGAGGGTAGAGGTAAGGAGAGCCATCTCATATGGGAGAAAGTTGAAAGTGTCCAGCTGCATACTGAAAATATGAGTAGAGTAGTTAGTAAAATCCAGTATACAAAACCTCTATTACTTACGTAGTCTTAAATGCTTTAGTAAATATAACCACATACTGCTGTAAGAAAATGTTTCATAAACATTTATCCTAGGCTACCGCAGCGCCACCCTTATTGGATGCGTTCTTACGGACACTTTCATAACAGAGATGGCTCTCCTTACCTCTACACTCCATAGTTTTATGTACGTACCTAACATTGATAATGAACTACGCACAATTAACGCACGTCATTTGTTAAATTCTACCCGACAACTGCCAAGAATTAACGTCGAAAGTGATTACGCATATCTTTAGAAAATAATAAATACAGTATAATATTATATTCATACATCACAGAAATTACAGATTAGTTAGATGAAGGGCATTTATTATCAGAGAGAGGGCAGAAGGTGAACGTAGGGCGTTGTCTAACTGGCCTGCTGCACGCAGCCGATTCGAGGAGAACTCATATATCAGTTAGTTGCAAACAAGTGTGTACACATGCCACATGTACAATTAGTGTTGACATTCATTGTTGTAATTGTAAATTTTACGGGGACTGTAACATTTTGGAAAAAAAAACAGTTTATGTTCTCGCCACTATTTTATTCTTTCCTACGTCAACGGTATTTCACAGTATTTCACGTTTTTATACAAAACACCCACTTCATGTTCCTTCACGATAGTGATATTGAATTATTGAAACACTAAATACAAATACATAATTATATTTCGAGCTAAGCTAACAACAATTTGTCTAGTGAAAAATGTAAGTAAAACTCATGTGTGCAAAAGTGTTTTCTTATTTCCCTACAAACCAATACGACGACAGACAAAATTCGAAGACAAACGAGGACAATCGAGCACCGTAAACGTACGTGCACTGTACACTGGCGAGCAGAGCGGGGAGGCGGGGGGCGGTCGTCAGAACTTGTCGACGAGCTGCAGGATGTGCTGCTGCTCCTGCTGGCGCCACTCCTCGCTGCCCACGTCGCCCAGGTTGCCCGCGTACTCTGCGGACACAGCGCTCATTAACATCACCAACACAAATGGAAACATTAGTGCCACACAAATGGAAACATTAGTGCCACACAAATGGAAACATTAGTGGCACACAAATGGAAACATTAGTGGCACACAAATGGAAACATTAGTGCCACACAAATGGAAACATTAGTGCCACACAAATGGAAACATTAGTGCCACACAAATGGAAACATTAGTGCCACACAAATGGAAACATTAGTGCCACACAAATGGAAACATTAGTGGCACACAAATGGAAACATTAGTGCCACACAAATGGAAACATTAGTGGCACACAAATGGAAACATTAGTGCCACACAAATGGAAACATTAGTGCCACACAAATGGAAACATTAGTGCCACACAAATGGAAACATTAGTGGCACACAAATGGAAACATTAGTGCTATACAAATGGAAACATTAGTGGCACACAAATGGAAACATTAGTGCTATGCAAATGGAAACATTAGTGCCACACAAATGGAAACATTAGTGCCACACAAATGGAAACATTAGTGCTATACAAATGGAAACATTAATGGCACACAAATGGAAACATTAGTGCTATACAAATGAAAACATTAGTGGCACACAAATGGAAACATTAGTGCCACACAAATGGAAACATTAGTGGCACACAAATGGAAACATTAGTGGCACACAAATGGAAACATTAGTGCTACACAGGAAATATTAGTGTTGCATCCAGTTAACTATAGTATACATATTGTAAACCTTTGTCTTTTTGGATAGTTGGCAATTTTATTCTAATGTAGAGTAAAGAATTACCTCTCATAACGTGTCTTATAATCTTCAAGGAGCCTCCGCGCAGGGATAACACGCGCTGTACGCGCTGCTTGATCGTCGCGGGGCCCGCCGTACACACCTGTTATCAACGAAAGTATGGATAGGTAATTAATAACCCTAAAATGAAGCACTTTTATGGAAGGATATGTACATGTTATGAAGGATTGTGGTACGGTTACCTCCAAAATAATCCTGTCGATGAGTTGCAACGTGAACAGCCCACCGGATAAGCGTTTCAAATACTGTGCGTCATCGTCCAAATCATCTGCGTCTTGCTGTAATAAGTAGTCTCTTTAGAATTTTAGACATTGTTGTTTGTTTCAATTTAGGTAATAATTCTTTAACGACTTCTTCAAAGTTACACAGTAATCCAAAGTTAGGATTATTTTTACTGTATAATATGTAATAGATTAAGCACAACAACATTAGGTCGAGGGTGTACAATCGCGTTCCATACGTCGTAACCAATTAATAAAAATTAACAATTCGTAAAGAAATATAAAAAAAATCAAACCTCCATCTCTTTTTCAGTGCGATCAACTTTGTCCATATATTTAAAGTGTAACTCCAGTAGCCTGTCAACCTTTTCCAAATCATTCTCAGTAAATTTCGCTAGTAACCGTTGTCTTTGGCTGCCTTGGCAATTTCGTAACATAGACGCTATTATAGATACCACGTGTTCTGTAAAACAGATATAAAATAAAATAAGGTGTTGTTATAAATTCAACAATACAACATGAAAACTCTCACAGCTTCTTAGGGTTAACGAGAAATAGTCGATCATACATCTACGGACGCGCATTTAGGAATGATCATGATATAATAAGTCACTCATAGTTACTTGTCCTTTGCCCTGTGAGCGTAAGAGCTAGTATATATATAGTGGTATAGAACCTTCGTGTTGATCGACAGTCAGCAACCTCTTCCGCTTGGGTGTCTTCATGAAGAGCGGGAACACGGTGCGCAGCCCCAGGATGTCCACGAACTTGTTGCAGTTGTCGCGGCCGTCGGGCCCGGCCAGCGCGTGGTCCAGCACCTTCAGCGACCCGTTACGGGACATTTTCTTCTCTCTACAGTAACAGACACTGATATGTAATGACGATTTGATTTGTAAGTATTTTTTTTTGCTAACTTATTGCGTGTGAAAAAATGTAAAATAAGTAGTACTAATGTTGAATACTTTATCTTAACCTCAAATTTTACTGAGTGACAAATTCTTGTTTCTAAAAGTCTTCCCATTAATCCAATCAGTAAGCACCCTCAAGTTCAGTACAGCATGTTAATGCAGTTTAATGAGGTGCACAGAATTTTTTCTGTATTCTTTTACAGCTTCATGCGGATGGGGGGCTAACTCTTTAGAGGGAGACTTTCTAATTAGCTCAATCTCTTCTGCTTCGAGAAGCAGGAGTTACGAGCATAAAGCACTGTGGGATTCAGACCTCGGCTTGAGACGTCGCTTGGTGAAGGACATCGGGGCGAGCCGACCGCGCACGCGGGAACGACTTGTGGCAGCCGACGGCGCCGCTGTGCGTGTAGTGTGACTGTCTGATGAGAAGTTCTGAGGAGCACCTATGGGTGTACTACCTGAGCATGAGGTTCATGAGCTGCAGCCCCTCCCCGCGCAGGAAGCGGTCGCGGTTGGCAGGCTCCATGAGCGCGCAGCACAAGCTGTCAAACATGTTCTCCATGGCCTCCTGCTCCTCCGCGCCGCTCGGGTCGTGACGTTTGTAGAACTGTACGAAATAATCACTGTTAACTGTTTATTAACCTCATTATACTCCTTTATGAAAATGATGAGTGTCGTTGATATTTGGCCTTCACACACGTCACAGATAATTAAGACGTCAATTTTTACATTACAAATGTATAAGAACAAAAGGTGAACTTAATGCCAGAAGTATTATCTGCCAGTATTATTAATATTAGTGAGCAATAAATATTTCCTTGATGATACTGTTACAGGCAGTAAGCACCACATTAACACCATTGCTAACTAAATTCTATTGAAATAGTAAGGGCCCAAATGAGAGATTATGTTGGTGCCAATAATTCAACTCTTAAAGTGAATGATGTAAAAAAATGTTTTAACCAACAAAAGCATTAATATATGCTGAAGAAATTTTATGATGACTGTGTAACAATCTTAAACTAATTATTTTTCTAACTTTTTTGACTTACACATGTTACTTACCGCTAGTTGTTGGAGGAGTACATCAATGCCATCCAACTCTCCAAGCAATTTTCTGTTCTCTGGAGTATTTTGTAGCAGAATCGACAAAATTTCAGTTGCATATAATTTGTTACCATCAAATGGTACTTTCAACTGAAAAGGACATAATTTATTTATACTATATCACAGAAAATTTTACTTTACCAGTTTTAAATGATGTTATATACGCACTTTCAGCCTCTTAAGTATCCACTGTATGAACCCTTGTTTAGCAACTTCTAAACACAATTCTGGTCTAAATTCAGTGATGTTTTCTATTATACCTAAAACATAAAACAATGATCAACCAACACACAAAGGATTATGCCACAAGATGGTACAAATTTCATTAATTATAGACTAACTAAACAAAACACCTGTATAATATGTATTTATGTCTTTAATGTTACCTAAAGTGTTATGGACTGCATCCCTCTCGTCCGGCACCTGTTCATCGAGCCGCGCCAGGTTGTGCAGCAGCAGGGCCGGAGCCTCAGCGTCTGCCAACGCTGTGACAAGCTCCTCCGCTCCCTCTTCACTTTCATGAAGGATATCCACATCAGTAAATTCCTGCAAAATTTAAATTAAGCAAATTTTGTGTCTTCAAGAAAAAAGTGAATAGGTTTATATTTTTTAATTATGTTACTGTGCCATCATCACTCACCATCTGGTGGTAATGTTAACTCATTTTATTTAAAAAAAGTTTAGTGGGAATGCACCCTGAGTTCTCTGGCCATAAAAGCTAATGATGGACAAATGTTATTTTGGTAGACGAAAATTATGTCAAACAAAATAAATTATTATATGCTGTAGATGTGTCGAGTAGATGATTAAAGTAGACAATAACAGCTTATTTACCTGTAGAAGATGTACAACTTTTGTGGATATATCAGTGTTATCATGTGATAATAGTTCCAATAGGGAGTTCACACATTTTAATTCCACTAGCAGTGGATATTGATCTGGTACTGTTGCCACCGCACTCAGCTCCTGTCATTTGGAACAATTAGCTTATTTCAGAATTTACAATAATAATATATAGTTATCACAATAAAATTAAGAGGATAAAATACACGTATGTAATACATTTAGTAAACTATATTTAAGAAATGCTAATTAGCCAGAATTATTATTTATTTCTATTGTAAGAGATCAACCAAGTTAAGCTAGGCATTCAGGTTCAAGGAAAGTTGACACATTGATCACAGTTATTATAAACAGAAGTTATCAACCCTGCACCAATCCTCCATACTCCAAACTTCCATAATTGAGATATGCGCTGCAGTAAGCCACTAATGAGTTAAATAAAAAAATATGAATATTGTTTAATATACCTGTAAAGCTTCATGCAAATCGATCTCACTCTCCATAAATTTCTCTGGTTGGTCTGGAAACTTTATTCTCATCTCCCTATTTTTAAGAGCCTTCTTTTCAAAATTCAATACCAGTTTCTTCACAGCAGTGTCATCTAGCACTTCTCCCTAATTAAAAAAAAAATTAAGTTATATACACTTTATTAATAGTGGAATGCATTAAATTACATATTGCATGATAAAATTATTTCAAAGTAATTTAAATCAAGTATCAAGTTTGTCCTAGTCCAGCATAAACTAGGTAATGGCGAGAGGGTTTTTGGCGGGCAAGAGAATAGTTATCCTTTAAACCTCCATGTATGTTTTTAGGGTTTATTTCATTAATTATGTTTTCAATTACTGATACGAAAATGAAATCTGGTTCTATTGAAAGCCCATGGAATGTCTAGATTTCTGAAGTTTCCAATAAAATAATTACCTCAGTAACTTCTGTTTCAACAAATCTTAGAATATCTTCTCTCTCTTTATCTGTTATAATAGGTTCCTTAGGTAGACTTGTGGTCATTTGCGATGATATTTTGTTAGTTTTTGTTAAACGACGCATTTTAACGACTCGTTCGCTTTCGGGTTCGGAGTCGTCACTGTCATCTTCATTAGGTCTTTTTGGGGTAGGCGTTGGCTGGAAAATCAAGAATTTGAGAATATTGTGTAAATTGTAACTAGGACACGCACATTTTTTTCCAATAAAATCCAATACAGCACTACTTTTCAGCACTCAGCAGTACCTTAAACGAAAGCAATTCTCCGACATCCATGTTACGATCTATAACACTCAAATACTCAAGTCAGTTTTTTATTAATGGAATGATCTTTTCACTCGCGGTAAAAAGTAACGTTTATTAACGTAAAAAACATCAAAGTAATATTAAAATATTTATTTTTACGATTTAATACATACAATCGTAGGTTAAATTTACTTTGTTGACAAGGACTCATCAGTCTTCAAAGTTACTCTGTGTCAGTCTTCCTCAGCAAATGACATTGACAGATTGGCTTAAAAAATATATGCCATAGATCATGAATGTATTACTCTATCTGGATCACAGACTTTGTAGAGGTCATGGATAATTTACTCTATCTGGATCACGAATCTTGTAGTGTTCATGGATATATTATACTCTATCTGGATCATAGACTTTGTACAGACATGACATTATCGATGACGTCATATCGGAATGATACATTCGACCAATCACAGGCCGGATTGAGATTATCTTTCATAATTGTAGGGTACACTTAGAAAAATTATGTCCTATTTTGATATGGTTCTTCAAAATGTTTACTATAGGTTATTTTTCTGGTAGTAATCATTATAATATTGAAATAATACATTTTATTAATATTTCTTCAAAATTACCTAATTTAAATTATTGCAATTAATTGTAAATTGAAATTTAATGTACACAATTACGGTACATCTATATTATATTTTCATCTTAGATGTTTTTAAACCATCACAAAAAAATCTCAATCTAATTAATGAGGTATATATCTTGGGACTATACATAACATGGTCACAATACAGAAATGCTCCTGCTTATATGACGTCACCGATCGTCAGGTACCACCACGAAGTTATCTATCCAGTTAGAGTAATCAGCACATGTATATAATAAAGTAAATAGAATGTTTAACATCGTTAGGAAGCATCCCTATAACCTGAAACAAGAACTTAGTATTTGGCTACAGAAATTGAGTTATATAGAGGCTGAGGCCCTGTTGGAAACAACAAGTTAATTTAAAATCAAAGATAAATATACAAAAAATAAAAATTAAAAATAGAAATATTTGAAACTAAAATGATATACATATATATTAAAAATTTCAAATATCAAACAAAGTTTATAAGTAAATCACACCCACAATCACACACACACACACTCACACACATACACACTCACACACACACTATACACCCTTAATTATTAGTAACTAAACTTGATATTTATTTAAAAGCAAAAATACTTACGTCTTGTTTTCTAGATCCTGTAAGGTATAATTTCATCTAGTTCTAGATATTAATTTTAGTTCACTTGTCTAATTAAAGTAATCTAGTAATAAGAAAGAGCGGGGCATCCTGACACAGGTATATATTTACTTAAAAGGATACCCTCACTGTGTATAAGCTGCATCTAAAAGAATGAGAGAAATAAGTTTTTTTTTAATATCCATAGTAGTGGTACCTGAAGATCGATGACGTCATA
This sequence comes from Thymelicus acteon, assembly GCA_951805285.1. Taxonomy (NCBI): domain Eukaryota; kingdom Metazoa; phylum Arthropoda; class Insecta; order Lepidoptera; family Hesperiidae; genus Thymelicus; species Thymelicus acteon. The sequence continues at coordinate 13,115,043 of OX638216.1, read as the reverse complement.
ACGGAATGACCATTCAACCAATTACAGGCTGGATTGAGGTTGTCTTTCATAATTGTATATGTATCAGTACCATTTTGTATTTATCGTACTGCTACTCACGATGAAAAGCACTTAGAATTCTTTATTAGTCTTTACTGTAAACATTGAGAAACTTGTCTCTAACGTCAAGAGTTATAAATTTGTCTACATTTGTTTACATTTTACTCAAATTTGATTACATTTTGAAGTGGCTGTTTTTTGTACCATTATAAAATCAAGTGCTGTGTAAAAAAATGCTTAAAGACCTGCTGATTTTGAATTTATTACAGCTTGTTATTTGATAAGATGTTACCTTCTACAAAGTCTGTGATTCAGATAGAACTTAATATATCCATGCCATGGATGGACGTTTTCGTTTCATCCACGAAAATATTCATCCAATGTCACGTGATCCGTTCTCTTCAAAGCTTGGGGTCCAGTTGTACAATAAAACTCTTGGTCATAATGAACTTGTTAGAAATTCAAAAAATCCCGCGAAAATATTTAAAGGCATCGGTATTAAAAATAAAAAAAATAATTTGATATATTTTATCAGTAAAGTGCGCATTAAATATTATTGGTACTAAACATGGAATTCGAAGATGTATTACAGAAACTAAGATATTCTAATAGATTCAATCGTTCATCGTTATCAAAGGTACTAAGTTAATAAATAATAACGCTAAGGCAGTACAATCTAAATATGCTAGTGCTCGCTAAAAATAAATCACAATTGTTTTGATACTTATTTTCAGAAAATAATAGCAAACATACATCATGTTAATGAAACTGAATTGTTGAATATTTTGGAATTCTTACACGACACTACGGATATAGAATATCAAGTAAAATTGATTTCTATTCTAACTGCTTATTTACTGTTTAATGTAAGTATTTCAACTTTTTTTCTAAATTCCTTCAACCTTGATGTGGCACCCTTTAATTTTGGGTAGGTTAGCCTACCCAAAGCAAACCCCAACTCAGTCACTAACATATATCATATAACATATATGTTACATATATCGCTCCTTTGTACAGAATTTGAACGGTGATTATTATAGATTAATATGTATATACGTGATTATTTACTAACGAGCGATTAAAGTAAATGTAATAGATTTTTAGCATAGTATCCTAAATATACTTTTGTAAGTATCATTTAAATAAATAAGTGAAATATTTACATATATAGGTGTACTGGAGATAGGGGTATGGATCTATAATATCCTTATGTGGTTTTATGTGGTTACCAGTAGGTGCCTACCTACTTTTGTAATGTATTAAACAGATATTCTAGGGAGTTCGCCTCTCCCTAGACCAAAAAATTCTGATTTGATGGGCAAAAAAGTTTTGATCTGCCCCCTCCCCACTGGACCAGAAGCTGGGTACGCCCATGTTTACAAAAAGCGGCCAAGTGCGAGTCGGACTCGCCCATGAAGGGTTCCGTAGCAGCAAGTAACATAATATAAAAGTTCTTTTAGTTCGTTGTAACTTTGATCGATGTTTTTTGTGGTTTACGATTTATGACGTATTAAAAAAACTACTTACTAAATCTCGTTCAAACCAATTTTCGTTGGAAGTTTGCATGGTAATGTACATCATATATTTTTTTTAGTTTTATCATTCTCTTATTTTAGAAGTTACAGGGGGGGACACACATTTTACCACTTTGGAAGTGTCTCTCGCGCAAACTATTCAGTTTAGAAAAAAATTATATTAGAAACCTCAATATCATTTTTGAAGACCTATCCATAGATACCCCACACGTATGGGTTTGATGAAAAAAACATTTTTGAGTTTCAGTTCTAAGTATGGGGAACCCCCAAAATTTATTGTTTTCTTTCTGTTTTTGTGTGAAAATCTTAATGCGGTTCACAGAATACATCTACTTACCAAGTTTCAACAGTATAGCTCTTATAGTTTCGGAAAAAAGTGGCTGTGACATACGGACGGACAGACAGACAGACAGACAGACAGACATGACGAATCTATAAGGGTTCCGTTTTTTGCCATTCGGCTACGGAACCCTAAAAACATACGATTAGGTTGCTTGACTAAGCATTTCGTTTTTGTTACAGAACTCGTGTCGGGATGTTATAATAAAGTCGACATTTATATACGAAATATTGCGCACGATTCTCACCAGAGGTCTTCCACTTAAGAGTGCGATCACACTGAACTTCATCACATCTCTCCTGTATGCTGAGGACGAAGGACGATCGCGGAGCAGGACATTGACTCTGCACGCTCAGAATTTAATTCGGAACAGTGGATGCCTCACAGCAATGATCCACTTGTTTATGAACTATATGTTGGTACGAAAGGCCGAGGACGCAACATTATTATTTATTCTTTATTACACCTTAAAAATATAAAGGATACAAAAGGCGGACTTAATGCTAAAAGCATTCTCTGCCAGTCGACCTTAGGTCAGTGGGAGAACATTGCGTTACGGAGACGCACCGGATAAAAAAATCGAATAGGAATACTTTTTCTATTCATGCGTATATGAAAGATACCCTATGTGATGAAATTTATTATGTTATTTATTTATAATTCACTGTTTTTTAACTATTGTAGCATACCGAGACATGGCAGGCATTGTGTCGATGTCTAGCCGAAGTATGTCGCGGTTCTGAGCCAAATCAAAATGTGTGTTCTCACATGGTTCCACTAGTAAGTGAGATTTTATAAAATTCATTTATGAGTAGGGAGTCAGCCTTGCCCTTGTTATAAGTACAATAATCATAGATAAATAATAATAATTAAGGTTTATTGAAACAAAATTATACAAAGGCATGGAGTTGAGGATCGTTGGTCCCACACTAGGATTCCGTGTTGTGGAAGACCAACCTTCCTCTTATACATGTTTCATATATATTATTGTACAGTTTATCTCAATACCAGTGGCACATATTTACATTTATCTTATTAAAACTTTAGAAATAAATGTGTTTTAAAATATTTACCTTGGGACTATTTCAGTGTGTCCAGCGATGTCTTCAAGGGAATCTAGACGTTATACCTGTACTTCAAAGTTTATTGTTCAATCATAAGCGCAACACTAAACTGTTTATAGAAACTGACGGAGCGGCAATATTCAATAGGTTCGATTTAAGTATCCCTGAATAATATATTCAATATCTTGGCATACTCAAAACTGCTTTATATAATAATATTTATTGTAGAATTGAGTCAAAATTACCATACAATACTAATCTAGCCCATAGAATCACTCGTATTAGTGACTAGTAGCTGGCGTACGTTTAACAATAAGGAAGAATGCTAATTTATTATTTCAGAAGAGATTATTTACGATTAGAAGCCTGTCTTCAATTATTAATTACTGTAATACAAAGCGCCGAAGACAATGCAATAAGGACAATGTCAAGCAAAGTTCATGCTAATTTACAAGAGTTATTAAAAATGAACAGCGCCAATATAAACGTAAGAACAAAATTTTCATGTTTCATCATGAAGAACACCCTGGATTATGACACCTTAGGGGCCATCCGTAAATTACGTCACACGTTAGGGGGGGGGTCACATTTCAAAATCGAATAATTGCTATGTATAGGTAAATATTAAAATACAACTTATTTCGGAACTGCTGTTTTAATTTAATAATTTCTAGGTGTAAAATTTCATAATATGTGACGTCACACTAGGGGGGGTCTCACAAATGTGACCAGCTGTGACAAGGAGGGGGGGAGGGGTCAAAAAGTCATGAAATTAGTGTGCGTAATTTATGGATGGTCCCCTATAACCAAACTTGACATATCGGCTGGCTGCAGCACTTACAGCATCGGGTACCTGAGTGGCAACCACTGTCCATGAACGCTAAGGTATCGTCGACGCGTTGCATGAATGAAAGGAATAGTCTATTACACAATCAGACAGGCAAAAGTTCCAAAACATGTTTTGGCGACTATACCGCTAACAATAAGCACCAACTACATTAAAAATCCAAAAAACAAATGCATGTAGATATACTCAATTTTTTTTAGACGAGTCCTATTCGGTAAACTATTTTGGCACAATTTTTTATTGATTTAGATTTTGCATTGAACGTGACACCATTTTATTACAGATTGTTCAGTGGACGACGATTGTTTTATATTACTTGGATTCAAAATTAAAAGAAAATGGTTAGTATTCCATATTTTACAAATATTTGAGAGGATTAAATTATATTTTGTCAAATATATATATTTTAGGGACCTTCCATAAATTACGTCAAACTAACTTCATGACTTTTTGACCCCTCCCCCCGTCCTTGTCACAGCTGGTCACACTTGTGAGACCCCCCCTAGTGTGACGTCACATATTATGAAATTTTACACCTACAAATTATTAAATTAAAATGGCAGTTCCGAAATAAGTTTTATTTCCATTCATTGTTTGTAATATTTAGGTACCTATACATACCAATTATTCGATTTTGAAATGTGTCGTCACAAAACTTAGGACCCTCTCCCACCCCTTGTCACACAGTTACACTACATCGACCTCCCTCCCTTCCCCCTAATGTGTGACGTAATTTATGGATGGCCCCTTAGAATAAAACTTATTATTTCAGACAAAAATTACCAAGCGACAATAACAAACCTAAATCAAAATACTTTACACATGGACTCAAATGTTCATGACACACAGACTTTATTTCAAAATATTATGACCGAAATTCTTTCTTACCCATCCAAGTCACATCCTCATTTACCATCTCATAATTTAAGGCAAGTATCAGATAAATGGTCAAACTTAAAAAATATTTCACGTGTTGTTGAAGAAACAAAATTACATAAAAACATGAGTTATAATTTAGAGAGTAAACCTTCATTAAATACAAAAATTAATAATGACGAAAGGTCATCGTTTTCCTTTCTAATGGACGACAGTGTAACATTCGACCAATCTGATCACAATAACCAAAATAATATTTACCGAAAGCGTAAAGGAAACCAAACTGTGCTGGACACCCAAAAGTTCAGTGAAAGTATTAAAGAAAGTCGTGAATGCGGTAAACTATCATGTGACACTTTCAAGACATTCAATATTAAATGCGATAACATGACAGATTTTAAACCAACATTCGTTTCAACGCCTAAAAGAAAAACCAAAATGCATTCCATAACTAGAAATATATCGACCAAAACATCTTTTATGAAAATAAACAATAAAAGCAGAATTATAAATCGCACAACTATCAAAAAAGTACCAAAGATGGTAAAGCAAGAACAACGGGATGTCAAACACAAATCAATGAGTTCCAGAATATTCGAGGCTATTAACGAATCTTGCACCACTGTAATAAAAAGTTTTAAAAATGTTTTCGCTGGCAATAAAAATTCGAACGTTTCACGAGATACTTTAAATATAAAATCTATTAAAAATGAAGATCAGAAATCATACTGTTCGTACAGTTTTACAAATTTCATGCACAGAAGAGAGGCAGGACTAATTGAGAGTAATACAAGCAAAGATGTCAGTAGCGAAACGAATACTCTCAATACTTTAAATATATGCAACACTTGTGACGACACTTTTCTCATGCAACAAAAATTTGCTAGCGATGAACAGCTGAAATGTACAGTGAAAAAGCTTAAGTTAGGAATAAATTTATATGGTTGCGACTTTAAGGTAAGTCGTTCATAATATGATGAGGCACATGAAAGCACATAACAATTTTAGGACAATTTTTCCATGTTGGTCTACTTATGACAACTTATTGCTGACAACTTAAGTAACGATGAAAGTAAGAGCACGTTTTTATAGAAATGAGTATCTTTGAGAACCTTTGATTTTATAATTTCGTAAGATATTCTAATGGCGTGATGTGAGTTCGTATTATATTGCAAATATTTTAATAAATTGAAAATTTGTTGCAGCGAATATCGAAAACGATGTGGCCAAGGGAAACGTATATGACTCCGAATGTACTTTACAATTTGTATAGGAAACTATTATTGAAATAGACAAATTGAAAGAGTTAAAATGTTATTTTATTAAACTTGATCAAACATTACATATTCCTTTGATTGCAAAACTTAAACCTTTTTCATGTACATAATTATTCAAGTATAAATTAATTGAAATGCACGATAAATAAACGATAATCTTATTAAAGGGTATAAATAATAGTAACTAATGTGAATATGTCATAGTTTGCTGTAAGAAGTCTCATGACGCACCATATCTCGTGTTATGTCAGCTACAGTTGGAGTCCCTGCAAAACACCGTTAATTTAATTAACAACATGCTAATAATGTATTAACAAAATCTGAAAACATGCTGAATAATCAACCAGGGTTCTTCAACAATTAGGCGTAGCAAGAGCTCTCAAGAGATTTTTTAATGTAACTATTCGACAAACGAGCTTACGAATCTTACGATGACTTACTATCAGTAAGTGGCCTGACAAGACACTTGTCAGAGCGACAGTAATAGATTTATTCTATCCCAGTCGCTCTTCTGCACACTAATTGGCATGACAAGAGATATAGCAATAATAACTTAATGTGCATGATCGTGATATGGACGTCCCTGTTGTGCCTATGCTAAATACCGAAGAGTAAAATAAGACAGCCACACACCATGATTGCACAGTATCACCGATATCGCATCCTCGAACACTTCTGGTCGCCTAGTAACTCGCTTTAATTCATAAATGACGGCAAAAAATGTCGTTACAACTTTTCGTTCCAAAATTTTCCGCCTAGCCCCCTTTCGCAACGCGCGATAAAGAACTTCGTTCCAATAAACTCCTGATAAAAATATCTCAGCAACATCTACGCAGACAATTCGTATGTAAAAAGAGTGGACAGTATTACCTGCTATATGAAATGTGTAATCCAGTTCAGTTCGGAATATTTGTAGCATTCTTCTAACACCAGCTTCCCCGCCTACAGCGAGGCCCCATAGTGCAGGGCGCCCAACAAACACCTGAAAAAGGAGATTTGATGGTAATAGATTTGATTTAGTTATTATAGAATGACTCACTACAATAGTACACTACGTACAGTCTGAATAAGTATATCTAGATTTAGAAGTTTAAAGGAGGTATAATAACGGATGAAAGTTTATTTGAAAATAAAAGCGAGCGAGGTTAGAAATACCTTCCTGTTTTAACGTTTTTATAAAATCAACGCCTAACGGGGTAAAATTGCGAGGAAATCAAAGTTATTACGCGTGGATAAAGCCACAGGTAAGAGCTAGAAGCCTATAATATAATAAGTTTGTTAGGTATGTTTGTTCAGAAGTAATACGCTAATGGATTAGTGGGCTTATTCCCCTTATTGACATAATTGCCTGTATGTAAGGTCGCAAAAGCTAGACAGTATAATTATGTATGTCTTGGCATCATGCCCCTGTTACATAAGCGTTAACATAACGTTAGCGCTATAGACCGTAGCAGTTAGGGGTTTATAAATCACGGAGTTCTGAAGTAACAAGAAACCGAATTGAGAATTCTATTCAAAATATTATTTACCATTTTAGCACCCAGTGCCAGAGCTTTATAAACATCGGTCCCTGTAGACACACCTCCATCCAAATATATGTCAACGTTATAATTCTTAACAGCCTCCACTATTTCTGGAAGTGCTTCAATCTATAAACAAAATTTAAATATTTGTGATTAAATCGTGTACCTATAATGAGCGAGCTAATTAATCCACCTTCGTTGTGATTAAATACCTAGACAAAGGTCAATGGGCAAATAGTATGGGGGAAAAAACCCACGGCGGACAGAAATGAAATTGTGAGGATATATAGATGTCTCTAGTTTATCATGGTAAAGGTCGCTTTATTGTGCGACGTGGGAATTTAGAAAAAAAAACTTTTTCATATTATTCGGCATGACCAATGTCTACTGTGACTTCATATAAAAATACAGCGGGGCCTTCGATTTGTGGTTGGTGCCTAGCCCAGGGTAAAAAATAAACTATACTGGCAATATGCGCGCAGCTCCCGACGGACATTCAGCAAGAATGAGTTGCAGTAAGTAAATTAAGTGTGCGTCATTTTACAATGACGTCTGGCCTGGTCTAGTAGAATACATCGAAGTAATATTATTAGTTTTTTGCTAATATTACTTCCGTTTCAAAGTGTTTTGATTTGAGAATGTAATAATATTAAATATAATAAGAAACGAAAGTATGTACCTGCACTAACTAAGCAATGCTTTATTAGTGGTATGTGTTTGAAAGACAATAATTTTATTATAATATCGTTACCGTGGCGGGTACTCCATCAAGCTGCCGCGCCCCGTGGTTGGACACCAGTATGGCCGAGCATCCTGCTTCAACCGCCCGAATGGCGTCATCGCCACGTAGAACTCCTTTTGCAATTATTGGTAAACTGGTAATACTACGAAAAAAGAAACGTGAAATGAAGTAGCTTGAAATCGGTAAAATTTTAGAGTGCTTGATTATATTTAGTCTCTAGCTCTTAATCATATTAATAAAAGGACAGATATGCCTTAAATTATATAATTGATGATTAAACGAACTTACCTGTAAGTGAAGTTCAATCCCAATTATTCGAGAGCTTCGTTCGAAGATATTAGCATAGCAACACTTGTAGTAGCCACGTACCGCTCGCCATTTCGCACTGAATTTTAGAGGTAGATAAAAATAAAACATGAAATTATCATTTTTTGTAGGGTAGATTTGTAAAACCTCACTTAGTTGGGGCGCTCTCCTCTTCGGTTCGTCATTCAGTTCAGAGATTTGCTGAGCTGTTTCATGTTTCACGACTAGGGGTGTAGTGTATATGACATTTACACTAGGGAGGGAGGGATGCTAATATCTTCGAACGAAGCTCTCGAATAATTGGGATTGAACTTCACTTACAGGTAAGTTCGTTTAATCATCAATTATTCTTCGAGTTTCGTTCTCGATATTAGCATAGCAACACTTGTAGACGTTTAGAGAAGGTAGTCGTGAAACTAATGATATTATATTATTTTTAATTGTAATATGATAGCAATATTTTTCTCTTTAATTTCAATCTATTGAACAATATATTGGTGACAACAGTATATACCTATGTAATACCGTATATATAACACACTCGGTAATTATGCTACTGATAAGTAGTTAACTGTATTTGCTATGAACATGACGAGTGTAATGTTAACCGAATAAAGTGGAATATCCACTGAATTCTGAAATTTTTATGTAAAATATTCATTAAAATATTTAAGGATAATAAGTAAATTACTTAAATGAGGTAAATATAGATTTGGCAATATTATCGATAATATATATGGTATCCTTTTTATGTAACCCTTGCCAGTACTAAGAGAGTAAGTAATTTTATGATAATTGTGTTGACTGAAATTTGTTCTTTCTCGAAAGATCCATTTTTTTTTGTAGCTTTTGGTCACACTACTACAGCGAGTGTAGCAACGAAAGCAGCAACTATGTCGCCAACCACAATTAATTCCAAACCTGTAAGTAGAATTAAAAGTTTCTATAAAAACACTGTTTTAATTAAAACATTATCTATCTATAATGTATATAAAAACATAAAACGTTTGTATGGATGTTTTCTATAGACTGTGAAACCATCCAACCGATATGTCTTAAAATGATTTCATTTGAAAGGCAATAATCCGAAAGTGGTTTGAGGCCACTAAAATCCATCCATTGATAAAGTAGATTTTCCATTTTTCCCATACAACAATTTGAACAGATTGTTAACTCAAAAAACACTGATCTATAATTGTTATCAGAGATTTTATAAGTGTAATGGAACACACAGAACATCCACCAGTCCTGTATAAAAAACGAAATCAATGTATTGACTTCTTTTAGAGTTTTGCGGCCGAAAATCACACGAAATATATGTGCTGTAAAAAATACTAAATTGAATAAATAACATTGGATATTATTATGTTCCAAATTAATTAGTATTTAAGTAGTAGGCCGCAATGAAAATATTTTCTATAGAAAAATATATAAAATATAATCCTTATTTGTCTAGACTGATTTGACCAAGGACCTGGGTGAACTGCGGTAACCTTATGATCTGTAGAATTAAAACTTGTGTGAAACAATAAGAGAAATTCTATTACAAAGTATTGTAAGGATAAAATTGTTTTCGTGGCGAATTGACGATACGCAAACTACTGTTTTCCATCACATATGTAGTACTATGCGTAAGCAGTTGGGATGTTTTTATAAGGGAAATAATATCCGGAATTCAATCCGGTAACGATAGTGTGATTAGTTAAGTATACATATAATACCTAAAAGAAAATTACTCAATGTTAAAAAAAATATGGGTGGAGGCCATTAAGAAACAATCTCATTGTTAAGTTTATAGGATGACAGATATATAGGCGGACCGCAGCCGCGCAGTTGTAAGACTTGAATATAATAAAATCAAACCACAATACCCTAAGTGTACCTCCGTCCTAGAACTGACACCTGCAACATTAAAAACAAGTAAGTAAAAAATAAGTACGTTAAGAATACGTACTCGTATATTGTAATCCACGGGAACTACTGGCGACAAAATGCTTCGCAGTTTGACAGACGTGTAAAGCATGCAATTGTACTTGTTTGTTGAAATAAATAAATAATAAATACATTATTGTTTGTCTTATTTTACAACATCACTCGATGGCAAAGTTTACCGCACATTTGTTGAGTATAATGTTGTCATAGTGATAATGTCTGGTTACATTGGAGGCGGAACCCCGTTGTTGAGGCATGCACATAAGGAGCATAACATTGTATAATTATACAATCTGCGGTATACATGTATGTTTTGCATGTATAGAAAATGTTTGTATCTCTAGCCTGGTATGCAAAAATGAATCAATCGTCCGCTAGCACGGAAATATTCAAAAATACGCAATATTCAAAAATTTTACTTTTAATGAAGCAACAAATAAATTAACTAATACATTAAGCAATGGATAATACTATTAATCGTACATATACAGGGGGTATACAGTGGTATACCTACTATTTGTAATTTCATTATCATTGACCGGCAGGCCAGGAAATAATTCACTCAGGTTTGTTTATTATTATTAAGTAGAAAAAAGAACTCGAAAACCCGTTGAAAATATTAGCTATAGGTACTAAGCCATACGGTATGTACCTACGGTGTACAAACAGGATGTAGCTTAGTATTCTCTTCAATTCGGCTGAAACTGAACAACTGATCACATCAATTTAGAAGAGTGTATAAGAACTTGAATTAAGTTGTCCTCAGATATTCAAATATAATTTGAAATTCGGAATTAGTACTCATAATTTCATATGCCCATATAGGTATCAATTTGTACACATACATTTATTAGTTTACTTTCAGTCTAATTAAATCCATACTACATTATATTTCAATGTCTGAATTGTTATTGTCTTTTTTATTGGAACATGTGCGATGTTACTGTATAATTAGGTACATTTATGTCAATTGCTCCACGATGACATAAGAATGGTATGTTCCCGAATTTATCAATAAGAGAATCTTTCGTGAATCAACAATAGATTTGATAGATAAAATCTCTTAGTTTTATTATTATTATATATCCATTTAGAACTTACGTCTACGGCTGACAGTTTTAGGCGGTTTTTAGGCTGGCTTTGTGCGAGAGTCACATGCATCATTAGACCAGCAGGTCGAACAGTTTTTACGCCCCTTACGGCGGTTGTCGGAAAAATTACTGAAAAGTTACTGTTGCTTAAGGGCCTGATGACAGGCTTAGCTGGTTATTGAATCGCAGACCTTATGATCAAAGAGGAATTTAATTCACAAGCCACGAAAAAAAAACGGCGTCACCAACGCGTTGTCGACGGAATAGACAGCTACTATTGTTAAGGTATCACCGTCGGTATTCAGTACCACCGTAACAGTGGTGCGGTTAGCAAAAAAACTTTTAAAAGTTGATATTATAATAATTGTTATAACAACTTCACACTATTTCGCCGTCGGCGATAACACTCCGGTGAACTTCAAAGTTCTAGATCGATGAAAGTAGTGCAATTGTCACCCCGATAACTGCAGAAAGAAAGTGAGACTACTTGAGTAACACGTGGACCCGATGGGCTATTATAATGCTGTATATATAGCATAAGGGCATGGCCACATGGCCGTATGACTTTTATTGCTGGTAATTGAATATATTACTATACTCACGTGCGTCAACGAAGGTTTTTGGCAGTACTAAGATGCAATTTGCAGTTGGCGAGAGAATCCCCTTTGTTCGTGTAAATTGTAAATGGTGTTGGGTTTAAATGAACCTGTTACGTTTATATTTATTGTGAAATAAATAAATAATATACAGCTATTGCTCGTTGAATAGAAATCCTTGGCAGTTTCATGCGAATAAATAAGTACTTGTTTCAGTTCACCGTATGTTGTCCAGCGTGACGTGAGTTCCTTCAGAAATATATATGTATATATATATTTTTTTGTTTGAGTAAACAGTAACCCCAAAGGTAGATCTGGTTATCAAGTACTTTGTTCAACGAATAGCGTGCAGTATTAGTTCCGTATGGAATATACGCTAATCAGCTGCATAATGCGGTGAAGATTCTTTCTGGAACACATGTACAATGTCGTGGAAATACCCCACAAGTAGATTCGAATTGCGAGTACTTCTTGTTGCAGTTGTCTGCGTCACACGGTGAGGATTCTTCATGGAACATATGTACAATGCAGAGGAAATACCCCACAAGTAGATCCGAATTGCGAGTACTTCTTGTTACAGTTGTCTGCGTAACACGGTGAGGATTCTTCATGGAATACATGTACAATGCAGAGGAAATACCCCACAAGTAGATCCGAATTGCGATTACTTCTTGTTGCAGTTGTTTGCGTAACACGGTGAGGATTCTTCATGGAATACATGTACAATGCAGAGGAAATACCCCACAAGTAGATCCGAATTGCGAGTACTTCTTGTTGCAGTTGTCTGCGTAACACTGTGAGGATTCTTTATGGAATACATGTACAATGCAGAGGAAATACCCCACAAGTAGATCCGAATTGCGAGTACTTCTTGTTGCAGTTGTATGCGTAACACTGTGAGGATTCTTCATGGAATACATGTACAATGCAGAGGAAATACCCCACAAGTAGATCCGAATTGCGAGTACTTCTTGTTGCAGTTGTCTGCGTAACACTAATTCGAATGTAATGCGAGCAGTGAACCCCACAGGAGTCCCCAAAGGACAATCCGATTATGTTTTGTATTTATATACTATTTCGATATAAATTCATTACGGAATACTAGTACTAGTACATACTAGCGATGGAAGAACCATATAGGTAATTCTTGTTAGAAGGTACTTTTTTTATTTTTCTTTCCTTCTAAATAAGAAGGGCTTCAAAAGAAAACCCGATTAGGTTTTGTATTTGTACACTACTGCAATATCAATCCCTTATAGAATACATATACTAGCAATTAACAGGTACTTTTTTATTTGGAATCCTTCAAAGGATAACCCGATTGTTTGTATTTATATAATGTTGCAATATAAATTGATAAATTCCTTACGGAATACATTTACTAGCGATGGAAGAACCCCACAGGTAATTCCGGTTAATTAATAGGTATTTAATTAATTAGCAGGTATTTATTTGGAAGCCCCCCCAAGGGCAATCCAGTTATATATGGTATTTAAATAATATTGTAATATATTTTTCATACGAAAAAACACGTGCTAGTAATGGAGAGAAAAAAAGAGGAATCCCTGAAGGTATCCATATAAAAATCATATATTCACTGATATATAACAGATATTCTGTTTCTGCTTCGTAATTGCGTAATTCCTTGCGAATTACATTTGCAAGCAATTTTTTATCCGACTAAAGTAGGGTTATGATTTTAAGTTACTTGCTGTATTCTATAAATGTTTGAATACTGGAATCCACCTACCTGCTAATTAAAAGCGTTGATGAATCGCTATCCAATCCAATCCAACGATTTCCTGTACGGATCCAACGATACACACTGCAGATCACTTTTACTTTGGTAAATTTTTCGTTCTAAACTTTTTATTCTTTTACACAATTGAATTCTTCATGACTATTAAACTTTATTTTAAGCATTTCACTTTTAACTACAATTTTGCGCCCGTGCGAAACAGCGAAGCACTGAAACGTGAATGACGAACCGAAGAGGAGAGCGCCCCAACTAAGTGAGGTTTTACAAATCTACCCTACAAAAAATGATAATTTCATGTTTTATTTTTATCTACCTCTAAAATTCAGTGCGAAATGGCGAGCGGTACGTGGCTACTACAAGTGTTGCTATGCTAATATCGAGAACGAAACTCGAAGAATAACTATGTATTTACAGAACTCGAATTAAAACCCTCCTTTTTAAATGGTTTGATATTACGAGTCGTTTGCCCTGTTTGTTTATACCTGATTTGTTATAACCTGATAACCCTGTTTGGTTATAACCTGATACTCCACTCGGGTTTGACTCCAGGCGAGGGAACTCCTTAAAGATTAACAGCAGTCATTTTTTTTTCTTTACTACCCACACTGACACTATGAAACCGTGTTTAATACACTGTTATAGACAAGTTTTGAAACTACAAGTTGTAAACAAATTATTTTACAAATTATTACAAAAATTAAGTACCTAATGTAAAGCTGAGACTAAAAATCCATGACTGTGAAATAAAATAAACGATTTTTAAAAAACACAGACATTTTATACAGAACTTTATTCTATTTGTTATGAATAGAGCACGGACGTTAAAAAAGAACGGACATAACCTTGTCTAATCGAGAGTGAAGCATAGTAATGGCCGATCGCTTACTACGTGTGCGTAATTTTGGGGTTACCACAATATGAACATTTCCCCATTTTTTCTTTATGTAGTAGTAAAATCTAAACACTAACGGCCATATTAATAAACATAGACTAAAGCAAGAGTAACTTTAAAACTTGTCGTAAATAAGATTTAATTAAATTCTTTATTAATAAATATAGAGTAACGAAGAAGTAAGCTACTCCGAGTCTAATCTCAGAATCAAAGTTAGTCCATGTCGCTACATAGTTTAGCGACTGATTAGGCGTGGACTAGGCGTGCATTGACGACATTGACGTTGACTTGACGCATATCAAGAGTACTTCGTTGTTCTAACTAAACGTCATTCACATTGATATTTTCTTTGACCTTTTCTTCTTCATCCCAGTTAACTGAGCGAGCACGTTTTTGGTTCATGTAAATCAATTTTAAATTTAACAAGTAACCATAGCATGAAACAAACTGCGAGGAGCGAAATTAGGCGCTTGAAATTGAAAGCTGATCACGTCGTTTGAAGTTGTCAATCCCAAAATATTGTTGTCACTGTCATTTTAATGCATGAAGTCATTCACTGACTCACTCTTTTTACTTTTAAATTACAAAGGTTGCCATATTTTACTCGTTGAAACCGGACTAAGAAATGTATTGTTAGTTCGAGGTTACTCCATATTTATTAATAACATTGCAATTACGAAGTTATTACTTTGTTAATCCAGAATTAACTAGTCCAAGTGTAGCTTCAGATGATGCTTGGATTAAGCGATTTTTATTAATAAGGGTGTAAATGTATTACTTACTGAATAACATTTCGTAATGTTCGGTTTACACGTATTAAGTAGTTAAGTAGATAACTAAATTTTAAGTAAATTAATACGTTAAACGAACAATTTAGTAGTTAAAATTTAGTACGCAAGTAAACAAAAAAAAGATTGAATTTTTTCTATTTTTCTGTTAAGTAGGTGGGCGGGGCTTATCACTTAACATGGTTGGACAGACACTTTTTAGTTAAAATTTAGTAAAAATGCATAAGTAATTAACTAGGCTGTGAAGAATTGTATGAACTAAAGAGCTTTACTAAATTATTACGTTTAGACGCGCACTAAAAATTATTCACTTAAAATATAGTTATCTACTTATATACTTAATGCATGTAAATCGAAAATAACACATTCCACATTCAATAAAAGCAAATTATTATATTTGATGAGATTAATGAATTTTATTAATTGACAACAGATTAAATACACTGGTTTACCCACTTCACTTACAGGAGAGGTAGCAAAAAAATGTTTTTTCAAATTTTGTTCTACCATTATCTTAACGTAATTAATATACCTTAATCTATACCAAATTTCAGCTTTCTAATATTGTTAGTTTGTACGCAATACCGCGGACAGATGGACAGACATGGCAAACATATAGGTAAGGGTTCCTTGTTATTTACCACGGAACCCCAAAAATATATATTATTAAACTAAAGTAAGAAACTCGAGGATTTTATATATACTATAATTTTCCCACACATTCTGGGTATTTGCATATGCAATATTGTTGGCAACACTGGCTGATTTTGTGGTTACAATTTTTCTAGTTTATTTTGTTAATAACTTTAGGAAAAATAAAAGAAATCAGTGATTAAATTACAAGCTTACTTGTGAAAGGTGATCCCTTTATGTTTTTTAACTGAATTACTATTGTTCTTGCAATTTTTAACAGCACACAAAGGCATTTTTATTATTATTTATCAACTCCCGTTGTCCGTATGACTCGAGTGCGGTCCGGCGCCGGAATGGCGGCCGATGGTGTCAATGTGTGCGTGTTTACTTGTACGAATAGAAAGTTTGTATTCCGATGGGTGCTTCACTGAATTTGTTCTTCAGATTACGTCCGTATTTTTTTAAGGTCCGTGGAATAGAGTAACAACCTATGTTGCATTATAATAGAAATTTTTAATAGAAATTTCTCATTATAATAGAAATTTTGTTATCTACTTGGTTTCACCACAGTAAAGGTTAATATAATATTTATACTGTGGTTTCACGAAAGCCTTTTTCCGATTAGATCAACTTAATTTTTTAGTCATGATTTGTTGAAAACATAATTACGTTTATTCTCGTACCTTTTTAGCCATTTCACGTCATCCCAAGTTAAAGTTTTATCAAATAGATTTTTAACATAGTTGTTTAGCCCGCTCCCATTTTCGGTGCTATTAATTTTTGTAGACAAATCTCCATCGAAGTTTGCGAATCTGTAATAAATAGACAAAGATAATTGAAAAAAAATTGTTGTAGTGCTCATAACAATAATTATAATCAAATAGTTACAATAGAGTACTATGTTACCGAAGATGTTTTGGTAAAGTGAAATTATTGCGAACGTCAGCCCGACGCAGACCAAACATGGGAGTGTCAATAGTTAAAGCTATTGCTTTGAAGCCAGCTTTTTCAGCTCTCTTCACTAAGTTCCTAGTAATTTCCCTGAAATTATAAAGCTGAATAATTATAAGTTTATAATATTATTCCGAGCTATATTACTTTGTTTTATAAATATGTAAAGTAGCACATTAAAGCATCTTCAAGCTTCAAAAAATACAATCTACCTATCTGTGTAGATATACAGTTGAAACCATTTGGTAGCAAGAGGAGCTGCCTCTGCTACTTCCTCAATGGAGCTGGTGGCGATAGTGCTCAGTGTGTAAATGACTCCTTCGGCCTGGGCGGCTTAAATGAACGATATCATTATTACGACACAATAAATTACAAATAAACTAATTGCAACTTGCTTACCTCGTGCAGTTGCCAATTCTCCTTCCGGGTGAGCCATTTTGTGCATTGCAGTGGGCGAGATACCTACGGGCATGGTGACCTTGGCCCCAAACGCGGTGGTTCCGAGATCACACTTATTTATCCCAACTAAGCATTTCGGACGAATTCGCAATCTTCAATAAACAAATTATGTAATGTCAAAGGAAAATTTGCAAGATACAATGTTACTTATATATAATTTTGGTATCACCTGCTAAATGCTAGTTTATTTTCAGCCAGAGTAAACTCTTCGGTCGCGCCACTTCTGTAATAATCTCTAGCATTTTTAGGCAACAAAGAGTAAGCTGCATCTTCTAGATCTTTAATACAAATATACTTCTCCATGGTTCTCGCAAAACTAAGTCTTCTCGAGTGATAAGACGACAAGTATGAAATAGCGCAGTAGATAATGAGTTTTAATGAGTTATCAACACAATGACCACGGGGACACAGGTCATCTCGTATTTACAAATGATTAGTTATTTCATGTACGGTCAATAAAAATGACAAGTTTACATTCCTTACGTTTTGCCTTTTTACTTCATTAACATGATATTGAGTAAAACACAAATAGAAATTTTAAAATTTATTTCCTGATTTTATTATCATATTGTATGAATGCTATTCTGAGAGCATTCTAAATGTCAAATGCCTTTCATTACATATTTGCCATAGAAACGTTATACAAAACTCAACTGATCTTATAATAATTTATCAATTACAATCAATTATTATAAATTTTACAATGTTCAGGCGAATATGCATGTGGTATATCTGTAGACATTTCACAGGGTTCAAATCTGATACATATACTGCAATGTCAAACGTAAATAAATGTTTCAACTTGGTCATGTTAAAACCCTTGATTCTGTAAGCAGCTTTATTGACGAGATTCAAAATTAAATAAATACAGTTTCATCGAAGTAGCCCATCGACGCGAGTTTAACTTCATGCTTTACATAATTTTGAAACACCTCAATACGCGTATTTTTATCAGCATTGCATTTGGCAGTCCCGTTTCGCTTTCAATATAATGACTACTACTATCTAAGCCTAAAATCGATCACATTTTCTTTCATTTAACAAAACAACTTGCATTTTATAAAAGATATTAAAAAATTCAAATATTAAGCTACAAAGAATAAGGGCCGCTAAATTCCTTTCGAGCTAAAATCCATCTTTGGTAATTAAGTTAACAACAATCAGCGATTACTGCACCAGATTCTGATTACAAGCTATAAAACATTCTTCAACCGAGTGCTTGTGTGCTTTGTTGATATTCTGAACTTCGTTAGTTTCTTAATATTTAAAGCCAAAACTGAAGTAAAAAACTTAATAAAAATTGATTAGGTTAGAATACCGAAAAATCGTTAGTATCATAAACAGACTATCAGGTGTCAGCCGATTGAGCAAATAAAATAATAAAATTAAGGCACGAGGTCTGCCCGACCGTTATTTTAATAATTATTTAATAATATCCGACACAACATGCTGTACAAAAGATACAAATATCGCGGTGGCTCACCACGGCGCCGAGACCGTGGAGTATGCAACTAGTACCAAAACAAAGTTGTATTTATACTCGTAACTACGAAGTTAATATTATTTTACTCGATTACTGAATAAGGTCCTACCTCATTGGAAGCTAATTATCCTACTTGTTTGTATAAATCAAATTTCCAAAACTGTATTACATTAAATTTCTTAACCGTAGTAATGTTTGCTAAAACCGACGTATATATATTTAGTAATTCATATTCCATCACAAATTCATGTTAAAATCTGTTTGTTTACGTTTCAATATTCCTGATAGCCTGAGTTACGCCACCCTTCAACTACTACACAAGTAAAATGTACAACCATTATGAAATATAAAAAATAAATAAAATATTTTACAAAGCAGAACATTGACACAGTGGCAACACTTTCCCATAAGACTAGTCGTTAATACCGCTATACTATAATTTCTAATCTTTTCGTTATTTATAAGATAATTCTAGCTATAAACTGAAGTAAGTTGGATGTAGATAGCTTTAGGCCAATATCTATAACAGTGTGACCTGAGTGTGGTTTGTGTCATTAGACCATGTCTATGCATCGACTGAGCCGAGACTGCTAATTACAGTCATGTTTGAAATGAACGTGACAAACACTAACACCGTGTCCTACGTGGGCGACTCAACGCGAACGCGATTGCGAAGCAATTCGATGCGAATTCAGTCCGTTGCGGTGCGATGCGACGACTCTGTCCTACGTGCGGAGTACAGAGTTGCCGCATCGCACTGAATTCGCATCGGATCGCTTCGGGATCGCGTTCGCGTTGAGTCGCCCACGTAAGACACGGTGCAACATAAGGGCTACATTATTGCGGTATAGTTACTGCTACAGTTGATTGCAGCTTTTGTTCTAATTCGGGGTTTGAAATCATACGTTCAGAACGACCAAATGCTACAATTAAATCTTAAAACTAAAACTAAAGCGGTTATGAAATTTGATTAATAAGAGTACACTTTAATCAGACAATTTAGAAAAAATATCAAGTATCGACGTTACGACTAAGACGAGACTTAAATGCCACCAAAACTTTCACACTACGATATGACGAGGATGACGGGTTAATGTGTGCGATTGTTACTCGTTAAGTGTACGTGCGACTATGATGAACAATTCAAAATTATATTAAGCAGTCATCAAAAACCCTGCTTTCCAATTACCAACCGCGTGACATTCTTCGATAGCACCCACCAAAATTTTTGGTCAATTAAACATCTTTAAGCATTAACGTCAACTAATACAAAAAAAAACGCGAGTAGGAATTATGTGAAGCATTGCTCGTGGTTCTATAAAAAAGCGATTGAAATTAGAATGAAAGGCTCCAACATCATGACTCCTAGTTTTATTATGTTATACAATGTCATGTCATTCGCGCTTGTTTATCAACATTCATTCAAACAACAGGAGCCAACCAAAACAAGGTGGCAACAGCTCCACCGGCAAGGTGTCGCGCTGCATAAAGCGACGCCCGTTGCGAAGTGCGGGATAAAAAACTTAATATTTGAATATATTTACAATTAGTGTTCAAAGTTCGATTAGGATCAGGTGTCGATAAATGGATTCAGTATGCTTTACGAAATAAAGCCACTTGATTACATGATATATGTACATCTTGACCAAGTAAATTTCATAATTTTACATATGTACGTAATTACCTCATGCCAAAACATGCGTCGTAATATTGGCATACATTTATTGTTTAAATAATTATCATTATAAAAAGAGGGCAGGACAGTTGTGTCATTTTAAAATTTGTGATTATCTATTTGTTCATAATATGTTAATATCAGTAGATAACTACTTAAGTTACGTGTACATCGTAAAAACTCGTAAAGCAATATGCAATACATCACACAAAAAGAATTTTTAATCACTGAACAACTGACTTATAAAAATTACATTAATATCGTATATAAATTACGACATGGCACTGTAGAACACTTACAAATCATTCTAAAATATTTGTTAACATCGGAACTCAGCTCCTCTGGTTGGTACACAACTGCATTGCATACGAAGCAATGCCGGGTCAAGCACAGCTCGTTCCTGTAGCTGAGCTATTTAGCAGTCAAACTGTTCTGTTTAAGTATCTTAAATTAATCTTACTGATATCGAAAAACATTAAAAAATCAGGTATTATTAACGTAAGTAGGATTAACACGAGTAAAACGACTAAAGACTACGATGAATTGCGTAGTCTTGTTCTTTTATATACAGTTAATACAAAATGAGTTGTCAACTATGTATCAAGGCTTAATTTTTACACATTCAGTTTTAAATTATTTGGTGTGTATTATTTTAATTCATAATGCGTGTGATGTTCGATGTGTCATAAGCACTGAGCTATCGCTCAAAGGTTAAGGATACAATTGTTTTTATATTATGAAGTCACTGGGGAGATAAAATTTGTTGGTTTTAGCGTACATGTGATCCAATTTAGACCTAAACGCGTATCGGTGAGGTATGCTATTTTCTGACTCGGCAGACTATGTTAAAATATATTCTAATAATAATAATATAAATATATAAGGATCCGGGATATACAATTTACAGTATTTATCAATGGCTCACATTCGTGCAGTCGATCCATACACTTTCAATTATTTCCTTAACAAAAAAATGTATGCGAATTACATATAGAAAATAACTTCTCCTATCGAATAAGTAAAGAATAAATCTTAATCAGAAAAAATAAATACTATGGTACTTTTAAAGCGGAACATTAAGTTACATAAATATTACAAAAGAAACTACGGCCCCGCCGCAGCCCGGGGCGCGACCGGCGCGGGCGGCGGCGGCGGCGGCGCGGCGCTACCGCGTAATACTTAAATCATAAATGCCCTCGTAAACGAACTTCGAACATATCGTTAACATCACAGAACAAAACTACGGCTAAGCGGGGCCCGAGAGGGGAGGGGCGCGCCGGGCCAACGTTTCGTACCCGACGAGGAGCGGTAAGGGTTCGATGAGGCAGAACGTGTACTTAGCAAGAGTTTAAGTGTAGGAACACTTACGGTACCAGGAGCTCATTCAAGTGTGCCTAAGCATATCCGTCACATGACTGAACCGCTGTCAGAGTTGTATTACTGCATAGCCACTCGACATTCCTATAAAACTGATAGCCTGCGCGCATGCATGACATACTCCTTGCGGCAGTTTGACGTCGAGGCCCTCCGACGAGTTCGCGAGATATATACATTGCACTGTTGAATCGACGCGCGCTAAGTACGCGTTCTGGTTGACGAATCCTCAAAATAAATAGCGTTAGACGAGAGGCGGACTAGAGGCACGGGGCGGCGCGGGGCACAGGGCGGCGCGGGGGGCGGGTCAGCTAGGGCGCGGGGTGCGGCGGCGCGGGCAGCGCGGGCGGCGGCGCGGGCGCGAGCGCCAGGCGGCGCGGCGGCTCGTCGTCGGGCGCATCGTCCTCGCCGCTGTCGTCGCCAGGCTCGCCCGAGCCGGAGCCCTCGCCCCCCTCACGCGACTCCTCTTCCTCCTCCTCCACGTCCGGACACAGCTGGTAAGCCCTGCACCAACAAGTTACATTATTTAGCCACCTGTAAACTACGTTACTTTTTGAAATTTTCGCGCAATTGAACAACAGCGCAAAAATCAGAGCAGACTTGCACGAGAGAAATCACAAATACCTAATGATGATTGGGTAATAATGCGACTTACTTCTCTAGCGTTTTTCGGGCGGAGTTGCTTCGTTCCAGGAAGTATCCGCTTGACGTTTCATTCGAGGTACCCGGCGGGGACCACGTGCCGTAGGAACCGTAGCCTCCTGGACCATACTTCTGAAACAAACCCAAAAGTATATCATACTCTATTTTAAAGTGCCCACAAATAATTGCTTGAATTCTTGCAACTTCTCTACCAATAAAAAACCAAATTGATTTCACCGCTACACAATGTAATCAATCTTCCACTTCCTCACCCTTCCCAGTAAAGAAAATACTTGCAGATAATAATAAAACATTTTTTTCAGTAAAGTTCATCTTAAATGTTAAAAAATAATTGTTATAAAAACTCCACCAAGAGTTATCGTCCGTGACTACAGACCGTTTCCTCAAAGATTTCGGCTACTATACTGAAAGACCGCGTGGCTAGAGGCCTCTCTTCCTTTGCTAACCGCATGTAATGATAATGAAATAAACGCCAACTCACGCGGTCGAGCTCGTCCTGCAGCCAGGCGAGCAGCTGCCGCCAGCGGCGCCGCGCGTCGGCCTGCGTGTGCACGCAGCGCACGGCGGCGGGCGCGCGGCACATCACGCCCACCACCAGCTTCACGCACGCGTACGCGCGCTTCTGGTAGTGCCCGCGTGCGCGCAGCGCCGTCTCCAGCAGCCCGGGACGTTCCTCTGACACGCCCTGGGAAACAGTTTTATTGAAGTTTTCAAATTGTACTCGACAATAATTGATTACTGTGAATTGTAAATTCCAACTATTTTTCTGAGAACTATTATATTACTCATAAAGAAGGTATGTTCTTGTAGAGAAAATAAAATTTAAATTTATGAATACCCAGTACTAGCCAGTTTTTAGGGTTCCGTAGCCAAATGGCAAAAAACGGAACCCTTATAAATTCGTCATGTCTGTCTGTCTGTCTGTCTGTCTGTCTGTCTGTCTGTCTGTCCGTCCGTATGTCACAGCCACTTTTCTCCGAAACTATAAGAACTATACTGTTGAAACTTGGTAAGGAGATGTATTCTGTAAACCGCGTTAAGATTTTTACACAAAAATAGAAAAAAAATCAATAAATTTTGGGGTCCCCATACATAGAACTGAAACTCAAATTTTTTTTTTCATCAAACCCATACGTGTGGGGTATCTATGGATAGGTCTTCAAAAATGATATTGAGGTTTCTAATATAATTTTTTTCTAAACTGAATAGTTTGCGCGAGAGACACTTCCAAAGTGGTAAAATGTGTGTCGTCCCCCCCCCCCTGTAACTTCTAAAATAAGAGAATGATAAAACTAAAAAAAATATATGATGTACATTACCATGCAAACTTCCAACGAAAATTGATTTGAACGAGATCTAATAAGTAGTTTTTTTTAATACGTCATAAATCGTAAACCGCAAAAAACATCGATCAAAGTTACAACGAACTACAAGAACTTTTATATTATGTTACTTGCTGCTACGGAACCCTTCATGGGCGAGTCCGACTCGCACTTGGCCGCTTTTTTATTGTCTCATGCCAAAGACCCGACATAATATTTGGAAGTCTAAGAATAATATAGGACTCGACATGGACAGGCAATTTATCAGCCATATTACCTTGATGGCGTTATGTATGCGGTGCTGCTGCCAGCTGTCTTCCATGAGCAGCAGGGCGGTGAGCGCGTCAGCGTGGCGGCGCAGCTCGTGGCAGTACGCGTACGCCATCTGCCACAGCAGCTCGGCCAGCGCCATCCGCGACCAGCCCGCGTGCTCCCAGCACATGAACTGCAGCAGCCGGATACCCTCCTCGCACCCGCAACACTCCTCCGTCAGCTTCTTTATGTATGTTCTGCTGAATGGACGAAATGTAATGTTATTGTTCAATCAGAGGTTAGCACAGCTGGTTATAACTATGCGGTAACTCAAGAGAACAATAAAATTATGTTGACTACTTTATTTAACCATTGATTCAAGTTGAAATTGTATTAGTGCACTAGTTAAAAAACAAAAGGGAGCGCAACTAACGCAGTGCGATTGTAGAGGATATCTGCGGCGGCGGCGGGCAGCGGCGGGCGGCTGTGGTGCGCGTGCGCGTGCGCGCCGGGCGGCGGGTCGGCGTACGGGTTGGGCAGCGGCAGCGCGCCCTCCGCCGCGCCCGCCGACTGGCAGCGCGCGCTCACGTCGCAACACCGCACCAACGAGCACACCACCTACACAAATACAGTACACATCATTTTAGTGTTCCGCGCCTTAGGCCTTGCTGTTTATTTGTTGTAATAATATCAAAGTTACTATGCACATTCCGAAAATACTTGAAATCAAACGACTACTTTTGACTTCTCTCTCTGCTAGTAGCAGTCTTGTACGAAGTCTTAGAGATACATATAGGTATAGATAAGAACAGCATCAAAACACAAAAAATGTGACATATTTACCTGGTGAACTTTGGCCGACTCGGGGTATTGATATTTTCCGATTGAGGATGTTGAGTCGTCCATGCATACTGACAGCACAATGTCTAAAATTTTTAACTGTAAAGAAAAACAAAACATGATACATTTATATAACATAACCAAACGAATTTTATGCGTCTATAAGTTAATACTCGAGTGTGTTAATACATTTAATACATAATAGTTGAACAAAAGTAAAAAAACACGCTTTTATAGAAAATCGTGTAAAAAAAAAGCTTGGGGTGCTTTATAAGATATTATCAAAATGATAATCCTTCTACTCATTGATACCATGCACCCCACGCTTTTATGACAATTACACGATTCTTAATTCATTTTCATCGGTCCTCGATAAGTCTTCGAAGTTTAAATGAAATCTGACCGTTTGAAATGGGTCAAAATCAAGTCCATAGGAGTCGGTTACACACATACAAGTGGAGCTAATATAAAGCGTGTAAAAAGCGCGTTAGTCAATTTCGTTCGCCGTAGTTGCATGGTTAGATGGACGTAATTTTATTTGAGCACTCTTCTTACTGCACACGTTTTAAAACTAGAAAGACTGGTGTAACGCCTAAAGGCTAATGTGTTTAAAAGCCGTACCCTGAGCAGCTGATGTTTCTCGCTGAGTCCGAGCGCGGCGTACGCGTGGAACAGGTTGAACAGCAGCGGCAGATGGCGGTGGTGGTGTGCGTCGTGCGGCGCCGCCAGCGCGCGCGCGCTGCACATCAGCTGGTCCGACAGCGAGCCCGCCTCCTCGCGCCCGATCCACGATCCGTACCCGCTGCTCACTGTGCACGGAAACCGTAGACCGTCATTATCAATTTAACGATTTTAAAGAAATAGTCCTTAAATCGATCCTTCCTCATAGAAATAATATCTTTAGAAGTAAATTTTTATACATAGACTTAAATATATAGACGGGCTGCTCCGAACAACATCCGTGTCACATTTTTCATACTCATACATTTCATACATTTTACATATTCGATGTTAAGCAACAGACAGCACTAGTATAGTGCCTCGTTGATAGATGAGTGATATAATAAAATTATGATTTCTTAGCTTAAGATTTACATTGATCTAACCTGGCGGATCCTGAATTGAGAAATGTGCTAGAAATACGATAATCTTCATAAAAACGATCCGAACTTCAGCAGAAGGACACGCGAGGAGATAATCACATAACCTGCAAAAAATATTACATCACTCAGGCAATGTTCTATCGTTTGGGAATTGTTTTTAGAAAAAAAGTTCTTTTTTAAGTAGTTACATACCTTTGAGGGTGTTTAAAGAGATCAGAAGCAAACCACGCTCTCACAGACTGAGAGCACCTCAAATGCTGGCACAGTATATCATGCCTAAAACAAAAAAAAATATAAGTCTCAAAAACAAGAGAATTTCTAATGTAATTTTCCATTTTAAATTGATTTGGTACAGTATTGATCGAGTACGTAAAAACAGAAATATAATACAAAAAGATATACCAATCAGAAGCGGGTCCACGCAGGGTCTTCTTAGTGTGAAAACCAACTTGGAATAAGAACTTTGTAGCTAGTTGGACTGCCAACATCGACATTTCCTCATGTTCCGGACCCTGTGATAAAATAAAGATTAATTGCCGTCATTGTAATAAACGAAATTCTATGTATATATATGTTACCGGATATCTGTATAATGCAGGTATTCAACACAATTCCTAGGAAATGTGTATAATACCTGGGTCGTTTTGGCAATGTATTAAATTATATGAATATTATTCACCATTACATAGTTTGCCTAGGTAATGTATACGTTTCCCAACTACTGTACAGAATACCTGCAGGTCCACCGGCAATGAATAAAGTTAGATTTGAGTATGTGTAGTCAACTTGGATGGAGGTTGGAATTAAGAATTTACTTAAAAACACACTCAAAACAAATTGTAACCTGCATGAATAGATATTTTTTTATACATTTTAAATTAATGCTTGACCGAAATCACACTTGATGGTAAGGAGAGATGCAGTCTAATGGCTCCTACACTACACTGCTCGCCTACGCAGCTTCGGATTTTTCAAAATTGGTGACAGAACCGACTTAGTCAACCCTGACCCCACGTGGTACGAGTCTGCCCTACCCCTAGAGTGAATGTGAACCCCGGAGGCGCGGAGGGAGAGCAGCCCCCGCCCGCTCTAACCCCTTCGAACCTGAATTAATTTTACGCGTCAGAAAAAATGTTTTTAATAATTTTCTTATTATTTATATTACACTGAATGAAATTCTTTAGAAAAAATTGATTTTCGTTTTTTACTTTTTTGGAAAATTGAGTGTCCATTCACATGGACATTAGGTCTTCAGTGTAGCTTTTTATAGAATTTCTAGTTACCTCTTCTTTTATATATTTTTACTAAATATTAATGTAATGAAACAACGAATAAGTGTTTATTTATTTATTATTAATTTTTACATGATGTCTTCATAACAAATACAATTAATCAATGGTTTTGATGGAATTCGCGAAAACAATTCCGCTCACCAGTAAAACACAAATGTATATCGCACTTCAAACAGAACACATGTGTTTTACCTTTACATTGCGGTTTCTTGCATCTTGTCGCTTCCTTCTTTTTATCGTACTCAGGCAAATGATCAACACTATCGTACTGAATTTCACTCGCTGGTCTAATTTCACCAACACTGCGAGGGCGTCGCTTTGGTGTATCGGCTGAGGTATTTACCGGACTACTGTGACCAGAGGATGGACGTCCTCGTTTTCTAGCTATGAGTGGCTGTCCCATTTTTATGAGAGCCTCAGCGACTCGCTGTCTGAAATGCAGTAGATCTAGAATATCTTTTTTTGGAATGTTACAGGTTTTGCAATCTTCTTGATATTCCAGCCAACTGTTGCTTAGTGCCAAGTCAATGGCATGGAATATCATCCGTAATGTCCATTTTTTAGATCTGATAAAGATGCGGTACAAACTAATAAGGTGGTCTGTTTTGTCCACGCCACCCATTCCATTGTTATATAAACGCACAAGTTCAGGGCGTGGAACTGATAAATATTGTTTGGATACTTTGCTCCACCTTCTCACCTCATCCTGTTCTCCTATTCCAACAAAATTTGAAGCCAGAACTACACCCTTGTTATCCATCCACTTGATGGCCACTACATCTTTGGTGCTGTTCGTTACTTCATCAGTATAGCCTCTATATTTTTGGGTACCATTTCTGTCTGATATAAGCGGAAGCTTTCCGAACCTATTTATTCTGATCGTTCCACCAGCATAAATTTTTCGTTCACGAAGATCTCTCAGTAATGTATAGTTAGAAAAATAATTGTCGAAAAAAAGGTAATGACCAGGTTCAGTTATTCTTTTGGACAGTAGATTTACATAAGCAGCTGATGCACCATACTTCAAAACCTCACTCTTTTCTAGGTTTGTAGTAGCACCTTGATATATTATAAAATCGTAAACTATTCCACTCTTACCGCAAATCATAAATATTTTTATCCCCCATGGCTCTGGTTTTCCTTTTACGTATTGTTTGATATCTAATTTTCCTCGAAATGGTACAATCTGTTCATCAACGCTTAGTATTTGTTCTAAATTTAATTCTAAACATCTTTTTCGAATATAATCGTATAATGGCCGAACTTTTATGAGACGATCAGAGTTGTCTGTAGGGATCGAATCATTGTCTATTACATGTAAGTTATTCCTCAACTGAAGAAATCTATCTCTAGCCATATTATCTAAAAATATTTTTATACCTAAACTAGAATCCCAATATAAACGTATACGAGGGAATTTCAGATTTCCCATTATAATATGAAGGCCTAAAAATATTTTCATTTCTGTTTCATTACATGACCTGAAATTATGAACTTCTTTTCTAGTGGCATACAAATTTGTATTGAAAACTAATTCTTCAACTAAGGAATCTGTTACGTATTTTGTAAAATATTCAATTGGTGCAAGTGGCCTGTTTATTTCAGAAGGTGGTGGAGTTGGCCAGGTGAACTGCGGTGTATCAAGTTTTAAATGCTTTCTCCATTTGATGTCATGTTGAGCCTTACTAGGTTTATTAGTGCTCGATCCGACTTCAGGTTCTTCTTCTTGTTGTATTTCTTCTTCGATATCCAAAACATCTAATGCCATTGAAGTTTCGTTCGGATGCACAGTATCACTACCCACACGAACCACACTTTGAGGTGTGGCTTGTATTATTTCATCGTCACTGTCTTCATCAAGATCTGATATTGCTCCATTTTCTAACATATCAAGTAACGAGTTAACATCTTGACTTTTTGAAAGATCAAAACCTGAAAAAAAAAAAATATTACATTATTCAAAACAATTTCATATTTATATTTTGTTGACTGTTGAGACCTGATGTCCATTGATATGGACACAACTTTACTCGCACATTTCAATTATAGTATTGCATTGAATTATGTTTTATTATGAATATAACCCACAATTAAGATCTAATATATGAGAATATAAAATATTTAAAAGGAAATTACGTGAAGTTCAAGAAAAAATAAAACATAACCGAAGACTTACCTGTCTTGCGTATATCCATGATGATCGTCGTTACTTGATTGGATATTGTGACTTACCCACATACAATAACTATTGTGTTCTGTTTCAAATAACATTCCTAGATAAGTGCCGGGTACTTTGAAATGTTTACATTTAGATTTTAATACCAGTGTATCATGTGACATGAACTTTAAAAGTATGTCCACTGATATGGACACCAGGTTCGAAGGGGCTAACCAACTGCAGGCACCATGTGAGCCGAAGCGGCTGAGGCTGGTCGCCGCAGGCGACCAAAAAGCCGAAGCTGCGTAGGCGAGCATGGAGTGCCTGCAGTTTGTTACGCAAGGGCAGAGGGGCTGCACTTCCCGCAGCGCCGGAGACGTTTGGAAGCGTTTTTGTGTATCAAAAACTCCTAAATTCTCCCTAAAAGTGCATATGTCACCGGAAGATAACAAGAACCGCAAATTTACAAACCTAGGTTTATGAACAATATACAACTAAATGAATATTACTCTAACTGAAACATTCGCTACTTGAAAGTTGGCCTTTTGAAAAGTGTCATTATAAAAGGCAGACCAAACGTACAGTTGGCAACTGTTAGGTTGGGAAATAAAAAAAATATGTGATAAGTTGCCAAATGATTATTCGGCGAAATAAAATTCTGCGAAACGTTAGTTGACAAGTGATAATCGGCCAAACAATTTTCGGCGAAAAGGCAGAGAACCGTCTTTTACGCACATTACCAACTACGCATGGAGTATTGTATAGAATGCCTGGGCTAAGTATAAAATAAATAATATTCAAAACGTTACCTGAACGTTTTAGATATTCTATACATTGCCTAGGTATTGTATAGAATGCTGAATTGTACAGATATCCGGTAACATATACACCGTGTTCCTGACTTTGTGCACGAACTTCGGCCTGTTATCCATAACGAAAGATGACCATTAAATTGGTCATCTTTCGTTATGGATTCATTATTGAAATTTTTATTTTTTTTTATTTTTCATTTTCATACAAACTAAATACTTGAACGTAAATTGCCTAATGTGTAATCTCTTTACGCAAGCTGGCAACGTCGCATTATGATTGATATGAAACTTTGACATTAGTAAACTTTTATTGACGTTAACAATTATTTCTCATCGATTTTGCTGTCTGTGCGAATAATGACATTAACAAAACCAAATAGGTAATAATACTAGTTCGAAAAGTTTTATGATGTTTGTTTACTTTAAGGCCCATTTAGACGGAGAGTTTCTAGTATCTATCGTACACTACTATCACTGGTAATAATCAACATAACATTATCGTATCAAATGTTTACTTACAGGAAAAAACTAAATTCTCATCTACGATTATCTCATATGACATTCGTAACTTATCGATCAAGGCGATAATTTCCTACGTCTATTTAGGTACAAATTGTACGTAAGATTACTTACGACAATCTCGACTTGTATTCGACTCACATTTTTCAAATTCATACGTGTATCATACAAGACGGTTGAAAACGTTTTGAGTACGAAATTTGTCATTGAAGTTAAGTTTACAATCAATATTCCATTGCGAGGAAATTGTCGTCAAATAGCGAGAGGTGTAAATGTAAGAAAGATTTTTTTATTAATTCGATCGTGGCTTCTTCGAGACGAGAAGCTCTCCGTCTAAATGGGCCTTTATTGACAAGTCAAGCCAATAATGACAAGACATTTAAAATGAAACAAGTATAGTTTGAATGATTATGACCGTACTGAGCGGCAACATAGCACAAATAAAGACCCTTTCACAATGTACACCCATATTAAATGGAATTAACAATAACTTAAAAACTAAGCTTTATAATGCACTAGTACCTGTATAAGATATGTTTAGTAAATGCTATATAATAATTTGATAAAGTTTGTGCACAACGTCAAAAACACCCGGTATATGTAAAAGGCAAAAGTGATTGACTGATGTATCAACGCACAGGCCAGGCTAGAAACTTAAAATTTCACACACATATTCCTCTTATGACGTAGGCATCCACTAAGGATTTTTCAAAATTCAACCCCCAAGGGGGTGAAAGAGGGGATAAATATGATAAGCATAATTTCCGCTTGCGAAGCTGAGGGCAACAGCTAGTTTCATAAACAAATATACCAACCCACACAGCGCTTTGCGAACCAGGCAGCACTTGCAGTCTCATACAACATAATTTCTTCATAAAATTAAAATGTTCAAGACTAAATTGATCCTGGTTGTGTGAAAATGCAATATTACT
This sequence comes from Thymelicus acteon, assembly GCA_951805285.1. Taxonomy (NCBI): domain Eukaryota; kingdom Metazoa; phylum Arthropoda; class Insecta; order Lepidoptera; family Hesperiidae; genus Thymelicus; species Thymelicus acteon. The sequence continues at coordinate 13,082,968 of OX638216.1, read as the reverse complement.
ACGACGCACTGAATTCCATATCGGCTTTGGTAATAAGCTCTCCCTGCAACAATTGAATTTCGTTAGCAAACAGCTTCGTAGTACTTAATTTAAGATGAAACGAATATCCGGTAACTATCCGGTATCCGACGTTGATTTCACTATCATGCCGGATACCGGATAGTAATTCCGTATCCGGCCGAATATCGGATAGTCAAATTTAAAAATTCTCATTATTTTACACAAGGCAAATCATACCAATGGTTATGGGCACCGTTTATTTATATAATCGCACGTCAAAAATGTTTGTTTTATTAATTAGTTTAGTACCTACTCAAAATTAACAAATGGTAAAGTGGTGAATGAATACCAAATTTTCCGCATTTGTTGGTAAGTGGCTGGCCGCTTGGCTTCGTATACCAGACCAGCTTCTGAAAATAGCCTTTCGCTGTAAACGTTACTGCCAGGTGCTGAAAGATAAATTCTAGCAAACCTTGACAACAGCGGGTACTGATTCGAATTAACTGACCAACAAGGTCGTGATTGCAATCGATTCGAGATGTCTTTAAGAAAAAGTCAATCTCGTTAGCAATTGGATTTTGTTTTTCATTAGTGATCGAAGGCGATAACACACAAACGCGCCCGAATATTTCCGATCACGTTCAACGCGCCTATATTCAAAATCAAACTGATTGCGTCATGTAACGCGACAAAGGGCCGAATATCCGGTAGCCGGATATCTGGCGCTTACACCTCGTAGCTTGCCGAATATCCGGTATACGGTATCCGGCCAAACCACTATCCGTTTCATCCCTATATGTAATGATTGTAGAAACGTGATACTTACTTGAGTGTCATATTTTTCATAGTCTGCTCGAGAGATGGGGTCTCTATAGTGTCTTTCCTCGTATAGAACAGCATATAAGCGTTCCACCACCGCTTCTGGCGCTTGTATGATACACGTTTTATCGTCGAATCGAACACCTATGAATTGGAACTTATAAAATATACTGGTAAGTTTGATAAGACAGTGACATAAACAATTTTGTAAATTATATGTTGTAAAGATAATATTAGAAGTAGTGATTTTTAACACATCACTTTTTTATTATAAAAACTAGCTGACCCGGCAAACCTTGTTTTGCCATATGAATTATTCTATTTTTATATCTACCAAATCTATATTTTATATATAAAATTCTCGTATCACGGTGTTAGAAGTTGAATGCCTCCGAAACGGCTCGACCGATTTTCGTGAATCTTTGCGTGCATATCGGCTAGGGTTGAGAATCGGACAACGTCTATTTTTCATCCCTCTACCCCTAAAAATTTTTTTTTCAGAACAACGTTTGCCCGGTCATCTAGTTATTATATATATAAAAATCAATTGCTGTTCGTTTATCTCGCAAAAACTCGAGATGGCTGGATCGATTTGGCTAATTTTGATTTTGAAATATTTGTGGAATTTCAGGGAAGGTTTAAACGGTGAGAAACATAAATAATAAGTAATGGAAAATACTAAAATCGACAATAAAATTAAATTTTCCAATACAATATGTTCCTAGCTGTGAAACGTTTGATGTCTTTTGTCAAATTGTCATTTGGTTGTCAAATATTTATAGGTGCGTTCAGTTTGTTTGTTTCATAGCTGTAGTATGAACGTTTAACGACCATAATTAACTCTCTAATGTAACCTTATCAAAAAAAATATACATTAAAATTAATTATTTTTTAAATTTTAATGTAAATTGTGCTATGAAAAAAAAGCAAAGTGCATTTTTAATCAATAAAAAAATATATTAAATAATATGAGGAGGGCAATGATCATGGGGCGGCAAATTTTCTGTCGGCCCCGGGCGGCGGGAGCCCACGCTACACCACAGTAAGTCATGTATCATCCTAAGTTATTTTTGAAAATTCATTCATTCAACGAAAAACTAAATTATTAACGATTTGAACATAATTATTTTAATGAAGTCACATGGTACACCATGTATAGTGGATCGTACCTCGCCCATGTACTCGCCGCCGAAGCACTGCGCCTTCATCTCCTCGTCGTCGTGCATGGGGCACTCGGTCACGTCGCCGTCGTCCAGCTTCACCCAGCGGCCCGTCTCGCTGCCGTTGTCTCTGTGGACCGACATTGTGGAACGTTACCTCTCTCTCTTTTTCGCTCCCTCTCTCTCTATTCATACTTTATTTGCATTATTATATTGTACTAATAATCCGCCCTCGCTTCGCTTCGGCTCCCCCATAGCCCTGAATCAACTTCTTTTTATTTTATAGCTTAGCCTAAAGCCTTCTTCATGAATGGCTACCATAAACAAAAATATTTTTTCAAATCCAACAACCAGTTCAAGAGATTAGGATGTTCAAACAAACAATGAAAAAATTCTTCAGCTTCATTATATTAGTATAGATTTGAAAATATCCAAAACCATATTATTACTAGTAGTTACAGATTGATAATAACCATCTAAAAAACCATTTTAGTTATAATATTCACACATCATAATATTAATGCAAACGCACCGTAGCAGAACATATGAGTAGTAATGTCCACCGGAGGCCTGTCCCGAGTGTACGACTATGCCGCTGAGCTGGTAGTGTGTATCGGGGCGCGCCTCGCCCACGCCCTCACCGCCCTCCCCACCCTCACCCCCCTCCCACAGCGACGCGTCGCCCTCTGCGCGCGCTAAGCCCCACGCTGAAACGTAAATATGTGAACTCATTCAAATTTATTAACTATCGCATGGACATGATTGCTACTTGATTCTTATATTAACATCTATGTAAAGTTTTTTTCCTCAATATAAAGACCGATTTATTTTATGTTTACGTATAGTCACAATTTATGTAACCAATTTATTTGTATAATAAAATCCTATAAAATAGTTTGTATATATAAAAGCTATATTAAATCTTACCAGTGTATGGTTCCACGTCCAACTCGCGAGGAAACTCAAAATAATCATTGAACTTTATTGCACATACTTTTTCGAAATCATATTCAAACCTCTTAAGTTGTATGACTAGAACTGGCGGCAACTTATTTAAACATAATCGCTTCACAGTTACAACCTAAAAATGTACATAAATTTATGACATATTTATTTATACTGATTGCAATTTATTTTAGTGTAATCTATAAGATAATAGTTAACTGTAAAACATACCTTTTTACTACATTTGTCACAATAGTATGCATCAGCACCTTCTAAAAGTTCTCCGCGCACATATGCCTCTAATGACTCCTGCAGTCGAGACATATTCCTTATGTCTAGTGAGACCACACTGAATGGCTCCTCTTTACAGTACCTGAAATAATATGGAAACATTTACTAAGTAAAAAAAAAATATTTTTTAATTTACAATAAATTATATTTTGTATATGTTACCTGTGAGGACATCCCTTACATATTTTCTGGTCTGAGTATGTTCCTCCCATTGTTTTAGCCATCAACTGTTCTTGGTCTAATGTTTTGAGTGCTTCATCTAATGATTCTACGAGTGACATGAAAAATTCTACTGCATCTTGTTGCTCCCGTAGATTCACAGGCTCACCTTGAAGTCTGAAATGTTTAACTACTACTAAATTGCATGACATCAATAATCGTCCATTCATTCTAGATTTCAATGTATGGGCGAAACGGCAAAATTTATAATTTTGTGAATGTGCTTTATGTTGTAGTACCTATATAATAGTAGGGTCGATTTGCAGCCTATACAAATGTAAACAAACCATTAAAATCATTTTCTAGGGTTTTTCACCAACTGACATGAATTTGTACGCCACTGAGGCTGAACCGTTTTCATAAAGACGTCGAAGAAGATGTATCACATGTGTCGGTGCTCCCATGTCTATCAAGGTTTTCCATATTCAAGGTTTAGGTTGAATGAAGAAAGTGTTATTTAATTTTGTTTGTTTCCACATTTACTCGGAGTTTATAAATAATTGTTATCGATCAATATGTATTTATTTAAGAATTCACAAATACATAAGGTATTGATGTAGTTGTAATGAGTAGATGTAATGAGTAGTTTGTCTAAATAAAACGCATTTGGTGTACAAATTCATGTCAGTTGGTAAAAACCCTAGAAAACGATTGTAATGCTTTGTTTACATTTGTCTTGGCTGCAAATCGACCCTACTATACATATATGTGTATACATTAAAAAAATAAGTCGTAAAATAGGTCATTGCAACTCGTTGGTAATCTAGCAGCTATACACCTATAATAATATTATTATAAATTTAAGATTACCTGAAATGAGCCCACAATCCTTTAGGAACATAATACTGTAATTTGCTATAGTGAAGATGCGCGAATATGGCCTGAACTTGCTTTAAAATTGTGATATTATAATCAGCGGTGTTCTGAAAGAAGAGTTAAATTAGATAAACAATATCTGTAATATTTGCAGTTTCATTAATTTTAATAAGTTAATTTCGTATTATGTAAAACTAACCTCTATATGATTTTCAACAATGTGATGTAGCTGTGATTCTCCTGAAAAGTCTTCATTTGGGTCATTCGCCGCTCCTAAAACAATAATCAATTTCAGATTGCATAATATTACGCGAAACAGAAACGACGCACGTATGGTGTGCGCGTACGTGCGTGCACGTACCATGCACGGTGAGCAGCACGTCACGCACGGCCGGCACGCAGTACAGCTGCTGCAGCACCGAGTTCATGTAGCAGGTGGCACCCGCGTTTTTCAGTCCCACCAGCCCCGCCGGCGGCCGCGGCCCCACGCACGGCATGTACTCCCACTCCACCAGCGGCATGCTCCTGTCTGGTGGAAAGCATTTACACGGGTAGCAGAAGAGAGTCTAGCAATTGGATTTTATCCTTATACTCCAGTCACATTCGGGTTGGACTCGATGTAAACAAACCATTAAAATTCCTTTGTAGGGTTTTTACCAACCGATTTGTATTTCGCACACCAAATAACTATTATAGAACTAAATAATCATTATAAAGTTTGTGACATCTTCATTATTTTACTATTGACTTATAACAACAACACACTTAGAGAAAACGAGGTAAAAACCAACATCTTAAAACAATTTTCATCATTGAATAACTCACGCTCGCACAACCTTAATTTCGTGAAGCGACTTCAAACCTTTTCACAAAATTATTGTTTTAATGTCTGCCTGCCTATGAATATAAATAGAAATGACTACGAAAATCTCACAACTATAATGGCGCTTACATGCTTTGCAACTTGGTGGTATTATTTTTCGAAATACAGTGAAACCAATTTATCTGTGAAAGGAGGGCGCTGTCGGACGCATTGGACCAATCACTGGACGCAATTCGTGAGGTAGTAAATGACAAATGAATGAGTACAAAGAACTTATGAATGACGCGGCATTAGTTCCAATTTTCGCCACTTCACGTATAAGTTGGCACTTGCACTGTACAGATTATACAGATATTTCATTCCACTCAATATGCATGACCATAAAATTATTTATAAGAAATTAAACAAAGCCGAATAACATTTTATTTATGTTTATGTATTTTAAAACAGACTATATCGATTTTATACGTAACTATTCCGTGTTATTTTAAACTTTTGCAAAATAAGTAATATAGAAATTATATTATAGTGGAACGGAATGCAACTTGCGGTCTTGCCGTCTTGCTGGGTGGTCTTTTTTCAATGCTACCAAAATTTATCGAACTCCAGATTTAGTTTAAACGCACTTTATTACGACAAAAAGTTTCATGCAACTGTTTGTTTGTCGTTGCTAGGCAACAGTTTGCTTACATCGAGTCCGGATCGTATATGACTGGAGTATAGATAGGATAACAGCTCAATTTAAGTTTGTCACATGTTAGTTGACTGAAACTGACGGGAGCTAAAATTTATAATGATAGGTACTACTTTTTACGTTTCAATGTTATGGGTTAGCTGTATCATGATTTACGGCCGGTCTCAATAATGTACTAACAGATGGAAGACTGTGGATAGGGCTACCATTAGTATGTTATCTGTCATATTTGACAATTTTTGCGTCTGAAAAATTGACAAATATGACAGATGACATACTAATGGTAGCCCTATCCACAGTCTTCCATCTGTTAGTACATTATTGAGACCGGCCGTTAATGACAGTGAGGACAATAGTTACAAAAATATATAATAGCCTTTTTTTTGTACATGTATTTAAAATCCTTTTTTTTAACTCTATGAAGTTATGAACGCATCATACCACTATAGAACATCTGTTCGAGCAGTTGCGCAAGCGCGGCCATGTTGGGCACACACGCGTGCACCAGCGCCAGCAGCAGCTCGGTGGCGGCGGCCGCGGCGCCCGGCGAGCGGCACAGCGGCGGCGCCGGCTCCGCCTCTTCCGCGCCACACACGCTGCCGCCGCCGCCGCCCACACCCATACCCATCCGACACCACGCCCATGAATAAGGCCACAAGAATTCCGTCGTCACCTCCTAATTTTTGACAAATAGGATGTTTCCAATCATAACTGTTTAGCTCAAAATAATAAAGAAATAATAATAAGAAATATAAGCAATGAAGAATAAGAAAAGAAACAAGCTTGTTTTATTATGTCTGTACCTCCTCAATAGGACAATAATTCGTTTAAATACTTTTGACACTACAGTGAAATGTAAGCAATGGTAACTTTGATTAACAATAATTTATCTGCTACATACTTTTATTAGACCAGAGTCCTTGTGTTCAGGGTGTGCACCATACTGGTACTTCACTTGCGCCGGCACGTGCGTAAATAGCTCCTTGGTGAGATTGAGGTGGCCTTCGAGCAAGGTGTCATCTACCGATTCCGGATTCTGTTTTACCATCCGAAGCCAAGCTACCTGTATAAGAGAAATTATTTGTTTTTATAATAAACATACATAATGTAATAGTCATAATAGTCCTTGGTAAAAAAAAATATAGGTCAAACTTTAGATATAAGAAAAAGAAAATGAATTTTCGATAGTTATATTTATAACGAAATGTATTTTATGGCTTGAAGGTCTTGAAAAAAATAAATATTAAAATAAAACACTTTACTATACATATACACAGATAAATAAAAATCGAACTATCGCAGCGAAAAAAACCGAATTTACTATATGAAACCATAAAATAAAAGATGCAAACTAACCTCCCTGGCGAGGTCTTCAAGCGTGCGCTCGGTGGGTCCGGCGAGCGACACGAGGCGGCAGAGCAGCTGCAGGAACTGCTGCGCGTGGCGCGCGTGCCGCTGTAGCCGGGGCGCCGCGCTGCCGCCCGCCGCCGCGCCGCCCAGCGCCAGCAGTGCGCTGCGGGCGCCGCCCCCGCCGCCCCACGCGCACATCGCCAGCAACTGTTCCGCACACGATACGCGCACCTGCACGCAAATAAAACACGGAGGCCCTAATTAGGATAATTAAGTAATCATTGCTTTTTTCAATAAATTAAATGCCTTTGTAAAGAACAGTTACTAACCATGCAAGAGCAGCCCTTTACTCAAAAATAAGTTAATGCTTGACCAACATTTATGTAAATAAAGTTGGTTCATTAAATTAAGAACCTACCTTCGCTTTTACTTTTTACGCATATAATAATTACATAGATTACCCCCAAATCGATGAATAAATTATGACACAAGCACAATATTGATAATCCTTTTTTTTGAAACATGCTAGAATAATTTTAACAAAAAAATATTCCACTAACAATAAAGGAAAAGTACACAGTATAATTAACAATATATTATTTTGTAAATAATAAGCATAACTTTCAAATTTGGTCGTATTTTTTGGTTATACTATGCAATGTTCGCATTTAATGAAACAAATAATGTAATCGCTAATCGCCAGCTACGTAACTAATAATTATGGCCAATTACACTTGTACCAATCACAAAGTAAATAAGTGCATAGCAAAGAATATGAATAAGATTGAAAACCAATATTTTCGCATATAATTTTTCAGTAATTACTTCGCACAACTAGCATTTAATGTTGTTGAATTGTTGAATCAACAATGTTAGTTACCTGTGGACTGGGGCAGTCGATCATCAGATACAGCGCCATGTCTTGCCACCAAGACTCGTGCAGCAAGGTCTCCAGGTGGCCGCCACCAAGCGCCATGCACATCGTCACCACTTCCATACACTCGCGAACAACTGTCAACAACAAAATAATATAATGTCACAGGAAATCAAAATCAGATAAAAAAAAATTATTAACTATCAAACCTTTTTACATCAGTGGTAAAGAAAAGATATTAATAAGATTCTGTTGTAAATAAGTTAGATGAAAATGTTTCGGGTCTCTAAAATACTCTCGGTTAAAAGGGAGCAACATAAAATAAAGACAAATAAGCAATCCTTACGCGTGACGTCATCGGCATGTATTATGCCGGTGTGGTCGATGGGTTGCGCCACAGAGTAGGACAGCGCGTAGAGCGCGCGCACGGTGGCGGTGGTGGGCAGCCGCCACCACACCAGGCTCGACACCGCGTCGCTGTCCTCCCCGCTGCGTACCACCTGGCAAATCATCTTCAATTTAATTCGAATTATACAATAAATCAAAGTTGTGACTAAGGTGTATCCAACATTCTTACAGTCTGTAGAAAAACATACCTGTTCACCGAGAACGCCCGCCAATGTCTCGGCTATCGTTTTAACTATCAACTCGCAGCTGTGGCCAGATACCGTTTGCAGCGCTTCTCGTAGGATGTTTACGTCGGTCCTATAAATATATTACAATGTAATATTAGATTTTAAAATAAAATTAATATTCGAAAATGTATTAGTAACTTGAATGAATTACCTCCATTCTTTATTAAAATCCACTTCAGAACCGTCGGGCGTGATGATTTCAAATAGATAACCCAGCGTGTATAGCGCTAGCTTTGCCAATCTCACCAAAGCTAAATAACCAACCCTGAAAAACAAAGTCAGCATCAATGAAGTCAATAAAGAACATATAAAAAATTAAGTGTAATAATGGTAATAGCCTATTACAATTTAAGAAAGAAAAGTGTTGTTGGAAAAATAAACAGGTGTTAATTGATTGCCAGTTGGAAAGATAGATATGAACAAAAATAAAGAGAAAATTGGTCAGTTATTCCATCTAGCATTGCCAGAACAAAATTCTCAAACATTCATAAATAATTACTCTATTTTAAACTTTCAAACAAAACAATTTCCCCAATTGTAAGAACACAAATCACTTTTTTGTGTCTGCTTTTTTATTTTTATACATATACTTCCCAAATACACCTACGTCACAGATGCTATCCTCAAATGCATGAATGGATGTTTCATTGATCCCAGCATGATTCGTTTAATGTCAGTTGACCTTTTAGTTTACCTCCTGGTGTGGGGCGCGGCGCCGGCTAAGAACTCCTCGTCGGACAGGCACTGCACTAGTAGCGGCGCCTTCTTCACACACGCCAGCTGGAAGCTTCGCGCGCGCTCCAGCCGCGTATCGGAGGCTGGCATCACCATGCTATATAGCACCTATTACAAAAAAAATCATACATGTACAGTGAGCAAAAGAATAAGGTATGCAGAGCATCATTCTAAAACCTTCTGTAATGATTAATATTGCATATGTAAGGTATGATTTAACTTTACAAAAAATGTAATATTAAACATTATACACTACTGGCCCATGCACAAAAATCATGGGTCATATGAACCACCAGGTGACGTATATAGGACGATATAAGGGCATAAAATAATAAGATTCAGCACTATGCCGTCACTTGTAAGCTGTCCAACTGAGTGCTGGTGAGAATTCAAAAGTGCAAGTAGGGTGAGTAAATTTTGGTCATTTGATTCTGTACGGCATTTTTAACCATCGATAGGGCCATGAAAAATAATAAGAAAGCGCGCAGTGCCGTACAAAAAAGGTGGCTTCGGTTCCAATACATTTTCTAGGACTCAAAAGTACTATTAAAAATTGGAACCGAAGCCGTACTTTTTTTAAATGACCCCCCGGACCACTGAAAAAGAGGGGGTTGCTACCCTCGATTCTTCCCCTTGTGCACGATTTTTTGTACGGCGTTGCGGAATAATGGATTAGAAGCTGTATTGCAACAGTATGAAACTGATGCCGTACAGAATCAAATGACCAAATTTACCCTCGAAATTGTCACCAAATCAAAAACATTTACCGACTTTGTGGACCACCTTTTTTGTACGGCACTGCGCGCTTTCTTATTATTTTTCATGGCCCTATCGATGGTTAAAAATGCCGTACAGAATCAAATGACCAAAATTTACTCACCCTACTTGCACTTTTCAATTCTCACCAGCACTCAGTTGGACAGCTTACAAGTGACGGCATAGTGCTGAATCTTATTATTTTATACTCTTATATCGTCCTATATACGTCACCTGGTGGTTCATATGACCCATGATTTTTGTGCATGGGCCAGTAGTCTATTACAGAAGGTCTTTGGATCATGTCCTGCATACCAATCTCTTTTGCTTTGTTTACGTAACGATACACATGGTTAGTAGTTATTAAAAATAGTTACATTGATTAACATACAGTTCTTCAATTGTACAAATTTGAATCTTTACCTCAATATTGTACGCGACTGTGGGTGGGGCGGGACCATACAACATGTCTCTTAACTTTGTTTCATCTCGACTCAAAAGAGCTTCTGTCAATTTCTCTACCTGCGGCGGAACATTGATTTTAAAAATAGGTAACTTCATATCAAATTTGAGGCACTACAACACAACTTATATATATGTTTTACGTACCGTTTGCTTGTGGGCAGGACATATTTGAGACAGTAAATGTGCAGCCTCTGTAAGAGGCGCATGTCCCTTTGTAATACCAACATGCTCTAAATCCAAAATGAATGGTATGTACCATGAACCTTGAGCGAATAGCTGAAAAAACAAAAAAGGTTTTAGTTGCAGTTTTTAAAGTGTCAAGAATACACAATGACACACAAAAACTCACCACGCCCGGCAGAGCATGTTCAGGAGTGAGTGGATGTCGCGGTGATGAGGCACTGGAATCGCTACTGGATTCATTCGACGAACCACACCCTCCGCTACCACACACTTGCCCATCATACACCTACAATACAATATCAAAATAAAGCAATTGTCAATTTGATACAACTAAATGAACTACATAGTATTAATTATTTATCATCAACGTCATAAGATTAGGGCTAGAAATAAAGGCTAAAATGAATAAATATTGTAAACATACCTTAGCAATAATAATTGTCTTATCCCTTAGAGGTATCTGGGACAGTATTTTCCTATCGTGGCTTGAATCTAGCAGTTCTCCATTAATAAACAATTCTAACTTATTAATGTACATTTCTAACTTAATATTGTTTTCTGAAGCACATTTCAGTCTGCAAAAAAAACTGTATAATAATAATATCTATTAGAAGATGTTAGTTTGTTAGTCCAATAAACTGTTAGAAGAGTACAATTAACTTGCCTCCTTTGCACGGCAGTGCGTAACGAATGTAATGTTTCGTTGGAATGCGAATAAAGTTCGACGTCTTCAATTTGCCTTTGGCCGGTTTGAAAGCTAAATCGGACTATGATCGTGCATTGCCTGCCCCTCCCCGACCTATAGATCGGTAAAATTTGCCGTTCTGCTGAAAATCTTCTATCACATTCATTTACATATTCTTGTATGGCACGAATTACTCTACACATTCTTGTACAACTCTCCGCCGCATCTGAAAACAGGCGTGGCTCCGTTATGAAAATATCTCATTATGTAGTATGCATAATCTATACTAATATGTAAAGAGGAAAGATTTGATTTTTTTTTTAATTGAATAGGCTCCGAAACTACTGGACCGATTTCAAAAATTCTTTCACTGTTGGGAAGCTACACTATCCCCGAGTAACATAGGCTATATTATACTTTCAAAAAAATTAGGGATCCTTAATAAAACTCAATAAGGTGTAAAAAAATAAGAAAACCGAAGCAAAGCGAGGGCGGTTACTCGTGATATATAAATTTGCAATTGTTATTTCTGTCCATATGTGCGATTATGTCTGACTTATTATGTGTGACCAATGCAATAAGTGCTTTGACAGTGCATCAGTATGCTCTCGAACACTGTAACCTAAACAAGTAAAAATTTTCTGAAGTAGCATGATCACTAGCCAGGAACTTTGCCTAGGATTAAACCGGATGGTACAACGCACAGCGATTTCAAACTGGCGTCAATGTCACGTCCGCCAAAAAGAGAGGTTTGCACTGTATGTATCATTTTGTGTGTGTGTGTGTGTGTGTGGTAGTGTGCGCGCACGTGTGTCTGTTTGTGTGTGTGTGTGTGTGTGTGTGTCGTTACCATCATGCAGCTCCATTTCCTTCTGCAGGCGCTGCGTGCGCGCGCAGCACTGCGTGAGGAACGCCTCGTGGTGGTGCGCGGGCGCGAGCGGCGGGCCCGTGCACGTGCTCACCTCGCGCAGCAGCTCGATGCCGCGCGCCGCGATCTCGTCGTCGCACTCCGTTATCACCTACCAGTCACGAACACTTTGGGTTTAGTCGCTATTTGCTTCTGTATGCTACAGATTCTTGTTGAAGGAAATGTGAATTGAGGATTCAATATTGGTGGATAGTATTAGAAATCTTCCCGGGTCGTTCGGAAGTTCACACGCATATACGTCTCCACGTAATTTATTTTCAAATACGTTTGTATGCTATTTTTTTTTTTTGTGGGATGCCAAAAATAAAATTTAATTGTATTTCTTTATTAATTGTAATTTTGCAATACCCTTCAATCAACTAATTAAGTTACAACTACTAACCCTCCATAAATAATCTAATCCTATGAGATCAGCGTCATTAAGCAAAAAACTTCGTCGCTTAAATTTTAGTTTTCCCTCTTTGGAATTTACAGCTTTAAAAAACCTGGAAGAGAACACCACTGGATTAATTTAGAAAATTTCACAAAAAAAAATTCAAAATTACTCGTACTTTTGTTTACCTTTCAAAACATTTGATACCAGCATGAGTCAATAAATTAGGAGGCAAATTCATAACATTCTCCCGAAAAAAATGAAGATTAACATTCGGATCCAGGTCTGGCTCGTCGCCCATTAGTTTGCCAAACCAACGAAAACAGGCTTCGCGATCGCCCTGGTGGGCCGGTGATTCAGCAAGGCACATCCATATTTGCTTAGCCTGCAATGAAAAAAACTGTAATTAACGATTTTATATTAAGTCGATTTATTTCACAAAAGGGGTTAGTGTTAAACAGATATTACCACTACCTGTTCGGCGCACAGCCACAGCTGCCCATCTTTCAACAAGAATCTTAGAAAACTCAATCTTTCATGGACTTGTGCGGCATGTGGATATCTGCCGTCTGGGAACCAATTTTCCCAATCTATTTCACCTTCTTCTGCAAAAATATAAATAAGTAAATTAATTGTAAATAACTAAACATTATAATTATGTATTTACGATACAGACTATGAAGTATGTAGACAACGTAATTGAGCAATTATAGCGGGTTTTCAATTGAAACCGAATTATTGACGAATTAATTGAATCAATCTTTAAAGTTTTCTTATGCGCTACATGCGTGTTAGTAAAAGGCTATACGAAAACTTTAAAGATTACTATGGGTCGAATTAAAAATGAAACAAGCGAAACACATTTTGTCCCACAAAGCGTTGGTATCTCTTGCTCGTACGTATGAAAAATATGTGTACACAATTGATTGCAAAAGGATAGGCTCATCAGAACATTTCACAAAAATGTTTTTCACAGATATAAAAAATTGTACCATCTCTCTCTCTCTCTTTCTATCTATCCCTCTAACTAACTGAGCCGTGTGAGCGATCAACGTCGCCATGCTGAATAATATGAACTGATAAATTGACCAGTTGGAACATTGGTCGTATTGGCCATGTCAATTATGGTATACAACAAAATACTGTCAAAAGTCGCTGTAACAAACCTCGTTGCTTGGCGCGCACCATGTCGACGTACTGCGTGAGCGAATTGGTAACGAGGATGACGAGCGAGTGCTGCGTCTGCAGGCGGTCGATGAGCTCCTGGCGCGTCACGTGCGGCCGCACGCCCGCGCCGCCCGCGCCGCCACCACCCGCGCCGCCGCCGCCCGCCGGCTCGTACAGACAACAGATCTCGCGCATCATCTTCAGCGCGGGCAATACCCATTTGCCACTCGTTTTCAATTCCTCCACACATCTTAAACAAATTTAACCCGTGACGAACACTATTGTCGGATAGATTGTTGTAACTTTCTTGCTGTTTACCCCTCAATAAATGTTTTTATAGTGTAGTATTATGTATAGGGATATAGTAGAGATATTATCCGACAAACGAGCAGATGAGGTACCTAAAGATAAGTGGTCATCGTCGCTCATGAACATTAGTAACACAAATGTATCACCTGATTTATTGCAGGTCAAAAGAGAAGCGACCACAGAACACTACAATCAAAACAGGTAAATACACTTCAGACCGGCGGTGATAGCCAGACGGGTAAAAAACCCACCACGTTAAATCCAACAGGACTTTGCGACATCCAATAAGAGTGATTTGGCACCATAAAGTGTCTATTTAATTAAGGCAATGCTTATAGTTATATATATGAATTTAAAAAATGCAACTAAAAAATAGAAAATAAATTTGAATTAAGAATCGTGTAATTGTAATAAAAGGAGGTGTAATAAAAGGAGAAATGCTTTTTAAGATATTATCAAAATGATAATTCTTCTACTCATTGACAGATTGACACCATGCTTTTATTACAATTACACGATTTTTCATTCAAATTTATTTTCTATTTTTTTTAGTTGGATTTTCTATAAAAGCGTGTTTTTAGCTTTTTTTAACTATTATTTATTTCTTCATTTTTTACTTTGATTTTTTGAAATGAAATTTAGGTTTTTTTTTCTTTCTTTTTTTCTTTTTTTAAAATATTGAATTGTCATCGGTCCTCGATAAGTCTACGAAGTATAAATGAAATCTGACTGTTTGAAGTGGGTCAAAATCAAGTCCAAAGGAGATGGTTACAAACATACATACAGCTAAAGCTAATTAATATAAAGCGTGTAAAAAGGATCTCACTTGTCCAGCCAAAGAGTTTTCTGTGCATCACGGTCCTGGCTGCAGCTATAATCCAATATTTTGATCAAATTAGCTAACGCCACGTCTATTATTTCTGTGCAGACTTCATCCGAATGTGCTAAATTCCAGAATAGGATCAAAACCTGCAAATACAAAATTGTACGTAAATGTAGATAAATAAGCTTTAAAACAATTCAAAAGATTATTGTATAACTTGAATTTGACCAATTATTTTCTTCAATCAATTCTATGAAGATATTTTATTTGATAATGTACCTTATTTGCCATTACTCCATCTTTATCATCTTCTGCAAGTCTCCTTATAACTTCTAACAACTTATCGCTTTGTTTTTTACTTGAAGTAGCCCAACTCGCCTACAAAATATTCAAAAACAATATTAGAATATTTTTACATTTCACTAAATTTATAATGTGCGTATAATTATTTCCAACCTTGAAACAATCAAACAGATGATCTAATTGGTCTGGTGTGAAGTCCCACGCAAGCTTCGCTAACAAATCATGAAGATTTTTAACAATTGCTTCATGCTTTCCTTGTTGGGCTCTCCAAATAGCGTCCAAGTCGTCCCTCGTCAGAGAGTTCTCCTTGATCATAAACCTGAGCATTTTCTCTAACCTATCTACATACTGAGGCTGGTGCAACGAGTCACGTAGCACGATGTCCACCACTTTATTCTCACGGATCCAACTCTGTTTGACAAATAATATAAAAATTAGATTCAAATATTATAAAAAAACAACATCTAATACTTTCTTTGAACTGCCACTAGAGAATGGGAAACGCAATAAGCCGCATTTATAGCTTCATGCAGACAAAGATGCGAGCTTACAAGGTTCGGCCGAGAAGACATTTTTTTACGAAGAGGCAGGACTAGCTCACCCTCTTCGAGAAATTGGGTTTGCGAATGTCTTAAGGGAACCCCCTTTAGGATTTGGACCTCGGCTTAAGACGTCGCTCGGAACATGATATGTATCAGGTATGGATAGATCATGGAAAAGGGCCACACAATTAGGTTTGTATCGATCGTAACTATATTTATAATATACAATTTTGCCTATTTATTATATTAAATATATGTACACTAACCGTGATAACAGCAGGTGTTAGCCATTCTGGTTTCGGTTGCTGAGAGATCGTACTGATAAGTTGATTGATTTCATTCAGCGCGGACATTTTCCCATTGAATGAAGACATTTGAAGTAATCTCAAAATCATCTTAAGCCGAAACATTTCTAGAGCTGAAAATAAAATTATATACTACATTTACAACATGTCATTCATAATCTTCTGATTTTAATATCATCCATTACAATTCTACTGGGGGAGATTACAGTTGAATAGAATTCATAAAACTGTACATGATTTTTTAAAATGTGCAAGATATGCTATGTACCATTTGGACTCGAGCAATTATAATATCAAATGAAAAAGTCTTTATTGTTAGTCCTTTCTAAGAACTCCTACAAACTTGTGTATCGACAGATTGTAATGAGAATCGTTGAGGATAATATTTTAAAAGTGTATGCTGTTTTAGGATATCGTCGTTGCGACTTCAAAACCTCTTATATGTTATGTGCCACTTTTGGCGAAATCACTTATTTACGTCAAATGATTTTACATTTGAAGCACTATCGAATTCAAAAACTGTCATTTGTGTACCACGTCTCCATCGTAATTTATTCACCAAACTCAAAATCACCTATGTGCTTGCTAAACAAAATTTTATCGATTTTTATCGATTCCCTCAAAAAAGCAGATTTTTTACACATAAGAGGTTTTGAAGTCGCAACGACGATATACAAAATAAATGTACAAATTGCTGAGCGACAAATACCTACAGCTTTCTTTGTAAGGTACAGATATTTTAAATAACAAATGATTGTATTCCATACTTTTATTGTAACAATTATTAACAAATCACATTTAACTGTTATTAAATATCCAGTATAGACCAACACATGAAATAAATTGAATTCAGACGTATCACATAGTAAGCAGACTCGCGATGCGGCACGAAGATGACGTCGTATCAGGAGCACCGCTGAAGGCCAGCAGACTCGGTTACAGACGCTGTAGGAGCTTAGGGGAGGACTGCCAACTGCACCCCTTAAGCAGCTACAGGGTGTGCAACCGGCCGCAATATAACACGACGTTTTCAATGGTTTGCAAACAACTTTGCCGCAAAATTTCTTAATCCAGCCAATGAAGTGTTGACAGTTTGCTAGACTGCTGCTGGAGATACGATTCACTTGATACATTTTAAATTATGTAGAATTATTCCATGAAGTACATTAGGTACATTAGATGCCCTCGTTAAAATTAAGAGTGTAAATTCTCTTAATTTCAAAAACACAAATTAAGTATTGAATTTAATGAACATTAATTAATAAAAAAAAGCGTGTGCGTGTAATCTTTACGCGCGTTTGGAGTAAAACTTCTTGGACGTTGGTGACAAGCATTACCAAAACAATTTAAAGTAAATATCATATTACAGTTGACTCATACTTATTAACAATATTCTCTACAAAAACGAAAATAAAGCTATAATTACCGCTAATAATACTAATAATACCGTTACCGTTAATAATACCGTTATTCGTTACCCCCGTGATACTTATTTAATCTATAGACATGTCACAGACACAATGTAATCTTAATAGAATTATGTATCTGCACTTCAATTTTGTTTATGGTTTTCTTTTCATTTGACGCATGCAGTACAGAGGTAAGGGGAGCCATCTCTGTGTATGAAAAGTGTCCGTAAAAACGCGTCCATTAAGGGTGGCGCTGCAATAGCTTACGATAAATTTTATTGAACACAGCAAACCTTACTCCGCAGCTCCGTCTACAACAGCTATGTTCATATCGTAGTTATTCCGATGCCAGCGCTATTGTCGTAGGATAATGGTGGTAGGTACTGGAACCCATGTTTTCAGTAAACAGCTGAACACTTATTCAAATTTCCTCCCATATGAGATGGCTCTTCTTACTGCTATACTCCATGATTTGACGATTCGGTGAGGCTTGTAATTTGACACCGCTGTATTGAAGTGGAATCCCAAATGTATGTGAAGTGTATGTACACTATATTCACATTCGAATCAGAATTTACATAAGCACTGTGTTGCCTAGCAACCACAAACAAACAGGTGCATGAAACTTTTGGTCGTATAAAGTACGTTTGAACTAAATCTGGAGTTCGCAAGTCGCGTTCCGTTCCACTCTTTATAATTTTATTTTATTTTTAAACATAATATTAAAGTACGTTTGAACTAAATCTGGAGTTCGCAAGTCGCGTTCCGTTCCACTCTTTATAATTTTATTTTATTTTTAAACATAATATTTATTTTGCAAAAGTTTAAAATAACACGGAATAGTTACGTATAAAATCGATATAGACTGTTTTAAAATACATAAACATAAATATAAAATGTTATTCGGCTTTGTTTAATGAAATTTAACTTATAAATAATTTTATGCTCATGCATATTGAGTGGAATGAAATATCTGTATAATCTGTACAGTGCCATCTCTCAAGAACTTATTTGTGACGTGGCGAAAATTGGAACTAATGCCATCCCATTCATAAATTACTACTATGCGCACTATGATTGGTCCAATGCGTCCGGCAGCGCCCTCCTTATAGTCACAGATAAGTTGATTTCACTGTATTTCGAAATATAATACGACCAAGTTGCAAAGCATGTAAGCGCCATTATAGCTGTGAGGTTTTCGTAGTCATTTCTATTTATAGTCATAGGTAGGCCGGCCTCAAAACAATAAGTTTCTACAAAGGTTTGAAGTCGCTTCACGAAATTAAGGATGTGCGAGCGTGAGTTATTCATGACGAAAATTGTTTTAAGATGTTGGTTTTTACGTCGTTTTCTCTTAGTGTGTTGTTGTTATAGGTCAATATTAAAATAATGAAGTTGTCACAAACGTTATAATGATTATTTCGTTCTTTAATAGTTATTTGGTGTGCGAAATACAAATCAGTTTGTGAAAACCCTATAAAGGTATTTTTACGATTTGTTGACAAGTATTCTGATACGAGTTTGACTCAAGTATAGTGTGTATAGCGTTGTGATCTCAAATTCTACTTTTTAACCGACTTCAAAAAAAAGAGGAGATAGATAGACTATAGAGTGCTATCTCCGTCCGAAAAATAATCTCGAGTTACTTTCAAGTCGGCGCAACTTGAAAAAGTTAACTTAAAGAAGTTTTACTTCAAAAATTTTACGCGCAATAGACCGAGATAAGTTTAAGATTCACGTTTTCTAATTTCTTAATCCATAATGTATTACAGTAAGTCGATCCCCAGATCCTCTTTGTAGACACTGATTATACAATATATAACATTGTATCATACATATATGATGGAAAATATTGAATGATATTTTTAACTTCACTTACATTTTAAAAGTCCATGTGGATTTGGTGTTTTTGCAGATATACACTTGCACGCCCGGATTAAGCAAGATACCGTATCAGTCTTGTTCTCGCTACCCCTAGCTTCTCTCTTCAATTCTTCATCGGTTAGACTCTCTAGTAAGGTTGGAATAAATTCCTGCAAAAAAAAAATATATTAACCAAATGTTTGTTACATTTTAACGTAAACCAACCCTTGGTTTGATACACCATTAAGTTTTCAATATTAAGTGATAGCAAAATTAATAAAGCTTACGTATAACTGACATAATTTTATGTAACTTAATTATAATTAACATAAAGATACTTACTAGCATAGAAAGCATGTAAGTAGTGACAGTGTTGGGAGTAAGGAGTTCGTGGCAGGCGCCAAAGGGTCTCAGTAGTTGCCACACCACTGCGATTCGAGACTCCCCAGTTGTTGACTGTTCCATTGACGACGGTTGCTCAGTTCTTGATGAAACCGAACTCTGCAATATTTGCGCATCATTTTTTTTATTTTATGCATTTAAGAACTGTAGCTTATTTTATAATTGATTTATAATTATTACGATTATAAACAATAGTAAGCACGCCTTACCTCCATGCTATCAGTAATTATAGGAGTAACATCTTTTGCATCCACTCTGTTAGTGTTCTCTGAGTCTGACTCCATTATTTCATTTGAGATCTTTTCTTCACTATTGATAGATGTCGTTAATTCAGCTTTTTGTGAACCAATAATTAAATCAAATCTTTCCTTCAGTCTAGTAAAACCTCCTGCTTGGCCAAACCTAAAAATGAAACCACTTGATACACATATCTATTCATAAATATATTTATAATTAATATTCAATTTACCTTATGTTTAGATCATTTTTATCACAGAGGGATAGATTAGTGATCTGGCTCACAGAATTTCTGAGATAAACTATCTAAGACTGTTTGTAAATATACATGTAAGTACTGAAAATCAATGAAAAGCTTCTTACAAGTTAATAAAATGCACAAGCCATCCTCTAGGTGTTCTGTGATCTGGTGATCGAGCAAAAATTTCTTGTTCTTGAGAAGACGCTTGCCCAGGGTTGAACAGAAGAGTAATTGATAGACCTTCACTAGTCCTTGTAGCATTGAATGTATGAAACCTTAAAAAAGGAACACATTAAAATTAAATTAAAGTACTTAAACAGAGTACACAAATGACAAAAAATATTAATTACTTACTTGTTATTAGGGTTCAAAACCATATACAAAAGATTAAGTAACCGTGGATCATCCAATTTCAATGCACATAGTTGAACAAGTTTCTCACAATTTGTTCTCACACATAGTTGTATATTTCCCTTCCACGAAGACACCGCATCGTCTGTTAGAATCTTTGTGAATGATACAGTAAGGGCCTCATTGTAGAAACGTTGGCATACAGGATTGTTAACATCTTCACCTTTAGCCGCTAATTCTATTGCACCATTCAGAAGAGCTTCTAATTCCTGATCTGGCAGTACAGGTACAACCCAGCGAGGATGAGTTACTTTATCCTCCAAAGCTTTCAGTACAGCCTCGGAGAAGGTCATCTGAAAACACGAATTAAATTGCAACTAGGTACACCATCGGTATACATAACATCTCTTTTCAATATTGTAAAGAAAATGACTATTCCCAAGAGAATGATAGGTAATTATATTAAAAATATTAATTCCTTATTTTATAATAAACTATCATATTATCATCAACTTATTTCAGTATTATTTAAAATTAACATAAAAACCGGGCACGTGCGTGTCAGGCCACGCGCAATGTAGGGTTCCAAAGTAGTAAGGTTATTGACAATTACTCATTAACTAATATGCTAATATAGCCGTGATAATTTTCCTTGTAAATTAATCGTATAATCTATTTTTGCTAATTCCAACTCCAACCGTTTAGCTAGCAGAAGAGGACACTCGACTCTAACCAAAATCAGTATTTAAAACCCAAATATTTCCGAAATTGACTCCTAATTCCCAAAATGGTCTCAGAAGATCCATAATATTTTTGGAAGACCTATTCAATGATACCCTACCCTATAGGGTACGCGGCAAATAAAACATTAATCCTCAGGTTACCTGTAGGGGAGGTACACTGAAAAAAGTTTTTTCAATAATTATTTTATTCTACGATTCTGGAGTTATAATAAATGTGAATATCCATGCCAAATTACAGCATTCTAGCACTTAGGGCCTCAGTGCTTTGCTTCGGACAGACAGACAGACGTACGGACGGACGGACGGACGGACGGACGGACAGACGGACGGACGGACGGACGGACGGACGGACGGACGGACGGACGGACGGACGGACGGACGGACGGACGGACGGACGGACGGACGGACGGACGGACGGACGGACGGACGGACGGACGGACGGACGGACGGACGGACGGACGCACGGACAGACGGACGGACAGACGGACGGACATGACGAAACTATAAGGCTTCCGATTTTACTTTTGAACCCTAATATATAGAAAGTATGTTATTCTTAATACTTAACATAATGATTAGCATAATGCTTATGAGTTATGGTAATTTATTTTTCGAGCGCAACACACTCAGCAGCAATGAACTCCATGTTGCCAATGGCATTGCCGCATAAACTTAAAGAAAACTTTGAAAACATTTTTAACAATAATCCAGGCTTTTAATGTTTTGTCAAATTGATAGTTTTGTTAATCGGACAGCAGAACTTTTGCCAGAAACTATAAGTGCTAACATAGCACCAAAGTTCAAATTCTGCCAAGTTACCTCAGTGGATGTGGAGATCCTTTTCCACTTATAAATGTTTTGAATGATCAAAGATACAATCTTACTACTGAACATTTGGAACAATACTTGAGACTAAAATTTTAGGCTTTTCTACAGAACCTGGCACCCATTTAGATCTCAATTCTTTTTTTTTAAATTGGCTCTCATTTCAAATTTATGTTTTAATGAGATATCATTACTTTTTGTCTAGAAATAAGTGTTTATAGATAATGAATATACCTATACACCTGTATTGTTATTTGTAAAATTACTCTATACAGTGGAACTGCTATAATCATCCCACAATAACTCTGCATAAGGATATTAACTGGTAGAAACAAAAATCGTTCTATGGTATCACTTTTTAGGGTTCCGTAGCCGAATGGCAAAAAACGGAACCCTTATGGATTCGTCATGTCTGTCTGTCTGTCCGGCCGTATGTCACAGTCACTTTTTTCCGAAACTATAAGAGCTATACCATTGAAACTTTTTAAGTAGATGTATTCTGTGAACCGCATTAAGATTTTCACACAAAAATAGAAAAAAAAACAATAAATTTTGGGGGTTCCCCATACTTAGAACTGAAACTCAAAAATGTTTTTTTCATCAAACCCATGCGTGTGGGGTATCTATGGATAGGTCTTCAAAAATGATATTGAGGTTTCTAGTATCATTTTTTTCTAAACTGAATAGTTTGCGCGAGAGACACTTCCAAAGTGGGAAAATGTGTGTCCCCCCCCCCCCCCCCTGTAACTTCTAAAATAAGGGAATGATAAAACTAAAAAAAATATATGATGTACATTACCAAGCAAACTTCCAACGAAAATTGGTTTGAATGAGATCTAGTAAGTAGTTTTTTTTTTAATACGTCATAAATCGTTATATCGCAAAAAACATTGATCAAAGTTACAACGAACTACAAGAACTTTTATATTATGTTACTTGCTGCTACGGAACCCTTCATGGGCGAGTCCGACTCGCACTTGGCCGCTTTTTATTGAATGATTTTCGAAGTTGACGTACATTGACGTATCAGTTTCTCGTCGATGTATTGATTTTGGGTGAATTCTATTTTCACAATGGGTAAAACTATTTTAAGAGTGGCGTTCGAGAACTTATATTCAAGATGATAACGAATTTCCAAAATATAAAAGAAGAGTTGGAGGTTGTTCGTGAGCAAAAAGAGCAATGTTTGCATGAAATTATCATTTATTGTATTATTACTATCGTCAATGTTTTATTTATGTTGTATGTTGTTTAAATATGATGTATGGCCTAAATAAAAAATGTTTCTTTCTTTCTATTAAAATGTAAATGGATTTAGGAAGTAATGGACTGATTTAAATAATTCTTCGATACAAAGATACAAATTTTATCAAAGAAAATTTATTTTTATAACTAAAAATATAACCAAAACGTTCGGATCGCTATGTGAGTTATGTACATAGGTGTATATTATTATTTATTTACTAATTTACAATACATAATATTTCTCTATACGAAATACATAATATTGATAAATAAATAAAGCATTGATAAACTTATATTTTATCAAGTCAATAATAATCAATAAATAATAATATTTAGCATCAAAACCTCTTATTTGACTATATATCAGTATTGCCATAATAAAAGTTTCACTAACTACCGCTGTCACTTAATTGCAGAGTTATTGTAGGAGTACTCTAAACACTACTTTTACTAATTATCAATAATTTTCAGTTATTAGATTTTTTCCTGTACATATGCCTAATAGTCTACCTTGATGCCAAATATCAAGTTTCTAGTTAATCTGGAACTGGTTAGAGTATTGATCTATAGGTCAGTCAGTGATAAAAATGACGATTTTTGGATGTTAATACGTAAATAACCGTTTGAGGTGTGTTTATGAAATTTGGAGCACATATGTATTTCATAAGTCTCAATAAATGAGCCAAACTTGACAGGTTTATGTGGAATGGTTTTTGAGTTACGAGGGGGTCAAAAGTTATCTTTTATGCATATTTTATGTATTTTTGTGCATATTTAAAGCATTTTTCACGCATATTTGCATGCATTTAACAAGTTTTTTATGTTGCATGTAATCCGGTCCTCATTATCATTAACATTAAGTGGAAGATGTAAGTATGATAAAGAAAGTTATATTTAATATTTATTTACTATCAATAAGACAAGTTTACTGTTATGTGATGTTCCTTTCAAATAATGCTAATATTTTTTATTGATAATACCATAGAGTAAGATTTATTTCATTTTGTTTTATATAATAAGACTTTTTCATAATTAGGTATAATAAAAACACATTCAGTAGAGACTCGATAAACCAGACTAATTGTTGTCATTAGGAATTTGGATAATCTAATGTATGAAGAAAAGCGGTTTTTGTACACAACAGATTAAAGCAAATACATAATGTTAGGTATAGGTGTACCAGCATCTGATGGCAAAATTGGGTAATTAAAATTGGAGACGCAACACTCCCCAGCGTTGGGGAAATTTGAATAAAACTTCTTGATCATTGATATTTTTATCATAGTGTTAGTTTCATAATAGGTTACATTAAAAGTCTGGTTTATTACCTTCAGAGAAAATATATAAAAGACAATGTTAAATTAAGCACATTAATTTTTAATATTATAATTGATTATAAGAGTGACTAGGTAATTTATGCTACAACAGTTTAAAATTTTCCATCTGTATAGTATTAAATATTGATATTTTTGATGAAGAAAATAAATAGATAATACCTAATAATGAATTGCTCCTCCAACATTTCAGTGATGTGAACTTGCATGATATACATTTTCATGTCATATATGTACATATACAACATTTTTGCAAGCTCTAATTTGTAAGAATGTTTGTATTCTTCATTTCATTTATTTTAATATCATTTGCAAATCTATTTACATATAAAGAAATCATAATTAGATTAATTACTAAGAAAATATAATCAAGAAAACAAAGTATCAAAACGAGCCAATCCTACGAGATGGATAATATTAATATTATAGATTGTCGTTTAAATACACCTTTTTTCTCACATGTTTTTCGATAAACATTGAAAATAATATTTCTGGTTTGTGATTGTAAAGGTTTTTTTCGGTATTAAGTCGAAAATAATCATCATTTTCAAAAAGGAAAAAAATCCATACAACTCTTTTTTTGACTTGACAATTTGATATAGTTTTAATAATTTTTATTGCCATATTAAAAACCCTTTTTTCTGCTTGTCAAAAATGCCATGAGATTCTGGTACACCTATAATTATTAAAAATAACAAAAATAAATTTAACTTTTTATTACAAATTAAGGGCCGGATGAAAAGTAGAAGAAACTTGATTGAGTTTCCACTGCACATTGTAATTGTTTACAATCGAATATTCTACTTTTCAAAAACAAAAAAAAGGATATTGGAAACGGTGCCTATGATTTTCATGAAATTTAGTAATTCTGGGGATTCTAATTGATCTAACTAGATTAATTTTTAGAAAATGTTGTTTTATGCGTATTTTCAGGCAATGAAAAACTGCTGCAATAGACTCTTCCTGACATCTATTGGCGAGTAGCAACACTAAATCTATTTAGTGGATGGCATTGTTTGTAAAAAAAAATACCGAGCTTTGTTTGGTCATCCTGGTACTTATAATATAAGTATTTCTACTACTCTATTACAATAAATAATGAAGCAAAAGAGTGCTAATTAAGCATAGGTATTTAAAAAATAAACATTTAAGTAACAGCCACAGTCAGAGTCCGTTAAGGTTACTTAAATTGCTCCTTAGTCAGACTAATCACAGACAATAGACAGAATCACAATACAAATACAGAATCAAAATACAGACTCTGAGTGCAGCCGTTAGTTAGTAGTTAGTAACTTGTATCTCACCTCTCCGGGCACTTGTTCTTGTTCTCTCATTGAAATTGTCATTATTATAACATATCTCCAACCATTTCCCCACCTGAAATTTCTTAGAAATTAATTCTCTATTTTAGCCACGTTTCAAGTAATAATGCCATAAATAAGGAGATACATACTTCAGTAAATAATTTGGAAACCCATGTACACTTAAACTGAGTATGTTATTATTCCAATTACAATTTGCTTATTACAATATTCAAGCAGTTCCACAAATCTAGAGGTGTACAACTACATAGATTCGGCTCTTAAATGATTTTGTCAAATTCCATCCAAGAAACTGCACCCTGAGGAAACATACATTTCACAGATTTCCACCGATATATTTTCCGACAGGAAAACACCTAATCAATATTTAACGGCGACATTTGCAACATGAATCTTACCAACAAGGCACGTTCTATTCAAGGATATTTCAGGATACAATATTTCTATTGATCAAGAAATGAAAAGAAACAATTCAAGGCGCAGTCTACACGGAAAGAATTTAAAAATAATAATTCTGATCAGCCGGCGCGACAAAATGGCGTCATTGTCTAAAACAAGACGATTTTATGAAATAGTTTAAAAAAGAAAAGTCACTTTCAGCTTTAACAGAATGAAGATCAACAATTATAATGGGGACATTTGCTCACCTTTATCATATATTTAAAATAGAAATAAATGATTTTTTATCGTAAATTTTCACGAACTACACTTTTTGACGTAACAACGAAAATAGATGATATATTTTTGCTTTGCCATTTGCCTTTTTCAAAGCATGCTACAAAACAAAATTCAATGTTAGTATTGAAACGGAACGTAAGAAAATCGATTTTCATCCAATTATATCGTTATTCGATATTAATTAATTTGTTTCACAATATTTATGAATGTTTTATTTATGGATACTTATTTGAATATTGTTTAATTAAAAATGTTTTTTCACCAGATTGTGATGGAGACCATGAAAATGTAATTTAAAAAAAAACAAAAAAACTATTTTACTTCCATATCTACATTTAATTAATTAATTATTAATTCTTAAATGTGCCGATTGCACGAAGGTAGTATCTGTTAGATGCTTTTTAATTTGGTGTACCGATTACCGACAGTACCGAGTTCGTACTACCGAACGACCGATGATAACTGATAACCCAATTCCAATACCGAATTATTACCGATATTTTCATATTATGGCCGTGACCACAAATCTGGTACGTTTTTACTTTCTGTCGACTGTCACTGTCTTATCTGTGGCGTTCTTTTCTGTCATGGAGTTTTTGATGAGTTCATAGCATGGAGAGTTGAGTAAAAGGAGGGCCATCTCCTATGAACGGAAAGTTGAAAAACAGCTGTTTACTGAAAATAGAGATTCCATTATTGACCATTCCATAATGGCGCTAGTGTCTGACAAATAGCGATATGAACCTTGAACATAGCTGTTGCTGACGGAGTGAAGATTGCTGAGTTCAAATATTTAAAAATTTTCATGGTACCCTCCATATTACCAGTATACAAAACCTCAACTATTTACGTAGTCGAATGTAATGCTACTGTTTTAGTAAATATAACCAAAATACTGCTGTGAGAAAACGTGATTTTTAGTAGTGTGAACTTTTTAAATTAATTATTAGTGATTTTACCGTAGTGATAGTAAATAAAACGTTATAAAATATATTTTGTTTGAAAAGTGTGCCAAAACCAAGCGGAAACTGGTCGGTTGTTTACTTCTCTATAGAGGTTCCAATACCTACCACCATCCTTCGACAATAGCGTTGGCGTCGAATGACTACGATATGAACATATAGCTGTTGTAGACGGAGTGAAGTTTGCTGAGTTATGCCTAGTGCATCCACAACGTCACCCGTAATGGCGCTAGTGTCTGAAAAATAGATATTCGAACCCGTAATAGGCATGATGACAGTAAGTAAAAATCACTAAAATTATGTATGTATTTATTTAATGAAACCCTATGGATTACAAAACACACATTTATCGTATTATTATTAACGAGATAAACAATATTTTTGATAAAATAAAACTACAAAATACGGCAAGCCGCCATCTTAGCTAAAACGCCGGGCAGTCTCAATAAGCGCGAATTACATCACGCTTCTTAAAACAAATGAATATCACCATGCTAAAAATGATGTATCGTCTTTTGTTTTCCTGAGGCATGACGTCACCACCATGACAGTTTGAAGCGTTTTGGTGCGAATTTTAAACTTATAATTTGAAATGTATTTATTTTATACTAAACCCACAGACATAAAAAAAGAACAGACGTAACCTTGTCTTATCGAGAGTGAAGCTGACAGCTGACAGCTCGCTTACCATGTGTGCGTAATTTTGTAATTTTTGATTGGCGATGGTGTCAAATTCGTAGCCGTATGGTGTCAATGTGTGGGTGTGTGTACTTGTACGAATACAGAGTTGGTATTCCTATGGGTGCTTCACTGAATTTGTTCTTGGGATTATGTCCGTCTTTTTTTAGGTCCGTGACTAAACCTTATTTTTTTGCGGAAATACCTATTATATACTTACGTTATAATTGGGGCGAGCGAAGCGAGCACTAAATAATAGTCGAGAATCTATGTATTTCGTTATGCCTTTTATTGAGAAACTATTACACTTACAGGTTTGAGTTTTGACATAGTAATTTCTATTCATGTCTAGATATGTTATCAATAATAAAAATATTATTTTGTCCACTTTTTACAAAAGCAATTTTCAGAAATCCGATTTTTATTGTACAACTAACGCCATCTATCAGAAAAGTAAAAAATCACTTCCACATAACTTCCCCTTCATGTATGTAAGTTTACCTTCTGAAATTGTAGATGGCTCTGATTACATTATAATAATGAAATAATAAATTTTATTAAAATTTCTTCTAAATTAACGAATTTAAATTATTGCATTGAAAAAAAAACAATAAAAATTAATTAAAATCCCGCTTCGTCTCTCCTCCCCTCCCCCTCCCTCACCCCTGCCCTTTCCCCTACCTCACCCCTGCCCTTTCCCCTACCCCTCCCCTCCCTCTTCCCCTCCCCTCCCCCTCCCTCCCCCTGCTTCTCCCCCACACATTCGGACACTTTTCATATACAGAGATGACCTTCCTTCTCAATATCTTCTAGACATGGGTCGGTACGCGTTTTCGTAATACCATAACTATGTATTGGTGTTGTCGCCGATAAAGGGTTTTAAAACTGTTTATTTCAATAACTATTTATTGAAACGTTCACTCGGTTTAGCTGGTATCATCGGTATTCTCATATTCTCGGTAAAGTCGGTATTAAGGATAAAGAGTTTTAAAACTGTTTATTTTAATAACCATTTATTGAAATGTGTACCTACTCGGTATATCAGGTTTAAGGTATCATTGGTATACCTACGCCTATTCTCAGTAGTGTCGCCAGTGTCGGTATACGAAATAACTGATTAAATGAAATATTTGTGGTATTACACCAGTAAAGGTTTATTGAAATATTGAAACTGTTTATAGTTTATACCACGTCTTCATACTTTACCGCGCAATACCTCGTATTCACGAATAAATGGTTTCTCTCAATAAACAGTTTTTGTAGCACCTGATACCGTATTTGTGGTATTGTGCTAATAAAGGGTTAATGAAACTATTTAAAGTTTTTACCGCCCATGTCTACTATCTTCCATTGTTCATAGATAGGTATTAATACGTCTATTTCTATGGCATGTGGATGAGTTTTTTTTGTGCCGAAAAGTGAGACTGAGAAGACAAGTGTCAAGTGTGATGTGATTATAAAGCCGCGTTTTCACAATACGAGTATGCTCGGACCGAGTCCCGCTCGGATCAACTCGGATGACTACTCGTATCATGTAAACAAGTGATCCGAGTGCACTCGGACGGCGGCATCCGATCAGAGTGGACTCGGACATTGTTCTATTCGTACGAGCTCACTCTTATAAAATAATATAAATAAAATGGCGTCAAATGAAAATAACAAAGCGCTTGGCTTGAAAAAAAATGGAATGAGCGTGATACGGTGAAGTTTCTGGAATTATATGAAGAAGGGTGTCTGCTTTTTGAATTCGTGGCGCTACTTTTTCAAGCAGATACTCAAATTGTTCGCTTTTCAATCTCAGATGATTTTTAAAAGTCTCCTGATCTTCTTCTTCTACTTCACGTAAAAAATAACTCGAAGCGCCCTGCTGGTGACGCCTTAATATCCATTTTCGGGTCCAAATTTTTCTTTTGGTTGGTTTCTTTCTCCTGTCATGCTCTAGTTCTTCAACCATTAACATATCTGCTACTACTTCTAAACCTTGCAGCAGAAGATTAAGTGGTCATCTTGAAAACTGATGCGTTAAGACTAATATTTCAGGGAGACAATAATGACACTCGGATGCTATTGAACTCGTAACGTGTACACCACATTCCGAGTGCACTCCTACCTAACTCTTAGGGGCCATCCATAAATTACGTCACACTAATTTCATGACTTTTTGACCCCTCCCCCCCTTGTCACAGTTGGTCACATTTGTGAGACCTCCCCCCCCTAGTGTGACGTCACATATTATGAAATTTTACACCTAAAAAATATTAAATTAAAACAGCAGATTCAAAATAAGTTTTATTTCCATTAATTGTTTTTTAATATTTATCTATACATACCAATTATTCGAGTTTGAATGTGACGTCACGAAATTTAGGACCCCCTCCCACCCCTTGTCACACAATGTCACACTTCATCGACCCCCTCCCTCCCCCCTAACGTGTGACGTAATTTATGGATGGCCCCTTACGAGTACACTCGGCAGTGTTCTCGAACCTACCGATTTTTCGGTATTTCTACCGAAATGGGCTCTGTCCTACCGAAATACCGAAATGCAACGATTTTTCCACGATTTCAGAGAATAAACGTAAATTCTCCCGATTTTTCATAATTTTTAAGTTGGTAACCCTTTTCATGTATGTTTTACGTTAAGGGGAATGGGGAATCCCTCAACAGTAAGCTGCTCTACATTTTTTCAGTCGCTGCAGACTCGGTCGTAAAACATGAGAGCGGTGTAGAGAGTATTTCGCTCTCTCTCCCACTTGTAGTTCTTACGGGAGGGCGCAGTGTTGCGCATTATTGCTATCAAAAAGCAGTATCAATATTGTATAATTTGGTTCACATTATTTAAGTAAATAATAAAATGCAAAGAAAATATGAGTAATAACAATATTTTAAAATTTAAATATTCTCCATTCTTGTAAAATTCTTGTTTATTTGTGTCGACGGTTCTAACACTCACACCAGTTCATACCACATATCGCTGTCGCTGCAGTAACGTCACGAGGGCGGCAGAAATTTTAGTTTTTAGGGTTCCGTAGCCGAATGGCAAAAAACGGAACCCTTATGGATTCGTCATGTCTGTCTGTCTGTCTGTCTGTCTGTCTGTCTGTCTGTCCGTCCGTATGTCACAGTCACTTTTTTCCGAAACTATAAGAGCTATACCATTGAAACTTGGTAAGTAGATGTATTCTGTGAACCGCATTAAGATTTTCACACAAAAATAGAAAAAAACAATAAATTTTGAGGGTTCCCCATACTTAGAACTGAAACTCAAAAATGTTTTTTTCATCAAACCCATACGTGTGGGGTATCTATGGATAGGTCTTCAAAAATGATATTGAGGTTTCTAGTATCATTTTTTTCTAAACTGAATAGTTTGCGCGAGAGACACTTCCAAAGTGGTAAAATGTGTGTCCCCCCCCCCCTGTAACTTCTAAAATAAGGGAATGATAAAACTAAAAAAAATATATGATGTATAACAAGCAAACTTCCAACGAAAATTGGTTTGAATGAGATCTAGTAAGTAGTTTTTTTTTTAATACGTCATAAATCGTTATATCGCAAAAAACATTGATCAAAGTTACAACGAACTACAAGAACTTTTATATTATGTTACCTGCTGCTACGGAACCCTTCATGGGCGAGTCCGACTCGCACTTGGCCGCTTTTTATTGATAACGGCGTTGCGCCCGCGCAACATGCTCAACTTGAGTCCTGCAACTCGATATGTGTTTTATATTTACTGATAATAAATAGCTTTTAATCTTTATCTTTTATTTATTTAGGTGTGTTTGACGTAAATAAGTCTGCAAGTTTATTTTTTGATAAATAAACGAATTTGATTGAATATTGTATATATTTTTTGACATCTACCGATTTTGGGTAGAAATATACCGAAATAAGTGGGCAACTCTACCGATTTCGCACTTTGACGTTCGAGACCACTGACACTCGGTCCAAGCCAACTTATATTATAACCGCTCATTTACACGCGCGTGTCGCAGACCGTCTCGTGGCGCGTCCGTAAGCCACGCCCCCTACGCGCGTGTGAACACCGCGTGAGCGCTCGCGCGAGCCCCTTAGGCGCGCGCCTAGAAAACCCATAGATTTAGTACTTATAGATTCTCCCATACATTTGACAGAGCGAGATCGCCAGTTATAAAATCTACGTGAAAGACAGAGAAAAAAATGTTATTTGCTGTCCCCGTCAGCGTGGCTTCTTTTTTGGCACCCAGTCGGCGCCAAATATTATGATTGTGTTACGTCACTTGGCGTATTTTTAAGATTTTTGGGACTTTTGTCAAATTCAGTGCGTTTTGAGACAATTATTAGTTTTATGAAGTTTTGTTTTACTTTAAGTAATGGTTGGTTGCTGCATCTTGGGCTCCAAAAGCCGTAGTGAGAAAAAAATTGAAGGAATATCGTTCCACCAGTATGTATGAAGAAAACGTGTTTTATTTTATTTGTAATGCTGTGAGATTGCATATCTTAATGTTTTGAAATGAGACTAAATAGATTTACACTAAGAAAATAAGATTTTATGAGACGTTTCGTATATTACTTTTAAAATAACCTCAAAGAAAAGTAAATTCAGTATTGCCTTATAAAAGGAACATAAACTACCCAAGTTTCCCATTAAAACATTTCCCATTTTAATACAAAATTGTATTGTGTGCTATTGCGTGCGCTTCAAGATGAGGTTATACTGGTGGTTATATAAATACACATTACGCCGTGATTTAATATATTTTTGCTTTTCAGTTTTCCCCACGATGAGGTAATAAAAAAAAATGGCTGGACGCAACTAGACGCCCAAATTGGATACCAAAGAAAAATTCTAGAATGTGTTCCATTCATTTTAACGATAATTCGTTTAACAAAGGAAAAAATAGAGTTCTATTAAAAGAAAATGCAGTGCCAGAATAATATATATTCTTCCAAGAAAAGAAGCAGAATCTTTCAAGTACAGAACGTTCAACCCGAGACCCTAAGTTTGGTGAGTACATCTATAATAAAATATGCTTTATTATGTTACAATACTAGTGAATGTCCTCGCTTTGCTTCGGTAAAACCCACACACCATAAATGTATGGATAATATTCTTTAAATTGACGTTACTTATTTTTAACCAATTAAAATAAAAAACAATAAATGTGCTTACAACAAAACATCAATGAAAATGGTATCTAAATCTGTTCAGCTATTCCTGAGATTAGTCAGAACAAACAAAGATATTCAGACAAAAATTCTAAAACTAATTTTTATGGGATCTATTGTGTTAGTAAATATCCTTGTAAAAGTTTTTCACTGATCTTTCATGTACAGAAATCGATCAGTCACAGTTTTATTACATGTATTGGTTACTATAAAGTATATATATGTATATACGATAATAACTGTATTCGATTCACGATTTATGGAAGTCTGCATACATTAATTCAATTTAATCGATATATAAAGCAGGTCATCTCACTATTGACAATTGTCAAATATTGCATAATTATAAATTTGGCATTAAATATTATATCTATATAAATAAAAATGAATCGCCAAATGTGTTGCTACAAAACTCAGAATGGCTTTCGCTAATTCTTTTTTATTTTGTTCGTTATTGTCAGGAGGAGATTCTTATAGAAGAAAAAACTAAAAAAGTTGTGCGGAAAATTAGAAAATTTAAGGAAACTTAATGACCATATTCTAATGTAACCTGTAGCAGCATATCTTTTTTGTTTTATAACTGTCAGTCGAGGGAGTGATATTACTATTAAAGGATTATTAATACTTAATGTGTTTACAAATTTATACACTTTATTTTTATTACTCTTTTTTTTTTCAAACAGGTCCCAGTAATATCCAAATATCAGCAGAACCTAGTTCAAGTGCTTGGAGTCAACAACAGAAAGAAAACCTTGAGTTACAGTTACAAAAAGTTGCAACCAGATCATCTATTCGACTTAAAAAAATACGGGCTTTGCGTGAATCTAAAAGAAGGCTGTTAAAGAAAACAGCATCTTTAGAAAACATATAGCAGAGTTGAAATCTAAATTACAATGCTGCCAGCATTCTGAGCACTATGCCTCATGAACGGATTTGGAAGACTCATTTCTTGAGACATTAGACAGACTCAATTAAGTTTTCTTTGGTGTAAGAATCTATTCTATAATAAAACTTAAAGGCAAATTTTCTGTACATTAAATATTTTTTTTAAATTTCGATTACTACGGGGGTACTACAATAACGTGTTAGAGTACAACAATGTATTTTTTAATTATTGTATCTTATGTTGATATTATTGTTGTTTTATTTGAAAATTATACTATTATCTAAGATCAAACGTCGTATTTATTTGGTCGCACCGTGTTTTCACTCGGCGAGTTGTTCTCCGAATATGTAAACAGGACATAAAACAACTATTTTCGGAAAGAAAACTCCGTGACTGTTCTTGCCTGCACCTCCAAAGAAAATTGGAAATTTCATCAACCTGGTAACACTACAAAATCTATTGCATAACTATTTCATATATGTATAGTATACTAACGCTGTCTCATGTGAGGCCACGCCGAGGCTGAATCTATAAGTACTATATCTATGAGAAAACCGCTCCCGACGCGTGCGACGCGAGCCCTGCGAGCACGAGACGCGCCGCGGTCTGGTCCGCGAGCGCCCTGTTCACACGCGCGCGTATGCGCGCGTCTCGCGGATTGTCTCGTGGCTCGCGCGCGCGTGTAAATGGGGTATAACAAAGTACTCTGTGGTCCAAGCGCACTCAGTTCGTATTGTGAAAACGCGGCTTTAGTTCTGTGCACAGAGACTGACAGAGACAGAACACTTATACCCTGTTCTGTGGATGTGATAGTTAAACTGAAAAGGAAAACCAGTGTTTATCTTTTTGTGGCTGGTGCTGAAAACTTCAAATTCTTTAAAACTCCGAAAAAGTCTACAATTCAATCATTATATAAAATTTATACTTGAATTGTACAAAATTAATATTACCTGTCCGTCTGTTTTTTTACAAAATTCTTAGATATTCTTGACTTTTCATAAATATATTACTTTTCACGTATCCTTTTTAAATTATACCAATGAATCCTAAAAGTCCAGAAGCCAGAAACAGAGATGATAAGCCTTTTGAAGGTCTTATCATAACAGATTCACAAGATCTAAATAAGTTGGACAGCCGAAGTCCTTGCAGTCGTTGTTTTAAATCGCGGATGTATTTTTGTTACACCTGCTTCATTCCAGTCTCGCATCTCGAGAATCGTGTTCCGCAGTGTAAAGTAAAAATACTTAACATAACCTAGTTGTAACATACATGTAATTTTTTATCTTCAAACAATTGTATGAATTAATTGCATTTATTATTATTTCAGTTGCCAATCAAAGTTGACATAATAAAACACCGACGTGAAATCGATGGTAAAAGTACAGCAGCACATGCAGCAGTTTTGGCACCTCAAGATGTGGATGTGTACACTTATCCAGACATACCAAAATATGACTCTGATGGCAGAACTGTTTTGCTTTTTCCCGGATCGCAATCTTGTTCAGTTCAAGGTTTATTCACAAACAATAAAAATAAATCTTATACAGAACAGATGTTAGCAGAACTACCATCAGGATACAATGTTGGTACTTTGAGAACAAAGTTGATTGGACATGATAATGTTATTGATGAAATATATCATGTGGAGAACTTACCTATAGATCGTCTGGTAATAATTGATAGTACTTGGAATCAAAGTCGGGGTATATATGCCGATAATAGATTACAAAGTTTACCGACAGTAGTGTTACAGAATAGAGTTTCACAATTTTGGAGACACCAAAAAGGCAGTCCTAGGTGGTACCTTTCAACTATAGAAGCATTGCATCAATTTTTATTGGAACTGCACATCTGTTCTTGGGGTTGTAGTGAACAATACAAAACATTCCTTACTTCACATTACCCCATACACAGCCCAAATGAAGATCAT
Source organism: Thymelicus acteon (assembly GCA_951805285.1). Lineage (NCBI taxonomy): Eukaryota > Metazoa > Arthropoda > Insecta > Lepidoptera > Hesperiidae > Thymelicus > Thymelicus acteon. The sequence goes on along the minus strand of OX638216.1, from coordinate 13,046,511 downwards.
CCGCAATGTAAACCATACAATGGGGAATATGATAATTTATTGTTCTTTTTTAAGTTTATGTATGAAAAACTCCATAAGTTATATAAACATGAAGATTTGCTTGCCTATAAAAGACCAATGATGTGAATGTTAAAAAAATTATCCCATGCTTCACCCAGGTAGGGGAACCTAGGTGAAATGGTTCCTAGAAACAAAATATTTCTGTCCATGTCTTAATTATATCTAACAAATGATTAGAGTGTTTACCCCACATTACAGAAGAGAATTACAATCAATAGTAGTTTCATGGTTATATAAATAAAATCAATGTTATTTTTATATCTTTAATGTATATTATAAAAAATTAAATTACAATGTCAGAGTTATAATCCGACAAGAGTTATCTATAGAAATAAGTTTAACTTTCACTACACAAATTATAAGGCTAGCCTGCTCCTTTTAACATTAATAGTGTTCTGTAATACTTTGACGAAACATTTACATTTACATAAGTAATAAAGCCTGTAAAAATAATACAGGTATAATATGCTGTGACACATTTGTATAACAAATCAATGTATCAGTATTTTATGTATTTTTATAACTCTCAACAACTCAATGTACTGAAGTACAATAAAAAAATAATGAAAGAAAATTTTTACTTTTTTTAATTGCACCTTAATATTGTCACAAGCTGTATTTTCATTTAATTTTTATATTTATTGAAAAACTAAAATATATAACATGGAAGTTGGATTTGTAGTACATTTATGTACTATTATGTCTTTGTGTTTGTAGTTTAGTTGCATATAATATGCCCAGATATTAAGACATTTTTTTGGGTTTTATTGTTTTAAATATAATAATAACTATTTTTAAATGTATATTGGTGTTAACAAATATATTATTTTTACAAAGAAATAGCATAAAACCTTTGTGTGGTTCATCTGAAATGGGCTTGGTATAGCATCTACTGTTTCTTGAGGTGAATCAAGTTGTTCAGCATAAACAATCATTGTTAGAACCATGAAGCATTTAATTTTGTCCAGAGCAGTAATGTACTGTATTCATTAAAATATAGATGTTATTCACACCAGATATACTGCATGCAAATTGAATGCATCTGTGTCATCTACAAATTGGAGAACCTACAATTTACGCAAATCCAAGACAAAAACACTACCATCACTAGCACTTGCACCCACTTTTGTTCCTCGGGAATTCCAACAAACCTCAAATATTCCTCCTGTACCTTTATAAGAGTGGACTAATCCTCCTGTTTGTGTGGACCATATGTGTACACACTTATCAAATGACCCACTTGCTAAAAATTTCCCATCTGGCGAGAAAGCAACACTATACACCGGTTCAGTATGTTTTGTTAGTGTGTGTATGCATACACCTCTTTCTACATCCCATAAACGTACTGTAGAGTCAAAAGATGCACTTGCTAAAATTAAATTCATATTGGGATTTTGCGTGCCTGGCCCGGTGGGGGACCATTTGATAGTGTAGATCTCTTTTGAGTGTGCTTGAAGGTCATGTACACATGTATCTTGCTTCATGGACCATATTTTTAAAGTCATGTCATCTGAACATGAAGCTAGTAATTGTCCTTGTGGATCCCACTTTATAGCATTTACTTCATTCTGAAGAGAAAAAAAAAGCAATTTTATATTCAAAATACTCAAGGAAGTTTGTTCTGCCACATATAATTAAAAAAAAATCTGAGCTATATTTTAAACATAAAACACTAAACAAATAAATAAAACACTTAGGAATATTCCTGTAGAGTCATACCCAAATGAGTAATTTTTGAGAAACACTGATATTGCAACACTATTAAAATACTGACACTACTTGATAATGCAATTTTTGACTATACACAAAGTACACATTAAATTATGATTTACTTGTAGTAAATTAACAGGCAAGCCACTGTGGAATAAAATTCATTAATTGGAATGAATGAATGCAGAAGTTCAGATAAACAACTTTTTTTATTTAAGTTTGTGAAAATCACGATAAAATGAGAATAATATATTGCAACGGAAACATTTCATGGTTGATGGATGCCGCTAGCTACTGGGGTGTGTAACAAAACAACAATTTATATCTCATGGAATACACAAATTGGAGTGTGACTCAACAAGAACAATTCAACATTTAATTATATCAGAAATATTCTAAATTAAATTAATCTGATATTATAATCTAGCAGAGTAACTCAAAATTAGTATTGTATAAAAAATATATATTTATAGCTATTATACTTACTGTGTGGCCTTGGAAACTCTTTATAGGTTTATCTGCATGTAGTTTGCAGACATGTATGCATTGATCAGTAGAACATGATGCAAATGAAGTGTTAGTTTGCCAATCAACATCTAGCGCTGGGGCAAGGTGGAAGGAAAATTGTTGTGTACACAATCCTGATGCAGCATCCCAAATAATTGTGGTTTTGTCAACCTGAAAATTAAATTAAAATTCCTGAATAAAATGGTAATAGTGTTGTTGTTTACTCAATGGGATAGTTTGACATCTTACTTAGTAAACTTTCCACTGCAACCTTTAATTCTTTAAGCAAATTAATCAAACAATAAATGTATTCACTTACACCTGCACTCAAAATGTAATTGCCTCTTTTATTCCATTTCAAAGCAAATATTGGTCCCTTGTGCTGACCCAGTGTTGAAGCCAAAGTTCCATCAGTCGTCCAAATTCTAGCATATCCATCATATGAACCAGTGGCTAAGAGATTACCATCACACTGAAATGAATAATAACAAGGTATAGTAAACAATTGAAAAGCATTAAATAATTCTAATATTGAAGAAATTATAATCCGAACCAATATACTGCACAATGAAGTAGTCAAAAATTTAATAATAATTATAAGATAAAGCTTACATTCCAATCTAATGATGTAACATCTTTGTTGCTAGGTACCTCGGCGCCTCCTTTCTGGATGCAATGTCTCAGCACCAACTGATTAGGAGTGGTTGCGGGATTATCAGACATATCCCAAATCCTAAAAATTTATACAGTAGATATTTTACATTGTAAATCAAACCTCAAAATTTATTTGTACCTTTCCAATGGATTAGGACAGAATGTAAACAAAGGGAAACAGCAGTACATACCTAGCAGTGCTGTCACCTGACCCACTAGCTAATAGATCAGTGCTTGGATTCCAAGCACATATAAATACTTCCGACTCATGACCTCTGAGAACTGTGGCTTTGCTTGCAGGAATTTCTATTGACTGGTCTACATCTATATTTTCTGGGGCACTGGGAGTGGCAGCCCCTCCTGTAGTGGATGCTGCAGTACATGTAGTACCCTGAAAGTATAACGAGAGAAGTAATAATCATGTCTCATTTCAATTACTATAAGGCCAGTTACTCAAATTGTCATAAAATAAACTGGCATACATCAACTCCATTTTGCTCCCCTCCAGAACCAGGTTCTTTATTCGCTTGTTTTTGAGCATTGTGAGCATTTTGTCGTGCAGCCACAGCGTCAGGTGTGACGGCATCAATTAAACTAAGACTTTCGGTCAGACGCGTCGGCGTTTCGGACTCTAAAACAGTTACAGAAATATTTATTACTGCATTAAATTTACAGCATTCGTAAAAATTATATAAGGTTCCGTAAAAATGCTATTACTTACCATCGTCACCTATTATAATTTCTGCTTCTGTGAATTGTAAACCTTTCTGCAGTATATTTAACAAAGCAGCCGGCGGTACGAGAGCCCCATTAATGTTGCTTTGAGACACATGAGACTCAATTCCAAATGTATACGCGGAGTGATGAAATCCTAAAATGTTATAACTTTTAGTTAGAAGTGAGGTACAAAACGGGATATTTTTACCAGCAAAACAAAGTAAATAACACACCCGACTCCTGTAAGTATCGATACACAAGAAAGTTCACTTCGTCGATAGAAAAACTCATTTTTCACATCGAGATAATATATACGTTTAAAAGTAATAAACCAGTGTTGTTTGTCCAAAGTAAATGAAACTTAGAATGCCTAAGTAATTGTTTTTAATGAAACAGAATTATTCAGCTAAACCAAGTTATATTTTAGAAATAAATTGAAATTGCAATTTATTATTTCCAATCTAATCACAATCCACAGTTTCTCAGTTCTCTCGCTCGCTTGCTTTACGATCACAGATAAAAATTATATTACTCTCATTATGTCATTGTTACTCTACTGCCGTGCTCTACTGTATGTACTAGTCTATGATTTATGATCACAGACCATGGATATATTACTCTAACTGGATAGATAACTTCGTAAGTGGTACCTGACGATCGATGATGTCATAAAATAGAAGGAGCATTTTTGTATTGTGTCCATGTTATCTATAGTCCCAAGATATATTGGTTTGCGATTTTTTACAATGGACACAGACTAACAGTAAAAATACTTTTTAATCCGCTATCAAAAACTTCATGTATGCACAATTGGACTCCAAGCTTCGAAGACTACCTGAAGACGAACCACGTGACGGATCGGATGAATATTTTTCTATGTTGTCCATGGACTGTGTAATTTTATTTCAATGTTGTCCATAATTCAATAGTTTAAATTCGGTCATTTTGAGGAACTTAGAATGAAATGTGTATTTTTTTTAATTTTTTTGTTAATTTTTTTTACCACTGAATAAAATATTTACCGATGGTAAACATTTTGAAGAACTTATTAAATTAGGAACCATGATCCGACTTCAAGTCTTGAGCCTTGGAGTCCAGTTGTTGTTATAAGTTTCTTGTCCGTTACCATAGAAAACAAAGTAATTCCAGTTACTTACATAATCTATCTGCATAGTAATGGTTTTCTGTGGTTCTTTATATCAAAAGCAAAACTTCAGATTCACACTGTCACTGTCAGACTGACATGTTCCGTTTCGTTTTGTTTTGTGTATTTTAATTTAAATAACTTCCAATCAAATTTGATCAAGTAAGTACTCTGTGCAAGTATCAAGGAAGCGAATCAATGTTTTTCAGAAAAGAAAATACCTACAATGGCATAGGGCCCGTATATACATATTAATCTATGCATAGGGCAATAATGGCATAATCATTTCTATAATTCCCGTTACAAAAAATAACTAATGTAATGAATGTCACGTGTAATGGTGTATCTTGTATCGGTGTAATGTAATGGTGCATACTGCCCTAAACTTATCTCAGTTTATAGAAACAATTTTACTACAGACCGCAATGGATAATTCGTCAAATAATGTACCAGCCTTACTTCAAAAATTATGTGCGATATTGTCATCTGAACCAGGTTTGTTTTGTTTTTATTTATGAAAAAACGTAGTGATTAAGTACTCTGTGTATGAAACAAAGTGTCATTGTAATCCTTGTTTATTGCCCATTTTATTTTTGGATTAAATTCAAATCATATCTTTTAAGTTATTTTTTAACTTATTACATGAATAACCTACAAGATTTTCTTTGTAATATTTTCCATAAGTTTAAAAGAGGTCTCAAATATAATATTTGAGTTGAATTGTTACATATTGACAATAAGTATATTAATGTTACCTTACCATACCTCACATTTTAGATGGTGCATATGAGCTAGCATTGTCATATTTATCATCAACCAGTGAGAAATTACGTTCAGTGCAAGATGAGAGACTTCTCTATCAGAAGATACATTCCCGGCTGGTCAATGCATCTGCCAAAGATGCTGATAAATTCAATGAATCCTATGCAAAGTTGAAGAACTCGGTAAGTTATGTTAACGAGTTACAAAATAAATATTGTGAGTACACAATGACATGTTATAGTAAAATGTGTTCGATCCATGGTGAGTTAAATTTAAAATCAAGTTATATGAAAGAAAACATTCTTCAGTTCTGACAATATTGAAGGAAGTAGTCATTGCATCATAAAAACGAATTGATTAACCAGTTCATATTATACATTCATCCTAGGGTTAAAGATAGAAAATAATCATTATCAAAATTAAAATATATTGTATACTTACCTATTATAGATGTAGCATTCTGAAAACATATCCTCAATGACCCCATTTATAATTTTATTTACTAGCTGACCTGATGAACTTCTCACTGCCTAACAATTCCCTACTCTCCCTCTCCCTGTGTTATACATATAAACTATCCTTGTGAATCACTGTCTATTGGTGAAACCTCAAACTAAGCAACAGGCTTAGTTTGAAAGATCTAACATCCCAACTCAGAGTCACTCAGTATAGAATTTATATGGTGATTCTTTATTAAGAAGCAATTAAAGTAACCACCATTAGTGACTCTGAGTTGGGATGTAAGTGTACAAACACGGGAAGTGACTTCATTTTATACTATGTAAAGATACATGTTTAATGATGACATCTCTTAAGTTAAGAGTGATTAGGGATTTTATTAACTTTGTGCACCTTACTAGCAAAGACTACATTCCCAGTTACCATCAAGTGGGATTATAGTCTTTTAAGAAAGAAACAGTGGTATCCTTTCACCTTTGTCATAAGGGGCCATCCAGAAATTACGTCACACTTTAGGGGGGAGGAGGGGGTCGATGTTGTGTAACATTGAGTGACAAGGGGTGGGAGGGGGTCCTAAATTTCGTGATGTCACATTTAAAAATCGAATATTGATACTTATTTCAGAAGTAGTGTAAAATTTCATAATATGTGACGTCACACTAGGTGGGGGAGGTCTCACAAATGTCAGCTGTGACAAGGATGGGGGGAGGGGTCAAAATTCATGAAAGTAGTGTGACCTAATTTATGGATGGCCTCTAATATATTGTTTGTTTCCAGTTTATTTTAAAGCAGAGGGTGTCTATACTGTCCCTGCTGTTGGCTCTGTCAGAGTCTCCACATAATTCAGATTCAACTCAACAGCTCTTCCCAATACCTAGTCTCGGTGTTGCTGTAAGTTTTGAATTGTTTATACCTATTTAGTTTATACTGCTTATGTTGTTTGTTGTACCTGAAAAGTAAATCATTGTCTGAAATGAAATGAAATAAGTTTTATTCGAAGTAGGTTTGTTACAAACACTTTTCGAATGTCACTCAACACCATCGCTTCTCTAAAAATAAATTAATATATTGTGTAAATATGGACTTTTATCAGGCACCTTCTTTTGGTGGTAGTATATACTTTAAGTAGGTATCTCCTCATGAAGAGCAAGCACTCTTAACTTATCAAAATATCCTGAGTACCTCAGCTTTCTTGTGAGCTAAGATGTATGCTTGAAGATACAAATAGACGTAAAGATGGTACTTTGTATAACAGCTTTCTAATTATACATATATGTAGGTTTAAAATTCATAATAATTTCAGAACTCGGCTGTTGGCTTGTCAGGAGCAACATCAAGTACTAGTAAAAGTACCATGGGCTCAGCTGGGTGGAGCAGTAATTTACCCAAGCAGCAGGCTTCATCCCAAAGTCTGCCTTCAAACAATAGCAACATGGCTATTGCTTTGCAATCAAGTGGTAAATGTTTTTTTTACAGAATTGGAATTTATGCATAGTATACAGGGTGTTACAAAACTACCCGTAAAGCCGAAAGGAGGTTAAATGGGACCTTATAACGAGTCCATTCGCAATATTTAATAACCGTAGTAACGCTGTATAACATACCTCAAAAAAATAAAAAAATATTATTATTTTCACTGATGTGCAAACTCTATTTCAGTAAAATCAAAGAGTAAACTACGCAGAATGTAACTACATTTCTACCTAATTCGCGGAACGACAAAAATTTTGATAAACCACAAACGATTTAAATTGCTATCTTCATTGCCTACGCATAATATCATATCGTAATATTCTGAGTTAAAAAGCATCGTTATTTTGCAAAAAAATGTTGGAAGAAAAACTCGAAACCGTTGTAGGATATCGATTTGAAGATTTGAAATTGACAACATATTTTTTTTCCAACTTGACATTTTTTGAAGCCAGTACTTGAGTATAATGACATCCTTGTATTGAGGTAGCAAACATTTATTAATGAAAAATAGAAAAACTATTAAAGTAGACAATTATTAGGTAAAATAGGTATTTAGGCCTTTCTATTAAATAATCTGGTTCCCTGACATGACAGCTTACTAGGGTTGACAAAATTTTTGACTTTGATGAATAATTATATTTTTTACGGGGTATTTTGTAACACGTTGTATAACATTTATTTATTATAGTAATTTGTGCATATCATATAAAATTTTGTATACTATAACTAGTATAAATTAAAAAAAAAAACTAATGATTTAATTTAATTTTATTTTATTTAAATTAAATTAGTTTAATTAATTAGATTTAAATTAATTTAAAAAAAAAACGTATGCTAACATAGCCGTGATAGTTTTCCTTGTAAATTCATCATATTATATCCTATTTTTGAGAATTTATTCACTTGTCGAACTTCAACCGTTTAGCCAGTAGCCGGGAGGGGACATTTGACTCTAACCAAAATTAGCACTTTAACGCCAAATATTTCGCAAAAGAATCCCTAAGTCCTAAAATGGTCTAAGGAGACCCATAATATTTTTGAAAGACCTTTTCAACAATACCCCACACTATGGGATACGCAACGAAAAAGAATTTCTTCCTTATGTTACTTGTTTCTTGTAATTACTAACATTAAGGGCTGAGTTGCCTGAAATAAACAATTTTTTTTGATACTTCAAACAATGGCATCTCACGGCCACCATATTTGTTTTTTTCTAATTTCACTTATCTAAGGACACTTGGGCTGTCATGACGCATCTAACAATATCTTAATTATATAAACTGGTGTAGCAGTTTAAAAGAAATGAGGTAATATATGACATATAAGATACCGCGAAAAACATAACCCTTTTTGTAAAAAACGTTCTTGTATGTATTTATTTGCTATTACTTTTCACACTCACACATTCTTCATGAACGTATAGGCGTGTCATACGAGCGCGCATGCGTCCGCGAAGCGGTGCTAGCGGCGACGGGCGTGAAGACGCGCGCGTCGAGCGGCTGGCCGCGGCCGGTGTGCGCGCTCTACGCGAGGATCGCACACTTGGGCTTCCTGCACGACCGCCTCAAGGAGTTTATTGACCCCGCTTCGGGACTCATGCCTCAAGGTTAGCCCTCTAAACATAGATTATTTACATTAAAAATATTTAGTTATGTGTTCACGTGTTACATACACATGTGTGTATTATGTATATTATGTTGAACTTTCAGGTTTAATGGGTGAAGGCTTAGTCGCGTCAATAAGAGATGAACTCACTGAATATTACCGCAGCATAGCGCTATTACAGTCACAGGTTAGTCAAACAAATTTTCTTTACTCACTTATATTTTTTTCTTATGTGACGCTTAATTTGGTGCATGCTATATCAAGTATCAATTTTATCAATATATCAATGATCGGTGCGTATTCGCCAGCAACCCTGGCCACAACTATGTTAGACCAGAAGCTTATTCTTTATTCCAAGGTATGCGAGGGGGACGGCGGGGGCGGCACGTTGCGCCGCGTGTGTGTGTGGGCGCAGGAGCCGCTGCACCGCCTCACCTGGCTCGCTAACATTGCGCATACTGTTCACCATAAAAAAGGTATAAAAATGTAGACAAAAGAATTATTATGAAAGTTACAAATTGTTTCACTAGGCGTTAGTTGAGACGAAAAAGTATAGAATAGGGGCCGTCCATTAATCACGTGACCTTTTTTAGCATTTTTTTAACCCCCCCTCCCCCTTGGTGATATGTAGTGAGGTTTAAAACTACCCCCCCCCCCTCCCCCAACATCACGTGTATTTTTAGTACCTACAAAGAATCTTACATTTTTTAGAATATTATCTTTAAATACAGGTATAAACTATAATCTTATTTTATTCTGAAATTAAGGACCATGATAAAAATGTCTAGACTAGGTTGCAAGTTGTTTTTGATTGCCATAAAAATAATGATAAACGAAGGGTGTAATCATGCGAAAATCATGTATTGTATTATTACAAGAACATATTGTACTAGTACATGAACATATTTATTGTGTATTGTCCTCGGACTACGGATTAGCAAGATTTTCTTCAATACTAATAACTGGATAAGCATCTTGCAGTACTTTTATAATACTGAGTACTTCTATCTCTCAAGAAAGTGATATGAAATTGAGTGCCGATGACCTTTTTTTAAAAGCTCGTAATGTGCTCCTCGTAAGTACTCGATACTGAGTAGTATCGATACTTTAGGGCCGATACTTTTTGGGTATCGATACCTTACCCTCGATACCGCACGAGTACTCGGTATCGATACCAGAGGCCGATACATCGAACCCTAGCGAAGTGGCGACTGCATGTCAAGCCGGGCAGTCGGTGGCGGCGCGTGAGGCCTTCGTTCGTTGCCTGGCAACGGCAACTCAAAGTCACACTACACGCTGCTTTTGTATTTAAAAATCGCGCGTTTGACGAAAAAATAAATACACGTGATATCTTACTACACCCCCCCTCCCCCTTGTGCTATTTTCGTGATTTTTGTCAAACCCCTCCCCCCCCTTTCAAGCCTCACGTGATTAATGGACGGCCCCATAGAAAAATAGTAGGTCAGGACTCATTTTGTCATACATGAATCACTCTCAAGTAGCATAAGGTGTGAACCTTCCGATTACTCCGGCTCCTCCTGTAAGTGGTGGCTGGGCTTTGTACTGACCAGTTTGCAGTATTCTTGTATGCCCTGACCTTGCTTCCCTAATCAGCCAAACTGTTGGCCATCTAAAAGTCTGTACGTACGTACTTTTTCCCTATTTTCCTAGCTTCCGTGACGTAACGTAATTTGATATGTTTTAAGGAATGCTCTGCCCGCGTTTTATAGGATAATGTGTGCCCTATATATTATTCTAGATATTTGTGATTAAGTTAACTTTGGGCTGACCGGCACCGCATCACTGACCGCTATTTTACAACTGTTCTCTCTCTCAAATCTTAATCAATTCAACCTCTTACAAATCTCTAGATGTGTGTGTGCGAATGACATAATATGTGTGCGTGCAGGTGGCGAGCTAGCGTCGTGCGTGCACCGGTTCGTGCGGCACGGCGACGAGCGCGTGGCGGCGCTGGCCCGCCGGCTGCTCACCGCGCTCACCTATCCGCTGCTGCTCATGCTCACCCGGTGGCTGCTGCACGGTGAGGGCACTTCTTGTTTCTTGGTCGGCAAACTATCTATACAAATAAATAAAATTGGAGTGTCTGTTTGTAATATTAAAATAACCGCTTTTTACTAAGTGCATTTGGATGTATACACGGTACATATACCAAAACATTTTATACGATTTTTGTCTGTCTGTCTGTTTGTTCCGGCTAATCTTTGAAATGGCTGGATCAATTTTGACGGGACTTTCACTGGCAGAAAGCTGATGTAACAAGGAGTAACTTAGGCTACTTTTATTTTAGAAAAAAAAATAGGCGATACGAAGTTTGCCGGGTCAGCTAGTCGATGATAAAGTGCTTACGCTGAACCTACTGTTGCATGCAGTGTAGCACTATGCGAGTTTACAAAAGTATACAATGATAAATGTTTAGGATAAAGGTGATCAATTAATTTACACAACTGATCAGTAAAGTAACTTATTCTGACTTCAACATTGGTAACGTAAAACTATGCACCCTATTCTATTACCAAACACCACCGTGCTCCAGTAACGACTGGCGAATATCGCTTCGCGCTTGCAGTTACAGGAAACTGCATTGTATGCAACTTACTGATACAGATGAATTATTAATTATTATTTTTTCATTTTGCAGGTGAAATCGATGATCCTTTTAATGAATTTTTTATTGAGAGCCGCAGCGGCGTGCCCATCGATCGCATGTGGCACGACAAATATAGAGTGAGGTGAGACCTACTATTAAATAAAGTTTAAGTTGTAAACCCGTAAAAAACAGAATTTTAATTTTGAAGTGAGTTATAGTGGCCTATTGCATGAGTTACTGAGGGATAATGACAATATTATAAAAAAGAAATAAGTACCAAATTAAATACTGGTCGTGTATAATATGTATGCTGAGTACCGAGTGTAGAGTATTCAACGGGGTTCGTCCTGTACATGTACGAGTAGTATAACCATCGTAACTTTGTGTTGTAAAGGTGTAGCAATTTGAGCGATTCTAAAATCAAACTATAAAAAAGTTTGTAACGATAATGTTTTCATTTACAAATATCCACTGCAGCACGAAAGGCAAGACAAGTAATATTTGATGTATCGACAAACAACGAACGATAAATAAAGATCTCATCAAAAACATAAATGTGAAATGAGAGCCAATTAAAAAAAAAGAATTGAGATCTAAATGGGTGCCAAGTTCTGTGTAGAAAAGCCTAAAATTTTAGTCACAAGAACATGTACATACATACATACATACATGCACATATGTATTTCGCAAGTCTCAATAAATGAGCCAAATTTGACAGGTGTATGTGGAATAGTTTTTGAGTCATAATGGGGTCAAAAGTGGCTCCAAATGGTTCGAGTAATATTACACACGATGCTGCGTGCCAGTTCTGTTAGCTTAAATTTGGCTTGACACGCTACCGCGTGTCTAGATGAGCAATGTAACGCTCACGGCCGCATAGAATATCAAAAGGTGTGAAAACCCCCACACAAAATCTGAATGCGGTCGTTTCCGTCAGGAGGGTATGGTGCCGACTGCAGCTGCACAACACACCGCGTTTTTTGTCACAATATTATATTATAAGTCATAACGCTAGTTGTATGTGGTATCTACTGTAAATTCTGACGGAATAAACATGCTTTCTTTCTCTTTCTTCCTGTAAACGTGTAAGGGAGTGGATGGTGCCGTCGTTCATGCGGCGCGAGGAGGCGGCGCAGATCCTGGCGACGGGCAAGAGCGTGGTGTTCATGCGCGAGGCGTGCGCCGACGAGCCCGACCCCGCCGACCACGCGCACCATCTGCACGACCTACTCAACCCGCAGGCTGGTCCGTACTCATATTGGTTTTTTGAGCCCAAAACGCTTGAACGTTTTGTTTTTTAAATGCAATAGTACAACACCCAGCATATTAATAGATTAAAAAAAATCCCAAAGTTGAAGTGAACTTTGTTGATAAAAATCAGAAATCTAATTAAAAAAAAATGGAGTGTTAGTTATTAATCACGTATAGGGACATGAAGCGTTTTATTGAGAAACATTGAGCCTCGAATTAGTGTACGAACTATGACATATTTACTTTTTTAGTTTTTCTTTGTTTCTCATTTTTTAGGCTGAATAATGGTCAGAACTAAAAGAAACCTTTAACTAAGCGCTATCACCGTCTATTACTGTATTTTAAGAAGCTTGCCTTCTTGGATTTCAGTAACGGTAGTTGTTTTATTGGTTTCCATCACACATTTTATTTCCCTCTCAAACGTTGTCGTTGTCACTGCGAGCAGGATTTGTATAAAACTGACTTTATCTGAAATTTTATTGACAGTCCGGTAACGGTTAACGATTAACTGTACTGAGCATAGATCATTCTAATTTTGAAGCGTTTTTGTGTGAATAATTTTCATAGAAAAATTATAGGATAGGATAGGGTTGATCACTGTACGCTGTGTTTACCAATAGTGTTGATTAGTGTCCGCTATGTGTGCGATAGGTACCGGCGACGAGGGCGGCGCGGGCGCGTGGTGGGCGGCGGCGGGGCTGCGCGAGGCGGTGGCGGCGGCGCACCGCGCGGCGTCGCGGCGGCTGCTGGCGGCGCTGGCGCAGCACCACCACCTGCTCGACCACCTGGCCGCGCACCGCCGGTACCTGCTGCTCGCGCAGGGGGACTTCGTGCACCATCTCATGACGCTGTTGCAGTACGGATAACATGTTTCTCTTTTATTTTAATAGGTTTCAAAAGGATCTCAATTCTGTTGGTTGTTTTTTGCTTCAGAACTCTGTCATTTCTGAACCAATTTGAAAATGTTTTTTTAATTGAAAGAATATACTTCCAGATTGGTCCCATATTTATCTAAAATCAGATCTAATGATAGGATCCTTGAACAATTAAGAGAACTCCTGAAATATTATACGTTTACATAATTATGGTGATTTAGATGAATAACGCGAATCTTCCCTGAATCCCACTAACACTAACATAATATCCGGCTAATAAGTAACCAGGATACAATTAAATTTTAACTATAAATAGTGACGGTAGACATGTAAACTCGTGTTGTCGCCTGTAGGGAGGAGTTGAACAAGCCGGCGTCGTCGCTGTACGTGCACAACCTGACGTGCACGCTGGAGGCGGCCGTGCGCGCCACCAACGCGCAGTTCGAGCCGCCGCACGTGCTCGCCCGCCTGCACGTCAACCTCTACCCCAACTGTACGTGGCTCACTTGCTTAATTTTATGTGTGTGCGTGTATGTGTGTATGTGGGTGTGAACGGGGGATGTTTATTGTCTTGTCTTGCCTGTAAATAAATAAACGGTGAAAACTTATTGTGTCTCAACGCTGTAACCTGCATTAGGTTAAATATGTTATGTTATAAGGTATTAATTAGCCTCATTAATTTCTTATGCGCTAAAATATAGGATTCATATGTGACTTTGAAACGCTTGAACAGATCTTTATAAATGGTTGCTAAGATCCGTCTCAGTCACGTCAATTAAAAAAAAAAACTGTTTCTTAATCGGTCCATTCATTTAAGAGCTATGATGCCACGAAAAGACAATCACACACAGACAGACAACAACTCTCTTTTTGCGTCGAGGCAAGCCTGGCGCACTCCGCACTTTTGGTATGATGTTACAAGTACGTGCAGAGTTCGACGTGTCTGACTAATTTCATAAGGGATGCCACGCGCTGCCACACATGTCATCACAAAAAAGAAAAGAACCCTGACGTTGTCAGAAAGGATAAGAGTTATGATTAGAAAGAGAGGGAACGTCTACATGTCAACGTCTGTTGACGATTAGCGCTGTGCGACCTGAATAACACTTTATTGTGTTGGAGCAAGAGTCGCTATTTATTTAAATGATTTTGCGGAGTGACTCTTCTGTACAAGTAGGGACTATTAAGTATTCTATGGTCGGGGGTTAAAAATAAATCGTTGTGCAGGCGACGGTCGCGAGGACAGCGGGTGGGACGTGTTCGCGCTGCAGTACCGCGTGGACGGCCCGCTCGGCACGCTGTTCCCGGCCACGTGCGCGGCGCGGTACCGCGCGCTCTTCACGCAGCTGTGGCGCGTCAAGCGCATCGAGTACAGCCTGCACGACGCGTGGCGCGAGCACACGATATTACACAAGCAGCTCAAGTACATGCCCGGTGAGTGCTTGTTCGATATTTTGGTGTGTTTGTGTATCGATAGTTTCATACTTGTATTTTAATGTTTCGTGGGTTTAAGATTATTTAAGTTTTTTAATGTATCCATTTTATTGCTTTTATGTGAAATGAATTGTAAACCAAAACAATTAGTAGCAAAATAATTTTATTTTAGACCATTTATTTATCTTCACTGTACAGAAGCTAGTTTAAAACACTTCTGCTCAATTCTCTTTAAACGTTTCAACTTTATTTTTCATTTTCAAATAATAAGTGGGGTTGGCTATAGATCTAAGGTACTCGATTTTGATAGTGGTGTGAGTTAAGAGATGTAGTCAGGGTTTAGTGTGAATGTTTAATTCCAGGAGATGCGTTTTGAATTAATTACAAAAAAACTAAGTTCAACAAAAATCGTTGATGGAAGACAAAGACCAGATGGTATTCCAGCTTACTCCAGTTATCTAGTATTTTGCCCACTAACGGCCGGTCTCAATAATGTACTAACAGATGGAAGACTGTGGATAGGGCTACCATTAGTATGTTATCTGTCATATTTGTCAATTTTTGCGCCTGAAAAATTGACAAGAATGACAGATAACATACTAATGGTAGCCCTATCCACAGTCTTCCATCTGTTAGTACATTATTGAGACCGGCCGTAAGTGCATTTGGATGTATACACGGTACATATACCAAAACAACATTTTTTACATTTTTTGTTTGTCTGTCGGTCTGTCTGCCTATTTATCTGTCTGTCTATTTGTTTCGGCTAATCTCTGAAATGGCTGGGCCGATTTTGACGGGACTTTCACTGGCAGATAGCTGATGTAACAAGGAGTAACTTAGGCTACTTTTATTTTAGAAAAAAATAGTTTGTTAGGTGATTCGAAGTTCGCCGGGTCAGCTAGTGTCATAATAAAACAATAATATAAATAACAATAATAATCAGGGCGAGCGAAGCGAGCCCTAAATAATAGTCGACAATCCATACAATTTTCTATCCCTTTTATGGAGAAACTATTGCACTTACAGGTTTGAGTTTTGACATAGTAATTTCTATTCATGTCTAGATGTGTTATCTATCATTAAAATATTATTTTATCCATTTAAAAAAAAAAAAAATTTTTTCAATAATTGAGTTGTTTCCTAAATTTTTTTTTTGTTTTAAATGGAAAGTTCATATACAAGTTTTATAACAAAGTTATTTTAGTTTTTTTTATTCGCTATAATTTAAAAGTTACATCAAATCAAAAATACGTTTTTGAATCCAGTACCGAAAACACGCCGACAATTCCCGAATAGACCCGAGCGCGCGTGTGACGTCACTTTGTTAATTGCTATTCATTGCAGCATATAGCTGATACTGTGATTTGACTTTTAACTGATAAAATCTTGATATTATCGTCAATAATTATATTGATAAATATATTAAAAATGCTAAACCTTAAAAGTTATCGTGCTTGTTTTGTACCATTAAGTGGGAATACTACAAAAAAAAACACCCCAAAGATAGTGTTAAAGGTGTACCTGTGACCTTTTCGGTTTTCCCGAGGAGTAAGAGGTAAAATTTTAGTTTTCGTTCATAGATTCGTTTTTAGAGTTCCGAAGTAAAATCGGAATCCTTATAGTTTCGTCATGTCCGTCCGTCTGTCCGTCAGTCTGTCCGTCTGTCCGTCTGTCCGTCTGTCCGAAGCAAAGCGCCCAGACCCTTAGTGCTAGAAAGCTGTAATTTGGCATGGACCATTTTTGGAATTAGGGGTCCGTTTGCAAAATGTTCGGCTTTAAAGTGCTAATTTTGGTTACAGTCAAGTGTCCCCCCCAACTGTTGACTAAACGGTTGGAGTTAGACAAGTGAAAAAATTCTCAAAAATATATTCAAACCATCTCGCAGCATCCACCTCGCATCGAATCGAACCCAGGACCCTTGACTTAGCGATCTGGAGTGGTAACGATTCGCCACACGATTCGTGATCATTGACCAACTTGGCGTATTTCGGAGACAAAAAAAATTATATATTGTACCAGTTTAATGTACAAAGCGCGTACAGACCCATACCACCGCAGTAGGTTTCCCTGTGTCGCGGGTGGCATGGTCAACACAAATAACACGTCACTATAACACCCAAGACCCGAGTACAAATAATTATTTGTCACATTTTATTAGATATGGCCGGGAATTTAACCTGGGACCCTCACTTCGCAGGCTGAATCGAATCGCTATCGACTAGGCTATAGGGTCATCATATGTACGTACCTACTACTAGCATAGAATTTCTGTAGTATTGCATTGTGCATTTTTTTATTAATCACATTCTTCACTTCTCTCAGGATCCATATGTGAAATTTAGGTAGACGAAGTCGCGGGTAGAAGCTAGTTGTATGATAAATGAAATATAATTTTATCATACAACCCTGATTTATACCCCTAACACCCTGCCCTGATTTCTCCCAGACACGATTTACCAGTAAACAGTGTAACCTTAGGTATCAAAATTTATTTAGTGTGTACAATCAGTAGAGAGTTTTATTATAATATTTAATGAAGAATAAATCATTTAACATTTAAATTTACAATAAAATTACGTGTTATGAATATCTTTTTGCACTAAATTCCGGATATTTTTACTCAATTCACGTAGAAGCTTCTAACACTGTGTAATTGCTTTAACAAAATGACGTCACTAACATGGCGACCAAATCTGGCGCGTTTGTAGTCACGTGATTCTTTTTGAACTTTTATCACTTTTGAATTCATTATTATTAATATTAAAAATAGTTTTTAAGCGTTTTTAACAATGCCAATTAATATAATTTGTGTTAAAGATTTAAAATACATTAAAAAATATATATTTTTTTTTTAAATGAACAACTCAATTCGATTTTTATTGCTTACTAACGCCATCTATGGACAAGTAGAACTAAAAAAATACTCAATGTAACTTCCCACGGAATACAGATACAAGGAAATAATATAATTAATGATCAAAAAGCTACTTTAGTTCTATTGCAATAAGGTTCATTTTATGTTTTAAATGATATTGCTATTCGTCTATTGTTTTCCAGAACAGTCAGAACACTTTCTGCGACTCGGGCAGGGATGAGCTACTTTATCGATATCGTAGTTTTGTAATTTTATTTACCATGTAATGTTATACGACCAAGACACGACTGATAAGGTTAAAATGGCTATTTATAGAGAAAATATCTTCGCAAATAACCTATAATTCATACATTTAAGTTAATGCCAGTTGGCAATCTTTAACAGTCAACTTGGTCTATACATTATCATGAATAATGAATTATTTGAATATTATTATTTATTTATTTTTACATAAGATAAGTTAGTGCTTGACAAAATCCTACCTGATGGTAAGTGGCGATTATATTTTTTCGCCCGCTGCAGCGCTGTTCCTTAACTTTGTCGATCGCTTAGGATCGACGCAAGGTCGCAAGCCGCCG
Organism: Thymelicus acteon; assembly: GCA_951805285.1. NCBI lineage: Eukaryota > Metazoa > Arthropoda > Insecta > Lepidoptera > Hesperiidae > Thymelicus > Thymelicus acteon. The sequence goes on along the minus strand of OX638216.1, from coordinate 13,027,796 downwards.
GGCTCAGATCAATAAAAATAGGTAGATAACTCACCGCCTTACATTTGAGTGAGGAAGAAAAATACCATGCCGATTGACGTCATCCCTGTATTTACAAGGAACCACGCCCATCCATACGTCAAAAACCATGCCGATTTCTGCCAGTAAGTTCTGGAACGTCGTACTATAACTTACACGAAAAAATGCCATCCTGTGTAGTGAAGTCATGCAAAAACAATTCAACATCAAATAAAAAGTCCGGAGGAATAACATTTCACTTGTAAATGCACTTTTAACTATATTTTTAAACACTTATCGAACACATTAAAAGGTTATAATTGACAAAAGTGTCAGTTGACGTAACAGATCAGTGTTGCCAGTATATTCCTATTTCGAACTGCCTGAAATGTAGGGAAATAATTGCAAGTATAAGTGGGGCAAATATGTCAAGTATTATTAAGTAAAATTTGTTTTGTTTTATATGAAATTTTAAATAAACATGTTACAATAAATAATTTTTTGAATAAATAATATTAATATAATATTTGTTTTTTGTCGTTATTATATGTATGTTTCCGAAAAAATGACTTGTTATGAGAAGAGTGACGCCACATATTATGTATTATGAAATTTTACACCTAGAAATTATAAAATCAAAACATCAGTTCCGAAATAAGTTTTATTTCCAATAATTGTTTTTTTTAATATTTACCTATACATACCAATTATTCGATTTTGAAATGTGACGTCACGATATTTAGGACACCCCCCCCCCCCCCCTCCGTTATTTTTTCTATTAGGCATACTTGCGATAGAGTAACTTTGTATCTGGGGGCACGGCAGTGCCCCCGCCAAGTCGAGCAAAAAAGCGGCACGGCCGTACCATCCTTTTCTCGAAGCAATTCAGGCCATTTTCGACCCCCTATAACTTCGTTGTGGATAAAGCTAAAAGCCTGAATTTTTAGTAACCAAGCAGGCATTGTATAAACACGGTATATTTCAAATTTCATTCAATTTGAACCAGTAGTTTAAGAATTATAACTAGTCAAAGTTTCTTAATTTCGTCACTCACTGACTGACTGACCGATCATCAAAACTCTAAGGCACTTCTAGCAGACATAGAAGCTTCAAATTTGGAACACAATTAGTGTTTAGTGTATAGATCAAGGGAAAACTAAAATATTTTGCAATTTCGGTCCAGTTTTCTAGATACATCAACTGCATAAATAACTTTGTAATCCCATATAAATATATAGGATTACAAAGTTACATTTGCAGTTAATGAATTATTGTACCTGTATAACAAAGTAACATTTGCAGTGAATGAATCAGTGTACCTGTATATAATATAATGGAGTAATAGGTGTAGGTATGTACCTAGATATAATTATGTTCAAAGGTAACTTGTAAAAGGAAAAAAAGTAGAACTATCTACAAAAAGAAATGAGATGCCATCAAAAACAAAACTTGTAAAAAAAACCAAGTCTCGCAACTCAGTTCTTCTACCGTAAAAAGTTGTGAGATCCATGTAATACCAAGTCGGTTAATTTATTCAGTTCCTACTTAAGGGTCCTTCTGTCTTAAGTTGTTACGTAATTAGCTAACCTAACAAGTAACAACATCTTATAGTGAACATATTATCAATATTAAAAATCTTTTATGTTTTAAATAAATAGATTGACTTGGCAATCGCACTAAACAATCAAATTTAATACAATATGTAGGTATTACTTGTGAGGTACATTGTGTTTTCATGCGATGGTCAAGTCGATCTATTTATTTAAAATATAAAAGATTTTTAATATTGATAATATGGTCACTATAAGATGTTGTTACTTGTTAGGTTAGCTAATTACGTAACAACTTAAGACAGAAGGACCCTTAAGTAGGAACTGAATAAATTAACCGACTTGGTATTACATGGATCTCACAACTTTTTACGGTAGAAGAACTGAGTTGCGAGACTTGGTTTTTTTTACAAGTTTTGTTTTTGATGGCATATGGCACTTGCCGAACCACGACAAGCAGTCACCGACTACAAACCTTAACAAACTCTTCTATTAAAATCCGTTTTTGTGTGAGTAGAAACAAGTTAGAATGAACTAAAAAAGTAAAAACACCAAAAATCGCAACGGTTGATCGACGCGAACATAACCTGACCCGCCGTGAATAAGTGTACAAATCTGATTAGGTAATTTTTAACAGATAGCTACCTTAATTTGGAATGGGGGATGTGATGGAGGGGTACGGGAGGATGTAGGAAACCCCTCCACAAATTTTTTCGTGCCGGAGACGCGTAGTTTCGTTTATATTGCATTTTGAAATTCTATTTTTGATAGCACTCAACCGTCTAAATCACGAAAGGTAAACGTCGGTAATGTAAGAAAAGGAAGGAATTTGTTAGGAATTCGACCCTGAATGCTATGATACCACACTCAATCCTCCGCGACGTACGTAATTTCAAAAAATTTGAAAAACAATGCGCATGATGACAGATTTTGAAATACTGTTCTATTTTATTAAGAAATATATTATAATTACAACGTACATATATCATATTTCCGCAAAAAAAATAAGGTTTAGTATAAAATAAATACATTTCAATTTATAAGTTGATAATTCGCACCAAAACGCTTCAAAGTGTCATGGCGTCGCTTGTGCAGTCACGTCTCAGGAAAATAATAGACAAGACGTCATTATCAGTATGGTCATATTCGTTTGTTTATAGAAGCGTGGCGTAATTCGCGCTGATTGAGCCTGATTGGCGTTCAAGATAACATGGCGGCTTGCCGTATTTTGTAGTTTTGTTTTATCAAAAATATTGTTAATCTCGCCTTTATGGGGAGCCTGCGGTAACACAATACTGAATCTCAGAGATCTGAGAAGTAGTTTTTGAGTAACTTAAAGTAAGTAACTTTAAAGTCGGTTATTTTTTGTTAGTAAAATTTAGATTATTGCATAATGTTTCTATGTGATTTTAAAAAAGGGATTTAATATATTTCGGCGTGTCTCCGCGCGCAAAAATTACATCAGGATAAACCATAAACAAACACCTGGGTAAGCCCAACACACAACATCAAGAAAAATTCAGGTAGCACTCGGTAAAAGTCACTTCTCGGATAAACTTTAACAGTTAGCTACCTGAATTTGGAGTGGGGGGTGTGATGGAGGGGTGCGGGGGGATGCAGGGAACCCTCCTCACAAATTTTTTCGTGCCGGAGATGCGTAGTTTCGTTTTTATTGAATTTTGAAATTCTATCTTTGATATATCACATACCACTAACGGCCGGTCTCAATAATGTACTAACAGTTATAAAAATGTAGATAAGGCTACCATTAATACGTCATCTGTCATATTTGTCAATTTTTGCGTCTCAATAACCTTCAGTGGATCGAAAATATCTATCGATGACATTGATCTACCGTTCGGAGGGCCAAGTCATACCGTAGGTATGTTAGTCCATACAAAAATAAATACTTGCGTCTCAATAACGCTTTGACAGCTAACTGTCTGTAATAAAAGTTACCAACTATCGGAAATTTTCACATCGCTCGATTTCGACGGATAATTGGTAGATTTCTCATATAGTAAAGAAAATTTATCAAAACATATTATTTCAAAACAGATATTAATCAGTGATGAATGATAATGAATTTTGTGAAGCCTGCTTACTTGATTCCGCCTTTTTTATACGGTACCAAGATCGCCGAAATTGTCCTCGTATAAAATATATGACTACATATTATTATGACTGAATTGTGTGAATCCAATTTTGTTTATAACTACCTAGATTCAGATTAAACAATCCATAATCTAAATTTTACTAACAAAAAATAACCGACTTCAAAATTACTCAAAAACTACTTGTCAGATCTCGTTCTTTATGTGGGACCACATGACAAGCACCAGCTTTCGACTAAAAAAGAATCATCAAAATCGGTTCGCCCAGTCCAAAGTTCATAGGTAACAAACATAAAAAAATACAGTCGAATTGAGAATCTCCTCCTTTTTAGGGTTCCGTAGCCGAATGGCAAAAAACGGAACCCTTATAGATTCGTCATGTCTGTCTGTCTGTCTGTCTGTCTGTCTGTCTGTCTGTCCGTCCGTATGTCACAGCCACTTTTTACCGAAACTATAAGAGCTATACTGTTGAAACTTGGTGAGTAGATGTATTCTGTGAACCGCATTAAGATTTTCACACAATAATAGAAAAAAACACTAAATTTTGGGGGTTCCCCATACTTAGAACTGAAACTCAAAAATGTTTTTTTCATCAAACCCATACGTGTGGGGTATCTATGGATAGGTCTTCAAAAATGATATTGAGGTTTCATTTTTTTCTAAACTGAATAGTTTGCGCGAGAGACACTTCCAAAGTGGTAAAATGTGTCCCCCCCCCCCTGTAACTTCTAAAATAAGAGAATGATAAAACTAAAAAAAATATATGATGTACATTACCATGGAAACTTCCAACGAAAATTGGTTTGAATGATATTTAGTAAGTAGTTTTTTTTAATACGTCATAAATCGTAAACCGCAAAAAACATTGATCAAAGTTACAACGAACTACAAGAACTTTTATATTATGTTACTTGCTGCTACGGAACCCTTCATGAGCGAGTCCGACTCGCACTTGACCGCTTTTTTGAAGTCGGTTAAAAACGGCAGTGAATGAGAATTGATAACAATTCCTATCTTTAAAGTTTTAGGTAAGTAGGTATTTTAATAAAACAAGAACACTAAGCTTTTTAAGTTAGATTTATTTTGAAATTATAACAAAAACATTTCGCCTTTTCAGAAATAATGATGTATCCCTGCTACCTCAATAGCTATTGGCTACTATTTTGGCCTTATGAAGAAAGGTACTTCATCTTTTATGAAGGGTCTGGACTTCATCTGAAAAAAACTTCCTTTAGTACATTTGGCAACATTTTTTTGTTTAAAAGCAAAAACCTCTCGCAATGTGAGGGGTATTAGGCCATAGTCTACCACGCTGGCCAAGTGCAGATTGGTAGACTTCAAACACCTTTAAGAACTTTATGGAGAACTCTCCGGTGTGTAGGTTTCCTCGCGATGTTCATTGTTTTCCTTCACCGAAGCTAGTGATACTTAACTTCTAATACGCACATAATATTTGAAAATTAGCGTGCCAGGATTTGAACTCGGGCCCCGGACATGTGGGAATAAACACTTCATTCGGGAGACCAACGTTCTAACCGCTAGGCTATCACTGCTACAATTACAACAATTTACAATTACTACATTTTTTTGTTTACTAAACATAATAATAAATTTTATTTTATTAACAAATAAAGTCTATACTCACGGTAATTGTTGAGCTATGTGTTTCATTATATAATCCTAGTTTATTCATAAAACTAATTAATATTAAGTACTAAAATTATGAGAAAATACACGTTGTTTATATTTTGAGCAACCAAGCGACATAAACGAATGTCAAATGACAATAACATGTCATCGTCGTCCGGGTTACCCATGATAAACGTCAAATGCTGCGTTTTGTTACTAGTAAAGCATTGTTCCAGGTTACACATAACATTATTTTATTAACTTCATCCGCGAAATTCACAGTACATTTGGAACAAATTATCATTTTAATATTAAAATGAAATAAGTTTACAATCAAAAACACTGAGGTCCTTTTTATGATAAAAAGTATAAAAAAAGTATAAAAGTATAAAAAAAATATTGTTATGCGAAAACGAAATTTTCAGAGGGACTTAAAAACCAGAGGCAGAAATGTCACTGAAATATTATCTACCGATGATCTTACTTTTTTTTGCTTACTTTTGATTTGTGAGACGGCAGTTAGCGGGAGATCAATGTTTACTTTTTATCTCTGATACGTACCAGAGTTCCACTGACAGTATAATATTGAGACCGGCCGTTAACCGTCTAACGGCCGGTCTCAATATTATACTGTCAGTTGAGCTCTGGTACATAACAGAGATAAAAAGTAAAGATTGATCTCCCGGCAACTGCCGTCTCTCAAATCAAAAGTAAGCAAACAAAAGTAAGATCATCGGTAGATAATATTTCAGTGACATTTCTGCCTCTGGTTTTTACGTCCCTCTCAAAATTTCGTTTTCGCATAACAATATATTTTTTTATACTTTTTTATACTTTTTATTATAAAAAGGAACTCAGTGTTTTTGATTATAAACTTATTTCATTTTAATATTAAAATGATAATTTGTTCCAAATGTATTGTGAATTTCGCGGATGAAGTTATTAAAATAATGATAAATGTAACCTGGAACAATGCTTCAGTAATAACAAAACGCAGCATTTGACGTTTAGTACTGACAGGTTTCCTAGACAACGATGACCTGTTATTGTCATTTGACATTCATTTATGTCGTTTGGTTACCCAAAATATAAACAACGTGTATGTTCTCATAATTTTAGCAATATTAATTAGTTTTATAAATTAATGAAACACAGTTCAACAATTACCGTGAGTATAGACTTTATTTGTTAATAAAATAAAATAAAATATATTATTATTATGTTTAGTAAACAAAAATTTGTAGTAATTGTAAATTGTTGTAATTGTAGCAGTGATAGCCTAGCAGTTAGAACGTTGGTCTCCCGAACGAAGCGTTTATTCCCACTTGTCCGGGGCCCGAGTTCAAATCCTGGCACGCACCTATAATTTTCAAATATTATGTGCGTATTAGAAGTTAATTATCACTAGCTTCGGTGAAGGAAAACAATAAACATCGTAAGGAAACCTGCACACCGGAGAGTTCTCCATAAAGTTCTTAAAGGTGGTTGAAGTCTACCAATCTGCACTTGGCCAGCGTGGTAGAATATGGCCTAACACCCCTCACATTGTGAGAAGAGACCCGGAACCCAGCAGTGGGACTGTTATGGGTTGTTGCTTTTTTTTTTGCTTTTAAACAAAAAAATTGTTGCCAAATGTACTAAAGGAAGTTTCTTTTCAGATGAAGTCCAGACCTTTCACAAAAGATGAAGTACATAAGGCCAATAGCTATTGATGTAGCAGGGATACACCATTATTTCTGAAAAGGCGAAATGTTTTTGTTATAATTTCAAAATATATCTAACTTAAAAAGCTTAGTGTTCTTGTTTTATTAAAATACGTACCTACTTACCTAAAACTTTAAAGATAGGAATTGTCCTCAATTCTCATTCACTGCCGTTTTTAACCGACTTCAAAAAAAGGAGGAGGTTCTCAATTCGACTGTATTTTTTTTTATGTTTGTTACCTCAGAACTTTCGACTGGGTGAACCGATTTTGATGATTGTTTTTTTAAACGAAAGCTGGTGCTTGTCATGTGGTCCCACTTAAATTTGAATGAGATCTGATAAGTAGTTTTTCAGTAATTTTGAAGTCGGTTATTTTTTGGTAGTAAAATTTAGATTATGTTTAATCTGAATATAGGTATATAAACAAAATTGGATTCACACAATTCAATCATATATTTTATACGAGGATAATTTCGACGATCTTGGTACCGTATTAAAAAAGGCGGAATCAAATACACAGGCTTCATAAAATTCATTATCACTCATCATCACTGATTAATAAATTCATGATTTTTTCATAAATTTTCTTTACAATACGAGAAATCTACCAATTATCCGTCGAAATCGAGCGACATAAAAAACTCCGATAATTGGTAACTTCTATTACCAACAGTTAGCTGTCAAAGCGTTATTGAGACGCAAGTATTTATTTTTGTATGGACCAACATACCTACGGTATGACTTGGCCCTCCGAACGGTAGATCAATGTCATCGGTAGATATTTTCTATCCACCGAAGGTTATTGAGACGCAAAAATTGACAAATATGACAGATAACATACTAATGGTAACTTTATCTACAGTTTTTTAAATGTTAGTACATTATTGAGACCGGCCGTAAATCACGAAAGCCAAACGTCGGTAAAAAATTAAAATTGTTATCTTGGAAAGAGCATAATATTTAAATCTGTAAAGATACTAACTTTCAACACTCCCGGAAAACCTTTCCAGGTAAAACTAACAAATGACTGAACTATGTAATTTATTAATAACTAGTATAGCATAAATTGTTGTAGAACTTATCATTGTCATTAAGCAGCGCCGAATTAATTGCCCAGTATATCTGCCGTAGTCCGTGTAAGTACTAGAGAGTGCTGGACTACATTTACATTTTATTAGTATTTTTACCACAAAATGATATTGTATTGTAGGATGTACCAGTTCAGCCAAATGAGGCTATAGACAGCAACCCCGTTGCAATACCGACTATTTCTTCCATATTATAAGCTCTAGTAAGCTCAAGATAGTAATAATTACCTATACTTGGTTTTATATCACATGTTCAGCTTTTTTTTAATTAATAAAGAATTATTACAGGACATAGTTACAAGCTTCACCTAGTGAAATGATCGATTATTTCTGCAACCCAAAACCGAGTACATCTTTTATTGCAGTAAATATTTTTGCAGTGCATATTTTATGGTATATTTGTTTAATATAACCATATTCTCCATATTCTAAAGAAGTTTTTAACCCCAAGATTGAAACACAAACGAAGTAAGCGAAACAGGACATCCGTTTAGGAAAAAAATTCAAGGTTTTGCACGCATTTCCATATACTTTTTAAAAAACCAACATACTAAAACAAAAATGCGAATTCATGTAGGGAGATTTAACTGACTTGGCAAATTTGGCAACATTTTATTTACGTACACATGATCATTTACGCACACATGGTTACGCGAAAACTTTCCTCACTTTTTTGTTCGGAGTGCATGATCTACCTATTTATTGATCTGAGCCGCCGGGCTATGAGCGTTTCGAAGCTAGGAAATATAATTCCACCAAAATAAGTTGAGCTACATTGAAATTTCACTTATCCACATGCAATTTAAGTATATTTTATCTTCGTCGCTTAAAAACGACCAGGCATGGTATTTCGTGACTGTTTACTTAGCTAACCTTGATAAAAATTGCTACGGTCACGTCTTCGCCCTGTACCGTTTGTCTTCGCCTTGTAAGCTTTAAAAGTTTTAAGCATGTTTTTACATAGACAGCACAAGAACAAGAAGTTTAAGTACCATCATTACGGTAGTACAGCCTTGTAGTGTAGGTACCAGTTTCGATATAAATATCGATAATTGTCGATAACGCGGTAAAAGAACCACGCACATCTCTAAGCCTAAACCCATAAAAGTAAGAAGCAGGATGATGTTGATAACCAACAATATAACTTACCACTATATCCCTAAGGTTCAATATATAGATTCTAGTCACGACATCTAGCGTTCAGGAGACGGAATTATTTGCTAGATGGCAGATTATAACCGACTTCAAAGTTACTCAAAAACTACTTATCAGATCTCGTTCAAATTTATGTGGGACCACATGACACGTACCTGCTTTCGATTAAAAAAAGAATCATTAAAATCGGTTCGCCCAGTCCAAAGTTCTGAGGTAACAAACATAAAAAAATACAGTCGAATTGAGAACCTCCTCCTTTTTTTGAAGTCGGTTAAAAAATAAAATAAACCATTAAGTATTATAAATTGAAATTGTCTTCAAAATTACTAGGTAAGAAAACTTCGCGAGCCCTCCTAAAGCACCGCTTTTTTGCTAGTAATACAGTCATGGTCATTACAAATAATCATATCATGATATTACATATGAAAATTGAGATAAAATAGTAATATAAAAAAAAAAAAAATTAGATCATCATTCAGTCAATGTAGTAAAAATTACAATGTCCATGAATTTAATTAATAATATAAGTACCCCCCTCCCCCACCTACTGCCTCCCAACCCCGAACGCGGGTACCTTAGATCTATCGTTTTACTGATAAGTGCATTCTGCTTATAATCTGATTATAGTCTATTTAAAGACTACTACATCCATGTATAGAACCTATCATCGCTACCTATGTAAAAAAACTAACTATACGCATCAGAGGTGTGGGGTCTGATGCGTCGCGTGTCGTGCCTACGCGCGGAGGCGCTGCGTCTGTGCGGCGCGCTGCAGGAGGCGAGCTGCGTGGGCGCCGAGCCGGCGTGGGCGGAGCTGCGCGCCGCGGCGGCCGCGCGCGCCGACCTCGACCGCCTGCTGCGCCTGCACCACGCCGCGCTCGACCGCCACTCCATACACGCCATGATACACCACACCACGCAGGTAACGGCGTCCGATGATAGATGGTGGTCGAGCGTACTGCAAAACTTGTGGACCGATACACCACACCACGCAGGTAACTGCGTTCGATGATGGGCGTTGCTCGAGCCTAGCGAAAAACTTGTCGCTCGCCACTCCATATACGCTATGATTAACCACACCACGCAGGTAATGGCGTTCGATGATAGACTCTGACCAAGGGCTCCGCTCCTGAGCTACCTTTGACCTACTTTTGATAGCTAAGACATGAATTTCACTTATTAGGGTCATGCGCGTTTTCATAAGAGCCACAACACGAATTTCGCGATGTGCACGTTTTACAGATGCCAGACAACACGTTCTGAGACTTGTGAGCTATTTCTTCGCTCAAGCTTTTTCGGTATTTGAGCGTAAAACATACATGTAATAAAAATTGTTTCACTTTTAAAGTCACTAGCCATAACTCGTAGTCGTGTAAACAGGAGCTGCAGTCGTACCTGGGCAACGTGCTGAACGAGACGCTCGCTCTGCGCAGCTTCGAGACGACGCTGCACGCCGGCATCCGCGCCGAACTCGACCGCCGCGACGCCATCGAACGGGCCAAGGCTGAGAGACTCGCCAGAGGTATATTTTGTTCATCGTAACTTAACAACACAGCGTCAAATAATGAGTGCACTAAGTTACTATAAAGTTTTGGCAAAGATTCGAAAGCTCCCAACTGATCTATTAGAAACGGAAATTGGTTAAAACTATTTACATGTTACTCGACATGTTTTAGTCACATAGTAACGTTTACGTTCTTATTGTAGGTGAATATGCATTTACGGCCGCTGATGAAGCACAAGACAAAGAGAAGAGGAAAATATTCAATCAGTTCTTGGCAAACAGAAAAGCTGATCTAAATGTTTGGGCGCGTACATATAGGTAAATTTTAGTACTCTATATACTGTAAACACATGAACATATTTTACAATTTGATGAAATTGTATAATGGACTTGTAATATCGCAGAGGGCATGTGACGACATTGATTCTGAAACTGGCGCTGCACACGGAGGTGTCGCTGCAGACGCTCGCGTTCCGGCTGGACTACAGCGACTTCTACAAGCGAGGCGACGCCAAGCTGCACGAGCCACTCACATACCAACACAAACGCCTCAGCGAGATTGGCCTTAACCTGGCGAAGGTATCTTCATATTATGTTGCTTTCACAAATATATATTTTGTAATTAATAAGTTCGTACGAGATTTAATGGATTAATATCAAACACAAGCTTTAAGAGCTTTCAAAAAACCAGTGTTATGCAAAGCCGGAAATAAAACGAGACTGCAGGGTAGTTCAAAGGGTCCATAAAATAAAAGTGCCTTTTTCTAGAATTTTAACGATGCTGTTTAAGATTTGTTTAGAAATAATTTCGAGTGCATCAACATAATTCTGTTTGTTTTCAGAATAAATTAATTGACCGCACGAAGAAAAAATGACACGTCACTCCTACGGAACCAACGAGAGCAAGTATTTGTGTATCGTGGTATGGTTTCGTATGCGTCCGACAGCACTAAAACGTATGGACTGTTAAGTAGCACGAAATTAAAATATTTCACACACGAACCAAATTCTCTCTATTTAGCTTTAGTAATGTAAATTGTATTCACATAATATGATTTAGCTGTTATTTTATTATTATATTATACAAGACGTCACAACTCAACTAACATAAGTAATTTAATAGATGACCATTACATGGCATGTGGCGAACATTTCAGACTGAAATTCTGAATATTGAAAGATTTTGTTGTACTTCGCCTATCTCTAAGTACTCGTAATTGCGCATGTGTGAATGCAAGTGCCATATGGATTTTGGAAATTAATACCTACTTATTAAATAATATCTCATATGTTGTTTTTTTTTTATGTTAGGTGTTCCCCCATTGATAGAACATTGCTATCAATATATATTGATACAAACTCACAAAATTCACTCTTTATTTAACTGAAAAATAAAATTTGAAGCATACATATGGCTCGTTCTTACATGCAATCGTCATTTAATTTCTTGAATACTTTTCACGAATTGGTATAAATAACGATTCGTTAATAATGAATAACTAGTTCTTCAAATATTCCAAATCGTAATTTACTTAATATTACACCGATTACGATACGGTTTTCTTATTTAAAAGCTGACGTGTTCGTGATGGTTCTTAGGCTCTGGCATTTCAAGGTCATCAGCTTATGGCGGGGACTTAATTATCGTATTTGGGTTGTCCCGCCATAACATAAATATTAATAAAAACGAACTTTTCTTCTTGGAACAATATATTTTCTTTTTGACTCCGTCAGTAGGAATCTCTATCTGTCTTCAAAATCAAATTATCAAAAACACATAAAATATAAATGTAGAAAACTGCCAGCATATATACAAGGAGGATGAATACTATATTACAAATGAGAAGTTACAGAAGAGTATAAAAGATGCCGTACCGATCGCCACATCAGCCCCCCCGGAGACCGTTAAGGTCGAAAGAAATCGGGAAAGTGCACTCGACGTCCAGCTCGTGTCGTGCGAGGCTGCACGGTCGGGAGAGCGCGAGTTTCAGACGGTACAGTCGGTCTAATAACTTCGTCCCGTGTTGGTTCCTTAAGTATATACGCCGGTTTCAGCCTATCAATAGATACGGTGGTTGGTTTACCTCCAATATCTATATTGAAGAACTTTTCCCCGCGTTCTATTACTTTATAAGGTCCTGTGTAAGGCGCTTCCAATGATTTTCGAAGAGCGTCACGGCGAAGGAAAACTTGTGAACAAACTTGCAAGTCCTTGCTGATAAAAACAGGTGATGTACCATGATGATTTACTGGCGTAGGTTTGATTTTCTGAATGTTGGCTCGTAAACGGGAAAGAAAATCGTTATAGTCCACTACTTCTTTAGCAGTGCTATGGAAAAATGCGTTTGGCAAGCGCAACGTTTCTCCGTATACCAACTCAGCTGATGATGAACCAATGTCTTCTTTCCATGCTGTCCGTATTCCAAGGAGAACTAGTGGAAGAACTTCTACCCAGTCATCATTGGCGTGACACATTATTGCGGATTTTAGTTGTCGATGGAATCTCTCGACCATTCCATTTGCAGCTGGATGATATGCTGTTGTATGCAGATGGTTAACGCCGATCAGCTTAGAGATCTCCTTAAATAAATATGCCTCAAATTGTTTTCCGCGGTCCGTTGTTATTTTCTCAGGACATCCAAAGCGCGCTATCCAACCAGTGACAAAAGCGCTCGCCACTGTATCAGCCTTGATGTCACGGAGCGGTATAGCTTCTGGCCAGCGAGTAAATCTATCAACTGCTGTTAGGCAGTACCTGTACTCGTGTGAAATTGGCAGAGGTCCTATGAGATCGATGTGCACGTGGCCAAATCTATTCGACGGTGGCGTAAAAGAATGCACTGGTGATCGAGTATGTCTAGAAACTTTGGACCGTTGACATGAGAGACAACTACGCGTCCATGCGCTACAGTCTCTTTTAATGTTAGGCCACACATATCTCTCAGTCATCAGTCTAACCGTAGCTTTGACACCTGGATGACTTAATCCGTGAACGCTGTCGAACGCTTGTCTACGAAATTGTGGCGTGAGATACAGTCGAGGTGATGGACTGGACATATCGCAATATAAACTCTTCCCGGAGTCAGAAAACTTTATTTTCTGAAGGTCCAGTGAAGAATCGCTATGTAGGAGCTGCTGTAGCTCGTCGTCCAGTAATTGCATGTCTGCTAGAGTGTCCAAATCGATCGCTGCTGTGATAGCGTCCGTACGGGATAGAGCATCAGCAACCACGTTATTTTCGCCTGCGACGTGCTGAATGTTCGTGGTAAATTGAGACACGTAGTCGAAATACCGAAACTGTCGAGGCGAGCAATTTCCAGAAGCCTTTTTGAATGCGGACACAATGGGCTTATGGTCCGTATAAATGCTAAAATCCTTACCTTCTACCATATGTCTGAAATATTTGACTGCTTCGTAAATAGCTAACAACTCTCTATCGAATGGACTATATTTCTTTTGAGCCGTGGAAAGCTTTTTCGAGAAGAATCCTAGAGGTTGCCATTTAGAGTCAACGTTCTGTTGAAGGACAGCACCGATAGCATTGTCCGAGGCGTCAGTCCACAGAGTTAGATCCGCTGACGAGTCTGGATGTGCTAGTAGGGTGGCTTCAGCTAAGCTTGTCTTACATGCGCTGAAAGCTTCTTGAAGTTCCTGCGACCACGTGATAGGAGTACTAGGCTTAACAGCTGTCCCAGATAAAAGTTTGTGAAGCGGTGCTTGAACTTTGGCTGCGTTTGGGACAAAACGTCTATAAAAATTTGTCATACCCAGAAATCTGCGTAACTCCTTGATGGTTTTTGGTTGCGGGAAATTTTGAATGGCCTCCACTTTTCGTGGAAGTGGGCTGGTGCCTGCAGCTGAAACAATATAGCCTAAAAATTCTACTTGTGGTTCACCAAAAACGCATTTCGCCACGTTAATTACGACCCCGTGCTCCTGTAGGCGCTGAAAAACTAGCCTCAAATGTTCCAGGTGCGAGGTCTCATCTTGAGAAGCTACTAGTATGTCATCTATATAAGAATAACAAAATTCTAGATCTCTTAAGACTTCATCCATAAACCGCTGGAATGTTTGAGCAGCGTTGCGGAGTCCAAAGCTCATAAACGGAAACTCGAACATTCCAAAAGGAGTTGTTATCGCTGTCTTAGGCACGTCTGACGGATTTACAGGGATTTGATGGTAAGCTCGTATCAAATCGATTTTACTAAAAACGGTACAGCCGGATAGATTATGTGAAAAATCATGTATATGGCGTACCGGATATCGGTCAGGTATTGTTCGCGCGTTTAATGCACGGTAATCACCGCATGGTCGCCATTCGTTATTTTTCTTAGGTACCAAGTGTAACGGCGATGACCACGGGCTATCAGATCGTCTTGCGATACCTGCTCTTACCATATCCTCGAATTCTTTCGTAGCGATGCGGAGTCGATCCGGTGCCAACCGACGAGGACGGCTGTATACGGGCGGTCCTGGTGTCGTCCGGATGTGATGAACGGTGTTGTGCTTAACCTCACGCGCAGACAGGTCTCCAGCAGGACGGGTGATATCTTTAAACTGTGAGAGTAGGTCATGATATCGTGAGGAACCTGAAACAACTTTTATATGGCAAAAATCGGATGGGGCTGGTGTGGCGAAGGTACTTAACAATGTAATATTATCTATCAAACGGTGATTCCTAGCATCTACTAACAAATTAAAATGTGATAAAAAATCTATACCTATTATCGGTTTCGTGACATCAGCTATTACAAAACGCCAAATAAATGCACGTCTTAATCCAAAATCTAAAGATACATTCATCCACCCGAAAGTACTAATCGTAGAACCGTTAGCTGCAAACAGTTTGTAATCCGTTTTGATACATTGACTATTACGAATATATTTATACGGGTAAACGCACAGATCGGAACCGGTATCTATTAAATATTGCACTTTAGTTTTTCTGTCTGTCACGAAAACACGGCCACAAAATACTTCATCGCAGTCCCGCGCCGCCGCATTCACTGACTGCCCGTTCCGTTTCCCGGCTGGAATGAACACGGGGCGCAACACTTCGTCGACTTGCTCCCGAATCTCTTGTGATACCAGCACAGGTCCGTCTGATGAGGTGAAGTGCGCTGTGAACGGCGTCGCCAGCGTGGAGAATGCGCTCTAGTCCTAGAGCGTGAGCGAGCACCAGTAGATAATTCAGCTACCTGCTGCGACAACTCCTCTATGCGGCGAGACATTTCATCTAATACAGACATCATTGTGGAGTCTGACGATGGCGAAGCTACAGCACTCGCCTGCGTATTTCCCATCATATTGTTATCTTCAAAAATATAGAGTGTTCCGCTTTCGTCAGGTCACCAAATATGGCGGGGACTTAATTATCGTATTTGGGTTGTCCCGCCATAACATAATATATATTAATTATAACGAACTTTTCTTCTTGGAACAATATATTTTCTTTTTGACTCCGTCAGTAGGAATCTCTATCTGTCTTCAAAATCAAATTATCAAAAACACATAAAATATAAATGTAGAAAACTGCCAGCATATATACAAGGAGGATGAATACTATATTACAAATGAGAAGTTACAGAAGAGTATAAAAGATGCCGTACCGATCGCCACAAGCTCTTGATGGAAATAAGAGCTTGTCCACATCTCCACGTCACGACGTCGTCAACGTGGAACTGTGCGGCAACGTGCAACGTTACGTTGCCGCAACGTGCTAGTGCACGTTACGGCGACGTCGCAGTGGGACGACGCGTCGGCCGTCGCACCGTCGTCCGACGTGGCACGATGCGCTTGCTCAGTGAGGACTGTTGATGTTTTTTAACATATCGGATTTTCGATATATATATATATATATATATATCGATATTTTGATGTGAAACATCTTTACGCGAGGGGTAAACCTGATTTTTGGCATGGTGATATAGGCCGTGGCGACGCATCGCCGGCAATATGAAAAAAAATATAGTAACACAATGTAAGTAATCATAAATCAACTTGGTTTGATAGGTTGTAGCATAGGGTACGACAAATTCGAAACTTTTAAACAAGAAACGGTGAGCTATTTTATTGGGATATTGTCGGAACTATAACCTGAGTTCAAATCCTGGCGAAGTGATAATTTTATTCTTCTAATTTTTTTTTAACAATAAAATATGTCTGACATCGATAATTTAACCCTATTAAAGAATGTACCAGAATTTTACAAGCCACGGCGACGCCGCGACGTGTAACGTTGCTGCGCCGCGACGTGCATTTTTACGTTACGTCAACGTAAACTTGCACGTTGCGGCAACGTAACGTGGCACGTTATCGCACCGTTCCACGTTGACGACGTCGTGACGTGGAGATGTGGACAGGCTCTAAGTGTCAAGGGATTTTTAAATTGTAAAAGTTACAGTTATTTACATAAGAGGAAATGAAATGCGACATTATTTTTGTTGCGCGCTAGCCTATTGCTGTGCTGAGCCCTCAGCCAGCAATGTGCTAGTACGAGCTAGATGCGAGTTTACTAAAATTTGTATGGAACCGAAGCAGAGCCATGAAAAGAATCGTATTTACTTTGCGAGTTACGTCAAGTAAAACTCGTACTAAGCACACAGACTGCGTCTTCAGGTACCTATTTGAAGTTTGGAGTCTACATCTATCTTTGGAGTCCAGATAAGTACAAAGTTCTTGGCTCTACCTAGCCTGTGGTATCGCGTGTGACCATGGTTAAATTACTTTATCTGGATCATAAACTTTTTAGAGGTACAGTGCGACCAACTTATCTGTGAACTGAGGGAGGGCGCTGTCGAACGCATTGGACCAATGGGAGGGCGCTGTCGAACGCATTGGACCAATCAGGGACGCAATTCGAGGCGTAGTAAATGTCAACGAATGAACACAAAGAACTTAAGAATGGCCGCTCCATTAGTTCCAATTTTCGCCATTTCACAGATAACTTGGGCGCACTGTACCTGAAGTTCGATGACGTCATATCATAATGACCATTCGACCAATCACAGGTCGGATTAAGGTTGTCATTCTTTGTAGGGTGTCCACACTAGAAAGATTAAGTTCTATTTTGATATGGTTCTTCAAAATTTTTGTCTAGATAATTTTTCTAGAGGTAAAAATTATAATATTGAAATAATATAAAAATTTTACCTTCCAATAAAATTGTTATTATGTTTCCATAGACGTCCGAAGTCCATTATGAGAGAGTACATCGTTTCCGTCCCGCTTTTTCCGCTAGATGTTGCTGTTTTCTCTACTTTACCTGCGCCACAAGCGCCCCCTATCTAGTGCTAGCCTAATTAGTAATACAAATTTGAAATCTAAATTCAAATTACATTCCACAAGCCACGATATTATTTTGTCATTGTTCAGCTCATAATGAGAAATGGCTGAGAGGAACACCAGGAAGACATTATTTGGACTTCGGACGTCTATGGAAACATAATAACAATTTTATTGGAAGGTAAAATTTTTATATTATGTGTTCCGATCGACGTCCGAAGTCCATTATGAGAGAATTGTTTGGTATCTCCTGGTGGCTTGAATTAAAACGCAACAAGGTGAAGACTCAATTAATTTAATACGTCTTCGTAGCATATAACATAAACGTCTGTAAGACTTAAATGAACTGAATTAATAAATAATCAACTAAGTGTAACAATAACCGTAAATGAAAACAAATAGTAGTAAACCAACGCTAGCAATAAATGAATAAAACCTTAAAGCGTTTATTACAATGATAAGGGCGCCTACAAATGAATTAACAAACTGAAAAATATTCTGCAAGGGATTTTTCTGTTTTGTTCTGACTGGATTGATTTATTTGTCTATGATAAAACTTTCTGAAAGTTGTTTCATGTTGCCAATTAGCTTTGGTTAAAATATCATTAATGGGATAATTTTCTATCCAATTTAAGGAAGAAACTGCTGACCTAAAGCTACCAGGTGAAGCCTGTATGCCAGCTTCTACTAGAACTCGCTTAACCCAACCTCCAATAATTGTTGGAGTAGCTGCTCTGACATTCCCTCTTGTTACAATGAAGAGGTTAGATATATTGTTCCGATAGTCTTTAGACAGGCTAATAAGGGACCTAAGCCAAAAAACTGGATCAATATTTCTATCAGGAGATCTATGTAATACCCAACTAGTTTGTTGATGAGATGACGAATCAGTCTTGGAACCGAACGCGGGATGTAAGGTAATACTATCACCATTATCTATGAAGTGACTCGGATCACAATGTAAAAGTGACAGGTCATGGACCCTACGGCTTGAACACAGCAGTAGCAAAGTTGCGGTACGTCTGGAAACTTCATATAAATTGGTTAAATCTGGATTAGTATCTCTGAGATGTTTAATGAGGATTCTGGCATCCCATATAGGTGCTTTAGGGGGAACCGGTCTTGCTAAGGATATTGCCTTTAAGATATGCTTAATAATGGGACTTGACGATATTTTTACGTCACCCGACATTTCACAAATGGATGATATGGTGGACTTATGAACAAGAATCGTGCGATATGCTAATTTCTCGGATAGGTAGAGAAAGGCTAAGTATCGAGCTACATCGGTAGGGCTAGGAGAGTTGAAATTTATATTATTGTGCTGACACCATAGTAACCATTTTTTTCATACGGGCATGTAGGTCCGGAAAGTAGACGGTCTCCAGCACGATGAAAGAAGATCTTTCTCCTGGATAGACCAATCATTTGGTACTGCATCCCACCCGAAATAATAAGTCAGGCTTCCAGGTGCAGACTGCACACTTGAGCAGGAGGCCGTCCCGTTACAGAGTCTATCAAGTTGTGCTGTAGATTGTGTATTTTCACTGGCCGCGTCAGTGCACGGCTCTTGAGATCGGGACGCCAAAAGGGTTTCGTCCACCTGGGTGCAACTATTATGTACCGTCCTCTGGCAGTGTTTAAATGACGCAGCACCCGTGGAATCAGTGCCGGCGGAGGGAAGATCCAAGCTAGATCGTACGTCCAGGACTTGCTGAACGCGTCGTGAATGCAAGCGTTCGAGTCTAACAAGTCTCTTGTAACATAATTCGAAACCACGTGAGCATTTTTTGAGGCAAAGAGATCTATATCGGGGATTCCTCAAAGGTTGAAGATTCTTTCTGATCCCTCTTGCTTCAGGTGCCATTCTGAGGCGACCTGACCTCGCGAGAGGCTGTCGGCCTCCGTGTTGTATATTCCGGGAAGGTAGTGAGGAATGAGTACAACATTTAGATCGTCCGCCAGATTGAGAAGCTTTTTGGTCATTTCCAATAGGGGTAGAGATCTTGTCCCTCCCTCGTTCTTTATATAGGACACGACCGTCTTGTTGTCGCTCTGAACGATGGCTGTCGAGTTCCTGAGAACAGCAGCCTCCGTTGTTATCGCCGCCATCACTGCAAACATCTCCTTCAAATTGCAATGCCACTTCCTTTGATGATGATTCCATTCTCCATAAATACTTTTGTTGTTCACTATTGCACCCCATCTGAGGTCTGAGGCATCCGTGATGACATAGTTTGCAGGTCGAGCCACTGCGTGTATCGGTCTCGTCCGGGTTACATTCTGTAACCACCACTTCAACTCGACTAAAACCTCTTCGGTGAAGTGAAGGCTGTTCAGAGGTTCTCTGCGAAGGCGATTGCTGTGACGCTGCAGTGCCCGGCAATGCAACCTTCCCCGATGGGTGATGAAGGTCGCGTAATTGAGACAACCTAAGAGGCGTTGCGCCTGCTTGAGGGTCCAACTGCCGGCAGCGAGTAGGCTTAATAGAACCTGGCGGATTTTGCTCACTTTCTCTGGGGGAAGGGACGCTGTATTGGTTGCGGTGTCCCAGCTGATGCCCAGATATTCTACTGTCCTCGTCGGAGTGGTGACAGATTTTCCCATATTTACGCACCATCCTAAACTGGATAGGAACTTTATTGCGATCTTCACGTGAGCTCTGAGAGTAGTCTTGCATTGATGAGCTATCAGATAGTCGTCCAGATAAACTATTAAACGAAGACCCTTCCTTCGTAGCATCTCGGCGGTCCAGTTTGTGATTGTGGTGAACATTCGGGGCGCAGAGGCCAGGCCAAATGGTAAGCATGTCATCTGTAAGAGGCAACCGTTGTAACTGATCCGAAGGAAACGTCTGTGTTCCTGTTGAATCGGAATGTGATAATAAGCTTGACTGAGGTCTAACTTGACCATCCAATCGGTCGGTTGTAGAAATTCCGGCATTCGTTGATAGTAAAATAGATGAAAGTGTTTCGGAGTCATGTACTGATTTAAAGCCTTTAGATTGAAAATAGTTCGAATTTTCCCATTGCTCTTCTTTATTAGGAAAAGTGGAGAAATGAAAGACGGTGTGAGAGGAGCCAACTCTACAATCTGTTGTTGAAACATCTCCTGTATTGCTGACGTCATGTCTGCGGAAACGGGAGTGTGAAACTTTTGTAGAATTTCTAGAGTCGGCATAATTAATGGTGGCGCTTGGTCGAAAGGTATTCGAGCACCCGAAACCATTTTTAGGACAGCTTTTGGCGGATTGTAATGCTTCCATGTGGTTGAGTGAAGGCGCAGACAACCCCCCGAAAAAGTCGGTGAGTCATTTATGGCGATTTCCCATTCTTCCTCCGCTTTTATTCTTTTGCCCCCCTCTCTTTTTTTCTGAAAAATTTTGTTTTTTAAGCCGAAATTCTCCGTCCCGGACCTGCTTCTGTAGTGGGTTCTTTCGAGCATTGAATGATTTATTTTGACGAAAGGAATTAGTAGAAGTAGATGGTTCTGGAGAATTATGACGCACAGGCCGCGACTTACTCTGTTTCTCTAGTTTATCTAATCCCCCAATCTTCTGCAGATAACTTGATAATCCTTCTGGGTTAAATAAGTACTCAGACGATGGCGGTATCTTGCTCATGTCCTCCTGAATATATTTTGACTTTAATTGTTTCAGAAGGGAACGCCGCCGTATCTCCATGACTTCCGCTCGTTTGCCACATACCAACTGAAGAATATCCTGGGAGACATTAGTATATTTTGATTCCTTACCAAAAGACTCCTTGATTTTGTCGAACAGGGAGGCAGGAGTCAGCTGTACGTCCGCTTTCCCAGACCAATTTATTATGTCCTGTAATGATTGGTTAACAAATTCGTTCTGAGCCAAAAGAGCATTAGATAAGGCCGCAAAACCTCGCTCCATCTGAAACCATCTTAAGGGCGAAAAGGGGTCCTCAAACCGCCTAAGTTCCTCATTTACTTTAAGTTCAGCAAAAGCTGGGAAAGCAACATACTTTTTAAGAATGTCAGCGTAACGCACAGAATTCCATTCGGTTGAATTAAACCGCTGCATGGAAACAATTTTAGCAACGCGATCTGGATTAGCAACAGCCATGGTAGGCTCTTTAATGGACACACCCAAATTAGAAATATTTTCAAATTTGTTCATTTGTGGAGGTTGAAAATTAAATTCATGAGCGAGGGTACATGAAACGTTCGGCGTAACATTGGGTTGGCACTGCGGTATTCCAGATGAAGCAGCATTGTTATGGGAAAAATTCGCCGTTAAAATATTATTAACATGACTCACCAACTGTTGTGATAGTACCTCAAATCTCCTGTCTAACTCTCCTGTATCTTTGTATTCCGTACTATCGTACCGGCAGCGGCGTTTGCTTTGCGGCTCGCTGTCGCTTGTAGAATCTCCATTCGATGAAGAACTTGAGGAACTCCTTTTCCTAGATGTCTCCGTCGGCGCATCCATCACAAATACTCATAGAAAACAACACAAACACACACAAAAATATTACAACAAATTCAACTTTTTACTTTTCTCTCAAAAGTCAAACTGTAAAAATTTATATTTAGCGGTGAATAGCGCGGTTCGAAAAACAACGCAACAATGACAAAATAATATCGTGGCTTGTCGAATGTAATTTGAATTTAGATTTCAAATTTGGATTACTAATTAGGCTAGCACTAGATAGGGGGCGCTTGTGGCGCAGGTAAAGTAGAGAAAACAGCACCATCTAGCGGAAAAAGCGGGACGGAAACGATGTACTCTCTCATAATGGACTTCGGACGTCGATCGGAACACATAATACATTTTATTAAAATTTCTTCAAAATTACCGAATTAAAATAATTGCATTAAGAGTAAATTGAAAATTAAGGTCCATAATTACGGTACATCTACAGGGTGCCCCAGGGCCAAGTGACCGCCCGGCGTCTATTGATTATTTGGACAAAACTATTAACAAAAAACCAATAAAGTACAGGCCTAATCGTTTTGTTTTTTTTTTATTAGCTTTTTAATTTTTTTGGAAAAAAACCTGACTTGCTGCACTATTTTCGACATATTTTTTTTGTTTTACATTTTTTTTTCATTCTGCATTTTTTATTTACCAGTTGTTATCATAGTTCATCTATTCGAGGTATAACATCTACCCAAAATTAAACAGAATATATTTTTTAAAGACAATAACTGAATTTTTTTTGAAAAAAATTACCCTTATTTATTTAATTTCGCTAAAAAGTTGGAAAAATGCCCCATGAATATTATTATTTTATCCATTATTATTAAATTACATGATATTACCTACAAAATCTCATGAACATGTTTGTAGTTATCTAAATCATTTACCGAACTACAAACTCTTGAAATATGCACCCTATTTTCGATAATAAGAAGAGTACACTTTTAAAACCAGACATAGTGGAACATTTAAGTGTCTTACTATCAAAAATACCTTTTGCCCTTTGATAGAATAATTTTAAATGTAAGGAAACAAAAAAAAACAAGTGCAAATTTAAATCATTTATTTAAAAAAAAAACAGTAATTAATTCATAACATTTTCGAAATGACCGCCATTGGCATTAATATAGGCCAAGGCTCTAAATGACATCCTTTCACTTATTCTTTGCACTTCGAAAGGTTCGCTCCTATTTCTGTAGCAACAGCATCAATCCTCTGTTTCAGTTGTTCTCTCGTAGCTATTGGCACATCATCCACTTTTTGTTTCATGTAGCCCCAAAAATAATAATCAAGAGGCGTTAAATCAGGAGACCGAGAGAGGGGTGGTCCAGTAGCATGGTCCTCCAAGGTCTCAATTGAAACAGAGGATTGATGCTGCTGCTACAGAAATAGGAGCGAACCTTTCAAAGTGCAAATAAAGAGTCAAAGGATGTCATTTAGAGCCTTAGCCTGTATTAACGCCAATGGCGGTCATTTCGAAAATGTTATGAATTACTGTTTTTTTTTTAATAAATGATTTAAATTTGCACTTGTTTTTATTGTTTCCTTACATTTAAAATTATTCTATCAAAGGGCAAAAGGTATTTTTGATAGTAAGACACTTAAATGTTCCACTAGCCCGATTTTAAAAGTCTACTCTTTTATAATAAGTATATATTATAGTTATGTTGGTATTGTTTTGTAAATTGACTTTCGTTAAGTGAGCCGTTAAGATTGTTCCTATGACGAAATAAATCATTTGACTTTGTGTATTTACCTAACAAGCAAAAATGGATGACGAGCTTTATATGATTTTGCAAATTGTATAATTCTTTTGTCAGACGAAAATACTTATCAAATTGAGAGTGTGGTATTCTTCTTGTCCTCTTTTCTGCCATATACGATGTACAGAAAATCTCCTTTTTCTCTTGACGGCCATAGCTTCTTCGTAATCTAAAGTAATAGCAACAAGCCAATTCTTGAAATGAAAAATATTTCCTTATTCACAACACTAGCACCTTAGGTCCGAATAAACTGCCACGTTGCGTATGCATTAAAAATTCCTGTCAGCCACGTCCCGTCCCCGTCCCGTACGGGAAAAAATACGTTACGTATACATTGACCTTTAGATGTTTTTATACCATTATAAAAAATCACAATCGAATGATATATCCTGGGACTATAGATAACATGGACACAATACAAAAATGGTCATTCCGTTATGACGTCATCGATCTTCAGGTACCTCGTAGTGGTAGTTACGTATACAGTTAGAGTTATATCATTCTTCTATGGTAATATATCCATGTGTGTGACTAAAGATATAGTTGTGACCATGGATATATGTATTACTTTATCTGGATCACTGACTTTGTAGAGGTACCTGAAGACTGATAACTTCCTAACGGAATGACCATTTTGTATTGTGTTCATGTTATTCATAGTTCCAGGATATATCATTCGATTGTGATTTTTTATAATGATGTAAAAAACATCTCTAAGATGAATAATATATATTACTTAGCTGACCGGGCAAACGTTGTTCTGCCAAAAATTTTTTAGGGTTAGGGGGATGAAAAATAGATTTCCGATTCTCTAGCCGATATGCAAGCA
This sequence comes from Thymelicus acteon, assembly GCA_951805285.1. Taxonomy (NCBI): domain Eukaryota; kingdom Metazoa; phylum Arthropoda; class Insecta; order Lepidoptera; family Hesperiidae; genus Thymelicus; species Thymelicus acteon. Next base: position 13,002,723 of record OX638216.1, on the reverse strand, counting down.
AAGATTCACGAAAATCGGTCGAGCCATTTCGGAGGAGTTCAATTTCAAAAAAGCGTGACACGAGCATTTTATAATTATTAGATTATAATTATAGATGTAACGTAATTGTGTACCTTAATTTTCAATTTACTCACAATGCAGTAATTGAAATTTGGTAATTTTTAAGAAATTTTAATAAAATCTATTAATTCATTAATATAATTTTATTTCTACGTCTAGAAAAATTACCTACAGAAAACATTTTGAAGAACCATATCAAAATAGGACATAATTTTTCTAAGTCAGTGTGGACACCCTACAATTATGAAGAACAACCTCAATCCGGCCTGTGATTACAGTGCCTCCAACTTATCTGTGAACTGACGGAGGGCGCTGTCAGACGCATTGGACCAATCACTAGACGCAATTCGAGACGTAGTAAATGTCAATGAATGAACACAAATAACTTATGAATGGGGCGGCATTAGTTCCAATTTTCGCCATTTCACAGATAAGTTGGTCGCGCTGTAGTCGAATGGTCATTCCGATATGACGTCATCGAACTTCAGGTACCACAGCACTACAAAGTCTATGATTCAGATAGAGTAATATATCCATGCATGGGACCATGAATGATGAAGGCAGTGTTGTCAGGTACAACATAGTTACGGTAGATTGTGCAGATTGAAAGCGAGTCAGTTTTAAAAGAAATTGTGTAAGTTAAGATTTAAAGTTGATTTACGAATACAAGTATAATTTTCGCACTATATTATGTTGTTTTATTGATTACAGCTATTAAATAATACTAAATAAGAAAAACTGTAGATTTACAGTTCTTTGAGTAGAATTTTGCAGTTTTCTACAGTTTTGAAAGCTTCTTTACAGTTTTAGTCTAGATTAGGGTTGGCAACACCGCAGTTGCGCGCGTTTTATTGTTTGACCTACAGTCACTTTTACCCCATTTAGACGCGCGCGCGAGCCACGAGACAATCCGCGAGACGCGCGCATACGCGCGCGTGTGAACAGGGCGCTCGAGGACCAGACCGCGGCAAGTCTCGTGGCTCGCGGGCTCGCGTCGGGAGCGGTTTTGTAGGCGCGCGCCAAAGGGGCTCGCGCGAGCGCTCGCGCGGTGTTCACACGCGCGTAGGGGGCGTGGCTTACGGACGCGCCACGAGACGGTCCGCGACACGCGCGTGTAAATGAGCGGTGACAGTTTGTCTTTGTTTGTGTTTGGAGTTGAACAGAACTCCGCCAGGAGTATATTGTGTTCTGTGGAACAGAATCAACAGTTAAAACTTAAAAGTTGAACACTGAATTTTGAAAGATTTATTTTAGTACTGAAACTTAATCATTCTGTAATCGGAAAAATCGCGAGTGTAATTCATTATTCAGTATATTTTTCATCAAAATTTTCTAAATATTTGTATATTAGCAAGTAAAACAGTAAACAAAGTGAAAACATGTCATCTTTAGAGTTTGAAAGTTTAGACGCAGAAGTTCGGGAACTTTTGCTAAACTATAAGTATAAAAAAGCTTCCGTATACGAACCATGTACTTTGAAAAACGTTAAAGAATGCTTAATAGGTCTTAATGAAGTAAGTTTTGTTGTACTAGACGCCGTTATAATATGATTTATGCGTAGTAGGTACACCGCTGGTATCGCCGATTCGATAAAAGGAAGCGATGGACCGACCAGTAACTAAATGCAATAAAACATTTAACTGCTGTTTTTAGAAGTCAGGTAGTTGTTAGGCTTAGGCATGTCAAAACCCCGACCACCATGCATGAGTTAATATAGTAATTTTTTTGGCCATAGCGGTCTTTATACCTTCACGCAGACAGAAGGGTTAACTTGGAAAGGTTTAGTCGAGAAGACAATTTTTACGAAGAGGGAGGACTAGCTCACCTTGAAAATTTTTTTTTCAATATTTTCTACGATTTTGGAGTTTTAATAAATATGTATATAATATATCCATAAAGTATGTATGTCCATGCCAAGTTATAGCTTTTTAGCACTAAGGGTCTCTGCACTATGCTTCGGACAGACTGACAGACGGACATGACGAAACTATAAGCATTCCAAAGTAATGCAAAGATCATTTATAGGTAACTATTTGAATTAAATTGGGTGTTCTAGAGCCCAGTACCACTGAAGTTGTTGGCATGGACTTCCTCTTGCACCCCAAACTAAATTTATATAGTTCATTATGTATATATATTTTATTTTAATTTTGTAGGAATTTGGTTTTTTCAATATTGATTATGTTTTCAATCCTCATGTGGATATTGAAAATGAAACATTGCGTCCAGAAGCTCTAGTGAAGCTGATTAATTCAGTATGGACACTTTTGCAATACCATAAGAATTTAAAAGAAAAAGAAGAACGACTATCAGAACAAAATCATGTCCTTGAAAGTAACAATAAACATCTGACGGTAAGTTTCAATAGTTTATTAAAGGAGGTGGCCAAGATGTGCCCCGGAAACAGTTAAAATACGTTTATTTGTACAAGGTTTTAGTCCTCTTAAAAGACATGTATTCGATTTATTTTAACATAACTAGAATTTTAATTTTCTTCTGAACTCCGCAGCGAGTAGTTATAATAAATTAACAATAATAATAAGTTGTATTGTATACACTTAATCTTCTACTACCTCCATTGCTATCACTGGAGGTTGACAATTGACTGACAGAAATGCCAATGTCTGCTATATTGCCATTTGCCAAATGCCAAAAGAAGATTTTTGAGTTTGATTTCTGCAAAATAATAATTGTGTTTGATTTTTTGCCATGAGGTGCATTAATTGCGCGATTGATATTGAGCGCATGGCACGTCACTCAATATCTTCGGTAGCAAGAAACCTTCAATCCATATTGGTAGAATGGATCACTGCAGTACAAGTATGGCATTTTCACGTGATGACATTAGTTTGGTATTTGGGGGCACGTCACCAACATCACATGGAAGCCCCCACATCTGCATCATTTTTAAATTCTATATTAATTACTGCTGATCTTGAGTAGAGAACAAGGAGATGGGTACACCAGATAATGCATCACCTTATTTACCTTGTTTGATACTATTGTTTTTATTCCTCAATTTTTACATATGTGTACTAAATGTATATAATTAAACACTTAATAATATCAATGTGCAGTTTTATTTATATTGCGTTTGCTTGTGAATATTTCCAGGTAGGTAGGTGACAAGTCAATACGTATATTTTATTTAGTACCTACTGCTGGAACTTTTTTGTATGAATAAAGTCATAATTAAAGTAAATTAAATAAATAAATGAATTATCCAAAAGATAAATAGTATTTATTTAATATCTATTAAATAAATCTCGCTTTAAAATACTTTTCCACGATTACTTATGTTTTGCAGAATGTCAACATACAAGAGCTAAAAGTGCTCGTAAAAGGAGAATCCCGAGTTCTACAGATTTTTATTGATAAAATTATTAAAGTAGATAGTGTAAGCTTTAATGTAAGGTAAAAATAAAATGTGTACATTATACTTCACAAGTGGGGCAATCGCCCATACAGATGTTGGCCACCTCCTTTCATACAATTTTGAAGCAATTTTAGTGCATTTATCAATTATCATTTGATTGAAAATGGCAATATGATATTGTTTCAGGCCATAATTAAGACCTTGAAAGAAAAGTTGAATTCTGAAAAAAATGAATCTAGAGCGTGTGTTGCATCAGCACAAAGAATATCCGACCAGTCCAATGAGGTCTACCACAAGCTTACAGAAACACGTACTAAGCTCAATCAGGTACTGAAACAGAAAGATAGTATGGAAAGAAGTCTGAAGAATAAAATCATGAAGCTTCAGTTAGAAAACAATAAGTTAACAGATAGACTACAGAATAAAACTGGTAAGTTTTACGTGCTTATAAATGTAACATTGCACCTATAAGCCATGTTGTCTTTGTTACACAGGAATAATTACAGTAAAAACCACCTTGGATTTCATAGCCACTTGCCATCAGGTGGAATTACATCCAAGCTTATAAATAAGTATAAAAATAAAATTAAAAGATTGTCTAACTGGGTTTAAAAATTTCTTAATATAAAAATTGTTATTTCCTTTTATTCTGTAGATTCATTCTATGATTTTTGCATTAATGGAATATTGCATATCATTATATTTTATTACTTACATAAGACATTATATTTATTTATTTATTTATTTATTTTACTTTAATTAATACGGTATACACCAATTACATTAATTAAAGATATCACATTCATTCGTCTCGCTCACAGTACTTCAGACATACTGACATTATTCCCGACCATTGATCCGCGAACAGGTCACACTCAGGGTATGCAACCAGGAGAGTGTTGAGTGCGGTGAGAGTGCGGGGTATATGTAACAATTCAATATTATTCTCATTAAAATCATCGACTTATTATCATTCTAGTAATATAAAGTTATCTGCTAACATATTACAAAAGTTCTATCACTTTCTTTCAGGATCTTACACATCTTGTACAGAAATATGTGATTCAAGTTTATTACAACTGAAAGAGCGGGACAGGAAGCAGCGGGCAGTGATCAGTCAGCTGCAAGCCAACAACCAGGAGTTACTTAAAGAGTTGCTCAGTTTGAAAGAAGATCTGATTCTGGCAGGTGTTAAATAAATAATATATAATCATTATTACAGAGAAAGGACTGTGACTGCACAAAAGTTTTTTGGTGATGAAAAGAAAGAAATATTTGACTTATCTCCTCAGTATGTTACATAGTAGTTCCTAGACCTAATTCAGGGACCAATAATTATTATACCACATACAGTTGTATGTGGAGAACATGTTGAAAAATTTAAGTTTCATAACATGATTTGTAATTTACTAATTATTGTTATAATGACTAATTTAGTTTCTTAAGTTTTAAGAAAATAATACTAAAATAGTTACCACTGTTGTTATTGTTGTAATTTATATTATAAGGTTCCATCAGTATTATTGTTATTGCTATAATTAATATAGTCATAAGCAGTTATGTTTTTTAATTTGTTAACTTGAATTACATAGATAGCTTTCATGATTTGCCTCTAGATTGAGAATGTTATTATAATTATATTAAACACATGTATGTTAAAGAAAAAGGAATGTTTCATAAATATGGTATAGATACAACCAGACGAGGCTGCAAGCTAATTCCTAAATCAACACTAGTGATTAAGATGACATAATGCGATATTTTATTGCTAGCTTTAAATGAAAGTAACATTGATATTTAAGTATTAATGTCAAAAACTAGCACAAAACACAAGTTTGAATAAATTTAATATAATTAATCGTGATTTTATTTCATCAATTTTGTCCTACCACACCATTTGTGATGCACTATTATAATGTAAGATTAAGGCGACGGTTTCCTGATATGGTGTTTTTGTTTGAATGTTCAGCCGCGACCACGATCCATGCAACTGGGTCGAAATATCGGTATACAAAATAAATTACGGTAGCTTCACAGACTTCACAGTATATTTATAATAATGTAGTTTTTATACGGAATAATAGAAGCGCGTATAAACAAAATTGTGATATTCATAATTGCCAAACAAGAAGATCGACTTTGTAAAGTGCAGCGATTGTACAATTCTATAATAAAATCCCGACGTTAATACGTGACTTGTCAGTGGAATTGTATAAGAAACATGTAAAATCTAAACTTTTAGGCAAAGGTTACTATATTGTAGAAGAGTACTTAAATGACAAAGACGTATGGAAATGACTAGCTCTGCAACCAGAGTTCCGTTCAAGTTTGTGATATTTTTTTTTGTAATAAATAAACCAATGTAATTTTATTTTTAAAAGATGTGCTGAGGAGTTTCTTTACGGCTTTTCTTCTCCTCCAAGACAAAGCACCTTTCCGAAAAGCTGGTAGATTAAAATATAAACACGTGTACTTATGTACGCGCGTGAGAAGTTACATTTCTTTGGCATGAAAAAAAAACAATATTCAAAAAAAATTCAAAAGAAAATTTAAAAAAATTCAAAAATTTTGGAAAAAAAATTTTCAAGAATATTTTTCAAAAAAAATTAAAAATTATTTTTCGTAAAAACAATATTAAAAAAAAAAACAATATCACGTGTAACGTTTTTCGTCACCTTTTGTGTCACCGTCTCATCATTTTTTCCATATAATTCATAACGCGCCTATAGAAGTATGTATAACTTCAAAAATGACGTGCATAAGTGTGGTGTGAAGTTTAGGGGTCAGTATTCCAATATAATGTTAAACAAGTTGTTCAAAATAAGGGTTTTAATTCAAAAAGCATATTTCAGATTTGTAGAAAAAAACAATTGGACGGAATGATCAGTTGAAATTACTTTTAATAACACATTCTGGTGTGAAACCATATTCATACACTTACAGAAAAATGTGCATATTTCGCTTAAAGTACATCTTTTAATACATTTAGATACGTTCATGTGACTTTTCGCAAGAAGCATTCGGACGGCAACAACAGCTGAACAAGAAATATGTAATATTTATTGAAAAGCTGTCTGATATATACGAAGCATTAAATCTTAACAATACACTCCGGTGAAAAACCATATTCATGTGATATTTGCACTTTATACCTGAACCTACACTATATTCACATTCGAATCAGAATTTACATAAGCACTGTGTTGCCTAGCAACCACAAACAAACAGGTGCATGAAACTTTTGGTCGTATAAAGTACGTTTGAACTAAATCTGGAGTTCGCAAGTCGCGTTCCGTTCCACTCTTTATAATTTTATTTTATTTTTAAACATAATATTTATTTTGCAAAAGTTTAAAATAACACGGAATAGTTACGTATAAAAACGATATAGACTGTTTTAAAATACATAAACATAAATATAAAATGTTATTCGGCTTTGTTTAATGAAATTTAACTTATAAATAATTTTATGCTCATGCATATTGAGTGGAATGAAATATCTGTATAATCTGTACAGTGCCATCTCTCAAGAACTTATTTGTGACGTGGCGAAAATTGGAACTAATGCCATCCCATTCATAAATTACTACTATGCGCACTATGATTGGTCCAATGCGTCCGGCAGCGCCCTCCTTATAGTCACAGATAAGTTGATTTCACTGTATTTCGAAATATAATACGACCAAGTTGCAAAGCATGTAAGCGCCATTATAGGTGTGAGGTTTTCGTAGTCATTTCTATTTATAGTCATAGGTAGGCCGGCCTCAAAACAATAAGTTTCTACAAAGGTTTGAAGTCGCTTCACGAAATTAAGGATGTGCGAGCGTGAGTTATTCATGACGAAAATAGTTTTAAGATGTTGGTTTTTACGTCGTTTTCTCTTAGTGTGTTGTTGTTATAGGTCAATATTAAAATAATGAAGTTGTCACAAACGTTATAATGATTATTTCGTTCTTTAATAGTTATTCGGTGTGCGAAATAAAAATCAGTTTGTGAAAACCCTATAAAGGAATTTTTACGATTTGTTGACAAGTATTCTGATACGAGTTTGACTCAAGTATAGGTTAAAATCACATTTAACAAAACTGGCGGATCTTAGGCCCTCGTCCAATGGTTAGCATGGTCCACTACACTATAATACAATATTATCTACTACACAAGGATGGATGGGGACTGTTGCACCTCTTCGCTCCGCGACGGAATACCATAATTACCATACGGCTCCCTTATGCCGTCATTTCTTTATTTATTTAATGTTTTTTGTAAAACGTAAAACAGTTTTTTACAAAGGGCGGACTTAATGCCTTGAGGCATTCTCTACCAGTCAACCCAGGCTGATGGTGAGAAATTGCGGTAGGTAGCAAGACTTGACTTAAAAATGATTTAAAAATGTTCTATAATAATTAAATACATTACAAATAAATAGATACGGTACATTTATTTTCTCAAAAGATTTTACAAAAAATCACTTACTGAGAAATTATAGTTAATATAATACAATAATTCATACTAAACCAACAACACTAGTACCATATACCTATTTCATATTTATAGAACCATATTATGATAATAGTATAATATTGTAGGTACATGCATAATAATAAAATAAATACATAATAAATATACCTACATACACTACGTGTTTGATGAAATGGTAATGATTAATAGATAAATGAATAAAACAGGGCTTTTAGAGTAGTGTTGCCTAAAAAGTAAATGAGTATTCATAGAAACAAGGTTTGAGAGATGGAATGTCCATTTTGAGATTTGCCGAAGATCTAAGTACTCTATCGTGGGTAGTGCAGCGATACTGAAATTTCTCTGAGGTAGGAGGGAGAGGTGGGATCATTCATAATAGAGTACAATTGAAGGAGAATCCTAGATCACGCCTTTGACGTATAGAAATCAATTTTAGCTTGTGGCGGTATTCGGAAATATGGTCAAATTTACGCAACCCGAAGATGTTGTTGCAGCAGGACGTTGTATGAGTCCGGAAAAAGCGCTAGTATCATTTAAATCTGTCAAATGATTTCAGTGTGATGCTTGCACATACAGTAAGGCGGACAAAAATAAATTTTAGTCTTTACTAGTGGATACCCAGCGTGTTCCACTATGCAAAAAAAAATGCTGATGACAATGACAGATCAGTGTTGACAGTTGGATTATGCGCCATCTTCACAAATTATCTTCAAATTGTTGTATGGGATAAGTGGAAAATTGACTTTATCAATGGACCGAATGTACCTAATGCATCGTTTTAGTGGTCTCAAACCACCTTCGGATTGCTTTTCAAACGAAACCATTTTGAGACATATTGGTTGGATGGTTTCAGAGTGTATAAAAGACATCCATACAAACATTTTTTGTGATTTATACATAGGTGAATTTTCCAAGTGTGCGTGGATGGCCAAATCCAAAACTATGAGGAATAGCGAAAAATGCTGAAAGGAGTCTCGGTGCCGATTTTGATGAAAACTAAAAGTGCATTATTACATTTTTGAAAAATCAATATTCAGAGGCAGGAATCGAACCCGTTGATGTGTGTGTTGACCCGTGTCGCCAACAAGGATCAAATTCTGGGAAGTAAGGGTTCGATTCTTGGCCAGGAATATTAATTGTTCAAAAGTCTAATGATGCAGTTTTAGTTTTCATCAAAATCGGCCCCGAGACTCCTTTGACCATTTTTCGCTATTCCTCGTAGTTTCGAATTTGGCTATCCACGGCATTCACGCACATTTGTAAAATTCACCCTGTATATAACTATTAGATATACATTATCATATATTTTTTTATACATTATCTAATATATAAAAAAGTTACAGATTTGACCTCGGTACAATTTTATTATTAGTATTACATAATATAATTGAAGACATAAGTGGATGAAGGGGTTATGTAACATTTTATTCAAAAACTATTTTTTGCATTGGATGAAGGTGTTAAGTGCCTATAAACCATATTAAACCTTAAAACAATGTCATTTAGGCTTAGTTTTAGAAATAGCAAGTGATGAAGGAGTTATGTACCAACATAAAATGATAATCACACTGAATGAAAGTGACATGGGCACTTAGCCATGTTCTTTAATTTAAAATTATTTAAATCTATGTCTTTCTTCCGCGGATGAACGAGATAAGTGCAAGGAAACGCGCGGGTGCGTTGCGTTGTTCTGGATGAAGGTGTTATGTGATGTACTTGTCTCTTTCTTTCATTTCGCGTCGTGTTCAATTGTGCTGGATCATGGGTCGCGTACGCATGTCACGAGTGTTTTGTTTATTGTTTATTTGATTAATACTAGCGTTTTTGATAATTTGTTATTACAATAATTTCAAGAGCTAAAAGACTTGTCAACGCTGCTATAAAACCTTCAACTTTAAATTATGATTTCCTAAATTACGACAATCCTTACCTCGAAATCTTAGACAAAAGTAACTTTCTTCCCCAAGGTTTATCGGTCCTTCGAACTATGTGGCCAGCCCATTACCCTTCAGCCGGCTAATTCTTTGAGCTATGTCGGTTACCTTTGTTCGCCTACGGATCTCCTCATTTCTAATGCGATCACGTAAAGAAATACCGAGCAAAATAGCCCTCTCCATAGCCTGCTGCGCTACTCTGAGCGTAGATTAGGGCACCATGTCTCGGATCCGTATGTCATCGCTGGCAACACACACTGCTCGAACACCTTCGACTTCAAGCACTGAGGTAGTGTTTTGGACGACAAAATATGACGCAGTTTCCCGAACGCAGCCCATCCGAGTTGGATTCTACGAGTGACTTCTTTCTCGAAGTTGGACATACCCATTTGGATCACTTGTCCCAGGTAAATGTATTCGTCTCCAACTTCGAGAGCAGCGCCATCAACGACAACCGGTATGTAGTGTGAGGTGTGTGACGTATTCGCCATTGATATTGATGCCACGTCGTTCTTAATGACGGAATCGAACAGTTTTTGGAGCGCCACTAGAGGGGGTTTACCTCCAGCTCTTAATAGCTCGGTTGTGATTCCGTCATCTCCCGGTGCCTTGTTGTTTTTAAGCTGTTTGAGAGCCTCTCTAATCTCATACAGGCTGACGTCCGGGATATCCTCTGTGTAGTGTCGGGTCAGTTTAGCTCGCTTGTCGCTCTCCTCGCGAGGAGGTGGAGCTTGAGAGAAGGCATACATGCATCCGTAGTAGTTTCTCTCAGAACTTCCAGTTTCGACGAAACCATGGTGCCGCACTCGGTCTTCAACCTCGTGACTTTGCCCAATAGACAGATCCCTGGCGAACACTTTGGAGCCCTGGTTTCGCTCAATTGTATTTTTTACACGATTTGCTTTGTGTTTTCGCAAATCGCGTCGCCTGCACTTGGAGATCTGTTCATTGAGCCGTCGGTATTCCCTCATAGAGGTTGGAGACTGCACACATAGTTCTCGTCGATCCCTCATAAGATCGAGAGTTTGTTCTGAGAGAACCTGAGATCTACCACTTGGGTGGGTCTTGAAATACTTCGACCCTACCTCGTGGACAGTTGTTATCATCCTGGTGTTAAACTCGTTCACTGACGTGCACGATTCTAGGCACACAAAACGGTTTTGCAGCTCAAGTTGAAAGTTTTCGGATCCCTGGATTTGGACGGATGTTGGGCGACGCGTAGACTTCATCAGGCGTGACCTTTCCAGCTTCTGGTCGATATTTAATGTGCCTCTTACAAGACGGTGATCGCTTCCGGTTTTGAACCTGCTGATCACAGAGACATCATTAAATATGTGCCGTTTGTCTGCCAGAATTAAGTCTATCTCGCTTTTTGTCGAACCATCAGGACTTATCCAAGTCCACTTGCGTTGTGGCTTCTTTCTGAAGAAGGAGTTCATCATGAAGAGATCCTTCTTCACCAAAAAGTTGGCCAGCAAGTGTCCTCGGTGATTCCGTTGTCCAATTCCGTAGGGACCCACTTTCATCTTGCGTGCCCAGTCTCGCGTTGAAGTCCCCCTCATACATAATCTCAACTTCATTTTCGGGATGTGTCGAAGTCGGCGCATATACCTGTACCACCTTCTACGAATACCGTTTGGATATTCTGAGTGTAAGGTACGCTACCCTGGCCGACACACTCCCAACTTGCACAATGTTGTTGACGAGGTACTTGTGGACGAGAAACCCGACACCACCTTGGGACAGATGTTCGCCCTCCCTGTGATAGAACAAGTTTCCGGATTTGAGTATTATCGTGTCCTCCCCCTGTCTTCGGACTTCAGATAAACCCACAAAACTCCAGTTTAACTTGTCTATCTCTTCTTCCAGTTCTTTTAGCTTGTCGTCGGTCCTCAGTGTCCTGGTGTTATATATTTTGCCAGGTGCAGAAGTCGTCGTTAACTTACAGTTAACCCATTCATCTTTAATTTAAGTATGCAACTTCTTTTTATTTAAACGCTGAATGAAGGAGTTATGTACATATTTTTTTTAATAAATACATATTCTTACACTTTTATTTTATTTTTCCACTCCATATTAGTAGATGTGTATAATTACTACAACTTGATATATATAGTTAGTAAATAAATAACAAGAAAAATTATTTATCTCAATAATAAGTAACAAAACTTTGATGTCCGTTTTCTCCACATTTAAATATTGTATCATATCCCCTTCATCCACTCATGTCTTCAATTATACTAAAGCAAAAAGCCTTTTTACCAATTTACCTTCTGTATTATTGTTATAATGTATTTTGTTTTGGTGTGCACAATAAAGTATACTGTATTGTATTCTATTCTATTAGGAAGTCAAATGAAATACACAAATGTTTTAGTTAGATATGCAACGTGGACCACGATGTCCAATAAAGGTTTCGGCTGACTTTACCGATACACGAGGCGAGACAATACATGACGTTAGCCGTTTGTTAGCGCAGTTTGGACAGAAAACGTCAACAGAATTAATTACGAATTATTATCGCCTTGGCGCATTGGACACTTATGTGCGCGGGCGCCGCTGCCACGCTGCCAGTGATTCACAACATAGTAGCTTTAATATCCTCCTCCTCGATCACTAGTCACTCAACCGCGAGAGTACGCGCGCGTTTGTTTCAATTAAAATTGCCGCGTTATCACAAATTTTTCTTCAAATGTGATAAGATCATTACATCACTACATGATAAGAAAATATCAAGGACCGTTTAGTCTTTCTAGCTATCGTTAAATCGCCGCAATTCAATTTCGACGGCTGAAGTTAAATTGAGTGTTAAAACAAAATCAGTGTTATTATTTAGTGTTTGTGTGACTGTTTGTTGGATGTCGTTCTTCGCATCATGGGGACGGCGAAGGTACTAAAGATTACGGTGGTTGGAGATGGTATGGTCGGCAAAACATGTCTACTATATGTGTATACGAGAAATGAATTCCCTAAGGAATATGTGCCAACTGTGTAAGTATTTAAATATTTGTTTAGCACTTAAATACATTGCATAGCTACATTTAAAGGAGCTGGGAAAGTATAAACAGAAAGACCGTGTTTAAAGTCATCAGTGCCATAGTTAAAAGGTAGATCAGTACTCAGTTGTCTTGTAGGCAGATAATACGGGAAAAATACTAGAGTAGGTACCTATGTACCTATGTTTCCTTTATCATTCATGAATCAATCTGCACGTTGTGATGAGCTAATGAAGTTTACCTTATCTTCCTAGTTATTTTGTATCTATTAGGTACCTTCCCATTATTATTTTTACCAACAATTTTGCTTATGCGACACAATATTAGAACTATATATTTAAACACGGATTTACCCACATTTTCCTTTTATGACTTCACACTTCCACACTATATTATGTGTAATATGCTTAGGCACATTCAATGAATCATAGGTAGGTACAATAAAAATATTAGATGAGGAATATTAGGGCTCCTATTCATAATGAACTAACATGCTTGGTTGGACCTTTAGTTAATTCATAACATTTTGAAAATATAAATACGTAAATAACTCCAGTTTAACCACATCATTATGTCATATTTCTTCATAGTAATGTGAAACCGCCGCCAAACATAGTTCTAACCTACTCACTTATCCTGCGACAGCAAGAGATAAGTAGGTAGGTACTCATACCGGTTTTGTAAATATAATCTTAAAAAAAAGTCTAAATATCGCTATTATCTATAACTCCGTTTCACATATTATCATAGTAAATTGTGTAGGAATCAACGTACCTTATATGATGTATGATTTTCTACGAATACTACGACTTTGATAACATGGTATTTTTACACAGTAACTGACAATCTGGCTATTATTAGGAGTCACTAACCGGTTTCATGTCTAATCGGCGTAAGGCAAACATCTTATAAACGCAGTCATAGTATTTAAATGGATTTTACATCAATTTTAATTAGAAACCAAGATGATTCAATACCGTCTTACGTATGTTTGCATACGAGCGATACGAGTACATGTTAGTATGTAACTGACGTGTAGCGTAAAATGTATGACTAATCTATCAGTTGGAAGTAAATAAATAAGCAGGTTTAACTTGGTAACTTTATAGATGTCACTTTAGAAGCTAGTATTAGTACTAGGATTTGTAGAGACAGTGAGAGTAGTGAGATACAGAATTGTCTTAGATATTATATAATATTTGAACCTACTACTCGTAGTAATAAACTGCCTTCGCCTAGCTTCGGTAGGTACACAAGGCCGTAGTACAACCGATGCAGGGGCTAGGCTTTTAAAGCATATATTTGAAGCATGGGAATCATCACAAAATGCCATAGGTGTATTTTGTGACTTATCTAAGGCATTTGATTGTGTTGAGCACGAAACATTGCTGTTTAAACTTGGCCCTTTAAAAAACAAGGCCCTTAGCTTGATCGCGTCTTATTTGAGTGATAGGATACAAAAAGTTAGTATAAACGATATTAAGTCATCGGGGTCACCGGCTGTGTTGGGTGTACCGTAGGGCTCGATCTTGGGCCCGTTTCTTTTTCTGAATACATTAACGATTTACCACATTATGTAAAGAACCAAGCGGATATTGTACTATTTGCTGATGATACATCATTAATATTTAAGTGTGAAAGGAATAAAGTAAATTTTGACGACGTAAATAGTGCTCTTTCGCATGTGTCGCGTTGGTTCACTATCAATAATTTGCTTTTAAATGCAAAAAAAACGAAATGTATAGAGTTTGTACTACCAAATGTTAAAAAAGTCAACAAATCGCTCAAACTGAATAATGAAATATTGCATATAAAGGAATCCACGGTCTTTTTAGGGGTGACCTTAGATAGTAAACTTCAGTGGGGCCCACATATAACAAATCTCGCGACTAAACTCGGTAGGGCTGCTTATGTTGTAGGAAAATAAGGCAGTATACTGACGTCGAAACTGCTAGGATGGTTTATTTTGCATATTTTCACAGTATTATGTCTTATGCCATCTTGCTGTGGGGCAAAGCAGCCGGTATAAAACAAATTTTCATACTACAAAAAAGAGCTATTAGTGCTATTTATAAACTTAGGTCTCGGGAAACTTTGCGTGAGAAGTTCAAAGAAATAGGTATACTTACAGTAGCTTCACAATATATCTATAGTAATGTGGTTTTTATACGGAATAATATAAGCGCGTATAAACAAAATTGTGATATCAATAATCGCCAAACAAGAAGAATGCACCAGTTAGTAACGCCTTCTTACCGTCTTTCTAAAGTGCAGCGATCTTTTATGGGGCTTGGTGTACAGTTCTATAATAAAATCCCAAAGTTAATAAGTGATTTGCCAGTGGAATTGTTTAAGAAACATGTAAAATCTCGACTTTTAGGCAAAGGTTACTACACTGTAGATGAGTACATAAATGACAAAGACGCATGGAAATGACCAGCTCAGCAACCAGTTCCGTACAAGCTAGTGATACTTGTTTGTAATAAATATACCGATGTATTTTTATTTTTAAAAGATTTGTTGAGGAGTTTCTTTACGGCTTTTCTTCTCCTCCATGACAAAGCAACTTTGCGAAAAGCTAGTTGATTAAAAAAAATGACGTGCATAAGTGTATCAATGATACCTACATGAATAAATGATTTTGAATTTGAATTGAATTTGAATTTACACAGACAGCACACACTCGAAAAATATATAGAGTGTATGTTTTAAATTCACATAACTTCTTTATTTGTGTAGGTACTAGGTAGGTATGTACCTATCGATTGAAATAAAACAGGCATTAAATGTTAACCACAATTCATTACATACAGACAATACATTAGTGAAAACCGCGTCCAAATCGGTTAAAGTGTTTCTCTTCTGAGCTTAGCCGCAACAAACGCACAGACAAAAATTCAATGTTTGAATGCAGTTTTACTTATTTTTGAAAATAATGGAATGTTTCCTTTCAGTAAAAATTGTCATAATCAATATTCAAAACGTCTTTTTTTCCACCCTGTATAATTATGTAGAAAAGAAAGTCGTAATCGCAGACAGACAGCTACACAGCTCGCTACTGTCTTCCTTTACATATGTACATACACTCGAAAACATAACCCTCCTGGCGCAGTCGGGTAAAAATTACGGTTCTGCAAGACATGTCGGACCCTTCGGGCGATGTGAGAACTGTCGCAAAATAAGTAGCAATGCACGTCCAGCACTAGAAATGCAATTAGTTGTAGCCATAGTTCACAGTCGATCATTAAAATGAAATAACTGTTTCCGTGAGCAAATGTCGGCAGTTCATCAATTGCGGGTACGGTACGAACATGAGGTCTGCAGCTATGCGAAGTGCACTATTTATAAAGCCAAATACGTGTCACGGCATTGTTGTATTGTGTACGCACGTCGTTTCCTCCTCGCCACTCGATCGAGTTGACGCACGCCCACTGCAAACCGATTTCCTTCCAAACCATGTCTGTGATGCTGATGACTTGATGAGGATTCACTTGTGTTGTGACTTTATAAAAATATATAGTCATTAGAAGAAATAAATACGGTAACCTAAATAATTTGCAGATAAAAACTTATAGTATCAAAACAACGTGGGTAGGTACCATTGAAGTATAATGTCATAGAACAGTGTCCCGCCGGGAGGTTCTATTTTCAAAATTGAGCCCCTGTTCTCGTTTCAAAATCGAACGAATCCATTGAAAATTGAAGCCGGTCGGCGCCAATTCATTGGGACATACATTGTGTTCGCGGTGTCGGTTCTATATGCTAGTAATAATACTTCAGTTGTAGGTACAACAATAATATTGTGCCCACTGAACTACTATTACTAGCGTATAGAATAGACACCGCGAACATCGGGTTCGGGGGTGTGCATTGCAGCCGGAGCAGCCGGCCGGCTGCATTTCATTCTGTCACGCGGCTGTCACTCGGCTGCTCTCATGGCGGCCGCATGCCAAAATTGTTTATGAAAAAACTGAAAAAATGCCGTCGTGCGTAATAAGAACGTGTCACAATTGCACTACAAAAAACAAAAAAGATAATGGTATCACATAATATCATCGGTAAGAAAACAAAATATTAACATAAATCAACTAAAACGAATTTAATTAAATTATTGTGCAATGTTCCCGCCATTTTGGAATGAAAAAATCATAAGGGGCGTTTGAACTTGGCAAGCCACTAGCGTGTTAATAGAATATAATTTCTATTAAAAGCTTGCTTAGGTTGCCGTCTTGGTTCGGCAAGTGTCATATACAAAGTTACTCTATGGCAAGTGTGCAAACGAGGCTTCTAGTTTGAAAAGAGAACGGAGGGTAAGCTGGCGGTGGAACACACATTTTGTTTGAGATGTCTTCTCTATGTATGTATCTCAATGATTGTGCCTAATTTAAATAACCGCTTATTTTTTTATTAATTAGAAGATCACACTACTTTTAACCACTAGAATAAACGCGGTTTTTGTATGTATATTATTTTATAACATCTTATTTATTAACAAGACGCATAAAGTTAGGATATTTACCTTAAACCACGGTAATGATATCCTAAACAGTGGTAGTAAAGTATTCAACGCGTCAGGAAGTACCCCATGTACCCATCTATACCCACTATGACATGTGTATTTGTATTCAGATTATGTACTACACAACGATTCACGTCGTGTATCTACTTTAAATTAATTTGTCCTTTCGAGATACAATTTACCATCGTCTATAATTGTATTATAGTCTTGTTTTAAATTGTTGGGATAAAGTAGGAAGCTTTACTTACTTAAAAACAAAGGGAAGCAGTTCAACAAGACCATTCAAACAAAACAATGTTATTATTATACTTGCAATGTTAAGGTTTCACGAATAGTAGCTATCAATACATATAATCCCTAATAAAATGTTAATCATGGTTTTGAACTCGGATTTTAGATAGGCCTTGCCTTTTGTTCTATGATATTAGGGCGTTTACTTATTCAATACTACTTTCTGTCTGTACTAAATATTATATTTTTTTTTAGATTTGACAACTACGTTGGACACATCACAGTAGATGGACAAGAAGTTGAGATGGCGCTATGGGACA
Source organism: Thymelicus acteon (assembly GCA_951805285.1). Classification (NCBI taxonomy): domain Eukaryota; kingdom Metazoa; phylum Arthropoda; class Insecta; order Lepidoptera; family Hesperiidae; genus Thymelicus; species Thymelicus acteon. The sequence continues at coordinate 12,984,808 of OX638216.1, read as the reverse complement.
CCGCTGGACAAGAAGATTATGAAAGGCTGAGGCCACTGACCTATAATAATGTAAGGAAGATTTTATAATGCAACGTTTATAAATATTGTGTATACACTGGTATGGAACGAAAGCGATGCGATACGAAGCCGGGCCGCGCCGGCACCGGTGCGGAGGTCTACAAGTTGCCTTAGTTACATGTTTAGATGGTCAGCCCCGCTACCGCACCGTACCGCCTCGCTTCGCATTCTGTGTTAGCCTAAGAACTCACTGAGCGATTTTCTCCCGCGCCCGCCGCGGTAGCGGGCCAGCAACTCCTGTAGAATGTAGATTTGTATGTAAAAACGAGCAGCATATTTCACGACGCGGTTTACTCGCGGCGCCCGCTGTACCGGCGCGGCGGCGGGCAACTTCTAGAACCGCGCGGGTCGCGGTCAACCGCAGCCTCGGCGATTATTAAAAAAATCACTTTAAAATAACAATTGTTAAGCAACACCATGATAATATTAATGCGCATAATTATATGTTCCACTGTTTCATAAAAATGATTGAAAAAAACCAATGAGAATTAAATAGACCTATAATTTTGTTATTAGTTGTAGCTCTCCCTAGGAATGAGATATCAATACAAATCTAAGATAGAAAGATATAACTCGTTATGAGTAATCTTTTGTTGCATATCATTCCGGACTTAAACCGTAATCGGTCACTGCTTTATTAAGGGATCGATATACAAGGTCAATTTCCCAAGTGTGCGTGAATGGCCAAATCCGAAACTATGAGGAATAGCGAAAAATGCTCAAAGGAATCTTGGGGCGGATTTTGATGAAAATTAAAACTGCATCATTAGATTAAAAAAAAATAACATTCCTGGCCAGGAATCCAACCCGTTGATTTTGAAAAAAAAACTTTTACACTTTAACGTTATTACACCATTCGATATTGTCACAAACAAGGATGAAATTCTGGGAAGTAATGACATAACACACCCTGTATTAACAGGGTGTGTTTTTTTCTTCAAAATCAGGTTCGATCCTGGCCAGGAATATTGATTTTTCGTAAGTAATTATTTCGCAGAATTTGATCCTTGTTAACGACACTATCGAATGGTATAATAATACATGGTATGACTTTTTTTCAAAATCAAGGGGTTCGATTCCTGGCTAGGAAAATTGATTTTTCATAAATGTAATGATGTAGTTTTAGTTTTCATCAATATCGGCGCCGAGACTTCTATGCATTTTTCGCTATTTCTCATAGTTTCGGATTTGGCCATCCACGCACACATCAGAATTAAAATAAGAAATACAGTTTTCTTTGTAGTAATAAGTATCTTTGTAGTATCAACTTATGCAGCATAAGATATGGAAAATATGTTATTTCCAAAATTTCCCAAAAAATGTTTTTTTTTTTAATTAGGTCACTGTTTTATTAAGGGAGTGATATAAATATACTTAATTAATAGCGTTGTATAGTTTTTAATTACGAAATTTATTCTGAACAACTTATTCACGGTGAAAATATTATTTATTTCAGACAAGCTGTTTTCTGGTGTGTTACTCAATTGGTAGTCGCGCCTCTTATGATAATGTTATACTTAAATGGTATCCAGAATTGAAGCATTTCTGCTCCTCAGTTCCTATTGTTTTAGTAGGTAAGTTTTTTATTTTTTGTATTTTCAAAACTGTTCCTTTTCAGTAATTCGCTATGAAGACAGCAGAAGACTTAAATAATATCCTTTTCCACATAATGATAATAATTTATAGGTACGTCGTTTGGGGTAAACGTCTTGGCGCTGACGCGTCCTTTCTACTGAAGTTAGCTATTTTTCTCATTTGTGTTATCTTTACATTTTAGGGTTCCGAAGTAAATTCGTGGTATCGTTGAAAAGGTCTTTAAAAATGTCATGGGTCTTCTAAGACCATTTATGCATTTAGGGGTCTGTTTACAAAATATTTGGCTTTAATTAAAGTGCTACTTTTGGTTAGAGTCAAGTGTCCCCCCCCCCCCCCCCTTGCCGGCTAAACAGAGTTGGACAAGCGAAAAATATCTCAAAAATAGGTGACGTATGATGAATTTACAAGGAAAACTATCATGACCATGTTAGCTTATGTAGTTAATGAGTAATCTACGTATAATCTATACTCTATACTAATATATAAAGAGGAAAGATTTGATTTTTTGTTTGCATTGAATAGGCTCCGAAACTACTGAACCGATTTGAAAAATTCTTTCACTGTTGGGAAGCTACACTATCCCCGAGTAACATAGGCTATATTATATTTTCAAAAAAAAATTAGGTAACCCAAGGTGTAAAAAAATAAGAAAACCGAAGCAAAGCGAGGGTGGTTACTCCTCGTATATAAAGAGGCAAGATTTGATTTTTTGTTTGCATTGAATAGGCTCCGAAACTACTGAACCGATTTGAAAAATTCTTTCACTGTTGGGAAGCTACACTATCCCCGGGTAACATAGGCTATATTATATTTTCAAAAAAAATTAGGAATCCTTAAGAAAACTCCAATAATGTAACCCAAGGTGTAAAAAAATAAAAAAACCGAAGCAAAGCGAGGGCGGCTACTCGTTGTCAATAAACTTACTACTTCGGAACCTACATGATACGCACTTGCCCGGTTTTTTACACGCTTTTTGCTTCACATGTATGGTTATTTGTAACCGACTCCTTTGGACTTGATTTTGACCCACTTCAAACGGTCAGTTTTCATTTAAACTTCGTAGACTTATCGAAGACCGATGACAATTCAATATTACAAAAAGAAAGGAAAAAAAACCTAAATTTCACTTAAAAAAATCAAACTAAAAAATGAAAAATAAATAATAGTTTAAAAAAGTAAAAAATACACTTTTATAGAAAATCCAACTAAAAAATAGAAAATAAATTTGAATTAAGAATCGTGTAAAAAAAAGCAAAGCAACAACCCATAATTGTCCCACTACTGGGCTCGGGGTCTCCTCTCACAATGTGAGGGGTATTAGGCCATAGTCTACCACGCTGGCCAAGTGCGGATTGGTGGTAGACTTCACACACCTTTGAGAACTTTATGGAGAACTCTCCGGTGTGCAGGTTTCCTCACGATGTTTTCCTTCACCGAAGCAAGTGATAATTAACTTCTACTACGCACATAATATTTGAAAATTAGAGGTGCGTGCCAGGATTTGAACTCGGGCCCCTTCGTTTGGGAGACCAACGTTCTAACCGCTAGGCTATCACTGCTACAAGAATCGTGTAATTGTAATAAAAGTAATAAAAGCGTGGGGCGCATGATGTCAATGAGTACAAGTTTTATCATTTCGATAATATCTTAAAAAAAGCATCCCACGCTTTTATTAAAATTACAGGATTCTTAATTCTAATTTATTTTCTATTTTTGACGTGATAACGTCTATTAAAACGATGACCGCCGGGCGCACGCACGAAAAAATGTAGCGTTCCGCGAGCGAGAGAGCGGCAAAAGCGAGAGAGATCGAGGCACGATCGGCTACGATCGGCGTATCGTGGCGTATCGGAGCGGAGCGGAGCTTTGTCATGACGTTGTCACGTTAAACTACCGTCCGTAAACCGACTTTACAGACAACCATTTTTTAGTTGGGTTTTCTATAAAAGCGTGATTTTTAGTTTTTTAAACTATTAGAATTAGAATGTATTTAGATAAAATCTTTTCTATCATGACCAACAAACAAAACAATAAAAAGTATTTTTTGGCTCATTTGTTGTTTTTTATTCTGACGAAATTAAAGCTTCTTATTGGCTAAAAAAGGTTATGATCTTATTACATTCAAAATAATCGGATTTTGAGGCTTTTAATGTTAACAACATGCTAACAAGACTAATTTACTATTGGTATTTGTCGGAGATTTTTTTGTATTCTTTTAATGATCTACCTTTCAAGTTTCTAAGACACCTAGAATGAGTGACTCAGTGATAAAAATGCTAGTATTCATAATATGCTTATTACACTAATTATTATACAATATATGTTATATTGTTTCAGCTACTAAGGCAGATTTAAGAACATCGGGTAAAGCAGTAATTACAACTCAAGAAGGAAAGAAATTAAAAAGAAAAATAAGGCAAGTAACATAAACCATATTTTTATTTATATTATTTAAACTTTGGAGGTATACAATTCACATACTCTCCTATAATAATAAGTAATGATGGACCCAGATATATTATTTTGTTCACTTGGATCCAATAACCAAATTTTTGATTTGGTGACAATACAGCACTAGACCATCCGCTTCGCGTTCGAGGTGTGCAATAAATAAATAAACGCTAACACACTCATACCCCCGCAGTAGGTTATTACCTGTGTCGCGGGTGGCATGGACTACACATAACACATCACAATAACACCCATGACCCGAGTACAAATATTTATCTGCCACATAAATATCTGCCCCGACCGGGAATCGAACCCGGGACCCCTCGCTTCGCAGGCAGGGTCGCTACCAACTAGGCTATAGGGTCGTCATGGCAATACATGGAGGATAGAGGTAAAGGAGCGCGTGGTGTCCGGGTTCACTTTGTAGAATAGCACCACTCCCGTTCTACCTGGGATGTCGTAAAAGGCGACTAATAGGACAAATCCAGGAAGGTGGGCAGCAGCATCTTCCTGTGTGTGACGAATACCAGTCAGGTCACCTGCGGTCACCAACACGCACTAGCCAAGCGTGGTGACTATCGGCTAAAACCCCCGCATGATAGTCACGAATGAGCCTCGGCCCCCAGTCCCTGGCAGTCCCGCTATTCCTAGTTACGGTAGCGGCTATGGTAACGGCGGGGCAGGGGGTGCTAAGAATCGCCGGCAGAGATCGGGCTACCAATCCAAACGACGACTTCTGCACCTGGCAACATACAACACCAGGACACTGAGGACCGACGACAAGGTAAAAGAGCTGGAAGAAGAGATAGACAAGTTAAACTGGAGTATTGTGGGTTTATCTGAAGTCCGAAGACAGGGGGAGGACACGATAATACTCAAATACGGAAACTTGTTCTATCACCGGGAGGGCGAACATCTGTCCCAAGGTGGTGTCGGGTTTCTCGTTCACAAGTCCCTTGTCAACAACATTGTGCAAGTTGGGAGCGTGTCGGCCAGGGTAGCGTACCTTACACTCAGAATATCCAAACGGTATTCGTTGAAGGTTGTACAGGTATATGCGCCGACTTCGACACATCCCGACGATGAGGTTGAGGTTATGTATGAGGACATAAGTAGAGCCATACATACCTCTAAAGCTCACTTCAATGTTGTGATGGGGAACTTCAACGCGAAGCTGGGCACGCAAAGCGGCGCCGAGATGAAGGTGGGTCCCTACGGAATTGGACGACGGAACCACCGAGGACACTTGCTGGCCAACTTTTTGGAGAAGGAAGATCTCTTCATGATGAACTCCTTCTTCAGAAAGAAGCCACAACGCAAGTGGACTTGGATAAGCCCTGATGGTTCCACGAAAAGCGAGATAGACTTCATTCTGGCAGACAAACGGCACATATTTAATGATGTCTCTGTGATCAGCAGGTTCAAAACCGGAAGCGATCACCGACTTGTGAGAGGCACATTAAATATCGATCTGAAGCTGGAACGGTCACGCCTGATGAAGTTTACGCTCCGCCCAACATCCGTCCAAATCCAGGGATCCAATAACTTTCAACTGGAGCTGCAAAACCGTTTTGCGTGCCTAGAATCGTGCACGTCAGTGGACGAGTTTAACTCCAGGATGGTAACAACTGTCCACGAGGTAGGGTCGAAGTACTTCAAGACCCACCCTAGTGGTAGATCTCAGGTTCTCTCAGAACAAACTCTCGGTCTTATGAGGGATCGACGAGAACTATGTGTGCAGTCTCCAACCTCTATGAGGGAATACCGACGGCTCAATGAGCAGATCTCCAAGTGTAGGCGACGCGATTTGCGAAAACACAACGCAAATTGTGTAAAAAACACAATTGAGCGAAACCAAGGCTCCAAAGTGTTCGCCAGGGATCTGTCTATTGGGCAAAGTCAGCTTACGAGGTTGAAGACCGAGTCCGGCACCATGGTTTCGTCGAAACCGGAAGTTCTGAGAGAGACTGAGAGATACTACGGACGGTTGTATGCCTCCTATCAAACTCCACCTCCTAGCGAGGAGAGCGATAAGAGAGCTAAACTGACCCGACACTACACAGAGGATATCCCGGACGCAGCCTGTATGAGATTAGAGAGGCTCTCAAACAGCTTAAAAACAACAAGGCACCGGGAGATGACGGAATCACAACCGAGCTTCTAAGAGCTGGAGGGAAACCCCTTCTAGTGGCGCTCCAAAAACTGTTCGATTCCGTCATTTACACTGGAATTACCCCGGAAGCGTGGGGCAGAAGTGTGGTGACGCTGTTCTTCAAGAAGGGCGATAAAGCCCTTTTGAAGAACAGCGTCACCACACTGCGAGCCACGTTTATAAGCTGTTTTCGAGGGTACTCACAAATCGCATTGCACGCAGGCTTGACGACTTCCAGCCTCCCGAACAAGCAGGATTCCGAAAAGGCTACAGCACCATAGACCATATACACACACTGCGGCAGATTATACAAAAGACCGAGGAGTATAATCTGCCGTTGTGTGTTGCCTATGTGGACTATAAGAAAGCCTTCGATTCTATCGAGACCTGGGCGGTACTAAATTCTCTCCAGCGGTGCCGGATCGACTACCGGTATATCGAGGTGTTGAAGTGTTTGTACTCATCTGCCACCATGTCCGTCAGAGTACTCGACACAGCAACGAACCCCATCCTACTGCAGAGAGGTGTCAGGCAAGGGGATGTCATATCCCCAAAGCTGTTCACCGCTGCGTTGGAAGACGTGTTCAAGCTGATGGAGTGGAAACGACGTGGCATTAACATCAATGGCGAATACATCACACACCTGCGATATGCCGATGATATAGTCATCCTGGCGGGTTCCCTGGAAGAACTTGGTACAATGCTCGGGGACTTGAACAGCGCCTCACAACGGGTGGGTCTTAAGATGAACATGGACAAGACGAAAATCATGTCGAATGTCCATGTCACACCCGTACCGGTTGTTGTTGACGGCGCTGCTCTTGAAGTTGTAGACGAATACAATTACCTGGGACAAGTGATCCAGATGGGTAAGTCCAACTTCGAGAAAGAAGTCACTCGTAGAATCCAACTCGGATGGGCTGCGTTCGGGAAACTGCGTCATATCTTGTCGTCCAAAACACTACCTCAGTGCCTGAAGTCGAAGGTGTTCGAGCAGTGTGTGTTGCCAGTGATGACATACGGATCTGAGACGTGGTGCTTTACTGTTGGCCTGATCCACAAGCTCAGAGTTGCGCAGCGAGCTATGGAGAGGGCTATGCTCGGTATTTCTCTACGTGATCGCATCAGAAATGAGGAGATCCGTAGACGAACAAGGGTAACCGACATAGCTCAAAGAATTAGCCGGCTGAAGTGGCAATGGGCTGGCCACATAGTGCGAAGGACCGATAACCGTTGGGTAAGAAAGGTCCTCGAATGGTGCCCAAGTCTCGGAAAAAGGAGCATAGGACGCCCCCCGACCAGGTGGACTGACGACCTGAAGAAGACAGCGGGCATCCGCTGGATTCAGAAGGCTCAGGACCGGTCAGAGTGGCGCAAGTTAGGGGAGGCCTATGTCCAGCAGTGGACCTCTAAGGGCTGATGGATGGATGGATGGAGAGGTAAAGGAGAATTAACTCATAAGGAGGGAAAGTTAAAAAAGTGTCCAGCTTTAAGCAGTAAATTGGCGCTAGCGTAGGCAAAGGGTTTTGTATGAAGGTATGAATGTAGCAGTGGTTGATGGATCGAAGATAGACTGTGACAGTCCTGATACCAAACTTCAACTGTTTACGGTCCATATATACCCTGTTGCTACCGTGGCGCCACCAATTTAACGCAGTTTGACGAACACTTGCACAACAGAGTCATTTCTCCTTTACCTTTACAGCATACTAGATGCTTAAAGCACCGTGCTTTATATATGAGCTTAAAGGATGGATCACTCGATACTCTATGATTTATTATTAAACTCCCGTATCCTTGGTGCGCCTGAATCAGCAGATACCCGCCACCGCCATGCTCTTATTTTAGACTCTCATTAACTCTTTTTCTAAAGTTGTCAAAATTGATGCAAGATATCTTATTATGTTATTTAAGATATTATTATATGGTGTACTGGCTTGGGACGTGGATCTAGAGTCTAGACCTCCTTACATCCACGCCTGCTGTATTTCGCAGAGCTGCCAGTAGATATAGTCGATCAATTGTCTCTGTATAAACGCATTAGATTTTGTCTGTTAAAATATAGAAAGGTAATAATAATAAATAAATATTTTATGCCGGTGATGCTTGTTAGAAGGACGTTGACTGGATGAAAACTGAAATGACACAACACTGCACAATTAGCGCTTATATATTTAATTCCATTTTGGTATAGTCCAAGTTGATACTAATAAATAAGTAAGCATTTAATAATTCTCGTAATACGTATGAGGGCGGGCCATTTTGTTTGAAAACAAGAGAATGTAACAAAAACATTAATTTAATGTATGGTGCGAATGGAAAGTGATGAATATGTCGGTGGTGGGCTTGGCAACTGCGTTATCATTTTGCATTATCGCCGCTGTGATAAGCTGCCAGCCGAGATATGGCCAGAAGCCAGAAGCGAAATGCTTTTATGATCGTTCTCTTTTATTATACATATTATTATTTTGTTATTTCATAACATTAGTGTGAAGTTATTCTAAAACAGTTTGACACATGGTGTAACTAATGTTTGTCGACAGTCGTAGTTTAACATGAACATGAACATGAACATGTTGAGAATAAGCATTAAAAGATAGAAATAATTCTTGACAATAAATAACAGACTTCAAAATTAGGGATAACTCAAAAACTACTCGTCAGATCTCGCTCTTTAAGTGGGACCACATTACAAGCACCAGCTTCGATTAAAAAAATTGAATACCTCCTCCTTTTAACTGACTCCAAAAAAGGAGGTATTCAATTCGACTGTATTTTTTAAGTTTATTACATCAGAACTTTCGACTGGGTGAACCGATTTTGATGATTCTTTTTTTAATCAAAAGCTGTGACGTGTCATGTGGTCCCACTTAAATTTGAGCGAGATCTGACGAGTAGTTTTTGAGTTATCCCTAATCTTGAAGTCGATTATTATTTGTCAAGAATTTTAATTTGAAGTCGGTTAAGAAGAGATATTTGCCATATTTAATAATAGGTATATTTATATAGTTATACTTATAACATCAACTAAGTACAATTTCACCTCAGAATTTCACTATTCAAATTATACTACATATTTCAGAGCTGCCCAGTTTGTGGAATGTTCTGCCCTGGAGAGGTTGAATATGACTGAAGTTTTTGAAGAAGCCGTGCGCGCCGCCTTACACAAGAAGCCCGTCCACAAGCGCACCTGCCAGTATCTATAACGATATACTTAGAGTAGGTTACATAAATAAATTACCAACAATGGCATTTTTATATTTACAAATTTTAAGCATCTTGATCTATATCTGCCTATCAAAACAAAGAATGATGTACTGTTCAAAATGTTATTTAATATATAATAATTACTGCCATTGGTCGTTGATGCCTTTAAATATATTTAATTAATTTTAACGTGTTTTAATAAAATATAAACTAAAGTTTTTGACGATGATAAAGTTCGACATTAAAGGATAATAGGAAGGTTAATTGCAAGCAAATTATTTAAATCTTTTATAAGGCATATAAATTATAATATATATACGGATTCTAAGCAATACTTCTTTTAACATGTTTTATTTATTTATTTACGAAAATTACTTTTAGTAACTGATCAGCGTGTGCACATGGTCATTCTTAAATATAATTGTTTACTTGTTTTATTAAAAGATGAACATAACAAAATTCGGTCCACTTCCCTCGTACCGCAGTAGAATTCATTGTGTGCCACGTGCATAGACAGATACACATTAGGTACCTCATACACGCGTTTTGGTATACGCAGGAACCTTGTCGCAATAACAGCTGCGTGACGTCACCCGAAACGAAAAACTACCGACAACAAAACTAAATTAATAAAATTTTGTCTAGAACCTCAGATTAAAGAATAATTTAATCTGAGTCTAGAGTTGATCAAAATTAGAGCAATAGTGCACTTAAAATTTTAACAGAATGGTGTCTCAGATTAAACTGTTCTTTAATCTGAAAATGTTGTGCGCCATGTGTGGCCGCCATAACAATAGCAATAATTTAAATTCGGAAATACCTATTAAGAAGGCACAAGAAACGTGTTTTGCATTTTTAGCTTTAATCTAAAATACATTACCTGCCTATAATTTCGCTCTATTATAAAATAATAAAAATATTTGAAATTAAATATCCAATACAACAAAACACAGTTCGACTGTGACAGCTGACGGTACCCACCAAGGGTACCACAGAACACAATATACTCCTGGCCAGTGAACGAATAGTTCATTGCTCCTGGCGGATCCTGAAGGGTACCCACGGCCACGTGACAGTAATCAGTAGCTCGAGCACGAATATTTGCGAGAAAGTATTCGTATGGTTAACGTAAGCAATTTGTATGGCATTTTTTCAAAAGCGCCCCTATCGTACGTAAATGGTACTAAAATGCCATACAAATTTGACAGATTGCTTACGTTAACCATACGAATACTTTCTCGCAAATATTCGTGCTCGAGCTACAGTACCGACCATAGATGCAGCTATACTTTCAGCCACGGCGTGGCTGCACATGAGACAGAGAATTTACGTTCTTTTGATGTTATTTTAAAAGAAATTAAAAAAAAATTAACAAGTAAACCAGAATACTGCTACCCACCATCATACTTAAACTTACCACGATTTTCTGCTAAAAAAAAAACTGAAACTTTAAATCTCCAAATAGCCAACTCACTTTTCATTGTTTGTCACAACTCACACATTATTTGTACTTGTGACAAACAATATATATGGTTAATGTAATCATTGAATGTAACTCAGAATCGGCCACGGTGATGGGGACAAAAATTTTTTTTTTTGTCTTTGACGTAGATTTTGTATGTAATATAAAACTGGCGATCTCGCTGTCAAATGTATCAAATGTATGGAAGAATCTACTGGTTCTAAATCTATGGGCCACGGTGACGGGGACAAAGTCTTTCACGCAGATTTTATAACTGGTGATCTCGCTCTGTCAAATGTATGGGAGAATCTACTGGTTCTAAATCTACGGTTCCGAGAACGTCAAAGGCCCAAGCCTTTGAAGCCTGTTAACATAGAAGAAATAATTGCTATTACTATAGCGAGCGGATTATAGGGACAAATACTCACGACACGACAGTCACGACACGACTCGATAAAACACTTAATATTTTGACAAACGTGTGTTCCGGTCATGAGTCGAACCCGCCCTGGGTTGGCGAGCGGTTTTTTTTTGTATAAATTTTAATTATTAAATATCAGGTATGTATGTTGAATTTGCCATGTTTAAAAAAGTTCTAAGAAATTTGTATTATTATGGAAATTGGTTGGTAACGCCTCTTTTTGATGTTATTTGGTCTCTTCATGTCAGGTGAAATAAAAAAAACAAGTAAATCCTAAATAGGTATTACCTTCTATGTAATATGAGATTATAACTACTGTAGTAGTAGTAGGTAGGTAAATACGCCTTTAATTTACTACTGATTATGTTATATGGAAAATTAAGAATATGTAGTAATAGTAATTCATAATTTCTTGTAATACAATGTATCCCTCCTCGCACTACGTACCTACTTAGGTACTTACTTAAGTACTTACGCATGCGAGGGGCTTCAAGTTAACATTATGTTTGTTTGCTTATGTGTTAAAGCCGCGTATTCATTTGAGGCAGCCGCGGGTCGAGTCAGCTGCTGAGCATGTGGAGACCGAGCCGCAAGTCGAGGCTTACCGCGATTTGAACCAGACGATACGGTCGTGCAGCGAGCCAAGCCATACGTACGTGCTCGGTGCTCAAAGGCGCCTTAGTGAGAGCCGTGTGCTCAGTGGAGACGGTTGTACGAAACTGAGAGAACTGTGGCTCAGGTTGAGGCTTGTTGCCTCGACGCTCTTTTATGTGGCTCACCGCTCAAGTGGAGACGCATGAACTTTCTGCAGCTCGCGGCACGCTCACGAGTCACGATGAGCCAGCTCGTCACGAGGCTGCTCAAGTGGAGACGCAGCTTTATACAGATGTTTGTTAAGAACCTATGTGTATCCTATTGTATTAAAATGTTAGTATTATTTAATTGCACAAATGTAAATAAAAGTAAGAAATGTAAGGACCTATAGGTATAATATCTACCAAATAAACCTTTATTATAGCATGCGGTGTACGAATATGTAGATAAGGAGTGTGTTTGTGGTAATATATGTATAATAATATGTCTGCTATTATTATTTATATTAAATACAACATATCATGTAAAATTATGTTTTATTATTCCCCACAAACATATCTTATCAATAACGCACTATAAAATTTACGAAACTATACTGCACCTCAGATTAAAGTCTGAGTACTGCACATGATCCCATGATATGATTGTCAAATCCCTAACATACTACATAGTATTCTATGGTTTTCGACGAACTCTAAAGTTGATAAATAGAGTGTTGCAATACATAATTATAACTGAAGAAAACTGATATTAATTTAAGTGGCGATATTTCAGTATCGAAGGCATCGAAGCTCGATCCACCAAGAAACAGGGGAAAAAAAGTTTTGTTTCGACGTGCAGAGAAGAACCATGAGTTAGTTTGTAAAAATAGCGTTCGACTATATTGTGTTTGTACTTCTTAATAAAATAAAACATCTTCCATTTATTAATTCGTTGCTGAGTAAACTTTATTTAGAACCAGTAGATTCTCCCATGCAGACAGACAGAACTAGATCGCCAGTTATAAAATCTACGTGAAAGACAGACAAAAAATATTATTTTTGTCTCTGTCACCGTGGCCGATTAGATATTATATTGTTTGTCACAAGTGCAAACAATGGTGACTTGTGTTATATAATGAAGAGTGAGTTGGCTATTTGGAGATTTAAAGTTTCAGTTTGTTTTTTAAGCAGAAAATCGTAGTAAGTTTAAGTACGATGGTGGGTAGCAGTATTCTGGGCTGCTTGTTAAATTTTTACATTTCTTTTAAAATAACCTCATAGGAACATACATATATTCCCTGTCTCAAGTACGACCACGCCGTAGTTGAATATATCTATTTATGGAGAATCTACTGGTTCTAAATCTATGCTCCAAAGTCTCTAACATGGGTATATATATTACTCTAACTGGATACATAACTTCGTAGAGGTACATGAAGATGGATGACGTCATAACGGATTACCATTTTTGTATAGTGTCCATGTTATCTATAGGCTGTAGACTATAGCCCCAGGATATATCATTCCATTGTGAAATAGCCAATAATGGAACCTCTATTTTTAGTAAACAGCTGGACACTTTTTCAACTTTCCCCTCGATGGCGTTGTTCAGGAACCTGAATCACGCTGTTGAGACTCTGTGAGATTTGTATAATAACATTAAATTTTAAAAGAGGTAAAGATAATAAGAAGCTAGGGCCATCTATCCAGTGCTTTCATACCCCCTCCATGGTAGTGCAAAAGTATAACGCAACCGTTTAACGTAAGCTTTTTGCAAGTCGCATAAGAAGTATAACTTCAAAATGGTTATTCCTGTGGTGTCTAGGTTTACCTGATTAGGTATTAGAAATAAAACACAAAATGGTTTTCAGTGATACAACACAACCCGCGCACTTGACGGCTGGATGGTGACTGCCTCGTGTGCGGGTAGTACAGATACTCTTTTATTATTATGTATGTCACATCTCTCCCTTTCAACAAAATTTTAATTATGTAATTTGTCCATTGATAAATAACTGATAAGTTCAGCTTTGATTAAAATATAATTTGTTCGAACAAAGTACACAACTTATTTCTAACATTCGTAACATTTTATATCTCCAAAGATTACCTTTTTTTGTCCAGTTAAATCACTATTTTTACAATATACAAAAAAATAAGTTACTATTATAAGGATTTACAACATTATTTTCTTATAATGATTTATTCCTATTTAGTCTCTTTTATTTTTAATATACGGCCCTCTCTGCTTTCCCTTGTTTTTCCTTTTTTTTTAATTATTATTTTTTTATTTTTCCTAACGTAACTGGTTCGCTATGTGTTATCGTTGTGGAGAAGAACCAGTTGAAGAAACTCCATAACAACACTTTTTTATTAGGCACAAAATATTTGATTATTTTGTATACTTTTTAGCACCTGACCCAGTACATCGTCGCAGCACGGCTGGACCAAAGGGTATATTTCACACTGGAAGTGACCTGCAACAAAACACAACGAGAGCATTTCTCCAAATTTAGTGCTGACCTGGCCTTTAATGTAGTTTAGTTATCAAGTTTTGGTCAGGAAATTCAAACAGACCTGTCAAACAGGGTATATCAAAGAAGTGAATAAATTCATCCGGACTAACGTTTGATTGACTGTAGCGTATTTCATTTAAAATTATTGCATCAATGAATAACCCAAGTTAATTTATAACCTTATCATTGACTAATTGTAAGTAATTTAGTCTATCGACAAAGCAATATTCACATTCTATGGGCAGAGTATGAATTTGAACTCATTTTTATACTTTTACCTTGCTTGTAATACACGTAAAGAAACTTCCATGAGCTTGTGCGAGTATCATCAAGCGCTTCGATCTCGTCTCTTGCTCGAGCGTCTACCACCAATGCGTACGTGAAGTGTTGAAACACCAACGCTCCTGAGCGTCGTGTTATGTCAACTAGAAGCCCAGCGGCCTCAAATTCTTCGTTATATCCAAATTCCCCTTTTTCCTTTTCTTACATTTTTGCGGTGTTACACAAGGGGATGTTAATAGGATTATAATTTTCTAAAACTTGTATTTCACACTTGAAATTCATTATTGTGATTCTTGAAACTTAGAACGATTGACGTCATTTTTTTCCATAATTAAATTATTACTTCATTACTTTCAATGCAATTACGTATCAAGTACTGGCGCTGAGCTTACACGGCTCATGTTGTGCAGCACGGCTTATGCTGGGTCTGGGCCTGTTCGGTGGTCACACAGCACGCTGCAGCACTGATACTCATAAGATATATCTCGTGTTACTTATTAACATTTATTTTTGTTATTTCTTTTTCTTTCTTGTAACTATTTTTTTTTTGCTGTAATTAGTACCCTGGAATATATGTATTTTCATTTCATTTCATTATACTCGTATTATAACTTCATTTCATTTTCTTTTCATTTCATTTCATTTCGTTTTCGTTTCATTTCAAGTAAGGATTTTATTAGTTACTCCAAAGTATCTTTGTACTTGTAATTGATTAATAAATATTTTTTGTTCGTTGGAACAATTAAATAGTAGGTCCTGTACATGTCGGTGATAACTGTTTAATCACTTATTCAAACATGATTGTTTTTAATTATTATTGAATTTTCAATATTTAGTGAGCAGATCTGGTCCACAACAACAAATGTTGTGATTCCATTTAGCAGGAATTCAGGCTCATACTAAGTTAATTCAGGCTTATTACGAGGATATGTAATAAAATAAAGCGATAATGTGCAAATATATAGATATTTACTTAGACAGCCGTACAGTGATATCGGTTTGTCATTGATCATTCGGAGCGGTCGTTAAGAGGTGCGCGTGTGAATACCTTTAATAACAACTTCGCACGCAAATACATTAAAACGATAAGATTCGTTATTATTAATACATGAATATAGGTATTTTAACCATAGGAAACATTAAATGGTATTCCATTAATTTATGCGTTTTGTTTACATATCCTCCCATTAATAGCCATATCCTCGTATTTGTTGACCAGCAGGGGCAATTGGTATAGAAGTTAATAGTTTCGATACTTATCAAAACGTTCTTTCAATATTATAAATCTTTTGTTATTGGTCAGTACTTAACTGACGTTTTCGTGACCATGTCATATTTTGTTTTCGATATCATTATTGATATCTTTAGTATTGGTCAATAGTGTAAGTACTCAACTGACGTAATACGATAAACATTACCTCCCACGGTTTAGTGCAACATTGATTTCGAAAGCGGTTCGATACCACAATAGATATCTTGTATTATTGGTCAGTATTTATCTGACTTTCGATACCATAACAGATATCTTTTATTATTTTTCAGTACTTAACTGATTTTCGATACCATAACAGATATATTTTATTATTTTTCAGTACTTGAGTGATTTTCAATACCATAACAGATATCTTTTATTATTTTTCAGTATTTGCCTGATTTTCGATACCATCACAGATATCTTTTATTATTTGTCAGTACTTGACTGATTTTCGATACCATAACAGATATCTTTTATTATTTGTCAGTACCTGACTGATTTTCGATACCATAACAGATATCTTTTATTATTTGTCAGTACCTGACTGATTTTCGATACCATAACAGATATCTTTTATTATTCGTCAGTACTTGACTGATTTGACTTGATCGATATCATAAATACCTTTTATTAATGGTCTATATTTGACTCAGTTTATAAGTATTTTATGCTTCAACCTTTGCATTTCTAGTACGACATTTAAGACATTTTGCAGCAAAATATTTGATTACTGATAATATGATTATTGGTTCCCATGTCTACTCCATTTAGATGTCGTTTGATCTCGTTCCAGTTTTATGTAGGTACGTGAAAGTTAGTTTTCGTTTTTTAATGCCTTTCATTACTTAACGGTTTAACTGTTTGTTCAGTTTCTCAATTCATCACGATATTATTCAGCAGATGCAAAACTAAGCTTATAGGTTGCATTCTAGTACAAACCAGGTAGAATCAGTATTATACCGGCCAATGAAGGAATGTTCTAAATTATTTTGTTAAAATAATTTTGACTTTTTCCGTTTTTGACCTTAAGAGTATAATCCATTTAAAACATAAATTTATTTACAATCTTGATTTTAGTTAGGAACAATATTACCCGGAATGAACTACTTGGTAATCATGGTGAAACGGTTCCTATAACTGGTTTGTACTTTACCATGAATCAACTTATGCAAATGGTGTAACCAACGCATGTGGTGTATATATATTTTTTTTCAAAAACACAAATAATTGCGATTACCTTGCACTTATCCTCGACTACAAAATTTCATCGAAATCTTTAGAGCATTTTTTCGAGATACTGATTATTGTTTTAGCGAGGAATACGCAAGATCGTTTCCGCCGCAATTTGGAAACAGTAATAATTTAGTCCCTTCGATATTTTAGATTATTACTATTGTCCATTTAACGTTAAAAATACATTTTTTCAAAATGAGATAGGCGATATGCAAAATTGCTCGCTTATTTAGTGAAATGTTCCATCAATAAAATCGGAAACACGTTTCGATACGATATAAATAAGCAAATACTTATTAATTATCATTATCATATTTTTATATCTCAGAAACTAAATATCATTTGTTTATCAAATCTGTAATGTATATTATTATTTTTCCCCTACGTGATCATTTTAATGGCATTAAAGGATAATTAAAATTGGAACGACTTCTTGATTTATTTAATCCAATGTTTTACACATGTCAAATATATTATGTTCTTGACGAGTTTTCACTCATCTGACAATTTTGCAGTGTATTTGACTTGATTACATGGGGCGTTTCTCGGTGGTCATACTATGTAGTCATTACATATTTGTATGTATGTTTTTTCTTTTAATTTCGAAAACGTAAACAGGTACAGTTTCATGTATGTATGGTTAGGATCTTCACTTACAACAGGATCTATCACCCTATATTCTACTAATAGGTACGGGCAAATTAATATGCTTAATTGTTTTGTTGGTCTCAAACCATCTTCGCATTATTTGCCTTTCAAATGAACCCTGTTTGGAACACATCGGTTGGATAGTTTCAGTCTAAAGGACATGGCAGCAAACATTGTTTGTGGTTTATTATATAGATTTTGTTTAGAATCAATGATATTCAAAAATATATTTTATACATTATAATATCATTGCTTAGAATAACATCAGTAAAATAACATCGTTGAATTTACTTGCTACGTAAGTACTATACTTTAAATTTAAATTTGGCACCCACGACACAGGGAATCCTAGTGTGGGGCTATGAGTGTGAAGCGTTATTTTAAATAACATAGTAAGATAGTAAGTACTTCTATTTTTGAGACAAACTATGAAGATACCGTATAGCAATATTGCTATGATATTGTTTACGGTTATCTTATTAAGATATTTGATATATTAATGTGAAGACTGAATTTGGATTTATATTGACATTTTAAATTATTATTATCATTTTGGCTGGTAGAAGTATCAAACATTTTTCAACTTACTATAATTAATAATTATCATTGTAAACTAAATATTACTTATTTAGTTTTTAACCTATCACACGAACAAGATCCTTTTAATCGCATTTTATGATCCCAAATAATCCCAATGCTTGTACATTTCAAGTAAACTGGCCGTGTCGATACCGACCATACAACAATGAAACAATATCTTAGGTATATATTACCTATTATTGCGCCAACACGCATTGTTTTTATTTTGTACCATTAATACGTGTATTTTGTAACCTATGTGTTATCAATACGAATATCAGGCTACAATATATGGAATGTAATTTAATGTACTAGATGCATTTGTTAAGAAAATACCTTCGTTAATTCAACAATCAACTTTGTTAATCAAGAATTATCAAAGATTGAACACAAATGCATTTGTAGGTAGGTACTTAGTATTTTATCAAATGTTCTCTTGTCTTTTCTTTTTCCGTAAAAATATACGATTCTTTTAAAACTTTCCAAAACTAAACATAGCACGCGTTTCCAATATTTCAAATAGCACAGACATTTTCGTATGATAACTCAAGGTTAACATTTTGTGAACTTAAAAGAACCACAAATTACTCACACTTTTTCCTTTTGTTTTATTTTTTACCTCGGTCGCCAAATGTGGTGTCTAGGTTTACCTGATTAGGTATTAGAAATAAAACACAAAATGGTTTTCAGTGATACAACACAACCCGCGCACTTGACGGCTGGATGGTGACTGCCTCGTGTGCGGGTAGTACAGATACTCTTTTATTATTATGTATGTCACAATTCCATTATAACGTCATCGGATTTCAGGTACCACTTCTAAGTCAAAATAAATAATACAAATCCATGTTATTAGCTAAGTGCGTTCAATTTAAACTATTGTAAATCTACGGGTTGTAATGTTGGCAGCATTGAAATAAGTTTCTATTACTTAAAAAAAAATAGCGTTGTTTTCAAGTTCAGCTAATCGATGTTATATTTCGAGATAATAAAAAAATACATTTATAGTCGAATCCTTCATCGACATGTTGCGAGGCCAAAGGCATTGCTGTTCTTATCGATATTAAGAAAAGTTATACATTATGGGTGACTTTTAAATTCAAATTAATTCTTACTTATTGTCTTTATCTCAATAACAATACCACTGTATCTTGTTTACCTTCAATACAACTTTAAACAACTTATTTTTTTCGATTTTAGTCGGTATCAAATTATTGGAAGTTATTTGAATTACGTAAGAAGTACAAACACACTATAATAATCGAACACTATTTTGACAACGTAACT
This sequence comes from Thymelicus acteon, assembly GCA_951805285.1. Taxonomy (NCBI): domain Eukaryota; kingdom Metazoa; phylum Arthropoda; class Insecta; order Lepidoptera; family Hesperiidae; genus Thymelicus; species Thymelicus acteon. Next base: position 12,965,085 of record OX638216.1, on the reverse strand, counting down.
CATTGTTTTTAGGGTTTCGAAGTAAAATTGGCATGACCCTCCTACTACGCGTTCACTTCACACTATACAGACCAAGGAACATATTAAACTCTCTACGCGAAATACAGACATCTATCGTTTTGTGGTATAGTATTTATGTTGTGACCTTCGCTAGAAGTAATAGTGTTCTGTGGTTGTGACAGAGCTGCCAACTCTACAGATTTTAATTTAGACCTCCAAATCTACAGTTTTTTTTCTTTATGATATTAGGGCCATCTATTTTATTCGCTGCGTAACCCAAACTTATGAATAAACCACGGAACACAGTGTCCGTGTTCCGTGGGAATAAACCACGGAACACAGACACAAGCTGTGTTCCGTGGAATAAACGGTCTACCACCACCATAAAAACTGCTATGAGTTCAATGCTACCGATGACCATTTAGAGATTTCATAAAAATATGTACGATTTAAAAAATGAAGATGAAACTGAAAATCAAGAGGATGTGCAGATTGAAAATGAGTCAGTTTTAGAGTTTTATTTACAGTTCTACTTGCACTTTTCTACAGCTTTTTGAAAGCTTCTTTGCAGTCTGTTTTAATCCCGGGGTTGGCAACACAACACAGGTTGTGACATGTCAATTGTCACTTGTCACTCTTGTCAGTGTTATTATTGTCTGTCAAAAATTGCTTTTGCTTTCGTTCGATTCATCTTCGCTATTGCCGATGTTGGTTGTTGGCTGTTGCTTTGTAATGATTTAAAGAGCTGTTTTATCGCATCAAATTAATTTGTCTTTGTAATTTACATTGAGTACTGAAGGACCAAACGATAACAATGAAGCGTACTTATGATGCTATGGCTTCTTCGATAGAAATAAGCTCTTATCGTGATCAACATTTTAAGGTAAATTTTAAAATTTTATGAATTACACTTTACAATATTTATTATTACATGATTCACTCATTTTATATAATTACCAAATGTGAATCTCTTTAAGGACATATATAATTTACGTAGCAAGACTTGCCAAGTTTTTGTTTTACTAAAAAAATAGGTTATAGATGTCGTGGCGTCTTGAAAGTTTAGTCTAATGTACACATAGCTGTAACGTTTCGTAAGACATAATAAACAAATAATATACTTTATCCAGGGCTCCCGCAGCGAACAAGAAAAACTGTTGAGAACATCGTCAACTTTATATATAGGCAATTTATCGTTTTACACGACAGAAGAGCAAATATACGAGTTGTTTTCACAATGTGGTGACTTACGGCGAGTTATTATGGGTCTGGATAAATACAAGAAAACACCTTGTGGTTTCTGTTTTGTCGAATACTATGAAAGAGCAGATGCCGAAAGTTGTATGAGGTAAGGAGTTTTTAATCATTTTTTAAAGGGAGAAACAAGCTCCATCATGTTTAGTGTCCAAATAGAGAAAGCTGCCAATATTTTTGATTGATTATTAAAAAATATAAGGTAAAAGGAAACATAAATGTGAAACAATCTTAAAAATAGCTTTAGAAATAGAAAAATTATGGGGCTTTAAAGTTGCTTTTTTCAAGAATAATAATTGTGTCAGCTCAGAACTTTTTCAAACTAGGTAGTTGGAAAATATGTAACTTCAGACATTTATATATCTGCGTATATTGATGGATTTTCAAAATTTTCAGTGATATTTATTACTTTTGGTCTGTTTAAATTTTTTATGGTAATTAATATAGTATTTTCAACATAAAACTCCATTGAATAAAATAATTGGTTATTTTATGTTTGTGTGTTAATATTACTTTCTCAAAGGTTGTCAAAAACTTAGGGATTCTCATGGACTCTCCAATCTTTCTTGGGGACCACAAATAAATGGCTCCCAATCCGTTTTCGCCAGAATAGTCATATTCTTTTTGCTCTGTACTCTAGATTATTTAATTCATCTTCCCCTAGTTATTTGAGAAACAACTTTGTGTTTCGTTGCCTTACCCACAATCATTTGCTGCGCTCCTCACATATTCTTCTTCTTCATACTCCTTGTCATTTTTCTTCTTTCTATCATCAGTCTTTCACTGTATCAGCAGTATCATTGTGGAGCTCCTTACCACCCCACATTCGTAAGGCACAAAATATTAATGGATTTAAAGTGTTACTGAAAGACTATCTAGCTATTTAATCCTTCTCCCTTAATCTTCCTTGTACATATTCTTCCAATACACAGTATTTTTTTTGTTTCCCCCGTTTTCTCCTCGCTCTTTTTCCCTTTTGTCTTCCAGTCTATAACTGCTATGGGTATGTAGTTTTTTAATTTTTTTTTTCTTCTGTTTTTGTTGTGTTTATTTGTATGCCGATACCCTCCTGATTATTATATATTGTATGTTCTTTTCTTTTGATGGGTTGCCTGGAAGAAATCGCTATGAATCGTCTGTTGCTTTGTACATTTTTTCTTAGTTTAATGTCTATGTGTTTTTTATGGTGTACAAACAATAAATAGTTTATCTATCTACTTGTTTAATGTCATTACTTCCTAGAATTTGATCCTTGTTAGCAACACTATTAAATGGTGTAATAACAGGAATATTGATTTTTCAAAAATCTTATGATGCAGTTTTACTTTTCATTAAAAGTGGCGCCGAGACTCCTTTGAGCAATTTTCGCTATTCTTTATAGTTTGGATTTGGCCATCCACACCCACTTGAAAAATTCACCCATAATACTTTAATACATTACAAATATCTTGTTCAAAATTTAAAAAAAATATTTCTATACTGAAGCTAATGCTTTATATAATAATTAATTTTATACACTGATATTGCAAACAACAATATAAAAGGGAATTGATTGAAACTGATTCTTACTATCCCTAGGTATATAAATGGAACCAGATTGGATGATAGAATTATTCGTTGTGATTGGGATGCTGGTTTCATTGAAGGACGACAATATGGTAGAGGCAAAACAGGTGGACAGGTATGTTCGGTTCTAATCATGTATTCTTTATATTTAAACCATATCACTGCAAGTGGTAATATTTTTTTTTTTTGCATTCACCTTAAACTAGGAGATGCAAAGGGCAAACTTATTGACTACTGGCTTTCTTTAGCAATCAACCAAACATGACGGAGAAATGTGATGTATATGTGAGGCATACATGAATTTAATATTATATATATTATGTTTGTTTGCACTTTGTCGGATTCACAAAAAGTCTGATTCATTCATAAACCCTCAATAAGAGTATTTTAACTATGTATGTACTGTTATTATAATTATCAATATTATTACTGTTATCTCTGTATGAAGCCTGCTAGGCTAACTACCTCTTGCTTGATTTAGCATCCAAACAATTTGTCATATAATGGCTGGGGCCTTTGGGAGTCAGTTCTTGCTTTCTAGGCTGGAAACCCTGGTTACGTCTTAAGGTGTCGTTGATGTTCATGGACGGCGGTGACCACTTACTATCAGGTGGTGTATGATTGCCAGCTTTTTACAAAAAAAAATACTCAGTAACATTATATTCTCAGGTCCGAGATGAATATCGTACTGACTATGATGGTGGGCGTGGTGGCTATGGAAAAATTATTGCACAGAAAATAACTCCAAACACGCTGGAACGCTGACGAACGGATTATCAAGACGTAAATAATGTGGAAAAGACTGTCATTAAATTTAAGTTAATACATTCAAATTGGTCTGAATGTGAAATACAATAAATATTTACACCTTAATATACTTTGGTTAAAGTAAACTGGTGATATTATGAAGTCGTCTACCAAGCCTTTGTGATAGAAATATAAGAACAAGTATGTTATACAGACAACAATGATTGTTTCATTGCTCTAAATTTGCAGTTGGGACAGTAATCAAAAAAAGATCTAAAATGTAGTTTGTAATTAATAAATTTGTGAAAATAAAATGAGTGTTTACATAAAATGAAATATCAATAAAAACCATTTTACATCAATCCATTTTTTATATATTTTTCACCACAAAAGAAACATCCGTCAGTTGTTGTTGACATGGGGTGTTATGAGACTCATTTAATTTGTGAACTGGCCTATAATCTTGTATCACTAACGCCCCAACTCAGAGTCACTAACGGTTACTTAAATCGCTCCTTAGTAAAGAATCACCATACAAATTCAGCACTAAGGCGCGATTTAAGTAACCGTTAGTGACTCTGAGCTGGGGCGTAAGGGAACTATTGAATCATCGTAATTAGCCACAATCAAACAAATATTTTTATCCAAGTGTTTAATATAACTTTATATAAAAGCATACACTTAAAGCATAAGAATAAATACTTGGTAAATTTCGCTTTACCTCACTGAAATGCAAAAGTAACAATAACATGTAAAAGAATACAAATAAATACATTCATACCACAGCATGCATCATAGTATCATTATGACTTAACATTGTGTTTCATAAGTTAGTTATATTAATGAGGACATTATAAAATTCATCTAAAACAGCAACAATGTAAATATAAAATGTATATCATTAAATTATAACATATTTTCTGGACTTTAGATTTGAACATGTTCATACAATATTCTTTACATGGTCCAATATTCTACCTATGATATAAGCAAGGTATTAAAATTTCACTAATCAAACTAAGTACCAAAACTATAGATTTTTTTTCAGATACACAGTACACTACACTTTTATAAAATGAAGGAAATACAGAACATTTTTTATTATATCAAAGAGAACATTAGGTAACAACTTAATAAATAAATCCCTTAGGTAACTACTTAATAAATAAATCCCAAAGAAATTAATTGACATGGGCGTAGCCAGCCATGGGCTCAGGATGGGGTAGCAGTCTAAAATAATATGTAACTAGCAAACTATACGCGCGCTTTCTGTTTCGACTGACGACTGTCGAGTGTAAACTATCTTACAGATATTAAGTATAAAAAAATTAAGTATTGTAGTTAGTACCTAGATAATTAAGTTTATTAAGTTTGATTAGGTACCTCACAGGTCAGAGCCAGGGTGGAGCAAGGGCCCCACCCTGCCCCACCGTGGCTACGCCCATTAATTGATGGACACAGACCAGAAAAATTATCATGATATTCTTGTGATTCTAAATAGTTAACTAAATAAAAAGAAACATGTTTGTGCCCACATTATAAATAGAGATATCTTCATTTTCTGCATTTTATATTATTTTTTGCTTTTTTTAAATAAAATGCATTAAAAATTTGAATGAATATAAAATAGTTTAAGGAACTTATTTGAGAGATTCACATTAAACAGGTTCTCAAAAATCTACGAGTAGATAATGATTAGTATGCGTTAATTAATATTTATGTGCGCAATAGAATAGCTTAACAGAAATTATTCGTATTTATTTTTCACTTTCAGATCAAATTGTAAAGCTTAAAATTAAAAAAAAATCGAATTATTCTCTGGGTGTAGACTCTGGCATTAGATCAAACCAGAGCGTTTTTGCTTCGCGGAAATCATACTGGTTCAAATGCACTATAACCTAAAACAAAAGAAATCTTTAGAGAGAAGTTGTAAAACAAGAAAAAGCACAGAAATTATAATGTATTTTTTACCTAAATAAATATAAACATCATTAGGGTCGCATTTCATTGATTAAAAATGAGTTTAGTGAGAATAATCTTGTCAATTTTTTTGGTAAGTTTAAAAGTTTCTATAATTTAACTGGCCTTACTGAGGTGGTCTAAAATGTCGGTACACCAGGGTATTGCAAGAAGCGACAGGGTAAGAGCCGGTAGAGCTTCGCGTGATTATTATTAATTTATCAATATTATTACTGGTATTATCTTTCCGTAGTCTGCCTGACTATACTATACGAGTAGTAATCGCAGTATCTCCACTCATTGACATATTACGCGCTCACTCGCACTTAGACCTAAGACCGAAGCGCGAGTGAGCGTCCAATATAAATAAATAAATAACGCTACACACTCATAGCTCCACACTAGGATTCCCTGTGTCGTGGGTGCCATGGACAACACACTAGACAAGGACATTCACAACCAGACAGAGATCAGAAATTCAAACTCATCATTCAGATTTCCACCTCGCTGGGAATCGAACCCAGGAGCCCGATTCTCATTTTGAAGAGATAATCTCTAAGTTAGAGATATCTCCAATCCTTAAATCTCTACGAGACATGCCGGCAAAATCTCTAATGTATCCAAAAAAGTTATTCTGGGGCACATTAGAGATTTTTTCCTTCGACATTACCATTAGACATATGAAACAAACGTTCCGTTTTCTAGACTACAGCAACGCCAAGTCAACAAAACTTGATTACACTTAAAAAGTGGTTTTTAAATACTCTTATCAAATGAAAGTGTAATAAAATACTTTAATATTCATCCTAAACTACCCCTGTATTGTTAGAATTTCCTAAATGCAATATTGCTTAAAACCATTATTATTGCATATTTTATGTCAAAAAGACTTGCCGCGTACCGTATAACGAAACATTCTTGTCACGACAAAATGTCAATCAAAGAGTATGTGATTGACATTTTATCATGACAAGACAAGAGTATGTAACATGGATTTAATAGTCTAACTGGATTCCAATCTTCGTAGAGGTCATGGATGTATATTCTATCTGGATCATAGACTTTGTAGAGGTACCTGACATTCGATTCCGATATAACGTCATCGATGGCGTCATATCGGAATGACCCATTCGACCAATCACAGGCCGGATTGAGGTTGTCCTTCATAATTAAAGATTAAAGATTTATTAAGAACAAAAACAATTTTACAAATGGTGTCCACACTTAAAAAGATTATGTCCTATTTTGATATGGTTCTTCAAAATGTTTTCTATGGGTGATTTTTCTGGTATAGTCAACATGAACTAAGGGGCCCAATTTGTCATCACGGAGATGTAAAAAAAATCGGTTCACGAAAGAAACCAATTTTTGCAACAAATCGATTCAAAATTGTAAGACCTTCTAATCGATTCGATAATTAAATTGTAAACTAAAAACCGTAACATTTAGGTACCTACCTACTACCTCGATTGAGCTATCTCGTACTGCGTATTCGCAACATATATGTATACTACTAAAATATTATTTTATTGTTTCTTCCTAACAACTCAGGTTGCTAGGTATGCATGGAAATAGCCGAGCTGGCAAACAAGCTGACGATCCACCTGATGGTAAGTGATTAGTTCGTATTATTAAATGGCAGGTATCATTATGGGCATCTTAGATAATTTTGAGTATAGTAGGTAATATATACATATACAGGGTGTCCCAGCGCCAAGTGACCGCCCGGCGTCTATTGATTATTTGGACAAAACTATAAACAAAATTCCAATAAAGTACAGGTCTAATCGGTTTAGTTTTTTTTTATTAGCTTTTTAATTTTTTTGGAAAAAAACCTGACTTGCTGCACTATTTTCGACATATTTTTTTTGTTTTTACATTTATTTTCATTCTGTTTTTTTTTTATTTACCAGTTGTTATCATAGTTTATCTATTCGAGGTATAAAATCTACCCAAAATTAAATGGAATATATTTTTTAAAGACATTAACTGATTTTTTTTGAAAAAAATTAACCTTTTTTATTTAATTTCGCTAAAAAGTTGGAAAAATGCCCCATGAATATTATTATTTTATCAATTATTATTAAATAACATGATATTACCTACAAAATCTCAATAACATGTTTATAGTTATCTAAATCATTTACCGAACTCTTCAAATATGCACCCTATTTTCGATAATACGAAGAGTAGACTTTTAAAACCAGTCTAGTGGAACATTTAAGTGTCTTACTATCAAAAATACCTTTTGCCTGTTGATAGAATAATTTTAAATGTAAGGAAACGATAAAAACAAGTGCAAATTTAAATCATTTATTAAAAAAAAAACAGTAATTAATTCATAACATTTTCGAAATTATCGCCATTGGCGTTAATATAGGCTAAGGCTCTAAATGACATCCTTTGACTCGTTATTTGCACTTCAAAAGCTTCGCTCCTATTTCTGTAGCAGCAGCATAAATCCTCTGTTTCAATTGAGACCTTGGAGGACCATGCTACTGGACCACCTCTCTCTCGGTCTCCTGATTTATGGCCTCTTGATTATTATTTTTAGGGCTACATGAAACAAAAAGTGTATGCTGTGCCAATAGCTACGAGAGAACAATTGAAACAGAGGACTGATGCTGTTGCTACAGAAATAGGAGCAAAACCTTTCGGAAGTGCAAAGAACGACTGAAAGGATGTCATTTAGAGCCTTAGCCTGTATTAATGCCAATGGTGGTCATTTCGAAAATTTTATGAATTAATTACTGTTTTTTTTTTAATAGATGATTTAATTTTGCACTTGTTTTTATTATCTCCTTTCATTTAAAATTATTCTATCAACAGGCAAAAGGTATTTTTGATAGTAAGACACTTAAATGTTCCACTAGCCTGGTTTTAAAGGTCTACTCTTCTTATTATCTAAAATAGGGTGCATATTTCAAGAGTTTGTAGTTCGGTAAATGATTTAGATAACTACAAACATGTTATTGAGATTTTGTAGGTAATATCATGTAATTTAATAATAATTGATAAAATAATAATATTCATGGGGCATTTTTCCAACGTTTTAGCGAAATTAAATAAAAAAGGGTAATTTTTTTCAAAAAAAATTCACTTAATGTCTTTAAAAAATATATTCCATTTAATTTTGGGGAGATTTTATACCTCGAATAGATAAACTATGATAACAACTGGTAAATAAAAAAAACGGAATGAAAATAAATGTAAAAACAAAAAAAATATGTCGAAAATAGTGCAGCAAGTCAGGTTTTTTTCCAAAAAAATTAAAAAGCTATTAAAAAAAGAACCAAACCGATTAGACCTATACTTTATTGGAATTTTGTTTATAGTTTTGTCCAAATAATCAATAGACGCCGGGCGGTCACTTGGCGCTGGGACACCCTGTATATAATTATATATACATACATATAATATTGAAATAATACATTTTATTAATGTTTTTTCAAAATTACCGAATTTAAATTATTTCATTAATAGTAAATTGAAATTTAAAGTACACAATTATGATACATCTATATTAAAACTTAATCTTAGATGTTTTTAAGCCATTACAAAAAATGCAATCTAATGATATATCATTATCCCAGGATATATCCTGGGTTAATGATATATCCTGACTATAGATAACATGGACACAATACAAAAATGGTTTTTCTTATCAAATTCAATTCAAAAATCGTCAGATACCACTACGAAGTCTATAATCCAGACAGAGTAATATATCCATGGTAATGGTACCTGAAGGTTGGTATCCAGTTAAGACTATTATATCCATTGTAACCAATGTCAACTTATACCCTGCTGTGATTGGTCAAAACGCGCGACATTTCAATCTCGAATGCTCTGGACCATACGTTGCATGTCGAAGGAAAAGGCTCAGAGATATCACTAATGTGACATCCCGAGAATAAGGAAATTAGGTTTCATTCCAGCGTGACCACTTTTAGTAGATTTCTACTTTTTTAGTAGATTTGAAGCAAATAAGACAATCATCTAGTAGGATAAAATGTCTTAGTAGAATTTAGTAGAAATGAGAAACGCATCGGTAGGTTTTGGTATTAATTCGCTATTAAAGAATATTCGGCTTAAAACCAAGCATCCATGTCCAAAAAGTTTTAATTTTACAGTTGGCACGAAAGTGATTTGGGTGATTCCCTTAATAATAATATTGAATGAACGTTACGGTGGGCGTAGCAAATTGAATTTAATTTTCCAATAGATAAAGACTATTTTTATAAAATAGGTCTTTTAACTTAGATCATTTTTAAGTTGCTCTCATAATGATAAACAACACAGTTTTAATTAGTAGTTTTCGTTCATTTATATTGTTTGCTTTCGCGGAATCATACATTTATGTAATTTAAAATGAAAAGAAGATACGATCAAACTTATCGTGCGGATTGGGAAGAAAACCGATTATTTTCAAAGTGGCTTAAGAAATGTGATGACGTTAATGCTTATTGTAAAATTTTAGCGAGAATTGCGTTTATCAAAGAGCATATATAGTGCTTCAGCAAAACATATCAAAAATATGATTGATTAAATGTAGGGTTCATTAAAAAATGTGTTTTATTTCAAATCGTATCTACCCAAAACGGCACAAATATTACTCTAAAAATTATTAGTACATTTTAAAATGCGACTCAGTAGATTTTAGCTATGTCTTTGGTAGATTCCCTCAGTAAAAAGTGGTCGCGCTGTTTCATTCGAGATCGGCCATGTTTTTTGGAGATATCTCTGTTAGACATGTATCTCTACAAAATGAGAATTGGGCTCCAGGATCCTCGGTGTGTGGCGATCCGGCATGTTAACCATTGCATCACACGGGTCGTCAAATGATGTCATCGAATGCAGGGAGATATTGCGATACACTATAGCTACCACCTTTTTGCTTGATTCAGCAGCCAAACGACTTATCGTGTTCCGGCTTGAGAACCAGTTCTTTCTTTCTCCTTTCTTGGCCGTCAACCCTTTTAACATTAAAAAAGAAACTACTGTTGAAACTCGCCCGAATGTTCCGGTGATACCCAAAAATTGCACACTGCACAAACACTCCGCGTAGTTCAGAACTACCATAATATTTGACGCGATTTTATACGATTTAGGATATTACTTTTGCCGTTCAATCAGAGTTATATCATTCGTGAATGTGATACAGACAAAAATATAGTGCTTCGGATAAATATGAATGCTTTGGTAGATTAGATGATAAGAAGAATAAATGGTCCTATAATGTTTCCACTTTCACGGTGGTGGAAGAAGCAACAGATTTTCAAAATTGTAAAAAAAAAACAATGACATTGAAATACTCGAGCGCGTCAGATTAAGATAAGGAGGGTTAATTACAAGCTAAAGCTAAAGTGTCAATTTTGCTAATCTGACGATTTGAGCGTAACCTAAGGGAGTGGGAGGGTAACAAAGTTTGCAAAAAAACGATGAGTAAGTCAAAACGACTTACTCGAGCGCGGTTGGTTGTTTTTTTTTTATTTATTTCAAACTGACGATTTCCACAAGCCGAAAGTAATAAAAATTGTCAATCAAGCGTACCCCCATATATTAAAGACTCATACTGGCTGGAGGTAGGTACTTTTCAAATGTAAGGTATCTTGCCTTATATTAATCTGCCGCGCTCGAGTAAATCCAAAAATCCCCTCTTCATCCTACTATTATGAAAACTATGAAATATTACACATACAATGGCCAATACTTGACGATCGATAGCAAACTATACCTATATATGGAAATAAAGTGACACAGAACTAGTGGGATTTTTTCCCACTAGTACTATCAACAGGACAAGTGGGAATAAGCGAGTGTCACCGCACCGTTTCACACTAAAGGTTGGAAAAAACTACAAAAATTGTTGGTAATACTAAAAGCGTATGGCGCGTACGGCCAAATGCTGACATATGTGCGATCACCATAAGAGTTTACTGAAATAAATGTCTTTACGAGTTTTTTTATATCTTATAAGTTAATGCTTGACTACTATCCCACCTGATGGTAAGTGGCGATGTAGTCATAGGTGGTAAAACCCATTAACTTAGTAAAAGCCTATTCAATTCACTCTTGCCTTGAAGACACTTTATAATAGTATAAATCAAAATGGGCCGTAATTGAATAACAAACCTGTCCAATGACGGGGCTGCCGCCGAGGAAGCCCTTGTGCGTGGCCACCGTGACCTCCACCTGGCGCGAGTGCAGCTCCGCGTGCGGGATCACCCACTCGAACTGCTCGTCGTACTCCGGCATGCAGTTGTCTTTCACCACCTACACAGTATTTATATTCCGATGAAAAGACAGGATAGCGTTAATAGGTGAAAGATAACATTATTATATTTAAACAATGGTTTAAGCTGGTTATTGTGCACTTGTATTTCATTAACATATTTTTCTAGATATCCCATTTATTTCGAAAGAATTTAAGTTATGTTACTATATTCACACCACTCTATTGCTCTGTTGCACAAACTATAGATAGTAAAGTAGGCAATAAGTCCACTTACCACAGTTTTCCTTTTAGAATCCTTCGAGCGCCCAGGTAGCAAATACAGTTTCACATATGGGTCGGGCACGTTAGTAGGATCTTTTAACGGTATATTCCTGTAAATAAATACTTAAAGATTAACGGCCTGAGGAGTTAAGTTGTAAAAATAAAAGCTGTAAAAGTAAAAATGGCTTCACCGCCACCCTCGTCCAAGATAAGTGCATAAGAGATTTTGAGGACTCCCTTCGAGACCTTAACGTAAGATGAATGGCCCTTCACTACTTACATAATTTTATGCACAACCACATATAAAGTTTGGTTTTGCATGCTGTAGCGTGTGGACAGCAAGATTCGGCCCAAGCCGGCCTCACCAGCAGACCTGGTAAAATATAAAATAAACAATTATTTCATCAAGTTTAGAAAGTAAAATAACAAAAATATCAAACACTGACTTTTTGACAATTGCTCAATGAGCTCATTCGATCATTGTGGCATAAAACATAAACTTACGTTGTCAAAGACGAAGTTCTGTGTACCAGTTTAGCTGTATATGGTTCAGGATTCCCTTGCTCTTGGGGTATATCTAGATAGAGTAAAAAAAGTTAAGTATTTTTGCATGTAGTTTAATCATTAATTACTCATAACAAAAAATTTATAAATGTGAAAGTTTGAGATGATGTTTGGATTTTTGTATTTCCATCACGCGCTAACCGTTGTACTGGCGTTACACACAGACAACGTCCAGCATTAGTATATAAGATAGATTTTATCCCGGTGGTGTGTTCTCCCGGGATGATTTCGACGTTACAAAAAACCAGGCAAGTGCGTGTCAGGCCACGTGCAATGTAGAATTCCGAAGTAGTACGTTTATCAACTATTACTTATTCACTACTTATACTAACATAGCCAAGATAGTTGTCCTTGTAAATTCGTCATATAACCTATTTTTGAGAATTTCTTCAATTGTCCAACTCCAACCGTTTAGCCAGCAGGGGGGGGGGGACACTTGACTCTAACCAAAATTAGCACTTTAAAGCCAAATATTTCGCAAACTGACCCCTAATTCCTAAAACGGTCTTAGAAGACCCATAATATTTTTGAAAGACCTTTTAATGGATACCTCACACTATAGGGTACGCGACGAATATAATTTATGTACTATATCATTCATCAACAAATAAAAAAAAAACTTTACGTTACTTCTAGGGGAGTTACCCTGAAAAAAAAATGTTTTTCAATATTTTATTCTACGATTCTAGAGATTCAATAAAGATGTATATCTATGACGGACAGACGGACGGACGGACGGACATGCCGAAACTATAAGGGTTCCGATTTTACTTCGGAACCCTAAAAACACGATAGACTTGCGATATCGAAATAAAAGCATAAATTATATGTATAACGAAGTGAGTACAGTACACAACACAAAAAAAAAACATTTTACTAAACATTTACTAAACATTACTATTACTAACCAACTTCTTTAATGATCTGTTCCACTGGGATAGATTTTTCAGACACGTTATCGGTGTTGACGTCTTCCGTATTCTTCAATTCTGTGTTCGAGGACTGGACTGAAAAAAAAATAAAGAACATAAATAATAACTATGTTTTACACGTTAAGGTTTTGTCGAATTTTTCAAACAGGGGCATATCATATCTTATTTTCATAAATACATGTATCAATAAACTACTGTTTGATTAAACTGTCATGTCGTCATTTTGAAATTGTCTCTTTTCAGGCTTTCCACATAGCAAAGGTTAGCAATTTGCACTTCACCAAGTTGGCCAACATTAATTTTGCCAATTGCTAATATAAATAAAATTGCAGAAAGAGCAAGATGCAACATCTTTTGTCTGTGACTGTTTCCGGTATTGCCAAAATAATAATATTTGCGATTCGCGGATGCGATGCGATGTAGAAAAAGGCGTCAGTGTTTTGTTTATTATGAGTACGAATCGTTTTATCTCAGAAATAATGATTCTTAGAAATAAAAGTGAAATAGTTTAAAACATACTGTTTGGTTGAAAAGTTATAAAAAAAAACAATTTTAACAACTTTGACCTTGATTTTTTTTGCAAAAGTCGCAATAAGGAAGTTTTTTTATAATGGTGTTCCCAACATGTGTCAAAAATATCTATTTTGCTTGGATTATATTTACTTGAGTTTTCTGGTTTGTCAGCGGCCGGCGCGGAGTGCGCGGAGGGCGCGGGAGGCGCGGTGGCAGGTCCGTTAGTAGCGGACGGCGGCACGGGCGCCGGCGAGGGAGCCTTCGGAGGCTCGGGCTCCACAACACCATCCACTTGTGATTCATCTTCGAAATCTTCCTCTTTGATAGCTTCTTTCAAAATCTATTCCAAAACAGATGCAAAAGTAAAAAAATACAAGACAAATTGTATTGAATTCAAAATTATGTGATCATACATGTATAAAAACAAACAAATTGAAATAGATAGCATGCAGTCAAGAGATGGCAAAATCATAATCAGACACGTACCTTCAGCTCAAGTGCCAAAATAATTTTAGATTCAGGCCCAGATTTTTGCAAGTTGATTGGTTGAGACAACATGGTCAGATTTTTCTGCCTTAACAGACTAGATAGCGGGTAAGTTAACTGACCGAGTTGGCTTCCTGTCTTTTGATCCAAAACCTGTGGAAATAATATTAAAATTTCATGACATACAAGCAAGCACTATGCACAGTGTATGTATAGTGTGATGGCTGACAATAACAGCGGACACTCGTATTTTGAATTGTTTTCACCACGCCCTTGGCAAGTGGTGATCGACATTAAGAGCATGGTAATGAAATGCATTCTGTAGACTTCCACAAACAAACAGTCACATTACAATGCTGCATACTTTAGATGTGCGGCCACGAACCGCAACATAATATTTAACTGGAGCAATAAAAAAACAAACACCCGGCGATAAAGTGCTCTAGGGTCGCATCATCGTGTCAGAGACAATACCAATACACTTCAACACAACTTGACGCTATAGCGCTCGGGTGTTGCCATCGCTGTGCCGCTTCACTTTAATGACGTATGAGTGAAAGAAACGACACGTTTGCCCCACATCGTCGTTGTGACTTTAAGACCTCTTCAGGGGCTACTCACTTTTGTTTCAAGGTCAATTATGACATTGATACGATTTTGTAGCCAATATTACAAGCGGAATTTCGTCATAAATGTTGGTAAGGATTTCCGGTATTTATTTGTATTTATTTTCCATTTCCGGTTGTCAATCAAAAAAAACGTCACAGAGAAACTGCATATTAAAATTTATAATTATGTAAAAACTACACAAAAATGTTGTATAGACGCACATCAGCACCGAAATTATTTCTCGCGGCCCTTCTTTTAAACCCTGATAGGTAAGTTTAATGACTATTATTGATATGAATAAGCATACAATGTTAAAGTAATGTATGAAGCTTACAATTATTAAATTTATACTTTATTCATTAGAACTTTACATTGCTATATACTTTTCATATTCTTTTAGATGTCGACAATGGGTGAAAGCCATTGGAGACGAAGACTTTGTATATTATATACCTATTGCAAAATTACACCAGTTAAAATTTGTGTGCGGACATCACTTCGCACCTTCAGCATATAAAACCATGGGAGCAGATTACTTAAAAATGCAGGACCTTCCATCAACTTGACGCGTCCACCTCTAGCAGAAAACGTATTTATCAATTTCCCATTAAGAATATAAAGTGAAAAGTATCATCTGGTAAGTAGACTTATCATAGAATTAAAATGTACTTGTCACTCATACTTGGAATTGTTAAATAAAATTATAATTTTTCAAGTGTGGCTTTTATTTTAATCTATAATTATAGATAAAAAGGTATTAAAGCCTAACAGTCATGAACAGTATTAAAGCACAACACTAGTTATCGATAATATTAAGCCCATCACTAGTTGTCAATGTCATTTGATAGCTATGTTGGCGGCCTTGTTTCCGGTTTACCACAGATATGATTAAAACATCATCATCGCACAGAGTATTTAAAACACTATGGCTCATCGTTTATCCTGTAATGTTGGTACAAAATCTTTACTTAAATTTTCTAGCTAGAGACAATGTTCTAAGTGGCGTCTCTTAAAACGTAGTGATTAAGTACTCTGTGGACCTCTTTTAAGTTATGTGCTACTTTTGACAAAATCACTTTTTTACGTCAAATGATTCTACATTTTGAAGCACTGTCGAATTCAAAATCTCTCATGTGTGTACGATGTTTCCATCGTAATTTATTCATCAAATTCAAAATCACCTATGTGCTTGTTAAGCAAAACTTTATCGATTTTTATTGATTGCCTCAAAAAGCTAATTTTTTACACATAAGAGGTCATAAAGTCGCAACGACGATATGTTCAGTATACAGGCCGTCTATGTACAAACGTGTTTATGTCGATTCGATACCTTGATATCGATATTGTCGATCTCGGGGTTCTGCACGAGGAACGAGTATCCGATCTCGTAGACGGGGTTGTCGGTGCGCATCTGCACCGCCGTGTTCTCCGTCTTGCGGCCCACCGACACCGTGAGGTACGGGTCCGGCTTCGACTGGGCGCGAGCGTTCTGCAATAAAATAAAATAAATAAACGCTAGCACACTCATACCGCAGCAGTATGATTACATGTGTCACGGATATCCACCCTTAGGTATTAAAAAATAAGTGTGATTCATTAATACCATAGCACCATTTTTTATGATATAGTGAAAATCTATACTAATATTATAAAGAGGAAAGATTTGATTGTTTGTTTGCATTGAATAGGTTTCGAAACTACTGAACCGATTTGAAAACTTCTTTCACTGTTGGGAATCTACACTATCCCCGAGCAACATAGGCTATATTATATTTTCAAAAAAATTAGGGATTTTTAATAAAACTCCAATAATGTAACCCAAGGTGTAAAAAAATAAGAAAACCGAAGCAAAGCAAGAAAGAACACAACTTACCGGTAACCTTTTGCAGGAATCGATGTAAACGTTTACCACTGCCGCGCTCACTTCCCCATTTTTAATGAGTTGTGTTTCTGTTATCGCCTGTAAAAGGAGGAACTTATTTATAAAAATCCGACGTATTATCATTAAACTTATGCCTAATTATACTTATGTATTTCTTTGTGTATGCTAAGGAGCCAATAATAAACAGTTGCCCTATAGGTATATGTAAACTTACCCGGCTCAAGTCCATCAAGTCGGACGACAGGCGATGCCACGAAAGGCGAAGGTGTATCTTGCCATGCTTCGCTTGTTGAAGGGTTTGCCACTGGAAATAAACTACCGTTAGAAACACTGGAAACAAAGTCTGCTCTCATAATGGACCGGGTACAAATAGCTCAAGAACCACCAAGCGAGGATTTTGGAACCAGCGGAAGCGTTGAACACCAGATTGGCAGATTTTACACACTTTAAGAACCTCATGAAAAATGTTTAGGTACCCAGGTTTTTTCAGTTTTCGGTAACCGATGCCTAAAGTTTTCTGTTACCGAATCATGGTTGATTTGAAACACGCAAATATAAGGTGCAAACAATTATAACTGGCTGTATGTTGCCAAGATATACAAGACTAGCTGTTACCCGCAGCTTCGCATGCGGAAATTATGCTTATCATATTTGTACCCCTTGCAGAAGAAAATTTAAAAACAGGTTAATTTATATTGAAGTAGGTACTAATATTTAGGAATTTATATACGGAAACCTACGATACAATCACAAATCATTCCTCCGGGAACGGATTATGAAAAATAAACAACATTGACATTAATTAGTTTTTCTTTTTCAGGAAAAATTTTGAAAAACTCGAAAACATGTATTCCATGAATTTAATGAGGAACGTTTGTTGCAAATTTAAAGCAAATCATTGATATTTTTAAAATATTCCATACTAAGTTTCATCTTGTTTCCGGGGAAAACTATAAATTTTATCGGGACAAAAAGTTTTTAAAAACGTGATCCAATGTATAAGGAACAATTTAACTAATTTCCGTCGAAATGAGTTCAACGGTTTTCATATGATGCCCGGACAGACAAACAGTTAGACAGACAGACAATAATTTTAAAAACAATTTTTTTGAGTGCCCCTAATCGAAATTTTTAAAAAATATTTAATGTACAGAAAAACTGGCTCTTGAGTTTTATTAAAAAAAATCAAAAAGGTTCCGTTATTTCCATCCATCCAGGAGTTACATATCTTGTCTCCAAGTAACACCACCAGATCCTAAATGGATCAATGATGAACTGGTTTTACGATGTCAACATGAACAGTATAAATATCTTTCCATCCGGACACTTACACTCACTCTCCCGCTCCCATTCCCTCTCCCACTTAAACCCCCTCCCTCCCTCCCTCCCTCTCACACACTCTCTCTCTCCTTCTCTGTTTCCTTATCTCTCTCTCTGTGTGTCTCCTTCTCTTTCTCTCTCCTTCTCCCTTTCCCACTCTCTGTCCCTCTCCTTTGCCCGCTCACGGTCCCTCTGCTGCTTTCTGTCCCGCTCCCTCTCCCTCTCCCGCTCTCGGGCCCTCTCCCGCTCTCGGGCCCTCTCCCGCTTCCTGTCCCTCTCCCTCTCTCTCCCTCTCCCTCTCACGCACCCTGTCCCTCTTCCTCTATAAAATACAGTAAATGACTTCCAACCCCTATTTTTGGGGGATGAATTTGAACAAAACTATGATACAGTTATTTTTTGTGTCTAACTATAAGCTTAAATACAAATTATCACCTTTCTTACTTCAAAACTGACGAAGTTGCCATACTACCTAATTTCACAACCTTATTGAACCTTTTAGGGGTTGATTTTCCAAAAAAACACAAAACATTTAAATTTTGTTTCTAATCTTGAACTAATATATAAATTTTCATGCTTTTAACTTCAAAAATGACGAAATTGCGTATTAAAGTCCATCTAAGAAATTAACCCTTTAAGGTATGATTTTCCAAAAAAAATGTGTTGAAGTTAACTTTTGTTTATTACTATAAACATACAAAAAATTTCCTATTTATAACTAAAACTGACAAAGCTGATTTATATGTAAAAGACTTCCAACCCCTATTTTTAGAGGATGAATTTCGAGAAAACAATGATACAGTTATTTTTTGTGTCCAACTATAAACTTATATACAAATTTTCACCCTTCTTACTTTAAAACTGACGAAGTTGCCATACTACTTGCACAACCTTATTCAACCCTTTAGGGGTTGATTTTCCAAAAAAACACAATCCTTAAATTTTGTTTCTAATTTTGAACTAATATATAAATTTTCATGTTTTTAACTTCAAAAATGACAAAGTTGCGTACTAAGTTAAATTGAAGAAATTAACCCTTTAAGGGATGATTTTCAAAAAAAAATGTGTTGAAGTTAACTTTTGTTTATTACTATAAACATACATAAAAAAATTCATACTTATAACTCTAAAACTGACGAAGCTGATTTATATGTAAAAGACTTCCAACCCCTATTTTTAGGGGATGAATTTCGAGAAAACAGTGATACAGTTATTTTTTGTGTCTAACTATAAGCTTATATATAAATTTTCACCCTTCTAATTTCAAAACTGACGAAGTTCCCATACAAACTTGAACAACCTTATTCGACCCTTTAGGGGTTGATTTTCCAAAAAAACACATAACCCTTAAATTTTGTTTCTAATTTTGAACTAATATATAAATTTTCATGTTTTTAACTTCAAAAATGACGAAGTTGCGTACTAAGTTAAATTGAAGAAATTAACCCTTTAAGGGATGATTTTCCAAAAAAATGTGTTAAAGTTAACTTTTGTTTATTACTATAAACTAACATAAAAAATTTCATATTTATAACTCTAAAACTGACGAAGTTGGTTTGTATGAAAGTGACTTCTAACCCTTATTTGTACCCCTTAGGGGATGAATTTCCAAAAATCCCTTCTTAGTGGACGTCTCCTTAGCAGGAACTATCTACCTACCAAATTTCATCTTAATCGGTTCGGCAGTTTCTGAGATTTTTTGTTTAATCAGCGGTGTGTCGCTTTTCAATTTTATATATATAGATGTATCAAAGTTAAGTTCAGAAACTTACTGTATCAAGCCGACCGGCGCGTACAACTTGTGAGATATCCAAAGAACACCTGCAAACGAATGCATTAATCAGTCGTAAAATATTTTACATAATCTGTGCCAGGTGACAGACTGACGTTAGGTTAGTTTAGTGATGAAATGTGAACATACTCACAATGTGTTATTGAAGCCAAATCATAACAATTATAGCATCTTAGTAAGACGTGTAACTTGCGCAAACGAACGGACAATACCGTGATTGGAATTCGGATTAAATAATTTTGCAATAATTATAAAAGCAAAGCAGGATTAGTACGTTAAATTAACTTTAGTAGTATACAAGACACCATATACAGGACAGGACACAGGACTTTTGTTTCTTAAATAAATTATTTAAAATCTTCTCTGACATTGATATATGTATATATAGGTAATAAATATTAAGAAGGTTGCGTCTCTTTGAAAACGCAGATAATGGCTACACAGTATACAAATACCTTATTTCTTGCAAGCTGAATAACTGCCATACATTTTCACCGAGTCGAGGCAGTGCTGTGATGCTATGTTTGCAATGTCTCGTGTGGTTAGTGGACTCAAGCCTTTCTATGTATGATCTACGTACCCGTGATTTGTAACCACAGTTAATATGAACGACACGTGAATTGAAGCGGTGTCGTGTGTAGCTAGGGTTGCCATTCCGAAATATAAAAAAAAGTTGGTAAATTGAAAAGTCGGATAAAGTCCGGACAAAGACTGGAAAACTTGATAATTCCAAAATAATGCAGATGGTAACCCTATACGATCGTGACGTTAACCCTAAACATGAAAAATTGAGCATGTTTGTAATGCCAGTATCGTTGCAGTCGACTCAGCTCCTGTGCAGTGAATTTGACAGATGATCTATTTGTGTTCGGGTTGCATAGTAAGTACATATATTGTATGATGGGATGCTTTATACCGAGCGTCGGACCGACCTGCCCAGGCTCTCGTCTCGCCCCGCGCGGTCCCAGTCGTAAAGGTGGACGGTAGCGCGCGTCGCGCTGCTTCGCAGTATCGACTGTGCAACCCACCACTTTAGAGTGTTTCTATATGATTAATGCCTCGGCAATCCAACACTAGCAAAATGCGAAGATTGCCGCGATACATTAATATATTATATAACCATTAGAATCCGAATGGTAAAGTGGGCTTAATACTTCTGTATATACAGCTGCTCTGACGTGTACTAGGTTAATTGAAATATATGCATATTATTATTTATTAGCGTTGTGTAAAATATTTTCTAGGCCAATCCTAACAGCATTTTAGGCAGTATCCGAGAATACCCAGCGAAAACTCAAACTCAACACATTAAACATTTCAAAAACAATACACGATATTAGCGAAATAAAATGGAATTAATAAATAATAATGGACATCTAACCTTGATATCACCTTATGCTCGAGCGAAATAATTGATTAAAATCAAGTAAATAAGCCAAGCAATAATGAACATGAGGTGACATGAAGATTCGGTCGAGAGGCACACGCAAAACAAATAATTCGTCGCCGGGTCACCTGGGATTGAACCTAACGTGAATCTTGACCTCTGAGGGGGATTGTATTGTATTGAGTACGAAGGTTTAGGCCACGCCTATTTTAAAATAAACTAAAATCTAGTGAACTTATTTTTTTTTATTTGCCTATATACTTAAAACGGAATGGCTGGAAGTAGTTAAAAATGAAAAGCTTTTGAACCGCCGCGTATCGATATTGCCCCTTTAAAATAAACTTTAAATTTTTCCAATAAAGAGTTTTCATTACCATTACATGTGTGCCATTATGTAAAATTAAAATTCATATCGCCAGTACTTACACTTCATTGGAAAAGACAGTATAAGTTTGATTTTTTGACATGATGCGTGACGTCTTAGGTACTCCATGATAAAAAATTTGGCTTTTGAGCAACATGATGTAACGGTATTTTGTTTACCAAATCACCACAAAAATAATAAAATACATGCATATACACTAGTATAGATCTATTTGACAGAGATCAAGAATCCGTTGGGCCCTATTCCCTAAGACGGCAGGGTATATAGAGACGGACCTGCCGAGAAAATCATCGTTCTGAATGCCCATCCCCGGGTCCCAGTCCCACAGCTCGCACTGCAGCACCTGGCTCTTCCGCGAGCTTATTACAGCCTTCGGAGAAATACAATACTCACATTAATTCACCACTAGTCACTACCCTACATTTACACGGAGAAATTGTTGCAACTTGAACAAGGAAACTTCGTAAACAAAATACTGAAGAATACTGAGTTTTGAGTATAATATTGTTATACATAGTTTAATTATATTAAGTATCAAGTTATAACTTGTAATTTTTGGGTAACATTTATTTAAAAATGTATATTACCATTTACCATACAATGTTTATTTTATAAAGATGTAATAAATAAAATATTAACATGTCTAAATCTTGATACTTTACCTTAACATTTCAGTAGGACAAGTGCATTAAAATAAATAAAAAATATTAAGCTTAAAAAGCACATTTAAAGCAGTTTACGAAATTGGAAGCATCTATAATAATTATGTGCGTTCTCATATTTAATTATTGACTGTATGTAATGTTTATAAAGCTCCCTAATCAATGCTTCCATTTTCGTGTATATGTAAAAATAATAAATGTAATAATTATTATTGCTTAGTATTGCTATGTATACTGGTAAGTCAAATGTTGATCACCAAAATAATTTCATTAACATTGTTAAACTTTTAAAAACATGACAAAAACTTTTTCTTTGAGTAACAAAATATTCCCTACTTTAAAAATAAATATGGAAATGTTCAACATACTACTTACCCCGTACACAAAATTAACTAATAATTTTCATAATTAACAAATAAAGCTTTTGCAGTAGGCGAGTTGTTAGAACATCACACGGTCTATGTACCAGCATGCCCCGAGCACACCTACCGCCACCAGTTTTCTCCTCTCCGTGGTTTATTTGGCTGCTTACCCTCTCCCAGATTATGTCATGTATCAGTTCAGTATGTTACATGAGGAGTGAACACTTTCCAATCTAACATTCGCGTTGTAGTAAAATTAAATGGAAACGTACTAAAACGAATTTAAAACAGATGTACCTAATACATATCATCTGCTAATTATTTACTTCATCTGTTAATTAACTTTAAAATACATTGCATACTGATTAAAATGAATAATGTGGACGGGAAGTCACAATTTTTCATTGAATAAATAATTCCTAATTTTAAAGCTTATTATATTGCATCAGTACTCATCGCTCGATCGATTATCCAAAGCGAAGCAAAGTTGAATTGCAAATAATTAAAAACGGAGAATTATTAAAGGCTGGTACGAGTCAGTTCCCAAAAGGATCTTGAATCTGCAGAAAATCTAAGATAGGTATAGAAATAATTTTTAAAATTTTATAAATCATATTTTTCTATGTTTGTCGCGTGAATCGCAGCGTGTAATACGTAATGTTACAACGTGTGTTTATATATGATCGCGGTATCCGAGCGGTGTTCACTCCTCAGTGGAGTGTGGCGGTGCGCGGTGCGCGGTGCGGCCACTCACCTGCCCAGCTTGTCATCGTCGTTGCCTTCGTCCTTGTCGAACACCTCAATTTCCAACGCTTGACCCATCGATTGCATTACGCGCGCCTTTACGCCGAACGCGCATAGCCCGACCAAACATAAGTGAGGAAAACAAAGTCAAATTCACAATCTCTCTCCTCGGTTAAACACGAGTAAGCATTTCTAAGGCTCATAATACTGTTGCAAGCACGCCGTCTTTTATGCTTGAATGTCATGAAAATGCAATCAATATACTAGACATACATAGAAATATTAATCGAGTATTTCGTTATTTACACAGTAGTATAATGTCAAGTCAAAGGAAACTGAAGGAAAGCAAAGAACGTGTCAGTGCCCGTTCTCAAGATAGAGAAGAATGCAGTTATCATGAAAATAAAAGTTCTTATTAAAGAATGAAAAAAAAAGATTGAATGATAACTATTAATGAAAAATACAATCGATTTAATTTTCAATTACTCATGCTTCAGAGTAAAAAATCAAACAAAAAAAACTGCATTCAAATAACAAAAATTAGGTTAACGATCAATTAATTTAAATAAGTATTAAAATGTCATGCAAATATTGAAAAGGAAAAACCTCTACCGGTGCTTCTGAAATACCAAGATATATTATAATATTACGAAATGGTTAGTTACGAAAGGTTTATTATTAAAATCATTACGTATCTTTTTGTTATTTAGGCAGATCTTGTTATTTCGCAGTCACAAGTATGAGAAATGCCTAACTAAACCTTTATTTATACATGAAATATATAACAGAAATCGAATGTGCAGAATGGTAGTCTAAGTAGAATGCAAGTGCAAATACTATTAGAACATTACTCACCACATACGTCCAACCAGTGACAATAAATGAATATAGAAAAGTAAATTTGGAAAGACCGAAACATTCCGTGTCTGCAAAATTTTGCGGCATAACTAATAAACAAGGCAATAATAAGAAAAAGAGTGCATTTCTCATAACAAGTATATTGACGGTAACAGTATAGTGACTGACCTCGCACCAGTACTCCCAGCGCGGGTTGACGTCGTTGTCGATGTGCTTGGTCTTCCACTGCTGCGCGCCCACCGTGATGACGGCGTACGGGTCCGACTTGCCCTTCCCTGGAGCGTGATACACAGATACATTGAAACGAGTAATTTTAAACTAAACCCAGGATTTTTATATTGGCTCTTACAATATACTCCATATGTTGATACGCATATCGTACGCCGATATATTTTTTCTACTGTTACTACCCAATCATTTTCAAGGGACTCGTGACTGACTGACTAAGAATATTATATCTAGTTTATATGATCACACAGTAATGGACACATAAAATAATACTAAGAAAAATAAATCATAACAATCTATTATAGCATCGCGCTTACCTAACATTGAAACATCCTTTTTCATGAGATTCTGTGCCTGTACTAAATGAATTCGGAGTACACCCTGAAAGGAATAAAAAATAATAAGCTAACTGGCATGAACTAAGAAATGAATACAGAAAAATGAACTCTTAACAGCAAAAAAGTATTTTTTTTATTTTTCTTTTTCAATTTGTATAGTATAGTGTATATTGTGGATAGCGTATATTGTGTATAATGTATAATTATTTGTATAGTGTAATTTATCGCAATGATAAATTTCTACTTACTTCAGGCTCGGGCATCCTTAAATCGACGGTCGGTATCTCATCGCTCAGTTTGATGGGCAGCTTGTTGGGCAACACCATCATTTTAGCCACTTGCTCCACGATGCATCGTCGCAGGATGTCACTGCACGAATAACATTCAACACACATAATTATAAAATAACCCAATATAATTATGAAAATATGAAATAACCGATCCACCTCATGGTAGGTACATAATTATGTAGCCATCGTTGCCGATGCACATCAGGTGACGTCAGTAACACCACCATCACCGATGCGTTGTTGACCAAGAAAGAACAGAAGGGAAGAAAAAACTGGCTCCCAAACTCCGAGCCGCAAGACGATAATCTCAATTCCTCAAAAAAAACTTTATTTTAGAAATTATCACGTTCCTTTTCATAATTCATAAGCAAGCTTATTTTTTTATGTTTATTATGATGGCATTTTTTGTTTAATATGCCATGTTAATTGTTTTATTTGAATTTCACAAGAAAATAACCTGAGTCCCGGCATGTCGAGCACATCAGCGGCGCCGACGAGGTTGAAGTCGATGGAGGGGTTGTTGAGGAAGAACACCTGCAGCCCGCCCACTAACGGCATCTTGGTGATCAGCGGCTTCATCACCACGCGCACCATGCCGTGGATCTGGTACATCAATAATCAGTCGGTAGTCAGTAGGATGGGTGACCGCTAGTGGAAAAAATTTTTGAGTCCGTGCTTCAGAGGGCACGCAAAACCATCGACCCCGGTTGTTATCGTGACATAACATAACAGTCGTTAAACTATGTCGGAGGACCTCGGGCGATATGAAAACTTCCGACACATGGGCCACTAACCCCTCCACCCGTGCTCGGTAGTGGGCACACACTAGTATTGTGTAACCCTGTATTGTGGGTACCATGGACAACACACAAAGAAAGCGCACCCCCAGACTGAAAAGCAAAATATTAACTCATTATTCAAACTCCCTCGTTGGGAATCGAACTCAGGACCGGTTGAATGGAGGTCGGACATGGTCACCATTACGCTACGTCAATAACTAAACTTCCGTTTCCACTACTGATGGGTAGTCCATTTCGTGGTTTAAAGATTAAATCATTGTCAGGGTAGACACTTGTATGACCGATAAATTGTATTAAAATTGTTGAAGATTCTTGTTAAAGATCCAGGGAACTCTAGCGTGATGATATGCGCATGTATTTTTATAATGGAAGAGAAAGTAACTAGGCTATAGTATATGATACATAGATTACCCCCAAAAGATACCGCATACAAGGCAACTGACGCGCGGCAACATAGAAGTGCTTTTGCTATGCACATAAAGCTATACTAGCATTCACGACATTAGTATCGACCAAGACCTTCGACCCATACACACGCGGATCTTTCAGATTTTAATTAATTTCAAAAAAGAATTTGCTGATGAAACCATGGCTTATTGTAGTGTTAAATGGTATGGAAAATCAGTTCGAAAAAACAGTTACCCAAAAGATGCCATATCATTTAATAAGTTATTAATTCATAATTATTTTACAAATTTTCTTATAATGAAGCAGAGTTCAACTTAAGCTGGTTTTGAGAGTGACATTTTGTAAAAAATTCATTCCTAATTCAAAATAGTTATCTTGTTTCTGACTAAAGACAATACTAGGGAAGTGAACTTTTCATTTTAAAGACGTATCGATATTCATTTTGAGGATATTGCTATGAAATCGATAATTTTTAACAGGTTACAAGTGGGACAAAGGTTGCTGTAGTCAAGGATAACATTATTTATTATATGAAAAAACATTGTGGTAATGGTTTTATAGATTTCCTAGATGCCCCGAGAGGAAGGAAAAATGGAAACAATCAATACACCGTGGACAGGGATGGTTTCCTACCAAATACAGTGTCGTTTGTTCAACACACTTTTCAGATGACAGTTGATGGATTCAGTTGTATCATAGTTATACTTGCCAGTTTTGTTATGGGTCTTAGGGCTTGTTTCACAATCTTCAAGTAAGTCCGAAGTAAGCTATTCGTTGGTTAAATGACATTTCGTGTATGTAAAATGACACTTTAACGTCACTTTAACCGGCGAATAGCTTATTCAGGACTCTACTTGAAGATGGTGAAACAAGCCCTTATACTTCTTATCGAGAATAGAATAGAAAAGAATAGAATACATTTACTTTGTCTCAGTATAAAAAGTAACAATGTTATTGTATGGAAACTTTCAAATTCGTGTGCTTTCCTATAGTTATGGAGAAATTATGTGGAAAATCAGCTAAATATTGATTATATTATTATTTATTATTATTTGCGCGCATATCAGGTAGGTAGATAGGTACATATTATATATACTTAACTCGATATGTTATACATATTTTCGTATTATAATTATAATTATTTTTCTTTTCTTTCCTTTTTTTATACCATTTTGCCTACTAAGCAAAAGTTATTCACTGTAATGAGAATTAAAAGTAAAATAAAAATGTAATAAAACTAGAGGTCTGAAGTTCTTCATGTGGTACATTAATAAGGGTCCAGTGAACAGTTAGAGATATTGGAATGCTGTTATAACGTAATAAATTGTGATTAGGAATTACTATAATAAATTATGGTTTGTTATACTTCATTTGGAAGTTAAGGGATTAGCCAAACAATAAAATAATAATAATATGAAATGACAAACATCGGAATTTTGAAACCGTAGCAGAAAAAACATCAGTGTGATGAAAATGATATACACACGAAAGGAAAAGTAACAAACCTAATGAAATTTAGATATGACAGCATCTGTCGGGTCAACTAGTTTGTAATAAAAATAATTCCTAAAAATGATGTCTTAAAAACCCAAAAATATAGTTTTTAAGTTCATGAAGCTAAGAAGCAGTCCTACTACGAACAGTTATGTTATTATTTTAATTTAATTAGCCGCCAATAGCATTGTATATTTGATTTATCTAATCGGACATTGTATAATATAAACACTGTTAATATTATATTATTAAAAGTATCGATATTTATATTGTATTGTTATTCATTATAAATGTGATGAAAGTAAATAATGATAATCACAAACATTGATCGTACGATTTATCGATCATACATACTCAGTCACTATGGACAGTGTTGAGCTCGATAAATTCCAAGTTTGAATTTTAAATATCCAATCACAGCGCATCTGTTTCGTACCCCGCAACCCGCACCTTCCGCCAAATTGTGACTTTGAAGTCTAAGAAATATTCACTAATGCGGAATCTATTGGGGGTAATCTATGATATGATAATATAACTAACCTGCAAGTCTTTAATGCCTCCCCGAATCCGTTGAAGGACGAACGAGATATCGCAGTCACCGGCATAACTACGAACAAACAAACAATTAACACTGACGCATTAAGATAATAAGCGTGACTCAGTTAAGTAATATGTTCACTAATACTCACAATAAGTCAATATCCATGATGATTTCATCTCTAGAAAGATTCTTATCGTAAACTTTTACGCCGCCTACTCTAGGTGCCTGTGAAGTTAATTTATATTATTATAAGAGGAAGAATATGTATCACCTATAAGACAAACAGATAAAAATCGACTATGCACTTTAAATTTTAATGCTAATCATCATCTTTTAATGTCAATCATAAAATAAAAATAGGCAGGCACTAAAATCGCATAAAACATTTCTTCACTTATTTGTTATGCTTATATTAAACTAGCTTCTACCCGCGACTTCGTCCGCGAGAATTTAGAATTAGATCCAGATCCTACTAAAATTTAGATGTTAGGTTTAGATGTTTGGATGTTTGTGAATTAAACTTACAGTATCCTGCTTTTCATCCCAAAGAATGATGTTGACAACATGCTTATTATTTCGCGTTCTAGCAAGTTGCTAAAGATTCGTAAAAATCATAGAGCATGTCGTGAGGAAGAAGTTCAGCGGCAGGCTACCTTAAGAGCTGCTTAAACAGGCACATCATCGACACCAGAAACATGCTCATTATTTGACGTACCAGCGAACTGCTTAGGGGTCATAAAAATCAAAGGAAACGTCGTGAAAAATAATTTCAGCAAGCTTGAAAGCTGCAACGCAGGAACAGGCAGGTAAACGACGTTAGCAACATGCTCATGAAACAATGACGGAGATGGGCTGTTGCTAGAGCATGATGAGAGTCACAACTCGCAAGTCTCAGTAGCCACAAGCTTCTAAAAAGGGATAAAATTAACAAAACGTGTAAATTTTGCGACGTGCAGAAAATAAAAGAACAACTATTATTCTACAAAGTTATTCCGCAATTAGAACAAACAGCAGAACCATTAAGAGAATACGTTTACAAAAATGTAACACAAACGAACCATATCATTCTTTAAATAACACCGGTACAAATGGATGCTTCCATGTATGACATCTTTATTAAGGGCATTGAAACGAAACGAAACGAAGAGACTCAGTGTTTTATGTACTCCATAGAGAGGCAATAGCGAGGTTGCCCCATGCATATCTTTTAGTGGCTAAAAATTATATAGCGTCTTAGCCATATCGACTATATCGCTAAAAAATTACACGATACCGTAGTCAAAAATATGATTAATTTGTCTGTGGACCTTATTTACGCAGATGAAGTTGCAGTTTCTTATATCGTTAAGCTATGATTTAAAATTAAAAGTATACCAAATTTTCCTTGCAATCATCGCGGGTCATCGCGGAACATCATCATCATCATACTTAAAGTATGAAAGGTATGAAAATATGTATGTATGTTTATGTACTAAATAGATCCTTTAATAAACCAAGACTACATCTCTACTTACCATCAGGTGGAATTGTAGTCAAGCTTTAACTTATAATAAAAAAAAATCTATTTGTCTGTGCTATCTGGTTTTACAGTGTTAATATTAATCATCATCGTGCCCGTTTCTCAATTTTATTTGGGGTCGGCGCAATATCTTTTTCCCCTACCACACTTCCCTATCAGCCGTCATCTTTACACTAACTCTCTTATCTTTCATATCATCTGTAACATAATCCATCCATATTTTCTTTGGTCGTCCTCGTCTATCCATCACATTCATATCCATCACTCTTCTCGTTACATGCGTTTCCTCTCGCCTCATCACGTGCCCATACCACGACATTCAGTACCCTTTTAACTTTTCTTACATTTTTGCCACTTTCAAACTTCCTCTAATATACTCATTCCTTACTTTATCCATTCTCGTCACTCCACACATCCACCTCAACATTCTCATCTCTGTGACATGCAATCGTCTCTCATTAATCTTCTTTGTAGCCTAACATTCTGATGCATACATTACGACAGGTCTTATGACGGATTTGTACATTTTACCCTTCAATTTACAAACAACAAATATTTTTAAAAATTGTTTAGTTATTTCAATTGTTCCGTTGAGGAGTCATAATTTTCGTCTCTAAGACACCACCATACCATGCGATGTCAACGATAACAACAGCGAACATATTTAAACACAGTTCAGTTATTCCCTACGACTGAGAAGCTCATTATTTACCTCCAGAATCCACAGTCTCACTATATTGAAGTAGGACCAACTTGAGTAAATTCCCAATACAAAAAAAAAATCATGAAAATCGCTTCTTAAACAACAAATCTATTCCTAACTAAAACCATTGTATACTTTATTTTTATTTTATTTTATTTTATTTGGGAAACACACAATGTTGATAGTACAAAACTTAAAATTCATAATTTACAACACATAAATCAGTAAAGTTTCCGCTTGTCAATAATACATTTAGGAGCAGTTAGAGAATTTAACGGTCTTGTTCATTAAAAACTTATTTAAGGTTTGTAGTGTTCGGTTAAAGCACTGGTTATATTATTATGCATGCACAGCAATAAAAAAATTAAGAAATATTGACATAAGGCCGAATTGACGTAAGGCCGGCAACACACTAGGATTTTATAAACGTACGCGTTCATCCGACACACGTGAATAATGATTTGCTAAATAAGTTAACAAAATCAATATTTATTTCTATAAGGTAAATAAAAAATATAGGTAGATATTTACAAATGTTAAAAACCAAATTTGTTGATTTTTTTGCTATTAAGTAATTAAACCTGATACGATATAATATAATATTTCAATTGCACCTCATATTTAGAGCTAGGAAAAACCTTGATAAGCTACGAGTACTTATTCAACGTAAAATTATTATTTTTATAGTTCATCGATCAAGCGTTTGGCGCTAGGAACGCTCGACAATCGCTGATGTGTAAGCAGCCTTCATTTTGCGTAAAAAATGCTGTGTTTGTTTTACTTGATTTTATATGAGATCGATGGTTACTAAAGCTTCCATTGCATGATAAAAATGATCACAATGTGCCTCACCGCAAATTTTTATATGTTTGTAAATAAACATATAAAAAAATGAACCAATTAATAAAATTTAATCACTCAATCAGCTGTTTTGAGTTTTCTAATGTCACTGTGAAGACAAACGTCAAACCTGTTTTCCTATTACCATATAGTTTACTTATTCTCCCTCGGGAACAGATCAATATCTCGGGATAAAAAGTATCCTATATATTATTCTAGATATTAAACTATCTGTGTGCCAAATTTCATCTATATCCGATCCGCCGTTTTTGCGTGATTGCAACACAAACATCCAAACATCCAAACATCCAAACTTTCGCATTTATAATATTAGTAGGATACACTTACGCCCCAACTCAGAGTCACTAATGGTTACTTAAATCGCTCTTTAGTATAGAATTTGTATGGTGATTCTGTACCTTTTAGTACAGAATCACCATACAAATTCTGTACTAAAGAGCGATTTAAGTAACCATTAGTGACTCTGAGTTGGGGCGTTAAAAATAGATTATAATACGTACAATTGTTCCAAGGATCATGCGTTCAAACTTGAATCCGCTGAGCTTGTAGTTGGCCAAGCTCTCAGCCACAGCGGGCTCGATGGCTTCTTTCAGCAAAGTCTTCGCATAGTGGTTCACATTAGGCCACACTTGGAGCAGAATCTGCGTTCATACAAATATTTAATGAGTTATTATTTTATTTCGGTAATAATAATAAGCATCATCAGTAAATAATAAGGCCAGATCCTCACTATAATGCCGCTCACAGTCCGTTCTCGATCCGATCTCGGTCTGGTAAAGTCGTATCACGTACAAATTATACAATTGGAGCGAAACTGGACTGTCACGGATAGTATGAATGCACACATATATTTTATACTTCATAATATTTTATCAAACCGAGAACGAACTGTGAACGGCATTATAGTGAGGATCTGGCCTAATAAGCATCATCATTTTACGTAAACTCATTCTTGGTCCTTATGACAAGATAGGTAGGTATCATGGTTTCTGCAATTATTGCAAATGGCTATACCGTTATTCATGAGTTATCCCGGAAATAGAAGCTTTACACTCAGAACATGTTCTTGCTCACAGCAATAGTTTTATTACTTTAACATTTGTGTGTTCGCTTATGGTTGTTTTATAACAAAGTACTTAAGCGCATGTGAAGACATTTTGTTTCTGTTGTTTTTTGTAAAGTTTTAAAATAACTATTCGTTATAAGAATGATGATAAAGATATAAATTTACGAGTTTGCATTATGTTTACCTTGAACATAAAAGAGCTATCTAAAATTTTTAAGTAATGTAAAAATGAAAGATATGTTATGATTTTTACTTACCCTATTCAACCATTCAGCTCGTTCAACGTCAGGGAAAAATACCTGCAAGTGATATAAATTAACAAAGTCAATAACATAAAAGTGTGTATGTTACCGGATATCTGTATAATTCAGCATTCTATACAATACCTAGGCAATGTATAGAATATCTAAAACGTTCAGGTAACGTTTTGAATATTATTTATTTCATACTTAGCCCAGGCATTCTATACAATACTCCATGCATAGTTAGTAATGTGTGTAAAAGACGGTTCTCTGCCTTTTCGCCGAAAATTGTTTGGCCGATTATCACTTGCCAACTAACGTTTCGCAGAATTTTATTTCGCCGAATAATCATTTGCCAACTTATCACATTTTTTTTTTAATTTCCCAACCTAACAGTTGCCAACTGTACGTTTGGTCTGGCTTTTATAATGACACTTTTCAAAAGGCCAACTTTCAAGTAGCGAATGTTTCAGTTAGAGTAATATTCATTTGGTTGTATATTGTTTATAAACCTAGGTTTGTAAATTTGCGGTTCTTGTTATCTTTATTTATTTATTTATTTATTATAGGATTACCAACATAAGATACAGTTTCATCATTTGCAATACAAGTTGTTACTTATCATATTAAATCTTACTGTTCCTACAATTACAGGTAACCACAGCATGCTTTGCAAATAGTCATCTTCCGGTGACATATGCACTTTTAGGGAGAATTTAGGGGTTTTTGATACATAAAAAGGCTTCCAAACATCTCCGGCGCTGCGGGAAGTGCAGCCCCTCCGCCCTTGCGTAACAAACTGCAGGCACTCCATGCTCGCCTGCAGTTTGTTACAGCGGGCGGGGGCTGCTCTCCCTCCGCGCCTCCGGGGTTTACATTCACTCTAGGGGTAGGGCAGACTAATACCACGTGGGGTCGGGGTTGACTAAGTCGGTTCTGTCACCAATTTTGAAAAATCCGAAGCTGCGTAGGCGAGCAGTGTAGTGTAGGAGCCATTAGACTGCATCTCTCCTTACCGTCAAGTGTGATTTCGGTCAAGCATTAATTTAAAATGTATAAAAAAATATCTATTCATGCAGGTTATAATTTGTTTTGAGTGTGTTTTTAAGTAAATTCTTAATTCCAACCTCCATCCAAGTTGACTATACATACCCAAATCTAACTTTATTCATTGCCGGTGGACCTGCAGGTATTCTGTACAGTAGTTGGGAAACGTATACATTACCTAGGCTGTAACGTATTTTACGTTACATGCGTAGCCTAGTGTTTAATAAATCGTTTTTCAAACCTTTTTACACAAAATTATTTCATTCGACATTGTTTACAAACTTAACCTCACACTTTAACTTATAATTTTTAACTTCATTGAATTATCATTTATCTAGGAGGTAATTCTGAATTACTTTTGACAAGGCTGTCAGTATCGATGTTCTGTCGATGTCACTGTCAACTTGTTTGACAAGCTGTCACTTGACGTTTGCCACAGATCTTCAATAATAAATATTAGCTTCGTAAATCAATTATAGGTGTCACTACTGGTGTATCACGTGTTGCAATGCAGTATAGTCCAGTTTAGCGTGGTATCCAGGACTTGGTTCAATAATTCTTGGACGTTGGCTGAATAGTCTGTTGTTCTTTGTCTGACTTTTTCTACGAATTTTTTACGAGATTTGAATGGTGAATGGAAGATTACTTTCCTGCCGGACTGTCAGAACGTCACAAAATGTAACTGTGATTTATTTTGTTTTTTAAAAAATTTCTTTCTTTTTGGTCTAAATAATGTGACGAAACTGCAATTTAAGAGCAGCTATGCTGTTATTCATATATTGTTAGTAGTTTTGTTTAATGATTCGCCATATAATGGGTGATTAATTTTGCCTCGTGGTAAGTTTGCAAAAACTTTTTGTCTCGAATTAGATTTCGGTTGAAATTCATATTTCATGTAGTGATTATTGTCTTACAGGATTCCAATTAAGTACCTTTCTGCATAACTAACGGATTATTTTGTGATAAACACCGGATTAACCGGGTAAGTTTTGACAACTTTTTTGAGATTTCGAATTCGAAAATTTGGTAGATACTTGTTTAGTAGTTGATGTTAACGTAATTTTTTCTTTGTCCGCAGTGTTTTATTGGGATGTTTTATTGGGAGCTTTTTCAATAACGTTTACACAACATGTTTTATTGGGAGCTTTTTCAATAACGTTTACACAACATGTTTTATTGGGAGCTTTTTCAATAACGTTTACACAACATGTTTAATTTGGGATGTTTAATTTGGGAGGTTTTTCAAAACTTTTTTGACAACAAGTTTTTTTGGATTTTTTCAATAACTTACTTTTTCTTTAATTTCCAACGGTTTTCTACTTGGATTTCAATATTATTTTGGACAATTTCTCGTACGTATCACGGATTCGACGGTACCTACCTACGACGTGCGCTGGGAAACCGTGGCTCGCGTTTTCGACATATTTGTTTTTATAACTTATAATTTGGATTGCAACGTTCTGGTATGTAATTATATTTTCTTACAAACTGAAGAACTGGGCATTCAACTTTATTCTACGTATTTATAAATGCGATTTATTTTAAGACTAGGTTACCTTAGTTAATCATAAGTCGGTTTATTTTTGTAAATTATTTAGACTCTTAAATAGTAGTACGTTTAAAATTTAATTTTTAGGATGGAATAAGCCATCCAGGCGCCCGAAATTTGTTATAATACATTTTTTCTCTTTTAATTTAACAATTTATAAATTTAAAATTAACCTTTTGGCTTACATAATGGTGTACAAAATTGTAACTTTAGTAATAATAATTAGATAAATTAAAATTGGTAATTAAATTAAGTTTTGGCAAAAAATAATTAGATAAATTAAAATTAAATGGTAAAATTAAGATTTTTGGCGAATTACAAAATTATAGAATTGTTATATATTTGCTTTGACAGTAATAAATATTTGTTATTAAAATTTTATGCGGTTTACTTTTTCCAAGCGAACCCCATTGTAATATAAATAAAATTTGGATAGTCCAATGTTCTATTCCGGTGCAACTTTTTGGTGTAGGGTGGCCCTTGGCCTACACATACATTCATTCCTTTAACTTGGGTTAAAATTATACCCACCCACTAATTTTTATTTTTATTTATATTACAATTTGGCGCTGCGAACGTAGGGACTTGACCTATATTTTGCAGTTTGCATATTTGTTACTTAACTTTTCAACTTTTGTATTAGAACTTTGTATTGAGATTTCGACCATTGTACTTATGTATCGTCTATGATATTTTACATACAAGCTAAGCTTATTTTGTGAATTGAATGCCAAGTTCACTTATACTTATTAACTGTACGGGTTAACTAACCATTTTGTTGATTTACTTTGTGTTCATTGAACTTTATTTTTGAAATAATTTAATACAGTGTTATCGCTGGAAATTTAGGACTTCTCAAACATGTCGCATAAGGAATCTTTACCTACCATATTACAACCACCTAGTAGTGATGATAACGTAAATAATTTAACTTCGAATATTGATAATGATAATTCTAACCTTGCAGAAGCAAATAACTCTCAGGCCATGCCTATGACTTCTAATGACTTATTGGATTTATCGTTTCATCCCAATAATTTATCTTTTCCTAACAAATTTTCATATAGCAAAAGACCTGATTTGTCTAAGTTTAAACATAAATTTAATGGTAAAACTTGTGTTCGCGAATTCTTACTCAGTTTTGAGGAGTACTGTTGTGCTCGAGATATTTTTGATGATCATATACTCATATCGTTTACTGAGGTACTTTCAGATTTAGCGCTGAAATGGTTTAGATCTATTCGTGGTTCTATAACTTCTTGGAAGCAACTTAAGCTTGAATTATTGAAGCGTTTTGATACACTTAACTTTGATTACAATTTAGAATACAACTTGAGAACTAGGAAGCAGAAATCTAGTGAATCGTTATCAGATTTTATTATAGAAATTGAATATATGTCTAAGAGACTTACTTATCCACTAGCTGAGTCAACTCTTTTGGAAATTATTAAACATAATATGTTACCGATGTATTCTATACATTTAGTTGGTCGTTCTATAGATTCTTTATCAGTTTTAGTCAATCTTTCAAAACAAATTGATGATTTTCATGTTTCTAATAGCAATAAACACTATAATTTTGATAGTAAAGTTAAAAATATTAATATTGTTCAAACTTCATTAACTTCAACTTGCCTTAAGTGTAAAGAAACTGGACACACTTACAAGCATTGTAAAAAGATTCCAGGTATAATTTGCTTTAAATGTGGTAAGCAAAATGTTACTACTAATTCATGCGAAACTTGTAAATCTAGTAAAGAGATTCCAAAAAACGTATAAAGTTCTGTCAGTCACGGATTCTTAACAAAGAAAACAGTGAACTGACATCGTTTAATTCTTCGCGTCCTAACTCATTACAAATTCACAAAGAATTTTCTGATTGGTGTAATTACTTAAAGGTATTTTTTCAAATAAATAAATTTGCTCCTATTTTGTTTACTAAGAATAGTGACTCTCGTCCATTCTTGAAATTCCATGTTTGTGGTAAAACTTTTACAGGTTTATTAGATAGTGGTGCTAATAAGAGTGTTCTAGGTTCTAATAGTTACTTAAAATTTATTGAATTGGGATTTAAACTTAAAACTAATAATTATAATAAAGCTCATACTGCTGATGGTAAACATCAAGATGTTTTAGGAACTATTGATATACCAATTACCTTGTGACAACGTTACTCGTATGGTAGAATTCATGGTTATACCTTCTCTTAGACCAGATATTATTCTAGGTTTTGACTTTTGGCTTGTATTTGACCTTGCTAAGGATTTATTTAATAATATAGTTTTTGAAAGTAATTTAAATTCATGTAATAATATTAACATTAATTCTGTAACTTCTTCAGTTCAACTTTCTTGTAATGATAAAGATCAATTAGATCAAGTCATTAAACTTTTTGAGGAAATTTCTTATGAAAAGAAAGGTTTGGGTTTAACTCATTTGACAGAGCACAAAATTGTTATTATCGGTGATCCTATTAAACAACGTTATTGGCCTATTAGTCCTGCTAAGGAGAAGAAGGAATTATTCAACGTTCAAAATCCCCTTGGTCTTCTCCTG
Organism: Thymelicus acteon; assembly: GCA_951805285.1. Classification (NCBI taxonomy): domain Eukaryota; kingdom Metazoa; phylum Arthropoda; class Insecta; order Lepidoptera; family Hesperiidae; genus Thymelicus; species Thymelicus acteon. The sequence continues at coordinate 12,926,922 of OX638216.1, read as the reverse complement.
TTTTAGCTGTAGAGAAAAAAGATGGTTCAACTAGATTATGTTTAGATTCTAGAAAATTAAATTCTGTTACCGTTAAAGATGCGTATCCTTTACCTTACACATCGCGAATTTTGGACAATTTGCGTGGTGCTAAGTTTATTTCCGCTATCGATTTGTCAAAAGCATTTCTTCAAATCCCTTTAGAAAAATCTTCTTGTGAAAAAACTGCATTTGTAATCCCTGGCAAAGGATTATTCGAATTTGTTCGAATGCCTTTTGGTTTAACTAACGCTCCTGCTGAACTTCAACGTTTAGTAGACAGATTATTTGGTCCTGAATTTGATTCCCAAGTTTTTGTATATTTAGACGATTTAATAGCTGTTTCTAGCGATTTTTCAAATTTAGCTTTGATACGTAAAATTTATACACGTTTAAAAGAAGCAGGTCTTACTGTTAATTTAAAAAAGTGCGAATTTTGTAAAGATCGTTTACGTTATTTAGGCTATATTGTAGATAGTAAAGGTTTACAAACGGATCCTTCTAAGTTATCTGTTATTGAAAATTTTCCCCAACCTAAAACCGTTAAAGAGGTTCGAAGTTTTTTAGGTATGTGTTCTTATTATCGTAGATTCATTAAAGGTTTTGCTGATATTGCTACTCCTTTATCTAAATTAACTGGAGGAAGTAAAAACTCTAAACGTCAAATTGATTGGAATTCTAATTGTGAAAATTCTTTTATTCAACTTAAACAAGCTCTTTTGTCAGCTCCTGTTTTAATTTGCCCTAATTTTGAAAAACCATTTTACTTACATTGTGACGCTAGTTCATTTGCTATTGGTAGTGTTTTATGTCAAAAAGATGAAGATGATAACCAACATCCTATTGCATTTTATTCAAGAACTTTTGGTAAATGTGAAATTAATTATAGCACAACTGAGAAAGAACTTCTTGCAATTTTAGATTCAATTGAACATTTTAGACCATATATTGAAGGTATGAAATTTACTGTTATAACTGACCACGCTAGTTTAAAATGGCTGTTAGGATTAAGTAATCCTAGTGGACGATTGGCTCGTTGGGCGGCTCGTATTTCTCAATTTACATTTGATATAATTCATAAAAAAGGAAATTTACATGTTGTACCTGACACTTTGTCTCGTATTCAAATTAATGCTATTGATATTCCATCAGAAATTGTTCAGCCTGATGATGAAATTACTGATCCTTGGTATAAACGTATTTTCATCGGATGTCAAAAATATCCTTTAAGGTATAAAAATTTTAGAGTTGATAATAACGTTCTTTATAGATTCTGTAAACCTAGATTTGAAATTCAGAGTAATTTGTCTTGGAAAATTGTTATTCCTAAGGAAAATATATTAGATATTATTCGTAATAACCACGATAATTTAGATTCTGCTCACCTTGGTATTTTCAAAACTTTAAATAAATTAAAAATTCATTATTATTGGCCCAGTATGGCTAAAGATGTAAAAGATTATATTTCTAAATGTGAAGTCTGTAAAGCATATAAACATTCAAATTCTCCTCTATTTGGTTTCATGTCTAATCCTAAAATAGTAAATTCCCCTATGACGATGCTATCTATTGATATCATTGGCCTTTTGCCTAGGTCTTATTCTGGTCACCGCTTCATTTGTTCAGTATTAGATGTATTTTCAAAATATTGCTGGTTATGTCCATTGGGTAATGCCACTACTAAATCTATTTGTAGATTTCTAGAGAGAGATATTTTCCTTAAATTTGGTTGTCCAAAGATTTTTGTATGCGATAATGGAAAACAATTTATTTCAAAAACATTTGTTGAATTTTTGAAAAATTATAATATTGATAAAATATTTTGTAACACTTTGTATACGCCACAAAATAATCCTGTTGAGCGTTATCATAAAACTTTAGAAACATGTCTAGCTTGTTATGTTAAAAACGATCATCGTATGTGGTCGAAGTTTATCAATCATGTTCAATTAGCTTTGAATAGTAGTGTTAATTTAGCTACGGAATTTACTCCTAACTTTTTAATGTTTGGTAGAGAAGTTATAATTGATGCTTCGCTACATAAATTTAGTAATTCTATTAATAATTTAGATGATATCCAATTAGGGAGCCGCGAAAGGTACTCTACTTCCTTGAACTCTCTTAGTTCAATTTTTGAATCGGTTTCCACTTCTTTATTAAAAGCATATCGTAAAAATGCTTCTTATTATAATAAAGGCAGGAAAGTCATTTCGTATGATTTGGGAGATATTGTTTGGAGACGGAATTTTGTTCAGTCTAATGCATTGCATTATTTTTCGGCTAAACTTGCTCCTAAGTTTGTAAAATCTAAAATAATTAATAAAATCTCAGATAATGTTTACGTTTTGAAAGATGTAGGAAAACGTTCTACCGGACGTTACCACGTTAAGGATATCATTAAAATTAATTAATTTTTGGTTGTGTACACTTTGTACAAATCTTTTTTGTTGAACTGTCGCTGGTGATAGTTTCTGGGTATTATGTTTGTGGATGGATTAATTTGAAGTATGACAGGACTTACCCGTGTGAGATGAATGAATGATAGGAATTAACTTGAGCTTACGCAGTACTACATAACTAGATTACTAAAAATTTACTCAGGACATTTTGGAATATTCTAAATTAAAATCTATACATTTCCCCAAAGCATAAGAAATTAGTTAGATTTAAGTTTGTTTATAGATCTTTTACTATATTTTTAAGGATCAAATTTTTCTTAGTTTACGCCCTTCAACGTAATACTAATTTAGTTTTATTTGCATAATTGTTTCATACAAATGTGCAATATTTTTAAGCTTATTTGTTAAGTTTAAGCTTTTAGCTTAATGTTATATACCCGGATTTGACTTCTCGGATATTGACACTTTCTTGTACTCGTCTACTGCAGGGAGAGTATAACCTTTGCTTTGACTTTTGGATATAGTAACCTCTTCGGGAACTTTTCCATTTTTTTGTTGATAGCACTCACTTGTGTAGTTGTCTATCACACTCTTTTAGTAATACAGCTCAAGTTTGTAGTTGTTATTACACATTTTTGTTCTGTGCACGGTAAGTCGGTGGAGTAGAGCCGGTCACAGTAACATTTGTTTTGGTTTATTTGGTTATATAGTAGCCATTGTTTGGTGCTACTAGTAACATTTTTCGTTCTGTGCTCAGGAGTTCGGTGGTGTTGGGCCGATCACAGACCTTTTGGTGGTTTCGTGTTCGAAAAGCCGATGGTGTAGAGTCGACCACGAAATTCATTCTTTTGGTATTTTTCCTTTATGTCTTCGTGTTCGAAAAGTCGATGGTGTTGTGTCGATCACGATTACATTCTTTTTCGCGTCTCTCGTTTTGTAGCGATTGCGTTAGTTGTTTTTCAACTCCTTTGAGTGGAAAGTTTAACTTTGAGCTTTTGCTCTACCTTTTTAGTCTTTAGTTATAACTCACTTATTTTTCGTTCGAGTTCGAGTTTTTCCTTTTGACTTTTGACTCCAATGAAGAGTGTAGAGATAACAAAGTTTTCTTCTATAACTTTTTAGATATTTGTAGTGAAAACATAAAGCTTTTCTTCTATGACTTTGTAGAGATAATATAGAGCTTCTCTATTTTGACTTTGTACTTGTAGAGCTAGTATAGAGCTGGTTTTTTCTTTCATTTGGTACTCGTTGATGTAGTCTCTTGGTTACTTCTGAGTCCAATGTAGAGTTTTGAAATTGTAGAGTCACTTGCGACTCGAACAATTCTTCGTTTTAGCGATTATTTCGTTAACCTTTTGGTATTTTGCGCCTTTGAATTCACTTACTTTTGTAGATTCTTATGACTCTATCAAACTTTATTAACTTAGAATTTTCATCTGAAAAGAGTTTCTCCTTTGGAGCTCCTCTTTTATTTTTGGCAGGGGGGTAATGTAACGTATTTTACGTTACATGCGTAGCCTAGTGTTTAATAAATCGTTTTTCAAACCTTTTTACACAAAATTATTTCATTCGACATTGTTTACAAACTTAACCTCACACTTTAACTTATAATTTTTAACTTCATTGAATTATCATTTATCTAGGAGGTAATTCTGAATTACTTTTGACAAGGCTGTCAGTATCGATGTTCTGTCGATGTCACTGTCAACTTGTTTGACAAGCTGTCACTTGACGTTTGCCACAGATCTTCAATAATAAATATTAGCTTCGTAAATCAATTATAGGTGTCACTACTGGTGTATCACGTGTTGCAACGCAGTATAGTCCAGTTTAGCGTGGTATCCAGGACATGGTTCAATAATTCTTGGACGTTGACTGAATAGTCTGTTGTTCTTTGTCTGACTTTTTCTACGAATTTTTTACGAGATTTGAATGGTGAATGGAAGATTACTTTCCTGCCGGACTGTCAGAACGTCACAAAATGTAACTGTGATTTATTTTGTTTTTTAAAAAATTTCTTTCTTTTTGGTCTAAATAATGTGACGAAACTGCAATTTAAGAGCAGCTATGCTGTTATTCATATATTGTTAGTAGTTTTGTTTAATGATTCGCCATATAATGGGTGATTAATTTTGCCTCGTGGTAAGTTTGCAAAAACTTTTTGTCTCGAATTAGATTTCGGTTGAAATTCATATTTCATGTAGTGATTATTGTCTTACAGGATTCCAATTAAGTACCTTTCTGCATAACTAACGGATTATTTTGTGATAAACACCGGATTAACCGGGTAAGTTTTGACAACTTTTTTGAGATTTCGAATTCGAAAATTTGGTAGATACTTGTTTAGTAGTTGATGTTAACGTAATTCTTTTCTTTGTCCGCAGTGTTTTATTGGGATGTTTTATTGGGAGCTTTTTCAATAACGTTTACACAACATGTTTTATTGGGATGTTTTATTGGGAGCTTTTTCAATAACGTTTACACAACATGTTTTATTGGGAGCTTTTTCAATAACGTTTACACAACATGTTTTATTGGGATGTTTTATTGGGAGCTTTTTCAATAACGTTTACACAACATGTTTTATTGGGATGTTTTATTGGGAGCTTTTTCAATAACGTTTACACAACATGTTTTATTGGGATGTTTTATTGGGAGCTTTTTCAATAACGTTTACACAACATGTTTAATTTGGGAGGTTTTTCAAAACTTTTTTGACAACAAGTTTTTTTGGATTTTTTCAATAACTTACTTTTTCTTTAATTTCCAACGGTTTTCTACTTGGATTTCAATATTATTTTGGACAATTTCTCGTACGTATCACGGATTCGACGGTACCTACCTACGACGTGCGCTGGGAAACCGTGGCTCGCGTTTTCGACATATTTGTTTTTATAACTTATAATTTGGATTGCAACGTTCTGGTATGTAATTATATTTTCTTACAAACTGAAGAACTGGGCATTCAACTTTATTCTACGTATTTATAAATGCGATTTATTTTAAGACTAGGTTACCTTAGTTAATCATAAGTCGGTTTATTTTTGTAAATTATTTAGACTCTTAAATAGTAGTACGTTTAAAATTTAATTTTTAGGATGGAATAAGCCATCCAGGCGCCCGAAATTTGTTATAATACATTTTTTCTCTTTTAATTTAACAATTTATAAATTTAAAATTAACCTTTTGGCTTACATAATGGTGTACAAAATTGTAACTTTAGTAATAATAATTAGATAAATTAAAATTGGTAATTAAATTAAGTTTTGGCAAAAAATAATTAGATAAATTAAAATTAAATGGTAAAATTAAGATTTTTGGCGAATTACAAAATTATAGAATTGTTATATATTTGCTTTGACAGTAATAAATATTTGTTATTAAAATTTTATGCGGTTTACTTTTTCCAAGCGAACCCCATTGTAATATAAATAAAATTTGGATAGTCCAATGTTCTATTCCGGTGCAACTTTTTGGTGTAGGGTGGCCCTTGGCCTACGCATACATTCATTCCTTTAACTTGGGTTAAAATTATACCCACCCACTAATTTTTATTTTTATTTATATTACAAGGCAAACTATGTAATGGTGATAATATTCATATAATTTAATACATTGCCAAAACGACCCAGGTATTATACACATTTCCTAGGAATTGTGTTGAATACCAGCATTATACAGATATCCGGTAACATGTACATAAATTGTCCAAGATATCATAAAGAGGAACATTATAATTTATATTCTATACATCATATATTTTGTGTTATACATTTTTTAAAGTAATCACTTATTTTTGTAAATGAAATTATCGTACCGGGTAAAGGAACATTGGGATTAAAATCTGCATTGAACATATATTATGTATTATAAAACAGTTCCTGTGTATTTATGTATGAACGCGATAATCTCAATAATTACTGCAATAAATATGTTACACCGACATGTTCAATTTATATGATAACTGATAAAAAACAAGTGAAATATACTGTATACATACGTAAATAATAATAATTGATCATGTCTTTGAAAGCGAAGCTAGAGACCCACTCTAGATAATAGGTACAATGATGAAATTGTGTATTCAAAAAACCTAGAACTACTAGAATATGTACATTGTTTTTATCAGGCTTATTCGTATAATGACTAATAAGATTCGCGCATCTAAACGAGGAAGCGGACCAATAAGCGTAGGCACGCATACAAAGTGACTTTTTATAACTCATTGGCCAACACCTATAGTCCAGAAACGACTGATATGGATACTTATTGTATGTGTACACTCCCTGAACTGCAAGTATCATAGCAGTTTATTAATTTATAAATATAGTTAATTAAATGCTTGCCTTTTACAAATCTGAAAATCATTGTCTTTTTTATAACATTGACTTATACGAGTTAAAAGATTAAATTTTGAAAAAGAACTGTTGTTCTTTTCAATCTTTCTTTAGAGCTACTTTCAATGCTTAGGTTCACCTTAATGTTTAATTTAAGAGACCTTTTTAAGGTTTTGAAGTAAAATCGGAACCCTTAAGAGCCTTTGCACACGGCGTATTTTTCGCAAATCGATCGCGAAAACGCGATCGTACGAAGAAACGCCTCGTCATTTGCAGCCAATGATATTATAATGTAAAAAAGTATCTACCTATAATATATAGATTATAGATATGTCATAATGTCTCTAGCACGCCGACGATGAAGAGCGTAAGAACAGACAATGACCGTTCTGCTCGTAGTCACTCTGTCAATACAAGACGATACGCACGCTTTTGTTGCTGTCATAAGTGCTTGACATTTGACATACAGCGTTAAAATGTCTTCGTGTATTATACCAATGTGATTGGTGTGGTGGATTTAAGGGCATAACGTATCCAATATCCATATTAAAGTATCATTGATTCGCAGCGCGGAAAACACGCAGATTCCGCGCATTTTCGTCGGATGCGCTTCAAAAACGCGCCGTGTGCAAAGGCTCTTATCGTTTCGTCATGTCCGTGATGTCCGTCCGTCCGTCTGTCCGAAGCAAAGCGCCGAGACCCTTAGTGCTACAAAGCTGTAATTTGGCATGGATATACATATTTATTAAAACACCAGAATCGTAGAATAAAATATTGAAAAAATGAATTTTTTTTTCAGGGCACCCTACATGTAAAGTAAAGAAGAATATAGTGTGGGGCATCGTGAAAGGTCTTCCAAAAATATTATGGGTCTTTTAAGACCATTTTTGGAATTGGGGTCCTTTTACGAAATATTTGGCTCGAAAGTGCTAATTTTGGTTAGTCAAGTGTCCCACCCCTCCTCCCCTGCTGGCTAATTGGTTAGATTCGGAAATGAGAAAATTTTCTCGAAAAAAGGTTAAAAGATGAATTTACAAGGAAAACTATCACGGCTATGTTAGCATAAGTAGTTAATGAGTAATAGTCGATAAACTTACTACTTCGGAACCCTACACTGCGCGTGGTCTGATACGTACTTGGCCGGTTAGGTTTTAGTAGTACCGTAACAAAGATTCTGAATATTGTATCTATAATTCGCAAGTCAGTTGCCTATTACAGTGTCACAACACGTGTGTTATCAATATGTTACTTATTACTTTTACTTTACTTACAAAGTTATCCAGAGATGATAAATATATAAGTAAAATATAGATATTAAAAGTATAAAGTAAGCTGTCATTACCCAAGCCGGCAGGTCATCAAGCTTAGCAAGAACCACATCCTTCTCGGAGGAGAGGGCGGCGGTCTTGGCCAGGTTGCGGCGGTACTCGCTCTCCTTGCGCCACTGGTCGCGCAGCACCGACAGGATCACGGGCGTGATCAGCCACGCCACGCTCCATTGCATGTAGCCTACTAAGTACACTGCTCCTACGATATACACCTGTGACAAATAAGGACATGTTATTCAAATACTGATCTGTCCATACATTTGGTTTTGGCATTTTGGCTTTTAGAATTCTATTACTGAGCAGAGCCTTTACCTAACTTTGGGCTCTGGCACAGTTACTGCCATGGGTGAACCGAGGGTAGGCAGAGGTGTGCAAGTGCACCACCCTGGATCTTGTCCTTCATTAGGTCAAAAATTATGATTTGCCCACTCTCCCTATTCCAGAAGCGTGGTACTTTCTTTATCATTACTTTTTAAAGAAAGGAGACATCTTATAGCATATTTTAGCCGTTACAGTGGTGCTTTACTCATTTGTCATAAAGTAGGTGACATAATTAAACATGATACACATTAAGGGGACAAACAATTATTTGCCTTATAAAAGTACTTTAACCAAGAATCAAACATACCAATAGGACTTCAATATGCATTCTTAACTGATAACACTTAATAAGTATAAAATGTGACACATTAGCATTGTACCTAAAGACATCGTGTAATATCCTATTACTGTTATCTGAAATGTATGTCAGTTATTAGTTCATACCTATAAGGAACTCTATGGTAGATATCAGTTTCTGTGGTTGCATGTTGGCAATAATGTTTGATAAGTCCAGAAATAGATGTGTGTTGTTAACACACTTATGAGTTCAGTGTTACAAAAGTAAACAAGATGTAGATAGTTTGAATTTAGTGTTAGTCTTTAACACTTGTGTTATGCAATTACTTTTACAATGCAATTCAGCTAACGCACGTAACAAAATTGTTGAACATATTTTTTGTATAGTCAATAAATAAACTAGTATAGTAGGTTATATTCGCACGATATGTTTTACGCCGGTGCTTCGATCCAACTATATCGATCGTATTTACACTATTTACCGCTAAATCAATGGCGGGTAAAAACTCCTGATAAGACAGGGCGATAAACAGCACTACCTATACAAATAAATAAAATTGAAGTGTCTGTTTGTAATATTAAAATAACCGCTTTGTACTAAGTGCATTTGATATATGTACCGTACATATATATACCAAAACAACTTTTTTATTACAATTTTTGTCTGTCTGTCTGTCTGTTTAATCCAGCTAATCTCTGAAATAGCTGGACCAATTTTGACGGGACTTTCACTGGCAGATAGCTGATGTAAAAGGAGTAACTTAGGCTACTTTTATTTTAGAAAAAAAATAGTTTGATAGGCGAAACGAAGTTCAGCTAGTTATAGAATATACTCTTTCTACGTAAATCGTGATTGTATCACACAATAGGTAGTAGAAACGCATAGAATTCTATCAATAATAATACTAAAAGTTTATTGCCCTTGATAAACTAACATACTTCCTGCCCTTTGGGAATATTTTTAAAAAGGATGATGTCATTATTATTACATTTGTTTGTGTTCTCAGGGCTTATGTTTTAATTATACCTGGTCATAATCACGTACTTCATTTATTTATATTTATACATATACATTTATTTATGTATTATTATTAATTAATATTCTTAAGGTTAAAGTTAAAAGTAAAATGTATTATGAATATTTTTATGAACTCCTTTTAAATTTACTTACATATATTTCGAAGTTTAACTGAACATAAAAGAGGTAATAAATTTATTTAGCTCAATGTCACATATATGAAAGTCAAGGGAGCCACCTGCATTAGTTCCATTTGACTAAATAAGGTCTGACTATTTAAATATGCTGACTTACTTGAACTAAATAGATTGTGCTATTGACATTGCTTTGAGAACCCTTTGCTTAATATGATAAAGTAAAATATTATATTTAAAAAATAAACTAAAACTATCATCAAAATTAAGTACAATTCTGTGGTTTATTAAACTCTATAAACAAACTAAAGTAACTGATCTTAATGAGAAATTGAAGGTTGAATTCTTTTCTTGTGATGCAATACCTTTCAAGGCCACCTGAGTCAGAGCCATGATGCCATCTATTTTGTGAGTTAAATGTGAAGGCACCCTTTTACATAAACATGTTTTAATACTAAGTTACTGGCACAATGGACAATGTGTTCTCAGAATGTAGTTGTTTTGATTTTGTTCCAAATTGACACCACTTCTAAGATTGTATGCATTATACAGATTATAAACACCAACAAAATATGTAAGTGCAATACACAATTATGAAGACATTAGTATGGCTTCAACCCATTAATAACCCACTACTGAGCACGGGTCTCTCCTCATGAGGAGGCCTAGAGCCACCACACTATTCCAGTGCAGATAGATGGAGGGAAACATTAGTCATAGCAAAACATTAGTCATAGCATAAAATTGTAAATCTTGATTGTATATATCATTAGCTATACAGGCAGTCCTTATACTTACGGCATGTTAGGTTCTCGAAATATGCGACGTAAATCGAAACGACGTAAGTCAAGACATATTTTTTCATATTATGTTTACATGTAAAACTCAAGGGTTAGGATCCACACGGACTCGAAATTAAAAAAAAAAATACATTTATAACAAAGGATATACATACTTTATTATCAAAAGTAAGTTCTTAAAATAATTATATATGCACTTATGAAATTGCTAGTTATTTTTCCTATGCCGGAAATCGAAACAAATGACGTATGCTTGAGGAATAGTGTCAAAACATTGTTCAACGTAACTTGAAACGACGTAAGTCGAGGACTGCCTGTATATCTTAATTGTATATCAAACAGTAAACTTATTTATTAAAACTTTTTGATATATCAATTACATATTTTGATAATTATGTTCTTATAAACATCCTTACCTTTTTGAAAAATCTATATATCATTGAAAACACACTCATATTGTCTTCATCACTGCTCACAGGCAAAGCAAACTTGCTACTTGTTGCCATTTTGTTATCACTGGCCTAAAATAAAAATAAAAAAATAGGTTTTAAATATTTTATAACTTTAAAAGGATCAACCATTCAGTATTTTCCAGTTACAAAATAAATTTACAGACATTAATTCTACAACAATATTTAATAAATACAGTGGAACCTCAATTATCCAGCCCTCAGTTATTCAGATTCGCAATCATCCGGACTATAAACCCCGATCAAATAAGTCACATCAAATAGCAACTACCAAATATTTTAAACCCTTTAAGGTTGCAGTATTTTAGTAATTGTTCTGTTTTTTTAATATTTTTTAATAAACATTGATTTTTTTTATAAAGTTTAATTTATTTTTGGTGCTTTTAATAATTACCTAACATTATGTATTATGCTAAGTATAATCTGTTGTGCACAAGAACTGCTTTTCTTCATACATTCGATTATCCGAATGACTAATGACAACAATTCCACCGGTTAATCGAGGCTCTTCTGTATTTGATAATTATGAATTATATAGATTATTATGTAGTTAGGGCCAATAACGTCAAAGAAACAGAAATCAATATCCAAAATAAATTCACCACATCAGGAGCTAGCAGGAGGGGTTTGTTCATTGAATGAGTTTCATGACTCATTATTATTTATAGAAGATCAATATAGGAAGAACATATGAAATACAAATAAAGACCGAAAAATATATAAAGTGTTAGGATCCAAATCTCACATACCATGGTGCACAGTGCATATGAGACGTCTGTAAATAAAAAATAAAAACAAACTTTTATCTACTTGATTTCTACTATATAACAGACAGATTACCGAAGCGACAGACAAGTTCAGACAACTGCCGCCGTACTGAAGTGAGAATCTTATCTGACCGACTGCGGCATACAATTTTTCCTTTCTTGTCAAAGTATTGTGAACCGGACAATTGAAATTACTTTACTTTTATAAATTATTGACTATACTTTAATTGAATATTTAGAAGAAGCATTAAACATTCTTAATAGCAATTATAATTTAAACTTGACAAATGTTTTTCTAATGCAAAACGTGAATTTGCAAACATATTTTTTGAAAATGTCTTTTAATTTATATGTCAGTTTCAACTTGATACGTTGTCAAATGTCATCTGTCAGCTTTACCATAGACGTCACTTAACTTTTCAAGCAGAAAAATAATTGTTTATGTACAGCCAAAAACATCGACGAGCCCACGACACGAGCATAATTTAGTGATCGAGCGTTACACCACAGACTACTAAGATGCGTTACACGGCTGGATCTCATTCAATACTCACAAAATCAAGCACTCAGCGCGCCATATTCATTCATAGCGGGGGAGTGGCCCCAAGCCCCCCTTTGCGGCTATCATTTTTGTGCTTGCATAAATCATATCCCCTTCAAAGAATAGCCCAATCTTTCAAAGCTATTTAACCACTAATTATAAAACATGCGGCCACTTTGTATGCGATATTCGTTAACAGCACGTCGAAATATACAAGTATACCAAAAATCTGATCTATCGGAGGTATGGGCTATTCGGAAGTTTATCCAAAAAATTAATAAAATTGCAAACTACTCGGAGGCATAGGCTCAACGTACATCAGCTCTATTCAGCTTATGTTCATAGAAAACAGCGATTTTGTATGTAGACGCGTACGCATCCTTTCAGTTTTCCGCGTCTATTAGCTTTCGCAAGCAAGTAGAAAATGAGGACAAATGTGTTTTATCATGCGAGTGCTATCTGCCGCGTTCCGCGCTAAAACGCCGCGTACAACGTCAAACGCGGCGGTACAGCGCTGTACGCGGTTTCTCGATTCCCCACGTCAGTGTTGTCAATTTCCCGAAATTCCCCGCTTCTTTCCTTGAAATGATATTTTTGGTATAAAAATACTGTTTTATGCAAGAAATTATATATACACTACATACATAGTACTGCGACTTTAAAATCTACATCCACATTATTCAAAACAGAATGAACACATGCTTAATTAAATCTTTAGTGGCCCTTATAAATAGTATATTATTTTTGCCATATTTTCGCATTAAGTATATTAACTCGATTAGATTCAATTTTTAAAAAATTCCCCGCTTTATCAATACCTTTTTATATACATTAAAGCAGGAATGGTGTCATTGTTGAGACTCCCACGGTTTGTTTAGTGTTATTTAGGTTCCCATGGTGTTTTGATGTTATTTAGGCTGCTGAAAACTCTCTCCACAAGCGCATTTGTAGGTATCAGCAAGATACCTATTAATTTTCAAAATGTTTAAACAAAAGCATATCAGCAGTATTTTTTAGATTCAAAACCTTAGTTCAGTATTCCCAGATTTTTGTGATTTCCCGCGCTAACCATCAAATCCCCGCAAATCGAGGATTTTCCCCGCAATTGGCAGCGCTGGTCTTCGCAGCATAATTATATTCAGCGACGTACGCAGTAGATAGAAGCGTTCGCATTCTTACGACACTGTACGCGGCCGATAGAAGCCGAGCTGAATAAGTTCAACCAAAAAGCGAAACGCGAATGGCGCTGAATAAATGTGTGTTGACCCATAAACTTCTTGGGAGGCCACATTAACGTGTACGAATATAGTGAATCGGAATTTTTATATTATGAAGATAAAAATGGTCACATGAAGATAAAACTGGACTTCACACAGGACATCACAGGATCAATAGATAAAATTGCAGGAGTGTTTAAAATAAAACAAAAACATATTTAATATTATTTAATAAAGCAACTATACATAAATCAGAATTATATACTGCAATAAAAAAAGTTATTGTAAACCATATCAACCCTCTTTACTTAAACAAGAATATCATTAAAAAATCCAATATGTTCATACAATATTTTATGGAGAAACAGTCATTTTCGATTGTTTTTTTTAATTGAATACAATATCATTTCATGAAACAAATATTTCAAAAGGTTATTATTCTATTCCCTAATCTCAACTATTATTTGCTTAAAATATTTCCTAGCGTCCTCAACTACATTTAAAAGTATTCAACGCAATAAATTATACATTCACTAACATGGAATGATAATGTTACATAAAATATAATTTTCTACATCGTCTTTTAGACATACAATACATTGTTTTGTGATGATAAAATTATATTTTTCAATGGAATCACCATTCTACATAATTATAATTAAACAATTCCAATTAAATTATATTTACTAGATTTAATATATTTTGAAAACACAGTTGTGTAATCACAATACAATTAAGATTTATAAGAACATAATATAACAAATAAAAGTGAGAAAAATGCAAATCATTATGGCAATAAATCGAGATTGCATTCCAATCTGAGAATAAATATATATCAATGTGAAAAATATCTTGCAAAATTATAAAATGTTTCCCTTAGCCGACTAGAAAATGCGTTGGGTTCCGATATGATGACAATTTCCTATAATAAAATATCTTTATCTTTAAAAAAGTATGTGTAAAATATAATTGTACCCACCTTAAAGCTAAAATATTTATTTTTAGACTAGGTTTGTCTTTAGATTAAAATAATTCTAACAGACTTATAAGACACTGGTTTCAGACGTATAGAAATAAAATAAATGAACGACAGCTTGTTGAAACTAACTAAATAAATTGATAATTATCTTTTATTTGAGTAAACATTTCAATAATTAAATACCAGCAAAAGCTAGTTATCTCATTGCTTAGTTGCTATTTTATTTGATTTTATCGCACATTTGATTAAAGTACATCATTTCTTTTTATCTCATATTAACTACTACAATATTTTTAATAGAGGATAATATAATTAAAAGTTACGTAATATTAAAAATGCTTTGAAATTCTTGTGGACAGTCATACCGTCTAATTAGCTAAATGCTTGACGCGCTCGAGAAGCGCGTCGCAGGTCTTCTTGGCGTCTCCGAGCAACATGGCCGTG
Source organism: Thymelicus acteon (assembly GCA_951805285.1). NCBI lineage: Eukaryota > Metazoa > Arthropoda > Insecta > Lepidoptera > Hesperiidae > Thymelicus > Thymelicus acteon. Next base: position 12,911,852 of record OX638216.1, on the reverse strand, counting down.
TTAGGATTGTAGAAGATAGGGTTGTCCACCGCGGCGTAGCCCACTCCCATTGATCGCTTCATCACCACCACCTAAAAATAACATAATCGACCAATCATAACTACAATTTTATAGAGATAAGGATCAGCTTAAATAATGAACATCCTGACTTTTACTTGGGTTTTGTTTAGATTAAAATATAAAATGTAACTAATTTTGGTATCTCTCACTCACTATCACTTTCACTCTAGCTTTTATTAAAATAAATCCCGAGACCTTTTGCTTAAATTATTTGACAAAAACTTTTATTGGGTAATTAATAATTATTTATATTGTATACAATCTTTACCTGATTTGATTTCCATACTTTAAGCACGGGCATACCCGCGATCGGTGAGTTGGGATCGTCCTCTGCGGCGCTGTTCACTGTGTCATTTGCACCTGGTGTCGATACAAAATACAATGAAATAAACAATAGAATACCAATAGAGAGGAGAAAGTTGTTCTGTACAGTAGTAAAAATAGTGTGTGCATGAATTTTATATAAGTGGTTAAACATACCGATAACCAAAACTAGGTCAGTTTCCGGGAACTCGTCGTTGATTTCTTCCATCTCGAACACGTCATCGTACGGCACACCAGCCTCGGCCAGCAAGACATTCAGTTGTCCAGGCATGCGACCTAAAATATATCACATCCTCATAGTTGTATACAAGTAGGAGATACTTAGAACGATCAAAAGTTTTACCCTCCTTTACATTTACTTACCCAGAGAAGGGTATAGATTATTTAATAGTTTTGCTGGTTTTGTGAAAAACAAAAGGTGACATTAAAGAAAAAGATAAAAAAATAACCCACCTGCCACAGGGTGAATAGCGAAGCGAACTTTCTTTCCAGCACCCTTCAGAAGTTCTACTAACTCGGCGATGGGGTATTGCGCCTTCGCAACACATAGACCGTAACCTGCGAACAGCAATCAGCTTAAAAACCGTTGATAGTATATAATATTATATTATTTACATACATATATATATATATAATAAGTTATTACTATAATGTGCGTAATGGCGTATAGTGTCAATGTGAAATAACAGAACTCTTTTTGATAACGAAAATACGTTCAAATTTCCGTGGCGCAGGACCAAGCAGTTGTTATTTAACACATAAATATACGAACCAGGTGTGATAATGATATTGGAGGCTCGGTGTATGAGGTCAGCCACGGTGTCGACGTTCATCTCGGTGTGCGTGGCGCCCGCCGGCCGCGCGGACCCGCCCGTGGTCACACCGTATCCACCCAGGATCACGTTCGGCAGGGAACGGTTCATCGCCTGGTATCAACAGTGATAAATATGAACTTTCTCATCAATAAAAAAATAAACAAGAAATCATTGATAGTCAAGAATTTACCACCGCAAATAGTCCATTCATTTTACGTGTGATATAATCGTTTATTTGCATCAAGACCATAATTTCCTTACATTCTGTCATACACTCCTAAACAAGCCGGTTATTGAACATGAAGTGTTTCAAGCGAAACATCCAACAACAGGCAAGTAGCGACTGTAGCGAGCGAACCTTGCACATGATGTAGGAGAGGATGGCGCCGGAGCTGCCGATGAGCGCGCCCACGATGGTCATGAGCGAGTTGTTGAGCATGAAGCCCTCCGCGCACAGCGCCCAGCCCGAGTAGCTGTTCAGCACCGTGATCACCACCGGCATGTCCGCGCCTGGGAACATTATACATAAATGCTACATAGTGGATATATAGTAAAAAAAATACAACGTGCTTTGGAACTTTAAGCGGCTGAGCGGCCTCTTGTTTGAGAGGCTGGTAGTTAACCGGGCATGCTTTACAGAAAGTTAGTAATAATTATATTAATAACTTAATATTATTATTAATAATAATAATCTTTATGTGAAGCTTTGCCACCAAGAGAGCCGGATTTTGTCGCTTTTTATGTCACCCTAGTATGCCGGCATGAAATTGGGATCAGTATTCTAAGCCAATCATATACGGTTAATCGTTAGTAACTTATTGAATTTTTAATGCAACGAGTACTCACGATAGGTATTTTATAATACCGATATTTCGACCCAGTTACATCCCAAGTAGCAAAATAAAGTTATATAAATGGTAAACAAACGTCTTAGATTAACTTTCAGTCAGTCAAAATGGTTATATTACAGTATATTAGACGTCTATATAACGCGGGTTTGGGCGCACCTTATATGACATTTACATCGTGTAAGGGTCGTTTTGTCGTCGCAACGGCGTCAATTACGTTACATAAAAATCACATAGATGTTGCAAGTGTGACTAATATGTTTTATAATATTGTCTAGTAATACTCCTACATAACTTTAACCGTATATAGATGTAAATAAAATTACAAAAGAGTCCTGTTATGGTTAAACACACAACATCTATATGAGTTTTCTTATGCGAACGGACAATATTTTTTCTTCTTGAAATACTTTATAAAAAGTTAAGCCAAGTGTTATCATGATTTTCATTTATATAATATAAAGAAAGCTGACTGTGTTGAAGATGAGGAGGGTGATGATATAGTGGCCATTAAATTTTTTCGAGAATATGTATGGACATCTTTGTTCATATTTTAACGGGCCTTCAAAATATTGATGTTTTAATATTGTATATTAAAATTATATATATGAATTGACTTTAATAATTTCTGCCATATTGCAATCAACTCACTGAGCGACCGCTTTACGACGTGTATATGACTACTGGTTATATACATGTATTTTATTCAACTTATGTCGTCCTGTCGTCCACCATTACGGTTGCAATTAGGGTTCTATGGAACAGAAAAATATGAAAAAAACCTTTATTAGTAGTTCTGTTTTGAAGTGAAACTTCTATATAGACTTCTATATAGGAGTATTAGGAATTTTCTTTCACGAAAAAGCGTTACCAAGGCGTGACGTAGACGTAGCCGATATATCGTGTGAAAATTTTTGAAATAAATATTACGTTGCCATTCGTTTTAAATATTTAAAATATTACATAAACACATAAATACATAAAAAAATACTGATAAACATATCAGGATAACCACATATTTATTGTACTATATATATTTATATTGTTCATATTTATATTATTATAATTATAATAAGCGAATGCACATAGCAATAAGCTTGCCGCAACAGTTACTTCTGCGTTCTCGGCGAGAATCTCGCGTGAAGTGTGGAGCGCGCATATGATTTATTGTCATTACAATTTACAATTGTGAAATATGTTTACACAAAGAGAAGAGCCATTATTTAATTATATTTTCAATCCGTAAATTGTTTAATTGATTAAATCCACGATGTTAAATCTTTTTCACTAATAAAATAATTCTATGAAACAATTTTGTTTAAAATTATTTTTATAAAAACACATTAAGTAAAAAGTAATAATTTTGAATGATATTGACAAAATAAATATTTTTTATAAAGTAAATATTTACATTACAAAAAAATAACCTCTAATTTTTACTACTCTCCAAGTATACAGATATTGCATTCGGTGAAATCTATAGCAGATTATTAAATATTAAAAGAAAATAACTTACCAGATGATGCACCGCAGTTAATAACTTCTTTCTTTAGTGTTTTAGCTTCTAGCACTGGTTTTTTAGGTCGAATAACCACATATTTAGTTTTCAGTCCATCAAGAACATTACTTTGATAATCGCCAGATTCCTCGAATTTATTTTTAATTTTTTGACATATTTTTTTGAATTTCTTTTTTATTTATTTTTTTGATGTTTTTACAAATGTTTTATTTTTTGTTTACTTTTTTGAATATTGTTTTTAATTTAATAATAAAAATTATTTTTGAAATCCTTTTTGAAAAAAAAACTATTTTTAATATCTTCGTTTTGAAAAAATAATGTTGCCATTATTAAATTTAATTTACTGTGCTACTACTTTATTTAAGGGAAAATAGCTGTATTTTAGGGTATTTCAAATTAAATAAAATCTCATAGATCCACTTAATGTTTATTTACTAAGTTATCATAGAGTTGACATAAGCATAAGAAATCTTTTAAGGAAATAGAAATTTCAACACTTTTCCAAAAAGGTCCTTCGGCACGATTTAGGCGCCTAGTTGCCTAAGTCGTATCGCCTATAGTCTAAGTGGTAGGTACTAATGCTAAAAAATATACGGAACCACCTTGATTTTTGCTACTTTCTTTTTGATTGGGACCGCACGACAATGTCTTTTCCAGATTAATTGTAGGTATTTTTGATATTTTTAATGATTTATAATTTTTGTTTACTTTTCTTCTAAAACCACCACTTTTGTTAATTTTTTTTCCACTTTCCGGAATCCATAACTATGAATTAAATTAAAAATGGCTTCTGCGTCATATAAAAGTTACTTATTATCGTTTAAATAATTACATGAATTATAATAGTCATATAAGAATAAACTTATAGCCTAAAAGTTACATAATGATTGAACTAAACGCCTTAATAAGACTTTTTTTATAATAGTTTATTATACAATCATTATAGGACAGTTAATTATTTAAGCGTTACATAAAAGTTTCCAAAATTACACAAAAATAGGAACTCCCGACTATTATCTGACTATAACGTTAACTCGACTCAAAGCTTTATCATGTAAACGTAGTGGCAGATACGTTTATATTACGTCACATAAATTCGTTGAGACGACGTTTACCAGACGTATTTATATGATTTAAATTATATATAACTATAGTCACCGTGAACTAAGAAGCCCAATTTGTCGTTTGCCATCACAGTGACATTAGATATGTACAAAAAAATCGGTTCACGAAAGAAACCAATTTTTACAACAAATCGATTCGAAATTATAAGACTTTCTAATCGATTCGATAATTAAATTTTAAACTAAAAACCATAATATTTAGGTACTTAGTTACCTACCTACTACCTCGATTGAGCTATCTCGTACCGCGTATTCTCAATATGTACCTATTTTCGACTTCAATAAAATATTATTTTATCCATTCGCCCATGAACATCAACATCACCAAAAGCATCACTGGTGCGTTGCTGGCCAAGAAAGAGAAAAAAAAGAAAGAAAGATAGATCATGATAGAATGAAAGTCCCGCTCAGTTTCATAATAATATTTTGACATAATATTATATTATGAGCGTCAGGAAAAAACTACAGTGAATAAATTCTTCCTTATTTCGTAAGACACATTCATGTATACATAATTATTATTTTGTTGAAAAAAAAATGTTTACCGCAACCTTAACCGTTACTGTCCATGGATGGCGAAGTGCCCATAATGGAAAATGTCCTTTGTTAGCATCCAATTCGTCGTGGTATTATTGGATAAATAATTTTAAATTCAAACGCAAGCAAATCATTTTTAACAATGTAATTAAATTAATCAATTTTCATGTTTAAATTTCGATTATAGTAATATATCGATTTTGATTGGTTTTATAAACGGTTTCAAGCCGTCACATCACCGTACGTCAGATTAGATTTAGGCTTCTTCATATAAGATTATTTTGACGTCATATATTTTTATTAAATTTTGCATAAATTATGATGTGATGGGATTTTTACTAGATTTTAACGTATAATATGATTTATAATCAACGCCAATGAAAATGAGTAGGGATTTTTAACAAATTTTGGCAAAATCCTTTGTCCGTAAGTATTTAACTATTCATGTCAAGTAAATGAATATTCCATTTCTCTCAAAGACACCCATACAAGGTTAGGTCATATTAATAAATAGCAGCTATCATTATGGGCATCTTAGATAATTTTGACTATAAAGCATCGTATTGAATACCACTTTACAATTATTTGGTTGCTACAAAACTGAAACAAAACTCTTATACGTCTTTTAGTTGTATTATATGACTAGTTTGCTACTTGGGATGGATCGTGGTCACGGTGCGACTGCGGTGGTGGGGAGAAACTCTTGATAGGTGACAATTGACGTTAATGACTGAATGATGGCTGAAGTAAAATCATAGTAACCCTTGTCCTGAAAAGGAAGCTATTCGCGCTTGCAGGTAACACATAAACTACGTACATCTACATAACGGTATCCCATACCTCCGATAGCAGCAGTCAGCGTGAGCCCCTGTATGCCGGAGAGCAGCGCGGCGGCCCCCAGCAGCGGCAGGCCGGGCGCGTCGGGCAGCGCCAGCAGCGCGCCGCCGCAGCCCAGCGAGCCCGCCAGCAGCGCCGCGTTCAGCGCGTGCCGCCCCGGCAGCAGCAGCGGCGCCGACGACAATGTGCCTTGCAGCTTGCCGTATGCCACCAGGGAACCGCTGCGATTGTACACACAATTATTTTTCAGTTTCTCGAGTTGCGGATGCGTACGTACGAGCGATCGTGTGTGTGTAAGTGCGTGCATGTGCTTTACATTTTTGCATGCCTCAACGCGCAAGCATGTGGGTGTGCTCTACTCTCAATCTTGTTTTTTCAACTTATGCTTCTTGCTTCTTTCCATTTACGTCATTCATTTAGATAGGCGGCGATAACAAAGCGCAGCCGGAATTACATATATAAATAAGGCTCAAGTTTTTATTCAGAATGGGATTTAATTCTTCTTTGAGTTCAAGCCAAGACAAACACATCAACAGCACTAAAGCAATGTTTAAAAGGCTTAACAATATGAATCAATACTTAGCTATATCACAACTTTTATGAAATTTATTATGTAGGTGTATGTAAATACATATAAAATTCGTTTCATATAACGTTACTTACGTGAAAGTAATTCCACCGATATAGGTTCCAAGGAAGAGTGATGTCTTGAGCGTGGCGGCGGTGGGGTCGAGCGCCATGGCCGGGAAGTCGTGCATGTACGTCGCTATGCACGTCAACACCGCGGCCATACCCACCAGGCTGATGGACACATTACCAAATTATACAAACTATACAAACAATAAATTGATCCACAATGATATATAAAATGAATGACAATATATGGGTTAAAAATATTTAACTTTGTATAATGGCTTTCGGTTAAATGGCATAATAAAATCAAATTGCAATCAAATTTACGATCAAGCAAATTATTTATATATAGAACACACAAAAATAACTTTTTGTTTTGTAGTTCAAACTGATAACTATAACTTACTGGCATACAACAGATAAAAATGAAAAAAAGAACCTGTGAAAGCCAGCAACTAGTTGAGGTAGGTCAGTTATTTCAATTTTCTTAGCGATGGTTCCACCAATGAGGCCACCGATGCCCGCGACGCCGATCATCTGCGCCAACACCTCCGCGCTCGGCGTCAGAGCACCCAGCGTCGCCGCAATACCGCCCGCCACACCGATCTAAACAAAAAACACCTCTATTACATACGTCATAACACTCTAATTTCAAGAAAACAGCGAATCGCAAGGATCGCAACCTCATATTACTAAAGAATCATCAAAACAAGACGAGCTGAACCCAAGGTGCCTCGTTAGTTAATCGTATAAGGTGTGCTGGACATTAGTTTAGACTTAAAAACCAATGTTCTATATTACACACACTTATCGACTTTTAACATACTTACTGCATTTCGCAGTTAAAATTTTAGTGAATAAAAGGTGTAAAAATAAAATATAAGTGAATGCATAGAATGCAGGAAGTATATTAAGAAGTCGTTAATGTCTCAATGTCTTTACAATGATCAATAGATTGAAGCTAAAGTCATCAAGATTACAATGAGCGGGTCTTCTTGGGCTGAGTCTGTAGCTACGTCTTTGCTTTATGCATGCCTTTTCTAATCATCGGTTGCTCTGAATAAGTCATAGCTAAATAGGAAAATATCAAAAAGCCTATATTTTTATATCAAGGTCATTAATAGTATGTAATAAATTTTAACTGAATTTTGATAAACACATAAAAAACAAAGCCATTACCATGCCGAGGTAGTTTCCTTTCCTCGCTGTGGTCTGCGAGCTGAGACCTGCCAATGCGCCTACGCAGCACAGCGACGACGCTAAGTAAGCCATTTGATGGACTTCGGGATAACCCTGGAAATAAACTTTTCTTATTTCTACATCTGACTTAAGTACATGATATAATATCAATATATGTATGTGCATATGATTTGGGGGTCACCTGGTCACCCCAAAAGTTTATGCTAACTCGTCATGCGCCAAAAATATATTAAATACGAAGATCTGATTTGTTTAAGTACATTGTATCATATCAACTTAAAAAAAATTAAGTAAAGCCCAATGCATACATAACGGGCTTTTTCCCGTACGGGACACGTTCCGTACGGGATTCTGCTGCGTATGCACTATCGTATACATTTTCTATGAAACGATGTTTCCAAAACTTCACGTCCCGTCCCGTACGGGAAAAAAACCCCGTTACGTATGCATTGGGCTTTAGTCGATAAGTAAATACCTGCATTGCAGTAACGATATATCCACCCAGTAGAGCGGCAGCGGGGATTCCATACAAGTAACCATACTCTGGCGGGTCTCCAGGTCTGAGTCAAAGCAAATCATTATGGATAACAATGTTATTAAGATTGCCTTGCAACTAATATTAGAATAATGATTATTCTTATTATTATGTTATTATACAAAATAAGTACCTCAATATTAGCTCACCTCTTGAACATATCTAGCATCCTCTGTGTGACAAGGAAACCACCAAACACGTTCACGAATGATATGAGAGCGGCAGTGCTGGCCAACCACTAGAAATAACAGTATAACAGCATAATATGTAGTAATTACAAATTTAGTAATATGAAAATAATGTCATCTAATGACAAAAAATATAATTTAAAACAAATAAGAATAGTGAATAAGATTGAAAAGATGATGTTGGTTGGGAGCCCCTGTAGGCAGGGGCCCCGAGCTCCCGACTAGCAACTTAGTGGTGCCACAAGCAACAAGCTCCCTTTTTTCGTCGGACTTCGCAAAATTTTGAAACGGAGCGCTCCCCAAAAGAAGGTCGTCGTTTGTTGGAGCTGAGTCTCTTGAACACACATTGATACAGGGCCCACTTAGGGCAAGCTACTCCACTGCCAACTGAACTATGCAACAAGTTGATATTGGCGCATATTCCATGCGCGCTACCGGTCGCTACAATGACACTCTTAAATCATTACCGGCCCCCCATACAAATGAAATCAAACCATACACTACCTGTACAGGTGTCTCAGGCACGTAGCCGCCGCCCATGAGCAGCAGGCCGCCCACCGCGGTGATGCCGGACACGGCGTTCGTCACGGACATCAGCGGCGAGTGCAGCGCCGGCACCACGCCCCACACCGTGTGGTACCCCACCACGCCTACACAGTTTAGACGTAAATAAATAAACGCTTTCACACTTACACACACAAACACCCACTCTATGTATGGATGTGTGCATGTCCGTACGATCGTGCACGTGCGCGCCTGTCTCTCTTGCGTGCAGCCGCGTATAAATATTTTTATTATCTATCATTGAATATAATGTACGTTGTTTGCCGTTCTGCCTACGGAAAATGTAATACATTATAATTTGATGCAAATTGCTCTGTGCAGCGTCTGTAGACGTGGTAACGTAGGCACGTCAAATCAATTTTATTAACTATCTCTTAAAATAGCCCAACCTTGATAGTTGCTTTCAATGAGTACGATTTACTATCGCGCAATTCATTCGACTCCTCTTGATTGACCTTGTCATAATGAATAGTGAACAGCATTCGATAACAATATGGTATACCTACTTACTCTATTTCTCAATTGCTGTAGGTATCTACATTCAGATGATAATGTTCTATCGTTTTTGCAGTAGACCTAAAAGCAATGTTTGTTTCATTGAGATAATATTCTAGTAGGTACTTTTATTATCGTAACCCAGTTACGTTGAAAATTATACATTTGTTGGAACATAGTATATTAGGAGGACATAATGTTACAAGTAAAAACATAAAGCAAAAAGAGTTTGATTTAGGGATAATCAAATAACAGTTTATTTTAATTATTGTAAAGTACGATTTATTTTAATATTATTTAATTTAATATAATTATAATTTAATTTTAATATTATTGTACGCCTCAGCGAGGCAGGACATAGAGGCTAAAATATTTATTGTATATAACAACTACTTGTATCACCTATAGTCCACAATAAAATGATTGATTGATTGATTGATTTGAATATTACATAGTCTACAAAGTACATCTCAACCTCAACAATACATCCCAATCTCAACCTCAAACTACATCTCAGTCCCTCCTATTGTCTGTGCACCACCCACAACAAACTACTTGACCATGCTAAAGGTTACGGAACAACAAATTTTCAGGGTGTTAAAAAGACTTGACATCAGGAAAGGTGCCGGCTCAGACGGAATACCTGCTATATTTGCCTCAAAATGTGCTAGTGCTCTAGCTAAGCCGCTATCCCTGATTTATAATAAGTCTCTCAGTTCTGGCACTTACCCATCTCTATGGAATTAGGCACTCATTGTGCCTTTATTCAAAAGTGGCGACGCTAGTTCCGTTCAAAACTATATACCTATTTCAATATTAACTGTGTTCGGAAAGGTCTTTGAACGCATTCTTTGTCCACTTCTCACATGGCACTTTAAGCACCACATAGTACCGGAGCAACACGGGTTCATGAATGCGCGATCCACATCAACGAACTTGACTTCCTTTGTCGAAGATCTTGCTGAGGGTATTGACAGAGGGCAGTCTTTTGACGTAATATACCCAGACTTCAGCAAGGCCTTTGACAAAGTAAGTCATGAAATACATACTTCTCTCCAAACTATTGTCACTTGGAATAGCCGGCGCTTTTTTGGATTGGTGGAGGTCCTACTTAAGTAACAGACAATCAGTGGTTGTTGTGGGTGGTCACAGATCTGAGCCTTTCACTGTCCTATCCGGAGTCCCTCAAGGGTCCCATTTGGGTCCTCTTCTATTCAATATATTTATCAATGACCTATCCAGGTGCTTCCAAAATTCCAAATTTTATATGTTCGCCGACGACTTGAAGTTCTTCAGAAAAGTCGACTCGCTTGCAGAAGCCAATCTACTACAAAATGATTTGTCTGCCCTCGCATCATGGTGTGACGCTAATGATATTAATCTAAATATTCCCATTGGTAATATTTAGCTAAATGCTTTACAATTCGCTTCTCTAGAAAGAAGATAGTAACCCCCAGATCTTACATAAAGAATGAACCACTGAGGTCAATCAAGTTCGAGATCTTGGCATAACTCTTGACAGCAAGCTACGCTTTAATCTCCACATAGATCATATCATGAAAAAAGGATTCAAAACTTTGGGGTTTGTGCTTCGCAATTGTAAGGATTTCAAAAAACCATCTACCACAATTGCTATTTACATTTCTCTCGTGCGTAGTGGATTAGAGTATTGCAGCGTTGTATGGAACCCTCACTACGACACATACATTAAAAGGCTGGAAAGCATCCAGAAAAAAATCTTGTGGCATTTATCTTATAACTTCAATTTAACTAAAAAACTTCCAAGTTATGAAGATCGCCTCCAACATTTTCATCTTGATTCTCTCTCCAACCGTAGGAAGCTGCTGGACGCCATGTTTTTGTACAAGCTAGTTAATGGTTGCATGGATGCTAGTCATCTTTTATCCCGTATCAATTTATCTGTTCCAAGAGGATTACCCAGATCACAGCAATATAAGCCTTTCTCAACGAACCTCGCGCGCTCAAACTTGGGTCATTACTCTCCCATTAATAGAATAACTAGAAATTATAACATTATTCATAATTTGTCAGTCGATATCCCAGTGAGTAGAAAGCACGATCGTGATACGGATAATGCTCAGGTAAAAGGTGATGTAGATATTTTCTCAAATTCGCTCCATGTATTTAAACATCGAATCAAGCTGTTAATATAATTCACATAATAATTCAGTAATCGATGTAATTTATAAGTCACCGCGAACTAAGAAGCCCAATTTGTCGTTTGCCATCACAGTGACATTAGATATGTACAAAAAATTCGGTTCACGAAAGAAACCAATTTTTACAACAAATCGATTCAAAATTATAAGACTTTCTAATCGATTCGATAATTAAATTTTAAACTAAAAACCATAATATTTAGGTACTTAGTTACCTACCTACTACCTCGATTGAGCTATCTCGTACCGCGTATTCTCAATATGTACCTATTTTCGACTTCAATAAAATATTATTTTATCCATTCGCCCATGAACATCAACATCACCTAAAGCATCACTGGTGCGTTGCCGACCAAGAAAGAGAAAAAAAAGAAAGAAAGATAGATCATGATAGAATGAAAGTCCCGCTCAGTTTCATAATAATATTTTGACATAATATTATATTATGAGCGTCAGGAAAAAACTACAGTGAATAAATTCTTGCTTATTTCGTAAGACACATTCATGTATACATAATTATTATTTTGTTGAAAAAAAAAAAATGTTTACCGCAACCTTAAATACATAATTACATATAACATATTATCTGCAGTTACTGTCCATGGATGGCGAAGTGCCCATACATAATGGAAAATGTCCTTTGTTAGCATCCAATTCGTCGTGGTATTATTGGATAGATAATTTTAAATTCAAACGCAAGCAAATCATTTTTAACAATGTAATTAAATTAATCAATTTTCATGTTTAAATTTCGATTATAGTAATATATCGATTTTGATTGGTTTTATAAACGGTTTCAAGCCGTCACATCACCGTACGTCAGATTAGATTTAGGCTTCTTCATATAAGATTGTTTTGAGTTTTTGACGTCATATATTTTTATTAAATTTTGCATAAATTATGATGTGATGGGATTTTTACTAGATTTTAACGTATAATATGATTTATAATCAACGCCAATGAAAATGAGTAGGGATTTTTAACAAATTTTGGCAAAATCCTTTGTCCGTAAGTATTTAACTATTCATGTCAAGTAAATGAATATTCCATTTCTCTCAAAGACACCCATACAAGGTTAGGTCATATTAATAAATAGCAGCTATCATTATGGGCATCTTAGATAATTTTGACTATAAAATAATTCAACTGTATTTAATTTCAATAATTTTTGTCAATCAAAATATATAATCTTAATTAAAATCTATTAATTTAAACTCAATCTTTGTAAATATTTAATCTCAATAGCATAATTTTTAATTTATTAATTTACTTCATTGTTGTATAATTCGTTTTTCTTTAATCTTAATTTAGTTTTATATGTATTCCAGTAATTTGTTTGATTTTAAGTTTATTTTTAACTACTAGAAGACGGTTATTGTTGCAGTAATATCAAGTCGTTTACACCTGTAAGTGAAGTAACACTAATCCACAGAACACTTATACCCTAGCACTAATCTAATGTTGTTGTTGTAACTTGTATTGTATATTCTTGTCACAGTGTTTACTTTGTTGGTGTAACTTATAGAAATAAATAAATAAATAAATAAATAAATAAATAGTCTATAACCACTTTAATAAACTAAATTATAACTATAAATGACACCTAACCTCACAGTAATAAGCTATGTGATTCAAAATCTCGTATTTTCCAGTCAATCATAATTAGTCGATATTTGGTAGGCACCTTAATATTGAAATAGTTACCTGATAAAGCCAGTGTTGTCGTCATAGTGGTGAAGGCCGGGTTGGGCGACGCGATGCCCAGGCCAATCAAACTTGCCATACCTGTGAAAGGGTTGTAATATTACTTTTAATAAGTAAGTTTGGACTCCACTTGATAGTAAGTGGTGAATGGTGATGTAGTCTTTGGCGACAGAGCGCATCAACCTAGTGAGAACCTTTTCACTCTTGCCTTGAAGATCGGATGGATATACCGAAGGGATTCTAGTCCTTTGCATATTGTTACTCTTTTTCTAGTAAGTCATAATAATATGTATGAACAACAGACCAGCCTTGGAACTAATAGAAAAAATTTATAACATGTTGTGTTGATCTAAAAAATGGAGAATGACGAGTATGTAAAAATTTGGTGTCATTGAAACAATTGAAATAAAATGTGAAAAGTTGACCCAATGAGTCAAAACGTCACTAGATGCAGTTTTGAGTTTTGTCTTGGACAATTAGTTCCATCGAGGCGAAATTGATTACCCACCACATTATATCCTGTATTTTGATTGAACTTAATACAACACACATCTATTGTTTTATTTTTAAAATTAAACTTGTAAGCCAAAAAACTAAAAATAGTAAGTATATAAAAGCAACTTACTTCTTCGAGGACTCAGAATTTACTTTTCATTAAATAACTAAATCCCTTTAAAAATAATTTGTTACAAAACTCACAAGATCAGATGATAATCCGGTTACTCCCCCATACCGGTCGTTTGGGGAAGATTTCTCCCGGATATAAAAACCAATACAAACTGTTGACCAAAAGGGTGCGACGTTTACCAGTAGAATAAAGGAAGGAATCCTTCAAAGTCTCGTTGAACGGATTGGGCGGCTCGGCCTTGACCGCGGCGGGCTTGGCGGCGGCCTGCGCCGGCGGCATGCTGGGCGGCGGCGGCGGCGGCCACAGCAGCTCCCCGCCCTTCAGCACGATCGCTCCACGCGTCACCTCGTCTTCCAAGTTGATGTAGAAGTGGTCGTTAGTACCTAGGGAAAATGATACGGTTAATGTTTTCTGTGTCAAACAAGGTCGTCAAACTTCGGGTATCTTTTTACACGCTTTATATTAGCTTCACCTGTATGTATGTAAGTAAGTATGTATGTATGTAAGTGTTACCGGATATCTGTATAATTCAGCATTCTATACAATACCTAGGCAATGTATAGAATATCTAAAACGTTCAGGTAACGTTTTGAATATTATTTATTTCATACTTAGCCCAGGCATTCTATACAATACTCCATGCGTAGTTGGTAATGTGTGTAAAAGACGGTTCTCTGCCTTTTCGCCGAAAATTGTTTGGCCGATTATCACTTGCCAACTAACGTTTCGCAGAATTTTATTTCGCCGAATAATCATTTGCCAACTTATCACATTTTTTTTTAATTTCCCAACCTAACAGTTGCCAACTGTACGTTTGGTCTGCCTTTTTTATAATGACACTTTTCAAAAGGCCAACTTTCAAGTAGCGAATGTTTCAGTTAGAGTAATATTCATTTGTTTGTATATTGTTTATAAACCTAGGTTTGTAAATTTGCGGTTCTTGTTATCTTTATTTATTTATTTATTTATTTATTTATTTATTTATTTATTTATTTATTTATTATAAGATTACCAACATAAGATACAGTTTCATCATTTGCAATACAAGTTGTTACTTATCATATTAAATCTTACTGTTCCTACAATTACAGGTAACCACAGCATGCTTTGCAAATAGTCATCTTCCGGTGACATATGCACTTTTAGGGAGAATTTAGGGGTTTTTGATACATAAAAAGGCTTCCAAACATCTCCGGCGCTGCGGGAAGTGCAGCCCCTCCGCCCTTGCGTAACAAACTGCAGGCACTCCATGCTCGCCTGCGCAGCTTCGGCTTTTTGGTCGCCTGCGGCGACCAGCCTCAGCCGCTTCGGCTCACATGGTGCCTGCAGTTTGTTACAGCGGGCGGGGGCTGCTCTCCCTCCGCGCCTCCGGGGTTTACATTCACTCTAGGGGTAGGGCAGACTAGTACCACGTGGGGTCGGGGTTGACTAAGTCGGTTCTGTCACCAATTTTGAAAAATCCGAAGCTGCGTAGGCGAGCAGTGTAGTGTAGGAGCCATTAGACTGCATCTCTCCTTACCATCAAGTGTGATTTCGGTCAAGCATTAATTTAAAATGTATAAAAAAATATCTATTCATGCGGGTTATAATTTGTTTTGAGTGTGTTTTTAAGTAAATTCTTAATTCCAACCTCCATCCAAGTTGACTACACATACCCAAATCTAACTTTATTCATTGCCGGTGGACCTGCAGGTATTCTGTACAGTAGTTGGGAAACGTATACATTACCTAGGCAAACTATGTAATGGTGATAATATTCATATAATTTAATACATTGCCAAAACGACCCAGGTATTATACACATTTCCTAGGAATTGTGTTGAATACCAGCATTATACAGATATCCGGTAACATAAGTATGTTTGTTTGTAACTTGTAACCGACTCCTTTGGACTAGATTTTGACCTACTTCAAACGGTCAGATTTCTTTCAAACTTCGTACACTTATCGAGGACCGATGTTTTTTAGTTTTTTTTTTTACTATTTTTTCTATGTGCACAAAATTGGCTAAGATAATGTGTCTCGGTTGCTTATGACATGTTAATTGAAAATAATCGTATTAATTAATGAAACGCCAAACCATTCGCGCCTGATTGAACATTCAGGTAATAAATAAAAGCAACCAAGTAAGATAATGAACATTTTTCTTTCGACAGGCAGAGATACATACAACTACGGAAAATAATATATTCTTTTATATTTTCCGAATTATTGTAGATCCTTTGAAAAACTTTAGCTGTTTAAAACGGTACGTAAATAGACTTTTGTACCTACATTAGATATGTACTAAACAAAATGAAAAGTAGAAGAATGTTTGTTTGGTATAGAGTATAATAGATCTGATAGAAATGGTTCATAAAGTTTAGTCATGACTTAATTTTCTGGTTACCAGTATGCTAGAAATAGAAATTAATAAAATATTATATGTACTTGGCGAGAAGCAGATTCCGCGCATAACGCGGTGCGCGATAAAAGAATATGAGTATACGTATATTATATTGCTTCGTTATCGAGGCTTTGTAATATCAGTAATAATAAACATTGAATCTTCGATGTTACGTATGCAGATATATTATTTGCACAGTAGGTAGCGCTGTTTATGCAAATAATGTTTCCACACAACATTGAACAAGCAAATTCATTTTGCTTTTACTCGTATTACGTTAAATCACGTCTGCGTTAAATAGGAGGAAACTATACATGTTCAGCGTTTACAACTGTTTTTAATAATTTATATTGTTTAGAAAGTTTAATATAACCATATAACGTACACTACCTCTATCTACTAGAAATATTGAGTATAAGTCCTTAGTCCTACTAGTGTGTGCTAAACAAGTATGCTAGTTTCAAGCATGTGTATCAGAGCCCTAAGCATTAGTTGCACTCTACCCGCAAGAAATAATAAATAATCGTCAATATTTAAAGCTCATTCTTTAACTATGGAATTTAGCCGAACTATTTTGTTTTCTCGTCAAAAACAATCTTACCTAAACTGAATAGGAATCCAGATATATTGTTGGCGTAGAGCGTGGAGGCGTGCGCGGGCATGCGGCTGGGCAGGTCGGTGAGGCCGATGTGCGTGACGCCGTGCACCTTGGTGATCTGCCCCTTCTTGGTCGTTTGGACATTGCCACCCATTTCTGCTGCTAAATCCACTATGACACTGCCCGGAGCCATGTCACGGACAGCGTCCTGGGAACAATAATATTTTGTTAAATTGTTAGATACTTATTGGATACCAATAAAATTTCTTGAATAATCAATGTGAATATTGTGGTCAGTTGGCGGCCTAGACAACATCAATATTGCAATCAATACTGTCTTGGATAATGAGATCATAATGAGCTTGGATTTCCTTTTACAATATTAGGGTATTATAGGTATTATACTAGTAGGATACATAAAGTTAGAGATACTTAGACAGTGCAAATTGCCTTCAAAATCATTATTTATCTTTATGGGTTATTGTTCCATAAAAAAGGGCTTTTTAAGTCTTACACGTGTTAGTAGTGTAGTTAAGTAGGTAACAAAATTTTAAGTAAATTAATACGTGTAAACAGACAATTTAGCAACTTTTTAGTTAAAATTTAGTTTATCTACTTAATTATTTAATACCTACATGTAAACCGAACATTAGTGCATTCACTTTTAGACATTATCTCCACTTATCATCTAGTAGGACTGTTGTCAAGAAAAAATGTTGTTGTTATGTAACAAATATATAGGTTAAGTACCTATGTTAAAATTGTTATGGCACGTACATTTATATCAGATATAATGTTTTTATATCAGTCTTATTTTATACGCCACTTTATTATGATTACATAAATTTAGCGACACATCAATTAATCCTTTGCGACACCGGCATAATACACATTCGTTATACGCACCGCGAAGGACTGGAATAACTTGCCTGCGTCGGCGTTCCCGCCAACCTATAACGTGGATGTCTTCAAGAAAAGAGTGAATAGGCTTTTACTAAGTTGATGTGCTCACCATCTTGGACCACATCTCCACTTACCATCAGGTGGGATTGTGGTCAAGCATTAACTTATTAGTGTAAAAAAAAATAAAAAAAAAATACACATATAATTTAATCGAATCCCGAACATAATGAACGAAGAAATGAAAAATATAAATATGAAAAACAATTTACCTATTCTGAATCCTCAACCAAACATGTCTAAAATAATGATGCTTCTCTTACCTCAAGTATAAGCAACGGAGCTGGCTTCCCCGGTATAAGAGCGGTGCTGATGACCACGTCAGATGTCCTAGTTTCTCTTCCCAGGAGGGCTCTCTCAGCATCCAAAAACTCTTGGCTCATCTCCTTAGCGTAGCCACCCTCGCCTGCGCCTTCCTCCTGTATACAGAGTTGTGCTCCAGATAATTAAAAGAACAGATATTATAACAATTTAATGAAATAAATACCGCTACTGGGTTTGTCTGTATTGTGAGTGCCACATTTACAACACACAAGGACAAGGACTCCTAAGGTCATATTTCTGCCTAGCTGGAATCGAACCCAGGAATAATTCGAACGGCGCGGCGGCAGTTTGTCATAGTCACCACTACGCCTCACAGTCATGTATTTAATGTAAGTAAGTAGATACTGAGAAAAGGGGATCTGTCAGTAATAATTCATATGAATATGAAAATATGATATAGGTACCATATGAAAATAGTTATTAAATATGTGTTTAATAAAATATAATAGTCAAGTAATAAGCTTTTTATGCAGTCTTTGTTTGTTTATTAGAATTAGAGTCGAGTCGATATCGGTTGGCGCGCAAGCATCTGGCCGATCTCGTATATTTTCGGCTTAATTGATGCCTATATTGCGCTCGTGATACGCGTGCGAATAGTCATGAATGCCAAGGAGAGACGAGATTGCTATTGTCATAACTAAGCCTCTGTATTTTGCGTGGAAAGAATGTCCCTTCCCATATTGAGATTGAAAGATTTGATGGATTCACACGTTTTTTAACATTATTTTATTTTGTTTATGATAACAATATCTGATAACTAAATCAACAAGCTTCACAACACATCCAATCTAGCCTTGAAGTCATTAAGTGCAATTAAAAATATCAGATACGACTTCACTTTTTAAGCCAGATGTGATAAAAAAAGTTAGATAAACATCACGCAATTGTAACTACCTACTAACTAGAGCGTTGTAACTCTCATAAAAGATGTACGATTCGGATAATTCAATATAAGTAAAAGATTTAACGACGAAGATAATTCACAATTTTATCAGGGTGTGGCAATTTGATTTCCACAACTGATAAGTTCGAGTTTGCTTATACTTTACTACTAGCTGACCCGGCGAACTTCGTATCGCCTGACAAACAATTTTTTTCTAAAATAAAAGTAGCCTAAGTTACTCCTTGTTACATCAACTATCTGCTAGTGAAAGCCCCGTCAAAATCGGTCCAGCCATTTCAGAGATCAGCCGGAACAAACAGACAGACGACAAAAATTGAGAAAAATGTTGTGTTGGTATATGTGCCCTGTATATATCCAAATGCACTTAGTAAAAAGCGGTTATTTTAATATTACAAACAGACACTCCATTTTATTTATTTGTATAGAGTATAGATGTTGACCAGGTCTCCCTATGTTAGCAAAGCGTCAGTAAAAATATCTATTTAAATGACTAAAAATTACCATCGGCGTTAGCAACCAAGGCCAGGGTGGACGCTGCACCCCAACCACAAGGATTAGGGTACGGCCACCTCTGAAAAGTAAAGAGTACCTACTTAACATAAACGTAAAATAGTACTCTATTGTCATCAACCTCGCAGCTGAAGTTTTCCCCCGCTGAGCTCAAGTATCCTTTCAATATGAATGTAATTAAAATTAGAATTAATTAAATATGTAATTAAAATTGGAATTAATTAAGGGCATGGCTCGTCAATCATTGTTCTGGCTTTACTTACATTACATAGAAAACTTTATGATAACTCTAAAAAGATGATGATCTAAAAGATTTCCTTATAATGATCTCCCATACAAGTGACAATCATTTTTTTTATTCTATTTATATAATCAGCTTATGTACTATTACAATGTTTTACAGTCTGCCAAACTGAGAGCCAGTTTGTCGGCAGTAGTTCTCGTGGATTACTTTACTTCTAAGTACATATTATCTTTCTACAATAACTACAATAAGTATAATACATATTCAAATTTGAGAAATGAATGATCTGTGCAAGATTTGTATTTTGAACCCTGGTGTCCAAAACTATTCCATCACTGTTATCTTTCTACTTATGTAACCCTATTTATTATGTTTACTTTAAAGCTTATACGAGATGCGGGCACTATTATTACCTAATAGCTGTCACTCGATATGTTAACAGTTACTGCGTCTATTAGTGTTATCACATGTCACAAATAATAATTATACAACCATGTGTGCTGTCACCCTAGTTACAAGTCATTATTGTCGTCAATTAACCGCGATGAAAGTCCAGCGTATAGCAGCAATTAGTACCTCTATAGCTATAGCATGCGACTTGATATGAAATAGAAATAATGTCGGTTCAGTCATACAATTCTTTGATATAATAATAATTAATAATAATAAATAACGATATTATTTATTTCCATTCCACGCAAATACATAGTCTGGCCATAAATACTGTTACAAACACTTCACAAAAATTTTTTTTTGGAATCAATACATGTGTAAATTAGTTATATAAAAACAAAGGTACTTAAATGTTAATTAAAGTTTTATTTACGTTATTCAAAATGCCCTCCCTGATTTTGAATACAGGCCCTCAACATCATAGGCCGGAAGTACGGAAGAGGTTCCTGTCTATGTATATCAGCCACTTTAATCAAGGATGCTTCGAATGATACTTCGAGAAACTCCAAATTCTGGTGAAATTTAACGCAAGGTTTCTGCTCCAATTGTTGTCATATTTTGTATCCAACGGATGTAAGTATGTCCTTTAGGAAGGCCACTCGTAGTGCTTGATAAAGTAAATTTATTTTATGAGCAATCAGCCAGTTTTGTGTCCTGCTTTTCGATGAGCTGGCGCTGAATTTTGTTGGAATGCTTATTGTGGATTTTTGATAATTTTTTGAAGAAGCGGTACCACAACCTTTGCAAGGACATTATTTTGATATTCAAAAACACTGGGTTTCACTTTTTTTCTCAGAGTAACATCACAGATTAGCCCGAATATGAGACTTCAAGTCAAATCATGACTAATGCAGGATATCTAAAGGCCACGCTGAATTATCCGAGTACGCTAAAATGATTTCCTTCCGGACGGGATTTCGTTGGATGCGCGCCCGTACTGCTTGGATGATCGCTGGCGTTCTAACCGTACGAGGTCGGCCGCTTCTTTTACAGTTTTCGAAGCTCGAAAATCAGGAAATCATTTGAAAGTACGGTAAAAAACCCATGACTTATTTTTCAAATTTGCAGCAATTTAAAAATCTCAATAGTTGCATACCTGTAGCGGTGCAACTTAATAACCAGTCTGTCTTCTTTTAACGTCCACTCCTTTTTATTAAATGGCACAAAACCAATTATTTTTTTACTTTAAAATATGGCAAAAATTTCTCATTCATAATCAATCGAAACATTTCTCGCTAGTATTTAATACTTAAAATAAACAAGGCTGTAACAGTATTTATGGCAAGATTACGTATATTTTGTGTATTAAAATTTGATATCTGATACAAATATGCATATCGGGGAACTTCTATTTAGGTATATCATTACAATCAAATTATTTTTTAAATTGCAGCAAAAAGTTGTTTTTATGTTAAAGCAGTCCAGCCTCAGAATAGTAAATGTAAAAAGGGGCCATGTGACTCTGAATTTAAGCAGTCACAAAAAATGGAGCTCTATAAATAGAGGTAAAGTACTTTAAAAGCTCTTCTTTGTTGGCATCTTATTATAAATCCTAAGCAAGATATTGTTCTACTAAATAGGTACTAAAATTATAGATTAATTTTCGAAAATACTTTTATAAATAATTTTAAGCACGATTGTACGAAGGTAAAATCAATAATATTGTTTAATACCTACTACTTAACGATACAACATTCAAAATTTTTGTACTGAAGTATTTTCCGAAGTATGTACGATACAAGTGTACTGTACCTTCATTTCCATGGTGATGAACTGAGCCCCAAGACTCTCGATCTGTTCCCGGACTGCCGGGCGGGTGTCGAAGGCGCGCACCGCAGCCCCCATGCAGCGCGCCTGGGCGGCCGCGGCCAGCCCGGCCACTCCGCCGCCCACCACCAGCACACGACATGGTGGTACACGTCCCGCGGCAGTCATCTGACCTGTACGGATGTAAATAGGATCTCAACAGGTGTTGGTAAAGCTGCAGTCAATAAACTGTCGGTATGTAACGCTACACATGCTACACACTCATAGCCGCATAGTAAGATTACCTGTGTCGTGG
This sequence comes from Thymelicus acteon, assembly GCA_951805285.1. Classification (NCBI taxonomy): domain Eukaryota; kingdom Metazoa; phylum Arthropoda; class Insecta; order Lepidoptera; family Hesperiidae; genus Thymelicus; species Thymelicus acteon. The sequence goes on along the minus strand of OX638216.1, from coordinate 12,889,220 downwards.
GTGCCATAGACAATACGCAAAGACAAGAACACACCCAGACCGACAACAGAAACTCAAACTCATCATTCAAATTTTCGCCTCGCTGGGCATCGAACCCAGAAACTTTGGCACGGCGCCGCGGCAGTCCGATATGGTAACCATTATGCCAAGCAGGTCGTCAAGTTCTCAGTAGGTTATTAGTCCATTGAAAAGTTACAATTGGGGTTGCGTTTTTTAGAGGACGCAATTTTATTTTTTTGATGTGTAGGGGGGGTCAGTGTAAAGCTAAAACCAAGTTTGTGGGGTCGCCACCCTTGTCCCACGGCCGCCATCTTGAAAATAGGGGTTGAAATGGTTTTTACGATATATCTCTTAAACTATTTATTTGATAAAAAAAAATGTTAACATTTTTTGTTGCAAATTAAATTCTCTATAACTTTGTTCCAGTAACTTTTTGTCGTAAAACTATAAATAAAAAAGTTATAAGCAAAAATGTTCAGAAAAAAAATGTATCCTTCTATGCATTATTTCAAGCTCTTGCCTGCTTTTGATGTCATTTAAATGTATAGAACTATTGTTGGATCTTACAGATCGTACACTTTGGTGGAAATAAATTTCAGTATTGCCATACAAAAATAATAATTTTCATACAAATGTATCCTCCTATGCATAAATTCAAGCACTAGTCTGCTTTTGATGTCATTTAAATGTACAGGACTATTGTTGGATCTAACAGATCGCACACTTTGGTGGAAATAAATTTCAGTATTGCCATACAAAAAATAATAATTTTCATTCAAATGTATCCTTCTATGCATAATATAATAATAATAATAGCGATTTATCGAAGAATATTATGCGTTCTATTCAACACTAATAAAAAGCGTATTATTTAACACTAATAACAACGGTATACTAGAAAATCCCTAGAATATATTATTATACTCGTGACACCTTGTCGGGGTGATAATTATTGACATGCACGAAGAACACAGTAAACATAACGACATTATCAATATTGTTAAATATTACGTGATATATAAATGATGGTTGTATGTCCACAATAATTAATTGTTTTGAAGCGTGTGAACGGCATGCGTGCGTAACTAATACGTATTGAAGAAATCTTCATAATTATAAACTTATCTACTAAATTTTTCGAAAAATATACAAAGCCGCAAAGACTGTGTTCCTATTGATAATAGTTTAAAAACTAAATAAGTACACGCCTTCATAATGTCCAGTCAATGTAATAGACCAAAAACATTGGTTACTATGGTGTTAACCGCGAAGGATTTCCTTCGTAAGCCAAACCTGGGTTTAGTTCATACTACTATTGTAATAGTACATAGTATCACAATATAGGAATCTAAATAGTATGAAGTAAACCAGTATAGACTGACCTGTGATGTCATGCTTATCACAAAGATACGTTGTCCTCAGAACTAGAATAGAAATAAAAACGAAAAATAATCTTACCCGAGAAGAAACGTGGAAAGTGCGCAGCCGCTTCAATGACTGCTCGGTAGCCGGCCACGTTGGCCATAGAACTCAGGACATCGAACGCTTGCGCTCGACTTATCCGCGGAATGCAATCCATTGCTGGGGAAGTAAAACTTTTGTTAAAATATTCCTAATGAGCATGAGTTGATGGAATGAACATCGAAAAACTAGATTGATTAAAAAAATTACCTACATTTTATACAGAAATTTTCTCAAAAGATAATTATCATGAATTTACAAATTATTCACAAATTATCGAAAGTCAGAATGGTCGTTAAGATTTTTTAATGTAACAAAACTAGTTTTGCTGCTTGGTTTAGATTGGACCTACAAGTATGTCATAGAGGCGAGAACATTATCATCATGAACCATGCAGTATATAGTTGAGGTGAGGAATATAAATCACTTTTTATAGTTGAACAATAAGCAGTAGTAAATAAATATTTATAAATCACATAAACATTTATCATCAAATTTACAGGCAATCTTGTAGAAACATACAAAATGTATTCCTGAGAATTACTCACCAAAAGCATTGACCTTTTTAGCAGCCAACATTTGAATTAAATTTTGGTTTTGTGCTGGATATAGAAGCGATATTAGCGTGCTTTCATCAATTACATTTTTTACTTCGCTGTCTATCAGTGGACGTACTTTGAGAATTATGTCTGAAAAATAAAAATATTTGCTATTTTTCTATCAATTTAATATAACAAGAAATTCATATAAAACGAAACGGTAAGATAATATACTCGACTGAAATGTATCCTTCAGGCTAGTTACTTTGGCTCCGGCTTCCTCGTATAATTTGTTTGGAAAATTAGCTAAAGCTCCAGCATTTTCTTCTATATTCACACTGAAGCCCTTTTTAACTAATTTGCTAACTACTGCTGGTACTACGGCAACCCTAAAATCGAGAAATGAAATTAACCCCACTATTATCTTTCAGTCACTTCTTTTAGTTGCGTATGCATTATTATGGCAACAGACGCAGAAATGTTTGAGCACTTCTTGTAATGAAATTGTGATAAACATTACCCATACTATTTCTCCTTTGTGTTTTTTTTTTAATGGAAATAGCCAGCAAACGAGCTGACGATCCACCTAATGGTAAGTGGCTATCGTCGCCCATGATTATCAGCAACATTAAAGGCATCACTGATGCGTTGCCAGCCAAGAAAGAAAGAAGAAAAAGAAAGAAAGAACTGGCTCTCAAGCCCCCAGCCGGAACACTACGAGTCGTTTGGTGGCTGACTCATGCTCAAGGGTGGTAGCTATCCAGGTGAACCCCATGGAGAAATAATAATAGTAATAATGGTATTAATTAGCAATTAAAATCAAAATTACCAATATAATTCCTCCGAGGGCCCTACCACCTCTGATGACACCCATCCAGTGTGGGATTGGGGTTAGTATTCTAAGCCGCCCCAATACGTCTAAAATATAATATGATAATATAATTTTATATTTCTATTTTTATTCAAGCAAACCTATTTACTACGAGTACTTGTACCTACATATATTTATACCTATACAAATTATTTTATGAGTGTAGAAGATAAGCCAAACTACGACTAAGAAAGCATTCAATAAGTCATACCTTCGTTCATCTTGCCAAATTTCCTTAGGTATCCCTATGCTGAGTTTGGTGTAGGGCACGCCTTGTGTGGCGGGTGGCGTGGAGGAGCTGTAAAGCCTGCGCCATGGCCGCTGCAGCGGCTTGCCCAGCCGTAGAACACGCACGCAACCCATCTTTGCGTGACTGTCAAAACATGCACCTAATAAATATTTTTAGCATATCCTTCATAATTCACTATCCTGCAACTAAGGTACAAGGCCAGGTTTCGTAGAGGATGCCAGGTTTTGTAGAGTTAGCGGTTCTTTCCATCTAGAGTTTGGATTCAAGTTTGTAACTAGAAAATGAGACTGGAAATAACTTGGGCGAAATTTCCCTGCTCCTGGTGCACTCTGCTGACTATCAGATGAGGCTATTATGGCTTTTGTAGAAAGCCTGGGCGCTGAAACACCCAGTCCTGCTCTAACGGTCTTGTATTTTGGTGCTGTCCTCAGACGGCCTGTTTGTTAAAGTAATACTAAACTAATAAGTACATAAAACAAAGAATTATTTAACCAATATTTTACCGATCTTTTTATCTCGTTCGTAAAGTCGTCATAAAATGTAACACTGACCAACTTAAGGTCAAGGTTTTCTTTACCGAATATGGCAACTTGGCAAGACTCACTATCGTGCGTCAGTATATTAAACGCGTACCTACTTTTACTCATTTTCAACTTAAAACTTTGTAATCAGCAAGACTGTTTATTTCCCCTTGAAGCGATTCCTAGACAATGCTCTTATTACATTATATTCTACGTAACGAGCTATAGTAACAGACGTAGTCTATACTAATATTATAAAGAGGAAAGTTTTGTTTTTCTTTTTTTTTTAACTGATAAACGCAAAAACGACTGGACCGATTTAAAAAATTCTATCACTAAGGTCTAAGAGGTCTTTATTTCCAAGCACGGACCTTTTAAGGTCCGTGTTTCCAAGTAACATATTATGCTATATTTCATTAAAAAAGAATGTGACTTCTATGCGAAAACCGAAGCAAAGCGATGGTTACACTAGTTAATTATAAATACGATCAGTTGTGGTTTGCAGCAAAAATAACTAGGTTCGTAGGTAGGTAATAATACTCATTAGCGAGGAGTGAGGACATGTTTCGCATCATGTTGAGTCGGTGACCGAAAAAGATATATTGTAGCAGACATGGGTCGGTACGAGTTTTCGTAATACTCGTACCATAACTATTTATTGGTATCAATTGTCGTCGATAAATTGTTTTAAAACTTTTTAATTTAATAAGTATTTATTGAAATGTTTACTCGGTATATCCGGTATCATCGGTATATTCATATCCTCCGTAATGTCTGTAATGATAAAAGGTTTTAAAACTGTTTATTTTAATAATTATTTATTTAAATGTTTCCTCTGTATATCAGTTTTACGGTATCATCGGTATACTCTTTAACTCGGTAATATCGGTATACGGAATAACTGATTAAATGAATTGCTTAGCAGCGCACACTAATGATGTTATTTTATAATTTACGAGTAACCGCCCTCGCTTTGCTTCGGTTTTCTTATTTTATTACACCTTGGGTTACATTATTGGAGTTTTATTAGGGATCCCTAATTTTTTTGAAAATTTAATATAGCCTATGTTACTCGGGGATAGTGTAGCTTCCCAACAGTGAAAGAATTTTTCAAATCGGTTCAGTAGTTTCGGAGCCTATTCAATGCAAACAAAAAATCAAATCTTTCCTCTTTATATAATAGTATAGAAGTATAGATTATCTACTACGTAACGAGCTTAAATAAACATATTTGTTTTTATTTTGAGTATGAATGAGCTTTCTTTCATACTTTATTCAGGCTTATAATAAAAACAAGCAAAGAAAATAAACCAATTTCGCTCGCGAGCAGCCGAGAATATTTTTAAAAGCCCGCAGCAGTCCGCCTGCGAACACAGAAAATTCTAGACTAAAAAAAAATATATAAATAAAAATAAAAAATTAACCCAAAATACGTGCCGCTAAGCCGAGTCCTTGACCTAATTACTTTTTCAAAAATTACAGTTATTCCAGAAGGAATAAAGGCATTCCTGTTGCATTTAAAATAAATATGTTATTCCTTCCTCGCAATAGGTACCTCGTATTCACGAATAAATGGTTTTTCTCAATAAACAGTTATTTGGCACCTGATACTGCATTTGTGGTATTATACCAATAAACTAGGTTTTTGCGTGGGGCGCGCGCTGCTAAAGCAGCGCGCGTGCCTTTTTCTTCCGCAAAAGAACAAATAAATAAATAGTTTTTGTCAAAAATATCATTGGTCTGCGAAATTAATTTTTAGATTCAGGGGTCTGTTTGCGACATATTCGGCTTCAAAGTACTTTGTCTTTTTTTTTGTTTGGCGACACTGAAATATTTTTTCAAAACCCAAAAAATTGTATGAACAAATATTGATTGGCAGGGGAAGGGAGAGGGGGAGGAGAGGGGAAGGGGAGAGAGAGAGGTAGATGGAGATGGAGAGGGACAGGGACAGGGAGAAGGAAGGGGAATTTAATGATCTCAGGAGAGGGAGAGAGAGGGAGAGGGAGTGAGAGTGGGAGAGGGAGCCAGAGAGGAAGAGGAAGAGGGAGACGGAGAAGGACAGGGGAAGGGGCAGGGGCAGGGACATGACAGGGACAGGAGCAGGGACAGGGACAGGGACAGGGGCAGGGGCAGGACAGGACAGGGGCAGGGACAAAACAGGGACAGGGACAGAGAGAAAGAAAGGGAATTAAATGATCTCAGGAGAGGGAGCAAGAGAGAGATCGAGAGAGGGAGAGGGAGCAAGAAAGGGAGAGGAAGAGGGAGAGGGTGAATGACAGGGAAAGGGGCAGGCGCAGGGGCAGTGGCAGGGGCAGGAGCAGAGGCAGGGCTGTCCCTGTACACAGGACAGGGACAGGGGCAGGGACAGGGGCAGGGACAGGGGCAGGGGCAGGGACAAGGGCAGGGACAGGGATAGGGGGATGGAAAGGGAATTTAATGATCTCCGATTTGTTAAACTTACAAAAACTATAAAAGTTTAGTTAAAAGTAACACTACATTAATTACGCGATAATTTATTTAGCATTAAGCGATACGAAGTTCGCCGGGTCAGTTAGTAAATAATAAAAGTTTCTTCATGTCCGTCTCTCCGTCCGTCCGCAGCATAGCGCCGAAATCCTTAGCGCTAGAAAGCTGTAATTTGGCACGGATATAGGTCGGGGAAGTCTCTTCGCATTTTATATGAAAACTATAGACCTTTTTTTTCAAGGTTTAATAACTTTTAATTATAATAGATATTTGCCATTTTGTTCGTTGATTTTTGATGATGTACGAGTATCTTGGAGACCAAATATGTAACAATGTAAAATAATAAGCGGGAATGTTACTATTTAAAAACCAGTCCATAGTTTACCAACTCCATCCATGTATGATGTATTTTGTAGTTGAATCCTTTCTAAGGATTTAAAATATTATCTAAGACTTAAAACAGTACTCAATTTATAATGTGACTTGTAATTCAACTTACTTATAGAACGGCACTTTGAGATACATTTTTCATATACTGTAAAAATTAGTTTTATTATACTGTAATACTTACCACGTTCTTGGAGATTATGTAAATCCTATCAATATATTTATAGTGAAAATTTGGATGTTTTGATTCAATCACGCTCATACAGCTAAACAGATTCGGATGAAATTTGTCTCACAGATAGTTTATGACCTCATCAAAATGCTTTTTATAACGGGAATGGATCTGTTCTATATAAGGGGTATAGTTTAGTATGGATGTTTAACGTATCTTCCAATAGCTTAGATTTTTATATTATTATTTTTAGGGTTCGGTTCCGCTTTTGAAGTAAAAGGTCCGTCTGTCTGTATGTGTGTCTGTCAAAAACCTTTTCACTAAAGAATACGTGGAGGTATTAATTTGAAATTAATATCCAATTCTTGGGTCTCCTGTGCAATCCCTTAGAGTTGTGAAAAAATCAAGCTTTTAAAAGTCATCGTAATCAAAACCTATCCATTAAAGACTTTAGTTTACGTTCCCGTTGATCATGAAAAATGAAATGTGGTGAGAAGCAATGTCGTAGGATACACAAGTAAAGGAAAAAATTTGAAAACCGTTTTATTATAATCTAAATTTTACTAACGAAAAATAACAGACTTCAAAGTTACTCAAAAACTACTTGTCAGATCTCGTTCAAATTTATGTGAGACCACATGACGAGCACTTGCTTTCGAATAAAAAAAGAATCATCGAAATTGGTTGGCGTGATATTGAGTTATTCGTCCATTTGTCGCGCACGTACTTAATACAAATTTAAGACTTATATGGTTTTCTCATGGATGCCATTGTCAGATCTCAATAAAATTTAAGTATGGCCACGTGACAAGCACCAGCTTTCTATAAAAAAAAGAATCATCAAAATCGGTTCACCCAGTCGAAAGTTCTGAGGTAACAAACTAATCTATTTGTACCTATAAACGCCTCATACATCAAATGCAAACAACAGTCGAAAGTGTTCAATATAGATTTTTATGAAAAATACTTGTTTTTGTACGGCAACACTGAAAGTTTCTCATTTTTATGGCAACACTGAAACACGTTTACACGGATGTGACCGATCTATCAGTAGCAACAAACGTCGTATACATTTTAATGACATCAAAAGGAGACAAAAGCCTGAAATATTACATACAAAAATTCATTTGCATGAAAATTATTATTTTTTGTATGGCATCACTAAACATTGGTTACACCGACGTGTCCGGTCCTTTAGTACCTACAAACGCCTCATATCATACATTATAAAGCCATCAAATGGAGACAACAGCCTCAAACATTCGAAAAAAGAATACATTTGTATGAAAATAATTATTTTTATACGGCAACACTGCATTTTTTTTTCACCAAAATGTACAAAATGTTAGTACCTACAAACGCCCCAAACATTATAATAACGAAATATTCGATCCAAAAATAAATTTGTATGAAAATTATTATTTTTTGTATGGCAACACTGAAATATTAAAGTTTTTCCAAAACGAATATTTTAATTTAAAAATATCTCCCATACATTTTTCTTACCCTTGATCTATAGTTTCGGCTCAATTACTCGAAAAGTAAAAAAAAATCTGGACTCCAGTGTTGCCAGTTGATTGAGATGAAGATGGTCAAATGTCATTACGACGACCACAAAAAATCTTGTGGTGTAATTTTTTGATTAAAAATGTTTCTCCTTCTACTTTTTACATTTTTGAATGGAAAGTTCACAAAAATGTATGAATGAAAAAAAAATCAACGTAACCTGGCAATACTCCAGATCAAGCCCAACAACCGCCCCATACAAAGTGATCCCCTCAAATGTTGCCAACCTACAAATTTTTTCCTCCAAAAAATGCAATTTTTCGTACATTTTACAAAATGGCCGCCACGGGATCCGCCATCTTTTCGAAAAAAAAAATATATCCAACATGTCAAAATTGAAGATAGACAAGAGCCAACAGAGGAAAAATATCGCAAAAATGTTAAAACACCACCGCGATGCGACCCCGCAAAGACACCTCGAAAATTGAAAAATTTCAAACTAAAATATCTCGGCGGCCATCTTGTTTTTTCAATTTTTTTCAACTTTTTCGTATTAGTCGTCCCAAGGTTAGCCGAAAACGACACCAATGTTGGGTAGGTGCTCAAAATAAACAAAAAGTTGACAATCGCCGAGCGGCCGCCATCTTGAATTTTCGAATGGTCATATTTTTCCTATAATAACCATAGATAGTCAAGCAACTTCTCGATACATTATTATTACCCCCCACCAATACTTTCGGCTGGGCTACTCGAAATGTGAAAAAACGTGAAAAAAAAATCCAGCAGCCAGTGTTGCCAGTTAATTTTGATGAAAATGGTCAAATGTCATTACGACGGCCACAAAAAATTGTTTGGTGCAATTTTTTGATTAAAAATGTTTCTCCTTCTACTTTTTATATTTTTGAATAGAAAGTTCACAATAATGTATGAATGAAAAAAAAATTAACGTAACCTGGCAACACTTCAGACCAAGCCCCACAACCGCCTCATACAAAGTCACCCCCTCAAATGTTGCCAACCTCAAGATATTTCACCTCAAAAAATGCAATTTTTTGTACATTTTGCAAAATGGCCGCCATGGGATCCGCCATCTTTAAGAAAAAAAAAATATACCCCAAACGTCAAAATTGGGGATAGACCCGAGGCAACAGTGAAAAAAAATCGAAAAAAAGTTGAAAACCCATTGCAATCCGACCCCGCAAAGTCACCTCCAAAATTGAAAAATTTTAAAGTAAAATATCTCGGCGGCCATCTTGTTTTTTTATTTTTTTCCAATTTCATCGTAACACGTTTCCCAACATTAGCCGAAAACGACACCAATCTCGGGTAGGTGGATAGTGAAAAAAAAAGTTGGTCATTTCGACTCGGCCGCCATCTTGGATTTTTGAAAGGTCGGATTTTTCCCATAGACACGGAGGCAAACAAAAAATTCCCTCATACATCGTACCTACCCCCCACCACTCCTTCCGGGAGATCAATTCGACTTTTCGTAAAACGAAAAAAAAATCCAGCACCCAGTGTTGCCAGTCGACATCGACGAAAATGGTCAAATGTCATTACGACGACCATGACACGTTTGCCCGTGTGACATTTTGATTAAAAATATTGCTCCTTCTACTTTTCATATTTTTGAATAAAAAGTCCAAAAAAATGTATCAACAAAAGAAAAAAAAACTCAACCTGGCAACACTTTGGGTCAAGTTACATAACCGCCCGGAACAAAGACACCCGCTCAAATGTTGCCAACCCGAAGAAAAATTCACCCAAAAAACGTCGTTTTTCGTACATTTTTCAAAATGGCCGCCACCGCGTCCGCCATCTTGTGAAAAAAATAAATATCCACAAAATATCAAAATTGAGGATACATTCAAACGAACACACAAAAAACATTTAAAAAAAATTGAAAAACCACCCCGATGCGATCCCGCAAAGTGACCTCTAAAATCGAAAAAATTCAAACTCGAATATCTCGGCGGCCATCTTGTTTTTTAAATTTTTTCCAAAGTTTTCGTAACTCTCCCTCAAAACTTTACAAAACTACTCAAAAAAATCCCGCAAAAAGCCATAAACAAAAAAGTTGAAAATCACAGAGCGGCCGCCATCTTGAAAATGTGAAATGTCAGATTTTTCCCATACTCACTGGAGGGGATGGAGAAAACCCGCCATAGACAACATCATTCTATTTCGACTCTTTCTGGGAGAACAATTATGTCAGTCAGTCAGTGGTAAGTCTAGGATTATATAATATAACTAGGTTTTGCGTGGGGCGCGCGCTGCTAAAGCAGCGCGCGTGCCTTTTTCTTCCGCAAAAGAACAAATAAAAAAATAGTTTTTTTTTTCAAAAATTTCATTGGTCTGAGAAATTTCGATTTTTCGATTCACGGGTCTTTTTGTGACATGTTCGGCTTCACACTATTTTTTTTGACGGGAGGGGGATGGGAGAGGGACAGGAAGCGAGACAGGACCAGGAGCGGGAGGAGAGGGAAAGGGAGAGGGGCAGAAAGCGGGGAGGGAGAAAGAGCGAGACAGAAAGCGGGAGAGGGAGCGGGACGGGAAGTGGGAGAGGGACATGAAGCGGGAGAGGGAGAGGGAAAGGGAAGCGGGAGTGGGACCGGGAGCGGGAGAAGGAGAGGGAGTGGGACAGGGAGAGGAAGAGGGACAGAGGTAGAGGGGAAGGGACAGGGAGCGGGAGAGGGAGAGGGAGTGGGAAAGGAGAGGTAGTGGGACAGGGAGAGGGAGAGAGAGAGAGGGTGTGGGACAGGGAGAGAGAGGGAGTGAGATAGGGAGAGGGAGAGAGGAAGTTGGACAGGGAAAGAGGAGAGAAAGAGAGGGAGAGGGACAGGGAGAGGGAGGGGGAATTTAATGAACCAACAAAAACTATAAAAGTTTAGTTGAAAGTAACACTATTCGTCGGGTCAGCTAGTAAATAATAATAGTTTCTTCATGTCCGTCTCTCCGTCCGTCCGCAGCATAGCGCAAAGATCCTTACCGCTAGAAAGCTGTAATTTGGCGATTGGCATGACACACTCATACTTATTTATCAAAAGTGTTAAACTAAAATCTTTATAAATTTTTTCGGGTAGTGCCAGCGAAATGGTAGATGTTGGACATGTGAATAATATATCCACGGTAGTAGAATATTTAATATGATGAATTTGAAAGGAAAACTCTCATGGCAATATTAGCTTAATAGTTAATGAGTGATAGTCGATAAACTTAGTACCCTAAATTCTCTACCCGAGTCCTCCTTTATATAGGAAGGATCTGATGATGGGTTCCAGAGATAAAGAGTGGAACACCTCAGTGGTGAGGCATGAATAATAATCCGTTTTTGGGAATGTTACTATTGAACAACCATTCCATAGTTTAACAACTCCATCCATGTGTAATATATTTTGGAGTTGGATCCTTTCTAAGGACCTTTATTAAGACTTAAAAAAGATCAACACGTGAAATGGAAACAGTCTCACAATAAGTGTATCCTATTCTGTTTTTAAAAGTACTTGTGACTTGTAATTCAACTTATTTAAAGAACGGCACTTTGATATAAAGGTACATAGTTAAATTTTATTCGTTTTAAAAAGTAGTTTTATTATCGTAAAATAATTATCACGTACTTGGAGATCATGTAAATCCTACCAATATATTATTAAAGCGAAAATTTGAATGTCTTTATTTAATCACGCTAATACGGCTAAACAGATTAGGATGAAATTTGTCTTACAGATAGTTTATGACCTGCATCTAAAGGTAGGACAGATCTGTTCTATCAGGATAAGGGGTATATTTTAGTATGGATGTTTAATGTATCTGCCAGTAACATAGTATCCAATTCTTAGGTCTGCTGTGCAACCCCTTAGAGTACTGAAAAAATCAAGCTTTTAAAAGTCAACGCAATCATAAAACTCTCTGTTATGACCTATTATATTTAGTTATTTAGACATTCGCAAGGTAATCAGAGCCCATCCCATGAAGACTTAAGTTTATGTTCCCGTTGATCAAGAAAAATAAAATGTGGTGAGAAGGAATTTCTTAAGAGAAAAACTTGAAGACCGTTTTGTAGTAACATTACATTACAATTTACAATCAATCGCGCCGAAGCCACTGGGCGCAAGAAGTTGAAATTTAGCATGTATGTTCTTTGGGGAGTGTAGGGGAGCACTAAGAGATAATTTATGTAAAATCCCCCCCCCCCAGGGGGTAAAAAAGGGGGGCATGATTGTTACTCTTTCATGGAAATAACACTGGACGGATTTCGATAAAATTTGGTAAACGGGTAGAATATAATCTGAAATAGCTCATAGCGTACTTTTTATCACGAAATTCTATGGACTGAACCAATTTTGATAGTACTTTCACTGAAAGGTTTGTAGGGACATTATGTGTAATGAGTATGAATGGCTGTATAAGCGGTTTGTATGCAAGCGTGACGTATGCGAGGAGCCAGTTAGTTACTGCGCGCTAACTGGCACGAGTAGGTGTGTTGCTCGGGGCCATAGGGTTTTTGGGAAATAAATTTTATCTAACGTGTTTTGGACTATTATTGGTGGCGGCAGTAACTCCCGGTGTAGGCAGGGCACTCAAGGCACTTACCCAATAACTGAATACGCACAAGCATCCCTATCTTCCCCACAGGTTCAATAAAACCAAAAAAAATTGAAAAATGTCATTCAGGCGCGAGCGAAGTTTCGGGCAACAGCTAGTACAATATATTTTAACCCCCGACGCAAAAAGAGGGGTGTTATAATTTTGATGTGTATCTCCTAAATGAATGAACCGATTATGATGCAGTTTCTTTTAATGCTAAGGTGATTGAGAGGGTTATTAACTACAATCTATGAAGATCTGTTTAGGCGTAAAATAATAAAACGGACTTAAATTGATATTCTGCGTCATGACGTGTTATCTTTTATTATATTTTTAGCTGCAATTTTAGTATGTACGCAAATGCAAAAATATGCACATTTTTTATTTATTTCGCAACACTTGAGATTTTCTTCATCAGACAAGGATGCGAGATGATTTACAAACAAATCTTACACTGTCGTAGTGTTGAATACTGCTGCTATAGAATAAGTCAATGGCTTAAAATGAGAAATAAAAATTAAGTGTAGAGGACTTTACGGTCGGGAGGGGGAAAGGAGAGGGCAGGAAGCGAGAGGATCCGGGAGAGGGAGAGGGAGAGCGAGAGCAAGAGGGAGAGGGAGAAGGAGAGGAAGTGGGACAGGGAGAGGGAGAGAGAAAGGGAGAAGGAGAGGGAGAGACATATTATGTGCAATCTATTTGCACCTATAAACGCCTCATACATTTTATAGACATCAAATGCAAACAACAGTCGGAAATGTTCAACATAGATTTTTATGAAAAATACTTGTTTTTGTATGGCATCACTGAAAGTTTCTCATTTTTTATGGCAACACTGAAACATGTTTACACGGTTGTGTCCAATCAATCAGTAGCAACAAGCGTCATATACATTTTAATGACATAAAAAGGAGACAAAAGCCTGAAACACTACCTACAAAAATTCATTTGCATGAAAATTATTATTTTTTGTATGGCATCACTAAACATTGGTTACACCGACGTATCCGGTCCTTTAGTACCTACAAACGCCTCATACATTATAAAGCCATCAAATGGAGACAACAGCCGCAAACATTCGAAAAAAGAATACATTTGTATGAAAATAATTATTTTTTATATGGCAACACTGAATTTTTTTTTCACGAAAATTTACAAAATGTCAGTACCTACAAATGCCCCATACATTATAATAACGAAATATTCGATCGAAAAATAAATTTGTAGGAAAATTATTATTTTTTGTATGGCAACACTGAAATTTTATAGTTTTTCTAAAACGAATATATTAATTTAAAAATATCTCCCATACATTTTCTATACTCTTGATCTATAGTTTCGGCTCAACTACTCGAAAAGTGAAAAAAATTCTGGACTCCAGTGTTGCCAGTTGATTGAGATTAAAATGGTCAAATGTCATTACAACGCCCACAAAAAATTTTGTGGTATAATTTTTTGATTAAAAATGTTTCTCCTTCTACTTTTTACATTTTTGAATAGAAAGTTCACAAAAATGTACGAATGACAAAAAAATCAACGTAACCTGGCAATACTTCAGACCAAGCCCAACAACCGCCCCATACAAAGTGACCCCTTCAAATGTTGCCAACCTACAAATTTTTTCCTTCAAAAAATACAATTTTTCATACATTTTACAAAATGGCCACCACAGGATTCGCCATCTTGTCGAAAAAAAAATTATCTCCAATATGTCAAAATTGAGGACAGACCTGAGACAATAAAGGAAAAATATCGCAAAAATGTTAAAACACCACCGCGATGCGACCCCGCAAAGACACCTCGAAAATTGAGAAATTTCAAACTAAAATATCTCGGCGGCCATCTTGTTTTTTCAATTTTTTCCAACTTCATCATATTAGTCGTCCCTAGATTAGCCGAAAACGACACCAATGTCGGGTAGGTGCTAAAAGTAAACAAAAAGTTGACAATCGCTGAGCGGCGGCCATCTTGAATTTTCAAATGGTCGTATTTTTCCTGTAATGACCATAGGTAGTCAAGCAACTTCCCCATACATCATTATTACCTTCCACCAATACTTTCGGCTGGGCTATTCGAAATGTGAAAAAACGTGAAAAAAAAATCCAGCAGCCAGTGTTGCCAGTTAATTTTGATGAAAATGGTCAAATGTCATTACGATGGCCACGAGAAATTTTTTTGTGCAATTTTTTGATTAAAAATGTTTCTCCTTCTACTTTTTATATTTTTGAATAGAAAGTTCACAAAAATGTATGAATGAAAAAAAAATTAACGTAACCTGGCAACACTTCAGACCAAGCCTCATAACCACCCAATACAAAGTGACCCCCTCAAATGTTGCCAACCTAAAAATTTTTTCCTTCAAAAAATGCAATTTTTTGTACATTTTGCAAAATGGCCGCCATGGGATCCGCCATCTTTAAGAAAAAAAAATATACCCCAAACGTCAAAATTGGGGATAGACCCGAGGCAATTAAGAAAAAAAAGCGAAAAAAAGTTGAAAACCCATTGCAATCCGACCCCGCAAAGTCACCTCCAAAATTGAAAAATTTTAAAGTAAAATATCTCGGCGGCCATCTTGTTTTTTTATTTTTTTCCAGTTTCATCGTAACACATTTTCTAACATTAGCCGAAAACGACACCAATCTCGGGTAGGTGCATAGTGAAAAAAAAAGTTGGTCATTTCGACTCGGCCGCCATCTTGGATTTTTGAAAGGTCGGATTTTTCCCATAGACACGGAGGCAAACCAAAAATTCCCCCATACATTGTACTCACCCCCCACCACTCCTTCTGGGAGATCAATTCGACTTTTCGTAAAACGAAAAAAAAATTCCAGCAGCCAGTGTTGCCAGTCGACATCGACGAAAATGGTCAAATGTCATTACGACGACCACGACACGCTTGCCCGTGTGACATTTTGATTAAAAATATTGCTCCTTCTACTTTTCATATTTTTGAATAAAAAGTCCAAAAAAATGTAACAACAAAAGAAAAAAAAACTCAACCTGGCAACACTTTGGGTCAAGTTACATAACCGCCCGGAACAAAGACACCCGCTCAAATGTTGCCAACCCGAAGAAAAATTCACCCAAAAAACGTCGTTTTTCGTATATTTTTCAAAATGGCCGCCACCGCGTCCGCCATCTTGTCGAAAAAATAAATATCCCCAAAATATCAAAATCGAGGATACAATCAAACGAATACACGAAAAACATTGAAAAAAAGTTGAAAAACCACCCCGATGCGACCCCGCAAAGTCACCTCTGAAATCGAAAAAATTCAAACTCGAATATCTCGGCGGCCATCTTGTTTTTTAAATTTTTTCCCAAGTTTTCGTAATTCTCCTCCAAAATTTTACGAAACTACCCAAAAAAATCCCCCAAAAAGCCATAACCAAAAAAGTTGAAAATCACAGAGCGGCCGCCATCTTGAAAATGTGAAATGTCAGATTTTTCCCGAGGTGTCGGGGGGGGATGGAGAAAACCCGCCATAGACAACAAAGTCCCATCTCGACTCTTTCTGGGAGAACAATTATATAGTTAAGTCAGTGGTAAGTCTAGGATTATATAATATAATAACTAGGTTTTGCGTGGGGCGCGCGCTGCTAAAGCAGCGCGCGTGCCTTTTTCTTCCGCAAAAGAACAAATAAAAAAATAGTTTTTTTTTTCAAAAATTTCATTGGTCTGAGAAATTTCGATTTTTCGATTCACGGGTCTTTTTGTGACATGTTCGGCTTCACACTATTTTTTTTGACGGGAGGGGGATGGGAGAGGGACAGGAAGCGAGACAGGACCAGGAGCGGGAGGAGAGGGAAAGGGAGAGGGGCAGAAAGCGGGGAGGGAGAAAGAGCGAGACAGAAAGCGGGAGAGGGAGCGGGACGGGAAGTGGGAGAGGGACATGAAGCGGGAGAGGGAGAGGGAAAGGGAAGCGGGAGTGGGACCGGGAGCGGGAGAAGGAGAGGGAGTGGGACAGGGAGAGGAAGAGGGACAGAGGTAGAGGGGAAGGGACAGGGAGCGGGAGAGGGAGTGGGAAAGGAGAGGTAGTGGGACAGGGAGAGGGAGAGAGAGAGAGGGTGTGGGACAGGGAGAGAGAGGGAGTGAGATAGGGAGAGGGAGAGAGGAAGTTGGACAGGGAAAGAGGAGAGAAAGAGAGGGAGAGGGACAGGGAGAGGGAGGGGGAATTTAATGAACCAACAAAAACTATAAAAGTTTAGTTGAAAGTAACACTATTCGTCGGGTCAGCTAGTAAATAATAATAGTTTCTTCATGTCCGTCTCTCCGTCCGTCCGCAGCATAGCGCAAAGATCCTTACCGCTAGAAAGCTGTAATTTGGCGATTGGCATGACACACTCATACTTATTTATCAAAAGTGTTAAACTAAAATCTTTATAAATTTTTTCGGGTAGTGCCAGCGAAATGGTAGATGTTGGACATGTGAATAATATATCCACGGTAGTAGAATATTTAATATGATGAATTTGAAAGGAAAACTCTCATGGCAATATTAGCTTAATAGTTAATGAGTGATAGTCGATAAACTTAGTACCCTAAATTCTCTACCCGAGTCCTCCTTTATATAGGAAGGATCTGATGATGGGTTCCAGAGATAAAGAGTGGAACACCTCAGTGGTGAGGCATGAATAATAATCCGTTTTTGGGAATGTTACTATTGAACAACCATTCCATAGTTTAACAACTCCATCCATGTGTAATATATTTTGGAGTTGGATCCTTTCTAAGGACCTTTATTAAGACTTAAAAAAGATCAACACGTGAAATGGAAACAGTCTCACAATAAGTGTATCCTATTCTGTTTTTAAAAGTACTTGTGACTTGTAATTCAACTTATTTAAAGAACGGCACTTTGATATAAAGGTACATAGTTAAATTTTATTCGTTTTAAAAAGTAGTTTTATTATCGTAAAATAATTATCACGTACTTGGAGATCATGTAAATCCTACCAATATATTATTAAAGCGAAAATTTGAATGTCTTTATTTAATCACGCTAATACGGCTAAACAGATTAGGATGAAATTTGTCTTACAGATAGTTTATGACCTGCATCTAAAGGTAGGACAGATCTGTTCTATCAGGATAAGGGGTATATTTTAGTATGGATGTTTAATGTATCTGCCAGTAACATAGTATCCAATTCTTAGGTCTGCTGTGCAACCCCTTAGAGTACTGAAAAAATCAAGCTTTTAAAAGTCAACGCAATCATAAAACTCTCTGTTATGACCTATTATATTTAGTTATTTAGACATTCGCAAGGTAATCAGAGCCCATCCCATGAAGACTTAAGTTTATGTTCCCGTTGATCAAGAAAAATAAAATGTGGTGAGAAGGAATTTCTTAAGAGAAAAACTTGAAGACCGTTTTGTAGTAACATTACATTACAATTTACAATCAATCGCGCCGAAGCCACTGGGCGCAAGAAGTTGAAATTTAGCATGTATGTTCTTTGGGGAGTGTAGGGGAGCACTAAGAGATAATTTATGTAAAATCCCCCCCCCCCAGGGGGTAAAAAAGGGGGGCATGATTGTTACTCTTTCATGGAAATAACACTGGACGGATTTCGATAAAATTTGGTAAACGGGTAGAATATAATCTGAAATAGCTCATAGCGTACTTTTTATCACGAAATTCTATGGACTGAACCAATTTTGATAGTACTTTCACTGAAAGGTTTGTAGGGACATTATGTGTAATGAGTATGAATGGCTGTATAAGCGGTTTGTATGCAAGCGTGACGTATGCGAGGAGCCAGTTAGTTACTGCGCGCTAACTGGCACGAGTAGGTGTGTTGCTCGGGGCCATAGGGTTTTTGGGAAATAAATTTTATCTAACGTGTTTTGGACTATTATTGGTGGCGGCAGTAACTCCCGGTGTAGGCAGGGCACTCAAGGCACTTACCCAATAACTGAATACGCACAAGCATCCCTATCTTCCCCACAGGTTCAATAAAACCAAAAAAAATTGAAAAATGTCATTCAGGCGCGAGCGAAGTTTCGGGCAACAGCTAGTACAATATATTTTAACCCCCGACGCAAAAAGAGGGGTGTTATAATTTTGATGTGTATCTCCTAAATGAATGAACCGATTATGATGCAGTTTCTTTTAATGCTAAGGTGATTGAGAGGGTTATTAACTACAATCTATGAAGATCTGTTTAGGCGTAAAATAATAAAACGGACTTAAATTGATATTCTGCGTCATGACGTGTTATCTTTTATTATATTTTTAGCTGCAATTTTAGTATGTACGCAAATGCAAAAATATGCACATTTTTTATTTATTTCGCAACACTTGAGATTTTCTTCATCAGACAAGGATGCGAGATGATTTACAAACAAATCTTACACTGTCGTAGTGTTGAATACTGCTGCTATAGAATAAGTCAATGGCTTAAAATGAGAAATAAAAATTAAGTGTAGAGGACTTTACGGTCGGGAGGGGGAAAGGAGAGGGCAGGAAGCGAGAGGATCCGGGAGAGGGAGAGGGAGAGCGAGAGCAAGAGGGAGAGGGAGAAGGAGAGGAAGTGGGACAGGGAGAGGGAGAGAGAAAGGGAGAAGGAGAGGGAGAGACATATTATGTGCAATCTATTTGCACCTATAAACGCCTCATACATTTTATAGACATCAAATGCAAACAACAGTCGGAAATGTTCAACATAGATTTTTATGAAAAATACTTGTTTTTGTATGGCATCACTGAAAGTTTCTCATTTTTTATGGCAACACTGAAACATGTTTACACGGTTGTGTCCAATCAATCAGTAGCAACAAGCGTCATATACATTTTAATGACATAAAAAGGAGACAAAAGCCTGAAACACTACCTACAAAAATTCATTTGCATGAAAATTATTATTTTTTGTATGGCATCACTAAACATTGGTTACACCGACGTATCCGGTCCTTTAGTACCTACAAACGCCTCATACATTATAAAGCCATCAAATGGAGACAACAGCCGCAAACATTCGAAAAAAGAATACATTTGTATGAAAATAATTATTTTTTATATGGCAACACTGAATTTTTTTTTCACGAAAATTTACAAAATGTCAGTACCTACAAATGCCCCATACATTATAATAACGAAATATTCGATCGAAAAATAAATTTGTAGGAAAATTATTATTTTTTGTATGGCAACACTGAAATTTTATAGTTTTTCTAAAACGAATATATTAATTTAAAAATATCTCCCATACATTTTCTATACTCTTGATCTATAGTTTCGGCTCAACTACTCGAAAAGTGAAAAAAATTCTGGACTCCAGTGTTGCCAGTTGATTGAGATTAAAATGGTCAAATGTCATTACAACGCCCACAAAAAATTTTGTGGTATAATTTTTTGATTAAAAATGTTTCTCCTTCTACTTTTTACATTTTTGAATAGAAAGTTCACAAAAATGTACGAATGACAAAAAAATCAACGTAACCTGGCAATACTTCAGACCAAGCCCAACAACCGCCCCATACAAAGTGACCCCTTCAAATGTTGCCAACCTACAAATTTTTTCCTTCAAAAAATACAATTTTTCATACATTTTACAAAATGGCCACCACAGGATTCGCCATCTTGTCGAAAAAAAAATTATCTCCAATATGTCAAAATTGAGGACAGACCTGAGACAATAAAGGAAAAATATCGCAAAAATGTTAAAACACCACCGCGATGCGACCCCGCAAAGACACCTCGAAAATTGAGAAATTTCAAACTAAAATATCTCGGCGGCCATCTTGTTTTTTCAATTTTTTCCAACTTCATCATATTAGTCGTCCCTAGATTAGCCGAAAACGACACCAATGTCGGGTAGGTGCTAAAAGTAAACAAAAAGTTGACAATCGCTGAGCGGCGGCCATCTTGAATTTTCAAATGGTCGTATTTTTCCTGTAATGACCATAGGTAGTCAAGCAACTTCCCCATACATCATTATTACCTTCCACCAATACTTTCGGCTGGGCTATTCGAAATGTGAAAAAACGTGAAAAAAAAATCCAGCAGCCAGTGTTGCCAGTTAATTTTGATGAAAATGGTCAAATGTCATTACGATGGCCACGAGAAATTTTTTTGTGCAATTTTTTGATTAAAAATGTTTCTCCTTCTACTTTTTATATTTTTGAATAGAAAGTTCACAAAAATGTATGAATGAAAAAAAAATTAACGTAACCTGGCAACACTTCAGACCAAGCCTCATAACCACCCAATACAAAGTGACCCCCTCAAATGTTGCCAACCTAAAAATTTTTTCCTTCAAAAAATGCAATTTTTTGTACATTTTGCAAAATGGCCGCCATGGGATCCGCCATCTTTAAGAAAAAAAAATATACCCCAAACGTCAAAATTGGGGATAGACCCGAGGCAATTAAGAAAAAAAAGCGAAAAAAAGTTGAAAACCCATTGCAATCCGACCCCGCAAAGTCACCTCCAAAATTGAAAAATTTTAAAGTAAAATATCTCGGCGGCCATCTTGTTTTTTTATTTTTTTCCAGTTTCATCGTAACACATTTTCTAACATTAGCCGAAAACGACACCAATCTCGGGTAGGTGCATAGTGAAAAAAAAAGTTGGTCATTTCGACTCGGCCGCCATCTTGGATTTTTGAAAGGTCGGATTTTTCCCATAGACACGGAGGCAAACCAAAAATTCCCCCATACATTGTACTCACCCCCCACCACTCCTTCTGGGAGATCAATTCGACTTTTCGTAAAACGAAAAAAAAATTCCAGCAGCCAGTGTTGCCAGTCGACATCGACGAAAATGGTCAAATGTCATTACGACGACCACGACACGCTTGCCCGTGTGACATTTTGATTAAAAATATTGCTCCTTCTACTTTTCATATTTTTGAATAAAAAGTCCAAAAAAATGTAACAACAAAAGAAAAAAAAACTCAACCTGGCAACACTTTGGGTCAAGTTACATAACCGCCCGGAACAAAGACACCCGCTCAAATGTTGCCAACCCGAAGAAAAATTCACCCAAAAAACGTCGTTTTTCGTATATTTTTCAAAATGGCCGCCACCGCGTCCGCCATCTTGTCGAAAAAATAAATATCCCCAAAATATCAAAATCGAGGATACAATCAAACGAATACACGAAAAACATTGAAAAAAAGTTGAAAAACCACCCCGATGCGACCCCGCAAAGTCACCTCTGAAATCGAAAAAATTCAAACTCGAATATCTCGGCGGCCATCTTGTTTTTTAAATTTTTTCCCAAGTTTTCGTAATTCTCCTCCAAAATTTTACGAAACTACCCAAAAAAATCCCCCAAAAAGCCATAACCAAAAAAGTTGAAAATCACAGAGCGGCCGCCATCTTGAAAATGTGAAATGTCAGATTTTTCCCGAGGTGTCGGGGGGGGATGGAGAAAACCCGCCATAGACAACAAAGTCCCATCTCGACTCTTTCTGGGAGAACAATTATATAGTTAAGTCAGTGGTAAGTCTAGGATTATATAATATAATAACTAGGTTTTGCGTGGGGCGCGCGCTGCTAAAGCAGCGCGCGTGCCTTTTTCTTCCGCAAAAGAACAAATAAAAAAATAGTTTTTTTTTTCAAAAATTTCATTGGTCTGAGAAATTTCGATTTTTCGATTCACGGGTCTTTTTGTGACATGTTCGGCTTCACACTATTTTTTTTGACGGGAGGGGGATGGGAGAGGGACAGGAAGCGAGACAGGACCAGGAGCGGGAGGAGAGGGAAAGGGAGAGGGGCAGAAAGCGGGGAGGGAGAAAGAGCGAGACAGAAAGCGGGAGAGGGAGCGGGACGGGAAGTGGGAGAGGGACATGAAGCGGGAGAGGGAGAGGGAAAGGGAAGCGGGAGTGGGACCGGGAGCGGGAGAAGGAGAGGGAGTGGGACAGGGAGAGGAAGAGGGACAGAGGTAGAGGGGAAGGGACAGGGAGCGGGAGAGGGAGAGGGAGTGGGAAAGGAGAGGTAGTGGGACAGGGAGAGGGAGAGAGAGAGAGGGTGTGGGACAGGGAGAGAGAGGGAGTGAGATAGGGAGAGGGAGAGAGGAAGTTGGACAGGGAAAGAGGAGAGAAAGAGAGGGAGAGGGACAGGGAGAGGGAGGGGGAATTTAATGAACCAACAAAAACTATAAAAGTTTAGTTGAAAGTAACACTATTCGTCGGGTCAGCTAGTAAATAATAATAGTTTCTTCATGTCCGTCTCTCCGTCCGTCCGCAGCATAGCGCAAAGATCCTTACCGCTAGAAAGCTGTAATTTGGCGATTGGCATGACACACTCATACTTATTTATCAAAAGTGTTAAACTAAAATCTTTATAAATTTTTTCGGGTAGTGCCAGCGAAATGGTAGATGTTGGACATGTGAATAATATATCCACGGTAGTAGAATATTTAATATGATGAATTTGAAAGGAAAACTCTCATGGCAATATTAGCTTAATAGTTAATGAGTGATAGTCGATAAACTTAGTACCCTAAATTCTCTACCCGAGTCCTCCTTTATATAGGAAGGATCTGATGATGGGTTCCAGAGATAAAGAGTGGAACACCTCAGTGGTGAGGCATGAATAATAATCCGTTTTTGGGAATGTTACTATTGAACAACCATTCCATAGTTTAACAACTCCATCCATGTGTAATATATTTTGGAGTTGGATCCTTTCTAAGGACCTTTATTAAGACTTAAAAAAGATCAACACGTGAAATGGAAACAGTCTCACAATAAGTGTATCCTATTCTGTTTTTAAAAGTACTTGTGACTTGTAATTCAACTTATTTAAAGAACGGCACTTTGATATAAAGGTACATAGTTAAATTTTATTCGTTTTAAAAAGTAGTTTTATTATCGTAAAATAATTATCACGTACTTGGAGATCATGTAAATCCTACCAATATATTATTAAAGCGAAAATTTGAATGTCTTTATTTAATCACGCTAATACGGCTAAACAGATTAGGATGAAATTTGTCTTACAGATAGTTTATGACCTGCATCTAAAGGTAGGACAGATCTGTTCTATCAGGATAAGGGGTATATTTTA
The DNA here is from genome assembly GCA_951805285.1 of Thymelicus acteon. Classification (NCBI taxonomy): domain Eukaryota; kingdom Metazoa; phylum Arthropoda; class Insecta; order Lepidoptera; family Hesperiidae; genus Thymelicus; species Thymelicus acteon. The sequence continues at coordinate 12,865,442 of OX638216.1, read as the reverse complement.
GTATGGATGTTTAATGTATCTGCCAGTAACATAGTATCCAATTCTTAGGTCTGCTGTGCAACCCCTTAGAGTACTGAAAAAATCAAGCTTTTAAAAGTCAACGCAATCATAAAACTCTCTGTTATGACCTATTATATTTAGTTATTTAGACATTCGCAAGGTAATCAGAGCCCATCCCATGAAGACTTAAGTTTATGTTCCCGTTGATCAAGAAAAATAAAATGTGGTGAGAAGGAATTTCTTAAGAGAAAAACTTGAAGACCGTTTTGTAGTAACATTACATTACAATTTACAATCAATCGCGCCGAAGCCACTGGGCGCAAGAAGTTGAAATTTAGCATGTATGTTCTTTGGGGAGTGTAGGGGAGCACTAAGAGATAATTTATGTAAAATCCCCCCCCCCCCCAGGGGGTAAAAAAGGGGGGCATGATTGTTACTCTTTCATGGAAATAACACTGGACGGATTTCGATAAAATTTGGTAAACGGGTAGAATATAATCTGAAATAGCTCATAGCGTACTTTTTATCACGAAATTCTATGGACTGAACCAATTTTGATAGTACTTTCACTGAAAGGTTTGTAGGGACATTATGTGTAATGAGTATGAATGGCTGTATAAGCGGTTTGTATGCAAGCGTGACGTATGCGAGGAGCCAGTTAGTTACTGCGCGCTAACTGGCACGAGTAGGTGTGTTGCTCGGGGCCATAGGGTTTTTGGGAAATAAATTTTATCTAACGTGTTTTGGACTATTATTGGTGGCGGCAGTAACTCCCGGTGTAGGCAGGGCACTCAAGGCACTTACCCAATAACTGAATACGCACAAGCATCCCTATCTTCCCCACAGGTTCAATAAAACCAAAAAAAATTGAAAAATGTCATTCAGGCGCGAGCGAAGTTTCGGGCAACAGCTAGTACAATATATTTTAACCCCCGACGCAAAAAGAGGGGTGTTATAATTTTGATGTGTATCTCCTAAATGAATGAACCGATTATGATGCAGTTTCTTTTAATGCTAAGGTGATTGAGAGGGTTATTAACTACAATCTATGAAGATCTGTTTAGGCGTAAAATAATAAAACGGACTTAAATTGATATTCTGCGTCATGACGTGTTATCTTTTATTATATTTTTAGCTGCAATTTTAGTATGTACGCAAATGCAAAAATATGCACATTTTTTATTTATTTCGCAACACTTGAGATTTTCTTCATCAGACAAGGATGCGAGATGATTTACAAACAAATCTTACACTGTCGTAGTGTTGAATACTGCTGCTATAGAATAAGTCAATGGCTTAAAATGAGAAATAAAAATTAAGTGTAGAGGACTTTACGGTCGGGAGGGGGAAAGGAGAGGGCAGGAAGCGAGAGGATCCGGGAGAGGGAGAGGGAGAGCGAGAGCAAGAGGGAGAGGGAGAAGGAGAGGAAGTGGGACAGGGAGAGGGAGAGAGAAAGGGAGAAGGAGAGGGAGAGACATATTATGTGCAATCTATTTGCACCTATAAACGCCTCATACATTTTATAGACATCAAATGCAAACAACAGTCGGAAATGTTCAACATAGATTTTTATGAAAAATACTTGTTTTTGTATGGCATCACTGAAAGTTTCTCATTTTTTATGGCAACACTGAAACATGTTTACACGGTTGTGTCCAATCAATCAGTAGCAACAAGCGTCATATACATTTTAATGACATAAAAAGGAGACAAAAGCCTGAAACACTACCTACAAAAATTCATTTGCATGAAAATTATTATTTTTTGTATGGCATCACTAAACATTGGTTACACCGACGTATCCGGTCCTTTAGTACCTACAAACGCCTCATACATTATAAAGCCATCAAATGGAGACAACAGCCGCAAACATTCGAAAAAAGAATACATTTGTATGAAAATAATTATTTTTTATATGGCAACACTGAATTTTTTTTTCACGAAAATTTACAAAATGTCAGTACCTACAAATGCCCCATACATTATAATAACGAAATATTCGATCGAAAAATAAATTTGTAGGAAAATTATTATTTTTTGTATGGCAACACTGAAATTTTATAGTTTTTCTAAAACGAATATATTAATTTAAAAATATCTCCCATACATTTTCTATACTCTTGATCTATAGTTTCGGCTCAACTACTCGAAAAGTGAAAAAAATTCTGGACTCCAGTGTTGCCAGTTGATTGAGATTAAAATGGTCAAATGTCATTACAACGCCCACAAAAAATTTTGTGGTATAATTTTTTGATTAAAAATGTTTCTCCTTCTACTTTTTACATTTTTGAATAGAAAGTTCACAAAAATGTACGAATGACAAAAAAATCAACGTAACCTGGCAATACTTCAGACCAAGCCCAACAACCGCCCCATACAAAGTGACCCCTTCAAATGTTGCCAACCTACAAATTTTTTCCTTCAAAAAATACAATTTTTCATACATTTTACAAAATGGCCACCACAGGATTCGCCATCTTGTCGAAAAAAAAATTATCTCCAATATGTCAAAATTGAGGACAGACCTGAGACAATAAAGGAAAAATATCGCAAAAATGTTAAAACACCACCGCGATGCGACCCCGCAAAGACACCTCGAAAATTGAGAAATTTCAAACTAAAATATCTCGGCGGCCATCTTGTTTTTTCAATTTTTTCCAACTTCATCATATTAGTCGTCCCTAGATTAGCCGAAAACGACACCAATGTCGGGTAGGTGCTAAAAGTAAACAAAAAGTTGACAATCGCTGAGCGGCGGCCATCTTGAATTTTCAAATGGTCGTATTTTTCCTGTAATGACCATAGGTAGTCAAGCAACTTCCCCATACATCATTATTACCTTCCACCAATACTTTCGGCTGGGCTATTCGAAATGTGAAAAAACGTGAAAAAAAAATCCAGCAGCCAGTGTTGCCAGTTAATTTTGATGAAAATGGTCAAATGTCATTACGATGGCCACGAGAAATTTTTTTGTGCAATTTTTTGATTAAAAATGTTTCTCCTTCTACTTTTTATATTTTTGAATAGAAAGTTCACAAAAATGTATGAATGAAAAAAAAATTAACGTAACCTGGCAACACTTCAGACCAAGCCTCATAACCACCCAATACAAAGTGACCCCCTCAAATGTTGCCAACCTAAAAATTTTTTCCTTCAAAAAATGCAATTTTTTGTACATTTTGCAAAATGGCCGCCATGGGATCCGCCATCTTTAAGAAAAAAAAATATACCCCAAACGTCAAAATTGGGGATAGACCCGAGGCAATTAAGAAAAAAAAGCGAAAAAAAGTTGAAAACCCATTGCAATCCGACCCCGCAAAGTCACCTCCAAAATTGAAAAATTTTAAAGTAAAATATCTCGGCGGCCATCTTGTTTTTTTATTTTTTTCCAGTTTCATCGTAACACATTTTCTAACATTAGCCGAAAACGACACCAATCTCGGGTAGGTGCATAGTGAAAAAAAAAGTTGGTCATTTCGACTCGGCCGCCATCTTGGATTTTTGAAAGGTCGGATTTTTCCCATAGACACGGAGGCAAACCAAAAATTCCCCCATACATTGTACTCACCCCCCACCACTCCTTCTGGGAGATCAATTCGACTTTTCGTAAAACGAAAAAAAAATTCCAGCAGCCAGTGTTGCCAGTCGACATCGACGAAAATGGTCAAATGTCATTACGACGACCACGACACGCTTGCCCGTGTGACATTTTGATTAAAAATATTGCTCCTTCTACTTTTCATATTTTTGAATAAAAAGTCCAAAAAAATGTAACAACAAAAGAAAAAAAAACTCAACCTGGCAACACTTTGGGTCAAGTTACATAACCGCCCGGAACAAAGACACCCGCTCAAATGTTGCCAACCCGAAGAAAAATTCACCCAAAAAACGTCGTTTTTCGTATATTTTTCAAAATGGCCGCCACCGCGTCCGCCATCTTGTCGAAAAAATAAATATCCCCAAAATATCAAAATCGAGGATACAATCAAACGAATACACGAAAAACATTGAAAAAAAGTTGAAAAACCACCCCGATGCGACCCCGCAAAGTCACCTCTGAAATCGAAAAAATTCAAACTCGAATATCTCGGCGGCCATCTTGTTTTTTAAATTTTTTCCCAAGTTTTCGTAATTCTCCTCCAAAATTTTACGAAACTACCCAAAAAAATCCCCCAAAAAGCCATAACCAAAAAAGTTGAAAATCACAGAGCGGCCGCCATCTTGAAAATGTGAAATGTCAGATTTTTCCCGAGGTGTCGGGGGGGGATGGAGAAAACCCGCCATAGACAACAAAGTCCCATCTCGACTCTTTCTGGGAGAACAATTATATAGTTAAGTCAGTGGTAAGTCTAGGATTATATAATATAACTAGGTTTTTGCGTGGGGCGCGCGCTGCTAAAGCAGCGCGCGTGCCTTTTTCTTCCGCAAAAGAACAAATAAATAAATATTTTTTTCAAAAATATCGTTAATATGTAAGCTTATAATAATAAGTCAATGGTTTAAAATGAGAAATAAAAATTAAGTGTAGAGGACTTTACGGTTGGGAGGGGGAGGAAAGAGGGACAGGAAGCAAGAGAGGAACCGGGAGCGGGAGAGGGTGAGTGAGAGGGAGAGGGAGAGCGAGAGAGACAGGGAGAGAGAGAGGGAGAGGGAGTGGGACAGGGAGAGAGAGAGGGAAAGGGATAGGGAAAGGGAAAGGGAAAGGGAAAGGGAGAGGGAGAGGGAAAGGGGGAGGGAGAGGGCGCAGAAGAGGGAGAGAGAGAGGAGCAGGGAGCAGGAAAGTGAAAAAGAGCGGGAGAGAAAGCGGGAGAAGGACTGGGAGAGGGAGAGGGAGAGGGAGAAGGAGATGGAGAGACATATAATGTGAAGTCTATTTGCACCTATAAACGCTTCATATATTTTATAGACATCAAATGCAAACAACAGTCTGAAATATAGCTTTTTATGAAAAATACTTGTTTTTGTATGGCAATACTGAAAATTTCTCATTTTTTATGGCAACACTGAAACACGTTTACACGGATGTGACCGATCTATCAGTAGCAACAAACGTCATATACATTTTAATGACATCAAAAGGAGATAAAAGCCTGAAATATTACATACAAAAAATTAATTTGTATGAAAATTATTATTTTTTGTATGGCATCACTAAACATTGGTTACACCAACGTGTTCAGTCCTTTAGTACCTACAAACGCCTCATACATTATATAGACATAGAATGGAGACAACAGTCTCAAACATCCGAAAAAAGGGTACATTTGTATGAAAATTATAATTTTTTGTATGGCAACATTGAATTTTTTTTTCACCAAAATTTACAAAATGTCAGTGCCTACAAACGCTCCATACATTATAATAACGAAATATTCGATTCAAAAATAAATATGTATGAAAATTATTATTTTTTGTATGGCAACATTAAATTTTTATAGTTTTTTCAAAACGAAAATTCTAATTTAAAAATATCTCCTATACATTTCATGTACCCCTGATCTATAGTTTCGGCTCAACTACTCGAAAAGTGAAAAAAATTCTGGACTCCAGTGTTGCCAGTTGATTGAGATAAAAATGGTCAAATGTCATTACGACGACCACAAAAAATCTTTTGGTGTAATTTTTTGATTAAAAATGTCTCTCCTTCTACTTTTTACATTTTTGAATGGAAAGTTCACAAAAATGTATGAATGAAAAAAAAATCAACGTAACCTGGCAATACTCCAGACCAAGCTCAACAACCGCCCCATACAAAGTGACCCCCTCAAATGTTGCCAACCTACAAATTTTTTCCTCCAAAAAATGCAATTTTTTGTACATTTTACAAAATGGCCGCCACGGGATCCGCCATCTTTTCAAAAAAAAAAATATATGCAATATGTCAAAATTGAGGATAGGCCTGAGCCAATAGAGGAAAAATATCGCAAAAAAGTTGAAACACCACCGCGATGCAACCCCGCAAACTCACCTCGAAAATTGAAAAATTTCAAACAAAAATATCTCGGCGGCCATCTTGTTTTTTCAAATTTTTCCAACTTCATCATATTAGTCGTCCCAAGATTAGTCGAAAACAACACCAATGTTGGGTAGGTGCTCAAAGTAAACAAAAAGTTGACAATCGCCGAGCAGCCGCCATCTTGAATTTTCAAATGGTCGTATTTTTCCTATAATAACCGTAGATAGTCAAGAATCTTCTCCATACATTATTATTACCCCCCACCCATACTTTCGGCTGTGCTATTCGAAATGTGAAAAAACGTGAAAAAAAAATCCAGCAGCCAGTGTTGCCAGTTATTTTTGATGAAAATGGTCAAATGTCATTACGACGGCCACGAGAAATTTTTTGGTGCAATTTTTTGATTAAAAATGTTTCTCCTTCTACTTTTTATATTTTTGAATAGAAAGTTCACAAAAATGTATGAATGAAAAAAAAATCAATGTAACCTGGCAACACTTCAAGCTAAGCCCCACAACCGCCTCATACAAAGTGACCCCCTCAAATGTTGCCAACCTCAAATTTTTTTACCTCAAAAAATGCAATTTTTTGTACATTTTGCAAAATGGCCGCCATAGGATCCGCCATCTTTAAGAAAAAAAAAATATACCCCAAGCATCAAAATTGGGGATAGATCCGAGGCAATAAAGAAAAAAAATCTAAAAAAAGTCAAAACACCAACGCAATCCGACCCCGCAAAGTCACCTCCAAAATTGAAAAATTTTAAAGTAAAATATCTCGGCGGCCATCTTGTTTTTTTATTTTTTTCCATTTTCATCGTAACACATTTCCCAACATTAGCCGAAAACGACACCAATCTCGGGTAAGTGCATAGTGAAAAAAAAAGTTGGTCATTTCGACTCGGCCGCCATCTTGGATTTTTGAAAGGTCGGATTTTTCCCATAGACACGGAGGCAAACCAAAATTTCCCCCATACATTGTACCCACCCCCCACCACTCCTTCTGGGAGATCAATTCGACTTTTCGTAAAACGAAAAAAAAATTCCAGCAGCCAGTGTTGCCAGTCGACATCGACGAAAATGGTCAAATGTCATTACGACGACCACGACACGCTTGCCCGTGTGACATTTTGATTAAAAATATTACTCCTTCTACTTTTCACATTTTTGAATAAAAAGTCCAAAAAAATGTACAAACAAAAGAAAAAAAAACTCAACCTGGCAACACTTTGAGTCAAGTTACATAACCGCCTGGAACAAAGATACCCGCTCAAATGTTGCCAACCCGAAGAAAAATTCACCCAAAAAACGTCGTTTTTCGTACATTTTCCAAAATGGCCGCCACCGCGTCCGCCATCTTGTCAAAAAAATAAATATTCCCAAAATATCAAAATTAAGGATACAATCAAACAAACACACAAAAAACATTGCAAAAAAGTTGAAAAACCACCCCGATGCGACCCCGCAAAGTGACCTCTAAAATCGAAAAATTTCAAACTCTAATATCTCGGCGGCCATCTTGTTTTTTCAATTTTTTCTAAAGTTTTCGTATATCGCCCCCAAAACTTGTCGAAACGCCCCAAAAAAATCCCGCAAAAAGCCATAAACAAAAAAGTTGAAAATCACAGAGCGGCCGCCATCTTGAAAATGTGAAATGTCAGATTTTTCCCGAGGTGTCGGGGGGAGAAGGAGAAAACCCGCCATAGACAACAAAGTCCCATCTCACCTACTTCTGGGAGAACAATTATATGGATCACTCCCCGTAAGTCTAGGATTATATAATATAATAGTTATTGAAACTGTTTACAGTTTATACCGCCCATGTCTATATTGTAGGTATGTACTATCTGCTCTCAACTTCGTTTTCAAATCATTACATTTTTAATAGTACATGAAGATGTAAAGATTGACACCCAAAGGTCAATGAAAGTATGTTCACCACTAAGTTTATAACTATCCAAATACTGACTTATTTATCTTACGAAAAAGGTTAATATAAGTAAATAAATATATTACACTAGTTGACCCGGCACGCGTTGTTCTGCAACGTAAGTTTTTAGTCGCAGATAAGTTGCTGACGCGAAAAAACCATCCTTGAAGCGTATAGTACATTGCGTCAAAACTTAAGCTCAACCGGTGAAGAACTTTTCGAGTTTCTGAAGCCTACACAAATCTACTTAACATTTATATACAGGTGAATTTTCCAAGCGTGGATAGCCAAATCCGAAACTGAGGAATAGCGAAAAATGTCGAAAGGAGTCTCGGGAAGGATTTTGATGAAAACTAAAAGTGCATCATTACATTTTTGAAAAATCAATATGCCTAGCCAAGAATCGAACCCGTTGATTTTGAAAAAAAGCACACCCTGATTATTGCACCATTTGATAATGTTGGAAACAAGGATCAAATTCTAGGAAGTAAGACATACATTAATTATGGTCTAGCAGTTTAGAAGATATGAGGTAATAAACAATATTACATGCACACATAAATACAAGACACGCGCGAAAAACATAACCTTCCTTGGCAGTCGGGTAAAAGCATGAAAAATTTAATTTTATATGTATAAAAGTAAATAAGACAACAAATGACAACTTACAAATTGAATTTTGATGAATGAATGAATGATTGACTTAATGAATGAACGAACGAACGAACGAATTAATGAGTGAGTGAATGAACGTATGAATGAATGAACGGCTAACTGAACGAATGAATGAATTAATTAATTAATGAGAAATATGGAAACAAGGTGTCAATCGTTACACTCTCGTTAGGTGTCAATTGATATAGTTTTGCGCCCTTTTAGTTTGAAACATTATTTTTTTCTTAATTAAATTGTTTAAACTGCACTAAAATTCATATTAATCTTCTCCTTGATAGTGAAACATTATATTTAAAACAAAAAAAAATATTGCATATTTAAAGCCGACAACATTAAAAGGACCAAAAATGTTGAGAAAACGCTTAGGGTGACAATCGTTGGGTATTTTACCCTACCAAGTATTTTGTAGTAGTACATTGAACTATGCAATTTTTTTTGTAGCTAACTAGCTACTAATGCTATTGATCTCAGACTATTAATGATAAAGGTGGATTCTCCTATCAGCTAGGTGTAATAAAAGTTCAATCAATCCTCAGTGGTTTCCCCATAAAATGGACTCACGAAAACTTGTATTAATTACTTGTAAGTGTTGTAACTTGTAAGCAATAAAAATTAGGTGTGGATATGCATATTATGGCCCATTGTCAGCGCCCTTTGGTAGACACTTTCACTTTAAATTTTTAAAGGGTAGCCACAGGCAGGTATAGTGTTTACCGCCTTTGGTTTGCCACAGTTACGCGTCCCATGCCACATATCACCCCAGAGTGATGGCTCTTCTCGCTTTACCCCAGGACCCAGTTTAAGCAATGTTCGGATCGGACCAAATCAAAAGCTGGACAATTCAAAAGCCGGACAGAAGACTAAAAGCCCAGACGCGTAATTCCATTTACGTGTTCAATAGGAGGCAGTACTACCTCGAAATGCGCACGGGTTTGTCACGCTACTTCTCTTTCCAAACTCGAGCTCAATTCCAATCGCGCACGGGTTTGTGAAGAGCATGAGCCCTGATTGGCGTATTTATTTCCGTGTTCAATAGGAGGCCATACTTGTCTTGATTATGGCAACTAAATATTCAATTTCAATTTAATTAGCATGACAAACCTGTGCGCGATTCGAGGCAGTACTGCCTCCTATTGAACACGTAAACGGAAATACGCATCCCGGAAATATCCGAACCACGGACCTAAAAAAAAAGACGGACGTAATCCCAACAACATATTCAATGAAGCACCCATAGTAATACCAACTCTCTATTCGTACAAGTACACACACCCACACATTGACACCATATTGCTTCAATCGCGAATCAAAAATTACGCACACATGGTAAGCGGGCGGCCATTGCTATGCTTCACTTTCGATTAGACGAGGTTACGTCCGTCTTTTTTTTAGGTCCGTGATCCGAACAAAATAACAAACAGTTTTTATTTTTATTAAGCAACCCTAACTATAAATCAGTCGGACGTCAGTTTTTTTTAGTTTTTTCTTTCTTTGTATTTTGTGATAGGGATACGAGTGTAACGTGTTTACAAAACAGCACTTAAAGTCATTTCATAGTTTTTTTGTCGTTTCTGAAATCCCATTTAGGGAATAACGGGTATTAAAACCACAGTATAAATATTACATCCAGTAACGTAACTCGGCCCGATTCTCGAAAAACTTGCCTACTTGTAGCCGCGCCCTAGGGCTGTCCGCCGACAGTATTTTAATTTTATCAAACGACTTGAGTTTCTTTGTAGATTTGTATTTATAAATGTTATATTTTCTATTTTAATAAATGCAATTCATTGTGAATAAAAATGAATTGTTCCATAAAAATCTATGTTGTGTTTTATTAGTACTGTGAAGGTTTGTAAGCCTTCAGTATTGTATTAGAGACAGAGACTCTTAGGGCAGGGTAAGTTCTTCTTGTAGGTTAAGGTAAATAAAAAGGTACAACTGTCCGATTCTATAAACTTTATACCTATTGCTAAATTAATTTATAACATTGAAATCAAAGTTACAGTAGCAATAACGTTTTAATAACAAATTAGACGCAAATATTCAAATTACAATTATTACAAATTACAATATTAGGTATAATTATTTCCAGACGAGATTCATATATTCATCATTATATTCTTTATCACGTCATTCATATTATATTCGTCTATACTATAGCGAACCCCATAAAAGATAGCTGCCGACGACACCCATCCGGCGTGGGATTGGGGTTAGTATTTTAAGCCGCCCCAATACGGCAAAAGTAATAATAATCAACCATTTGATTTTTTTAGCCCCTTATTTATAAATCTAGGCATTTTACTCGGTGGACTTATGAAAAATAAACAATTTCTACTTATTGCAATACGTACTTGTTTTTATTTATTTTATTTATTTATCCTACATGCACTGATCTCCTTCGGCAGGACCGAAGACTTTGAATACAATAATTTGATTTCTTATTAATAATTACAATACAATAATAAAGTTAATATTAATCAATGACGCAATAATTATACAATACCTACTTACCTACAATAATTATATATGTATATCTACCTACAAGTACGTATTATATATTATATTATATTGTATAGTATTATATATACTATATAATAGGTACGTACTTGTAGGTACGTATATAAAAATAGTCTTACTTTTGGGAGTCTCCAGGTAATTTAAACACTGATATACCTGGGTGACTTAATGTCGTATTATAACACCCAAAAACAGCACAATATTTTGTATTCCTGTTTTCCATATTAAATACTTGGAACTAAACTAAAATAATTTGTTATTTGTACCGTGGGCCGTGGCTCAACCCGCGCTCGTTCGCCGCAGTTTCTACCCTTGTACTAACCTTATTCCGATGTGGGTAGGTATGACGCGCGTTTCGACCGTTTGTATGAAGAGCTATTACTGTTTATTCCCTATATTGTGTTAAAACGGAATAATAATATGTAGGGTTACGCAAAATTTCAAAAGTATCGATACTTTACTCGATACCAGTATCGTATCAAAAGTATCGATACCAAAAAAGTATCGAAACAAAAGTATCGATACCTGAAGGTATCGAGTACTTTTTAAAACATTTATAAAAAACCAGAATGGAATGTTGTTTGAGCTGCAAGGTTTCGCAAAAAATGTAGCAGGAACGTTTCTCACAAAATAGTCACTAACATCCAATCTATATAATATAAAACACAAAAAAAATGTAGCATCCCTACAACAATCCTTTATAGAAACTGAAACCATCCAATCGATATGCCTCTAAAATGGTTTCTTTTGAAAGGCAATAATCCGAAGGCAATAAACTAATGCAATAAGCACATTCAGTCCATTGACAAAGTCGATTTTCTACTTTTCCAATATGTACAACAATTTGAAAATAATAACGATGGCACATTAACGACAACGTCAACACACAAACACTGATCTATCATATTTATCAGAAAATTTTGCGTAGTGGACACGCCGAGTATCCACTATACTCCATGCGAATTGCAGCCGAAACAAATATAAACAAACCATTAAAATCGTTTTATAGGATTTTATACCAACTGACATGAATTTGTACACTAAATGCGTTTTATTTAGACAAACTACTCATTAAGGTATTTGTGAAAACTTAAATAAATACATAGTGATCGATAACAATTATAAATTCCGAGTAAATGTGGAAACAAACAAAATTAAATAACACTGTCATCATTCAAACAATTTGCAATGACAATCTTATTTCCAAGAAGCGATTTGAAACTTTTAACATAATGTACTAATTTGTTTTAGTGAGTAGTTTGTCTAAATAAAATGCATTTGGTGTACAAATTCAAGTTAGTTAATGAAAATACTAGAAAACGATTTTAATCGTTTGTTTACATTTGTTTCGGCTGCAAATCGCATGGAGTATAGTAGATATAAATCATGGAGGATTGAGTAGAAGGAGGCCATCTCTGTGAGTTTACTCTCTCCTTACATCTCTGTGAAAATTATGGGTGGCGCTAAGGTGCGGTCTACAACAGCTATGTTCAAATATCTACTTATCAGACACAAGCGCCGTTCATTACGGGCGGCATAACTCAGCAAACTTCACACACACACACTAGCGCCATTCTAAAATGGCCATTATTGGAACCTCTATTTTCAGTGAACAGCTGGACACTTTTTCAACTTTCTCCTCATATGGGATGGCCCTCCTTCTACCTTTCAATGCTCCACGATATTATAAATTAAGAAACTGTTAGACAGTTTGTCCATAAAGTATAGAGGGTAAGGAGAGCTATCTCACATGGGGGAAAGTAGAAATAGTATTCAGCTGATAATAGATGTTCCAATACCTACCACCATCCTACGACAATAGCGCTGGTATCGGAATAACTACCATATGAATATAGATGTTGTAGACGGAGCTGGGGAGTGAAGTTTGCTGAGTTCAATAAAATTTATCCTAGGCTACCACAGCGCCACCCGTTATTGGACGCATTTTTACGGACAATTTTCGTGCACAGAGATGGCTCTCCTTACCTCTATACTACATGAGTTAGTCATAAGCGTACCTATGTCAGAGAAGTACTTTCCTATAACTAAGGAATTGAAAGATGCTGTGCACATAATGCAATAATAGTTTTAAGGGCTACAGTTATCAGAAAACTGAATAAGTGAAACAGTTCAATGGAATAAAATGGTAACACACATAAAGTGCTCGTCAATGAGTGGGAATTCACCGAATCATGTCTTAGGTTTAGTAGTGTTATGACAAATATTTTGATTAAAAGTTCGAATAATAATTGTTATTTTTCATAAATGTAATAATTTATTGGAAATGGGAGAAGGAAAGTATCGATACTTCTAGAAAGTATCGATACCTCAAAAGTATCGGAACAAAAGTATCGATACCAAAAGTACTTGGTATCGCAACAAAAGTATCGATACCTAGAAGTATCGATACTTTTTGCGGATCCCTAATAATATGGTAACCGGCCACCTTTAAGTACCGTGGCAGTGTGTACGCAGGGTAATAATGTTCTGTGGTGATCGCGGTGTACGCCCTCGTACCTACCTACAAAAATCTATCCTACTATGTACAATAAAACAGAAAACTCGAAGGGATTTTCTGTGCTTACATTGTATATTTTTTTCAAAATTTCGATTAAGAGGCATGACACTTCATTAATAAGGAATAAAGCTGTGCGTTGTAGGAGGTAAAACTTGCACAGACGAGGGCCGTTATTGGGTTGAGAGTTGAGACCGGTTGATATCTTTTCAACTACTTATATTGGTTGCCACTCATTTATATCAAAGGCAAAAGACTAGGCACACTGAAAATAAAAATACTTCATTCTTTTCATTTTTTGTATTATTTTAAATCGACCATATGGATCCATAAAATAAGTTTTTTTTTTAAATCATTTGTAATAACAAACAAGCAAACTAAACTAGACTTATTTTAAATTTTAACCTAATTTTATCGATAAAGATTCTAGACAACATATTGTTATCATTGTGTTTTGAAATCTACATACGAAATTGGATCTCTCTTACCTTTTATTTTTGCTGCTTTTAAAATAACTTTACATCTGCGGAAGACTTGAATTTCACGAAATTTCTGCTACGGGCCTTTTGTTTTTAGAAAGTAGTTTTGACAAATTATGAATGAACGTGGCTAAATTAAGTTAATAAACGTACGCAAGAGGCAGCAGTAGTAGAGTAGATATAGCAAAATAAATGTAAAAATATTTAATTCACCACACACATGGAACAGATGATGCAGGCGGCATGAGTTGAGCTGCGTTCATTTGCCGCCGTCAGACGCCGGTCCTGCTGCCATGTTCGCGATTTGCGATCTCTTTCTTTCCCTCGTTTTAACAAATGGAACAACAAGGACAGGTAAAATGGATCAAAACCGGCTCTGTTGTTTGCTCCGTCTAATATTTTGCCTCTCTTTTCTTTTACAGTTATCTACGATTTAGTTATTTCAATCGGGTCGAGCCATTGAATCGAGCGAGCAATACGCGAGTAAACTATCATTCGTAATATCGATTATTTCAATCGTACACTAGCGAATATAGGCTGTAGGTCTGCGATGTAAGATATAACACAGTAAATAATATTATTGAAGTGAAAACTTCCTTACCATCGTTGTGATTTGAAAGTTAATGAAACGAAAAAGCGACAGCAAAAAGAGACAGACACATAAATTCATAAGATTTAACGTGGGAGAAAATGAGAAAGGAAGCATTATACAGTGTTTCTTATGTTCGTAGTTCTCTTTTTGTTACTTTAAAAAGTGCTAAGTTGAAATCATAGATGGCGCTAGCTGCTCATTTTAGTCTTCATATTACGGTAAGAGATGGCGTTAGTTACCACTGTTTTCTTTGCATCACTATGATCATTACTAAAACCTACAATTATCATCTTCCCGAAATTTTACATTCGTCTCATTATCTTGATACCAAAATTTTTTAAGGTTTCACTTTTACCACGTGTGAATTGCACACATTTTTTTTTTAATATATTTATGCTCAACATATTTAAATATCGCATTATATCGTACTTAATATACTACTGCTATTGTGACTGCTCTAGAAGGACTGGACCTGTCGGTTCTGCTGGGTGCTATCCAGTCCCTGAGGGAGGAGCAGCATGCAGTTATCCAATCCCAGAAGGATGACCAGCGTGCAGCCATTATACACAACATTATAAAATGACTAGCTGCCCGGACAGAATTCGTTCTGTCAAAAATTAAAAAAAATATATTTAGGGGTGGACCACCCTTAACATTTAGGGGGATGAAAAATAGATGTTGTCCGATTCTCCACCCTAGCCGATATGCACGCTAAGATTCACGAAAATCGGTCGAGCCGTTTCGGAGGAGTTCAACTTCTAACACCGTGACACAAGAATTTTATTTATTAGAAGTCCCCCGGTCGCCTCTGTCTGTCTGAATGAACGCGATAAACTCAAAAACTACCGAACGGATTTTTGTACGGTTTTTACCAATAAATAGTGTGATTGCTGAGGAAGATATAGGTGTAGGTATAATTCACTATGGTTTTATATAAATTGGCCGATATCCATGAGAGTGAAGCTGCGGGTGGAAGTTAATATAATATAAACCATCAAAGAACATTAGGTAATTCAATATCGATTCACTTGTTTACATTACAAGAACTCAGATAAGGGGTAGCGATGTTACCGTCCGTGTAACGTTTAAAAAATTATATTTTTGAAGTTATGATTTAAATTTTACGGAGGTTGCGGCGTTGCGCTCGCTGAGGTTAAAATCGAGGTCATAGCCGTATTGGGCTGACTTGGAATACTAACCCCAATCCCACGCTGGATGGGTGTCGTAAAAGGCAACTAAATCTGGCCCACTGGTGGTAGGGCCCCTCGAGGGATTATAGGTATTGGTAATATTGATTTTAATTGTTAATTAATACCATTATTACTATTATTATTTATCCATGGGGTTCGCCTGGATAGCTACCACCCTTGAGCATGAGTCAGCCACCAAATGACTCGTCGTGTTCCTGCTGGGGACTTGAGAGCCAGTTCTTTTTCTTCTTTCTTTCTTGGCTGGCAACGCATCGGTGATGCCTTTGGTGTTGCTGATGTCCATGGGCAACGATAGCCACTTACCATCAGGTGGACCGTCAGCTCGTTTGCCGACTATTTCCATAAAAAAAGGGTGCTTGTACTTTTGTACGCGCGTGAGAAGTTATACTTCTTTGACATAATTAAATAAATATTTAATTTAATATCGTGTATCAGTTTTAATTATCTTTCAAAAACTATTTTTGTACTAAATAAAAATAAACAAGTACAAACTAGATAGCGTTGTTCACGAACCTGAGTCACGCTGTTGAGACTCTGTGAGATTTGTATAAGTAATAACATTAAATTTTATAAGAGGTAAAGATAATAAGAAGCTAGGGCCATCTATCCAGTGCTTTCATACCCACTCCATGGTAGCGCAAACGTTTAACGCAACCTTTTTGCAAGTCGCATAAGAAGTATAACTTCAAAAACACAATTATTCTAATGTTAAATCTAACCATGCTGATGTTCATTCGAAAGTTTACTTTTATGTTCATTTCATGAAATGTTACAGCTAAAGTATTTATGAACGGGTAACTTAATATCGATTTTGATGTTTTTATTCGATCCCTAGTTAATCGGTTCGTATGTCGTATCCATGGGTGACACTGACAGCGTGCCCTGCCCTCAACTCGAATCCCAAGTCAACCAATCAGTCGACAGTGAGTCAGTTTCATTGTTTCTTTCAAATATAATTTCATTTTCATTTCACTTCATTTCTCACTCAGGCAGTGTTGCCAACTTAGTGGAATTTCCACTAGATCTGGTGGTTTCGACACCCCTTTTAGTGGGGATATATTGATTTTAGTGGCTAGTGGATTTTCTAGTGGAAAAGATTTTTTCATTTAGTGGTAGAACATGACATTTAACCACTAGGACGATTTTACAAAATTACTACTGATTTGAAACTCATTTGGCAACGATGAGAGATAAAGGACTCACTACAAGTATAGTTATCTGTGCTTCCACGCAATGGCGAAGAAATAATCCGTAATAGGGTATTCAGTTCATTGTTTTGATTTATGAACTGAAACCAGATTGCCCGAAAACTTTAAACTCATGGAAAGTATAAAAAACCGGGCAAGTGCGTGTCAGGCCATGCGCAATGTAGTAATTTTATCGACTATTACACTTTATCTACTTAAGCTAATATAGCCGTGATAGTTTTCCTTGTATAGCCGTATTGGGGCGGCTTAGAATACTAACCAAATTCCCACGCCGGATGGGTGTCATAAAAGGCAACTAAAACCGGCCCGCCCCCGAGGAATTATATTGGTAATATTGATTTTAATTGCTATTTAATAACATTATTACTATCATTATTTCTCCATGGGGTTCGCCTGGATAGCTACCACCCTTGAGCATGAGTCAGCCGCCAAACGACTCGTCGTGTTCCGGCTGGAGGCTTGAGAGCCAGTTCTTTCTTTCTTTTTCTTCTCTCTTTCTTGGCCGGTTTGGTGTTGCTGATGTCCATGGGCGACGATAGCCACTTACCATCATCACTTATCATCATTATAATCCATTTCTGAGAATTTTTTCACTTGCCCAACTCCAACCGTTTAGCCGGCAGGTGGTCACCCACCCCCTTGACTCTAACCAAAATTAGCAATTCAAAGCCAAATTTTTCGCAAACGGACCTCTAATTGCAAAAATGTTCTTAGAAGACCCCTAATAAGACCTTTTCAAAGACCCATCTTCAGCGTTAGTAAAAATATAAATATTTAAGATAGAGTTGGGACTTTTTTATTGGAAACCTCCTCTTTCAGGATCTTTTTTCAAAATTCCTTAAATATCATTATTTTAGAAGTTATTAACAAAAAACTAAATATCATTTTTATCTTACTTTGTTAATACAAATCGCAATTTTTGATGTGCTAAGAAACCCTTAAAAACATTTTTTCATTTACTTTAGGGTGTTTTTATGTACTTTTAGTCGTTGTATTTTCTTGAACCACCCCCCCCCCCCCCCCCGAAACTAAAACCTGGCTACGCCCGTGGTAAAACTCGTCATTTTATTTTTATATATTTTTTTTAGTTTTTTAGTGGTTTTCTGCCTTTTCTGGTGGTGAGTTTAGTGGGATTGTTATAATAAAGTTGGCAACACTGCACTCAGGCTCGGGTATAAGTGTTCTGTGCTCAGTTGACAGCAGTGTTGCCAATGCTACGGCAATTACCGTGTTCTACGGCTTTCAGGCCAAAAAATCACAAAATCTACGGTCTACGGCCCGAACCCTAGGGCCGTAGCAAAATCTACGGCTTTTCCGGCTTTTCGCAAATTCTACGATCTTTTTGTTATTTATTATTTTTGCAGACATTTAACGAATGATAAAACAGGCTAATATGAAAAGTGTTCCTTTGCCAACGACCTTTTTTTTTTTTTTTTTAGTCTGAGCGTCCGAGCGTGGTATATATTGGCTTAACTGGATAGCATAATATATTGGCAGCTGTGAACACGGCCCACAGTTGATCTTTTTCCATAGAAACACGGCTTTTTTGTCTAATGTACACGGCCTTCCAAAAAATTTCATTGGCAACACTGGTTGACAGTTTATTTTAATTTAAGTGGGTGATTTGATTGCAAGACACGTTTACACGGAGTGAATTCGTAGGTATGTGTTATCTGATAAGTTAAGTTTTTTTTTCTTTATTAAACTCTCTTTTCTTCTATTAATTCATGAATATTCTCCGCAATAGATCTTTGAAATGGCCGGAAAAAATGCAAGACGGTTGCTTCAGTATGTTTCAGAGCATACTCTCACACCCGCTAGAAATTGTAAGTAGTAATAATTAATTATTAATAAACAGGTGATAATTATTAAATAATTTATCCGAAAGGGAACATGTCATAAATTTTAAATTTTAAGAACATTATTCATTCATTCAATTTTAGTATTTTGATTATTGGACAAACTAATTTATAATATGCAGGAAGGCTTTGCTGATTTTAGGAATACAAAGTAAGTGTTAATAATATTATCTTTAAATACTAAATTTATCTAGGAGTTAAAGAAGTTTGTATATATAAAAAATACTCATGACGTCTTTTGTTTTTGGTTTTTGTATTTATAACCCTCAGATCATTCATTGATCTGAGTTATAACCTTTTCAAAAAAAAATTCCTAAGTATTTATGTCTGTAATATAAATCTATTAACAATAATGCATTCTGTTAACTATAAAGTTACCTATTTGTAGATAGAATAATATTATGTTTTTACAGATGGGACTGGCAAAAGAGTGGTGGCATCAAAGCCTGTTGTTGAGATGGATGGAGATGAAATGACCCGCATTATTTGGGCAAAAATTAAGGAAAAACTTATCTTTCCATACGTCAAGGTAAGCTTACACTTCTATTGTAACTTTACTAATGAGTAAATCTTTCAATCATCATGTTAAAATTGTCAAATTGTTTTAAAGTAATCATGATTAGTTGGATAAATGTGAAGACATGTAATTTTTTGTTTTCATGACAACACTCTTATCTGAAGAAGAGTAAGGTATAAGTAAGGTGGTGTAAAACGTGATCTATATTAAATGATATTTGCAACAGGTATTATTTATAATTTGTCTTAACTTTCATACCCCACCTTTTTCTAATGCTAACACCAGGCAAACAGGCATACGGCCCACCTGATGGTGAGTGGTCACTGTCGCCTGTGGACACATGCAGCATCAACAGAGCTTGCTGGCCTTGAAGGATACAATATACACTCTTCTTAAAGAACCCCATATCCATAAGAATGCCTTAGAGGGAAGTTTTTTCCAAAGCTCGCAGGTTCGTGACAGGAAGGAGTGCAAGAACTGAGTAGTTGACGACTGCCACGCGTAGAGGTGATGCAGGTGGAATCATAACCTTTTGGTTTTTTAATAAAGGAAGATAGATTGAAATATCTTCAGAACATTCACCATAGTAGAGACGGTAGAGGATAAAAAGAGAGCCTATGTCTCTCCGAAGACTTAAGTCCGCTTGGCAGTCTGTAAAGTTGAGATCATCAACAATTCGATCAGCATGCCGCTGTATGGAGTCAAGAGGGCTTAGTTGGTAACTGGGTGCACTGGCCCAAAAGTGAGAGTAGTACTCCATATGTGGCCGAACTGGACCCTTGTAGAGCAGCAGGCAAAACAATGCCAGTGTGAAGTACTGCTTCGCCCGATACTGAATACAGTATGCCCAGTTTTCTGGAGACAAGTTTGGCATTCTTCTCCAGATGACCCTGATACTGCACTTCTTTGAAATGTTGACTCCCAAGATCCCAATGCTTTTACGTGAGAGGTGTGTTTTGGAGTTTCGGCGTCAAGACAAATGGGGCTCTTTTTGCGGAGAACGCACAGACTTGTGTCTTCGACAGTTTGAATAGGACTAAATTTACTTTACCCTATTACAGATACTTATGAACGTTACAGTGTCTGATTTTTTAAAGTTTAATAAAATTTGACATGTATTCACATTTATCCAATGCACTATACACCTATTATTGTGCTTGCACTGTAAAGCTATGTTCAGCCAATCAAAGGATAGTGGTTTATTATACATATATTTTTTAAAGTTAATAAAAATAATTGTGTGTACTAAAACAATACTAACTCACAAATTAGTAATTATTGTTAAGTATAAATAACGGGTTTATTATTATTTACTAGCTGACCTGGCGAACTTCGTATCGCCTAACAAACTATATTTTTTCTAAAATAAAAGTAGCCTAATTTACTCCTTGTTACATCAGCTATCTGCCAGTGAAAGTCCCGTCAAAATCGGTCTAGACATTTCAGAGATTAGCCGGAACAAACAGACAGGCAGATAAAAATTGTATAAAATGGTGTTTTGGTATATGTACCATGTATAAATCCAAATTCACTTAGTAAAAAGCGGTTATTTTAATATTACAAACAGACACTCCAATTTTATTTATTTGTATAGATTATCAGACCCCTCTTACCCACTGGGCACTCTGGGCACGTGCCCAGGGCCCCTTGATCGATAGGGGGCCCCTAGATCCTGCCAGATCATTAAACGATAACCGATATTTATTACCGAAAAACCTTTTTAATTTCTTATTAGCTTTTGCATAAATCTAGAGGCTTGCTTATCTACTTTCTTTGTTTATTCTAACAAAATAGTATTCTGATAAAGTCATAGGCTCATAGGGGCCCCATTATCCTAATATGCCCAGGGCCTCCAGTATGTTAAAGACGGCCTTGTAGATTATTAACTTTATAATACAAAAAAGTAAATTAAAGTTTAAAAAAAATAGTTTAGTATAAAATAGGACACTATGTATGTGTAGTGTGTTATTATGAATGTCCTTATACTATTGGTGGCGTGGATCTCACTCAAGCTTAATATACATAAATTGGTACAATTATAAGCAGCTGAACGTTTGTTTATCAGGGTTGTGTCCTAGACATTCACATTGAGAGATGAATTTGGCCTACTCTCTCAAGGATATTAAGAGAAACCCTAACCATGTGTCTGGTACCTATACATCATTTTATTAGCTTGGAATTTAACGTAGCGTTTAGTTAACGTTTAGTGTAGCTTCCCAACAGTGAAAGAATTTTTGAAATCGGTTCAGTAGTTTTGGAGCCTATTCAATGCAAAAAAATCCAATCTTTCCTCTTTATATATTAGTATAGATTAGTAGTGTGCTTCACATAAGAGTTTCCCCTGCTACCATATTATTCTTTTTGATAGACATTTCTATCAAAAAAATTAGTGATTATGTACTTTGTGCAAACACAAGTAACAGCTTAACCATAGCTTCAATAAAGAAATGGGTAATAAAGTAATTATTTTATGTTTATAGCTTTCGTAACTTTCACACTTCCGCCATAAACAGTAGACAATTTCCCCCATTTATCATAATTTATAACTATTATGACCGTTATAATCACCTACCGAATTATATCGATGAATCAACAGCTATTTTAAAAGGGAATATATTTTTACGATTGTTCTTTAAAATTAAATATTTGAGAAGTTACTCTGAAGCAGAACAATATTTGTAAAAATAAACGGGAAATTGGTTAATTTTTCGGCGGTTCATAAATCAATGTGTAGAAAACACGAACAGTAATATATAGAAAATTGGTTAGTTATTTCAATTAGTTCAAAAATCCCTCTGGCTGTGCAATAACTGAATCGGCGGTAAAAATGATGGAATTGGCAGTTCGATAATCAATTCAGCAGTTTACAGTGCGCGGTAACATTAGTGACATAAAACGAATCGCTGCAAAACCGTCTCCACGTAGTCTTGTCTGCCCTAGCCCTAGAGTGTAATGTATATCCGCGTAAGTGTGGAGGAGCGAGACGGCCTGCGAGCAGGTGGTTGGTGGTGGTGGAAGCTGCGGTGGTGAGCGTTGAAATCATCTGCGACGATAAGCTCGCGTGGGACTGCCGGAGCCCCATAGCGCTGGAGCCGTGACAGAAACCATGCTTGCTGCATGTTGCATGCTTGCTTGCATGTTATGCATGAAAGCGTCAGATGCCCTCTATTGGTGAATCATATTATAACAATATGATGTATCCCCATTAAAAATAATAAGGATGTATATTACTGATTAATTATTTATAGAACTACTTGTAAAGATTTGTTACCGACTAGTTTTGATTTTTTAACTGCCCAGGTGGGACTGCCAGTTTCATTTATTTTACTGCCCAATTTTTACCGTCGAACTTATTAATAAACATGCATTTCTGAATTTTTAAACTGTTGAAATACAATATACAACTACTGCTTTAAATTTTTTTTTTTTTTCATTTATTTCCCTTTGTAATAAATAATAATTTTTCAATTCGAACCAGTAGTTCCTGAGATTAGCGCGTTCAACCAATCAAACAAACTATTCAGCTTTATTATATTAGTACTAGCTGACCGGGCAAACGTTGTTCTGCCAAAAATTTTTAGGGGTAGGGGGATGAAAAATACATGTTGTCCGATTCTCAACCCTAGCCGATATGCACGCATAGATTCACGAAAATCGGTCGAGCCGTTTCGGAGGAGTTCAACTTCTAACACCGTGACACGAGAATTTTAAATATTAGATAGATTTGAGATGGGAATTATTTCATACTTTTTAGAGTGTGATTTTAGTACGAGATCTTATTTTTTATTTATTTAAATCTAGGACGGAGACTAATATTCTTAATACAAATTAAAATATAGATAAGTTCGCATAAATGCAAGCTCATGAGCGGCTTACTGAATGTTATCGACCTGGAAGTGGTTGAACCGGATAGTTGAGGACCGGCTTTATCGGCTACACGCGGCAATAAGTTTAAAAACCGCAAGATCGTTTCAATAGAATAACTCAGAGCCACAGAAATAAATAATACACGCACGTTCCTTATCCATTGCTATACAAACTCACTCTTTCTCTCTCTGTCTCTTAAGTCTGGTTTACACGTATTAAGTAGTTAAGTAAATACCTAACTTTTAACTAAATTTTAAGTAAATCAATACGTGTAAACTGAACATTACACACGCACACACCCACTCACTCTCCCTCTTTTTTTTTACTATAATTTTATAGGACGTACAAACATTCGTGCCGCGTTATTAGTATAGCAATAATTATAATAGTTTATTATATCGTACATTATCGTTGATGTTATAATATACTATTATTTCTTCTGTGGTTATATCTCTGTTATCGCAAGTTTATTGGGTCAATATTTGTTAAGCAGATCCTATTTTATATTTGCTGCTAGGTTTATTAGATACGTATTACCTACGTAGTGGCATATCTTTTCATTCTGATAAAATTTAGATGCTGAATTTAAGAATCCCTAGTTACCTACTTTAATAATTTTGAAACTTTAATGACAAAATTGTAAAAAATTCTTTAAAACAATTTTATTGTGAATAGAATATATTATTTCATTTTGATTTCCCAATTTGTGAATAGATATAATATTTCAATTTCCCAATATTTTTATTAATGTGGAGTGGTTGGTCCACGTTGCGGCTTTTGTAGTTCATAAGCGCACTATATTCATATTCCGGAACTTCCTTCACTCCGTTTCTTTTAGAAGAATCTTTTTGAAGATTTCTTCCAAAGAAGAAAGAAAACAAAACAAAAGCATTCTATGGGAAAGGAATAACTTGCTGTCGGGTGTTATCTAGATTTATAAGTTGGCACCAGTTGTCCTTATCACCAATGTGAAAAAAATACACATTTATAGGATGTTACTCTCTGTAAACATGCTTCAAAATTATTATATAATTATTTCGATGCAGTGGCATAATGACACGTATTTAATTTTGCGGTACTGATTTAGGTACCATTCGCCTCCTTAAATTTTATTTATCGATGGGTACAATTATTTGCTAGAAAAATTTCTGAAAGGTGCTACTATTAAATATAATATTTTTCTTTATTATTATTTTGTTCTTGGTTCTTAAATAAGCAAAATAGAAGTTAGCATTAACATAAACCACGAAGTACATTTAATTGCTATCATAACAGCTGTATTAAATTATTACAATGAAACTAAACAAATCAAATTAGGCAAAATCGTATATTAAAAGTTAATACAGCGTGTTACGTCAATACGCATTACTCGTATTACGTCAATTATTTAATGCGAACTTTACTGATTGGTTAAGTACCAAAGTTATCTATACTTCGGCAATGATATGATAATATAAATATTGAGTGATTAAATTCATGTTGGGTACTCCAGATATTATACACTATAATTTAATGTTAACAGCTGGAATGTCTGTACTTCGACCTGGGTCTGCCCCACCGCGACGCGACCGAGGATCAGGTGACGATAGACGCTGCCCATGCTATTCTCAAACACAACGTAGGCATCAAATGCGCTACCATCACACCTGATGAACAAAGAGTTGAAGGTATGTTTCATAGGTGTTCTTAAATGTTAATCACAGCCCAAAAATGTGACGTGTAGCCACCGAAGGCCAGTTTATGGCAAAGTTGTTACATCAAATTTTCTTGGGTATTTAGAATTTGTCTTGAGTAGGCACAGGCACAGGTAACAGTTAATTAGGGTAACGTTGCATGTTTGCTTTAATAAAACAGTACAGAATGATGTCTCTACATTGTAACTGGTTCTGTCTGTAATTTGTAAAGAAACATTAATTTATTTTACAGAGTTTAAATTAAAAAAGATGTGGCTGAGTCCCAACGGTACTATCCGTAATATTTTGGGTGGGACTGTATTCCGTGAGCCCATCCTGTGCAAGAGCATTCCGCGAGTGGTGCCCGGTTGGACCAACGCCATTGTTATCGGCCGTCACGCCCACGGAGACCAGTACAAGGCCCAAGACTTTGTCGTTCCTAAGCCTGGCAAGGTAACAAAATTAACATTAACTACTATATACACATACATAACGTTATGTGAGAACTAATTAACTAACAGTAATATGGGACTAGCACTAATATGCTACTAACAGTTATATTAGTTCATTGATCTGAACATATTATATAAGGTATATGTACCAAACTTGGTATCCCAAACACAGGTAACAACATATTTAAGGTAACATATACTATGTATATAGGTATACTTTTCATCACGTGGTTCAGTTGCAGAATATCATCTCAAAATATGTGAATAAACTAAACACTAAAAAATATAAATTACCTATTATTATGATAATAAATTATATTCTAAATACATTGTAAGTATTCTAATTTATGCTACATTTGTAAAATCAGATATTATATTAAAACAGGATTTGTTAAAATTTAACAATAGACGTACAGTGTTGCACATTATCTACGTGAGCGTAATCTGCAAAAATATTATATAATAAGTAAAAATTGTCGTCTATACTTTTTCAGATGGAGTTAGTTTACACAGCTGCTGATGGCTCTGTAGAAAAGAGGCTATTGTATGACTTCAAGACACCAGGCGTTGCGATGGGCATGTACAATACTGATGAATCTATACGATCATTCGCTCACTCCAGTTTCCAGGTAATTATAATGGCTTCAAGCCATCAATGGCCCAATACTGAGCACGGGTCTCTCCTCTGGAGGAGGCCTAGAGTATATTCCACCACACTGCTCCAGTGCGGATTGGTGGAGGGGTTAGTGGCCGACCCAAGTGTCGGAAGTTTTCATGCCGACCGAGGGCCTCCGACATGGCTTAACGACTGTTATCTTACGATAACAACCGGGATCGACGGCTTGACGTGCCCTCCGAAGCACGATATCATGATTAAATATGCAAATGATAATAAGTATATATAAAAATTTGTATCTTTATACCACATGATATTATTTGTAACAGGTAGCCTTGCTAAAGAAATGGCCCCTTTACTTGTCAACAAAGAACACGATTTTGAAACGTTACGATGGACGCTTCAAGGATATTTTCCAGGAAATCTATGAAAGGTAATAAAAGTAATACTCATTTTAACTGTATTCTAGCAAATGACACATAAAAAAAAATATAATTATTGAGGTAGCTCTATGTTCAAAAATCACTTTCAGGCATAATTTATTGAGCATAAACATGGTACACCATGGCAGAGCACAATATATTCCTTAAATAGTATTAAGATATAATATAAAAACTAATCTTTATTGCACTCTAAATATAACAACTGGAATTTACATGATAACACAGGCTGTAAATGCAATATAGGGCCTTATCTGTCGTGTAGATGTCACTTGCAACAAATTACGCATCATGTAAAAGAAACAATAATTTGTTTAAAATGTGCATTGATTAACAAGGAAATAAAGTGAAGGACATACAAATTAAAAGTCATGGTTGGTCGTGACATAAAATATCTTCTTATCAATTAGGTAGATAATTTATTATATTATCTGGATAGAATTAAACAAGTTAACTTAGTTTTTTCTATGATCAGAAGTCAGTGGTAGTTCAGTAACCTAAAGGCTCAGAAGGCATCTAAAGAAAAGGAACAATCGGATAATGAGAAAGAATTAACAAGAGTTTATGGGGGATTTGATTATAATGGAGGTAAACTATATGGGATTGATGTTTGAATATTGTTTTTATAATTTACCCTCGTAGAAGTAAACAACACTTGTAGTCAGTAAAATATTGTATAAAACTATGATTTTTTGTGATATCGCAGATTTAATTAATCTATGCACTTGCTAGGTGAATTAAGCTTGAAGGTAGTTGTATAGATAAAGAACAGCTATTAGTTATTAATAATGAAGATCTTATAAAAACTTTCACACACAAACCTCGCCTGCACTAAGTAGTATGATAGTCTATCATACATATTAGTACTTCAGTGATCACCGACATCATCATTGTAACAGCTAACCAGTATAAGAGCTCTACTAAAGTATGTATACTATAATAATTTAATATATTGTATAAAAATCTCGTGTCACGGTGTTTGTTGTCGTACTCCGAAACGGCTCTGCCGATTTTTATGATTTTTTTTTTGTGTACATTTGGTAAAGTATATTTGTGATTAAGGTGTCCCTGTCCAGAAAATTTTTGGCAGAACAACGTTTGCCAAGTCAGCTAGTTATTTATATAACAAATTATTGTATATTTTAGTGACTACAAGAAGAAGTTTGAGGATGCCAAGATCTGGTATGAACACCGTCTAATCGACGACATGGTGGCACAAGCGCTGAAGAGTTCCGGTGGCTTCGTGTGGTCCTGCAAGAACTATGACGGTGATGTTCAGTCGGATATTGTTGCGCAGGTACATATTCAATTCTTGAGGTTAAAATTTTATTTTCCTAATGTTAGAAAGGATGGAAGAAAGTAGCATGTCCCGTTTTATCAAAATTAGAATAGTTTAAGCGTACGTATGCATTATGCGGTTAGCCGGAATGCGGTCAGCCTTGCGGCTGGCCGCAGGGTGCGGTTGCAATTGCGGTTGACCGGGCGGTGGCTAGCCGTAACCGCAACCGGATAGTGCGTATAGTATTGTTGCGGTTTCATCGAAGTTCGAACCATTTCCAAGTTGGATGCTGAAGAAGTACCAGCGGTTTAATTCAATGGAGTGTTTGATGGAAGAATGTCTTCATTCTGTGTAGTCGTGTTTACATCTTCATTTACTGCACCATCCGTGCGATTAACGGTTACTGTATCTTTTATCGGATTTCGTATTTCAGATTGCTGGCCTGCTTTGAATTTGAATTATAAACTGTTCTGTATCGAAATCCATACTGTTATCAGTCGCAAGCGTCGCTATATACAATGTACGTGCGTCGTGCGCCTTCAATAGCGAGCAACCGCAAACGTAGTCCATCCGCGTAGTGCGTGTAGCGACCATCAGGCTAGCCATCATTCGGGCCCCAGCGCTCCGAGCGACCGGAACGGTTGGCCGACCGCCACATCGCAGTGCGGATAGACAATACGGTTTACATACAATTTTGGACTTCCGGCCAGCCGGACGGCTGACCGCAATCCAGCTAGCCGCATAGTGCGTACGTAGACTAACACAGACAATAATATGTTTATTATAATTTCGTTTGGTTGCTGTTTGAAAGAAGTGTTGGTGCTTTCTTCCATCAATGTATACATTTTAATATTGATTTTATTATTTAAATTCATTATGATGTGATATACCTTATACAATTTGGTCTAGGGCTACGGGTCCCTCGGCATGATGACGTCAGTTCTGATGTGCCCTGACGGACGCACAGTGGAGTCGGAAGCGGCACATGGGACCGTGACGCGCCACTACCGCATGCACCAACAAGGCAAACCCACCTCCACTAACCCAGTTGCCTCTATCTTCGCGTGGACCAGAGGTCTCATCCACAGGGCTAAGCTCGATGGCACCCCTGACTTGGAACGCTTTGCTTTGGCTCTTGAAGAGGTATAGTTTTATGTAATCATTATGAATTATGATGTAATAAAATGAATGTCTTTTCAAACTGATTTATAAACATCAATACTGAGTTGAAATGGATTTGTAATGTAATATTATTTCCAGGCCTGTGTGGAATGTATTGATGGAGGCAAAATGACCAAGGATTTGGCAATTTGTATCCATGGAATGGCCAACACCAAGGAAGGCATGTACTTACACACTGAAGATTTCCTCCAGGCAATCTCGGACCAACTTGACCGCAAACTATCCAAGTAATACAAAATTGTAAATATTGAACATAGCTAATGTTTATAATGACACCAGTGAATATTAGGTAAATTGTTTATAGTTTTCCATGGCACAACATCATACATCTCATATTAGTGTTATTCCAGATGCTGCTATTACTATTTTTACAAATTGGCAGGATTTATATAGTTTTTAATTTTGTATAAATATATATTTACAAATCGTAAAGACTGCTATAAATTATGTCGGTGGCTTTCTGCTGACCTTATATCGGCCATATCACAGCGGCACTTTTGTGCAGCAATCCTTGCAGCAAGCCTGGCCGTCAGGCGCTTTTAGCTACGATTTATTTATTGGCCAGTTTAGCTTTGTAACAAACAAATGAGATTTATTGATGAATGCATTTTTAATATTTATTAACAATTTCGTAAAGTTTATATCACTTTTACTGTATGAGATTGAATATTCCCAATAATGATGTAATGAATTATTTTTATTATTAAAATGATTGAAATTATTTTCTTATCTTTTAAATATTTCTTATCTCTGGTCCCTACAATAAATTACAAACGCCAGAGTTAATGTGAATTATAGGTATACCAGAAACTCATGGCATTCTTGACAAGCAGAAAAATAGGTTTTTTATATGGCAATGAATTTTTTTAAAACTATAAAAATTGTCAAGTCAAAAAAAGATTTGTATGGAATTTTTTTCTTTTTCTAAAATTATGATTATTTTCGATTGAATACCGACAAACGTAGTGATTAAGTACTCTGTGACCGACAATACATTTACGATCACTAACCAAAAATATTATTTTCAATGTTTATTGAAAAACATATGAGAAAAAAGGTGTATTTAAAAGACAATCTACAATATTAATATTATTCATCTTGTAGGATTGACTCGTTTTGATACTTATTTTTCTTGATTATATTTTCTTAGTAATTAATCTAATTATGGTTTCTTTATATGTAAATAGACTTGCAAATGATATTAAAATAAATGAAATTAAGAATACAAACATTGTTACAAATTCGAGCTTGCAAACATGTTGTGAATATTACAATGACATGAAAAGTTACATCATGCAAAGTCACGTAACTGAAATGTTAGAGAAGCAACTCATTATTATTACCTCCCTATACATTATTGTTATTACCTATTTATTCTCTTCATCGAATGAATTAAAAATACCTATACAGATAGAAATTTTTAAATTGAAGTTGCATAAAATAAATTACCTAGTCACTCTTATAATTAATTATAATATAAAAATATGTGCATAATATAATATTGTTCTTTATATATTTTCATTTGAAGTTAATAAACCAGACATATAATGTGAATTAAGGAACTAACACTATGACAAAAATATCAACGATCAACAAGTTTTATTCCAATTTCCCCAACGCTTGGGAGTGTTGCGTCTTCAATTTTAATTACCCCATTTTGCCATCAGATCCTGGTACACCTATAATACTATTTATAGCTATGTATATTTTCAGTACTCTGCGATAGCTACAGTGCCACCAACTTATCTGTGAAGTGGCGAAAATTGGAACTAAGGCTAAGCGCAGATTGAGACTTTTTGTCTCGGAGACTTGACAGTCGGGTGACAGTCACGTCACTAGATGTCGCCGTCTGCTAGGAATTAGGTATTTGTCACCGTGCTGTCATGTCACCATAGTCTGCGCACTCCCATTTATCTTCATAGCACTCTACTGGGCAACAAAAAGTCTCAATCTGCGCTTAGCCTAATGAAAATTCATTCATAAACTAAAACTGTCAGTTACTATCTCCCTTCAATTCACAGATAAGTTGGTGGCACTGTATCATAGCTATGTTATATCTTCACACGGAGCCGCTTTTCGATAAACACGGTGTTCAATCCTTTAACAATGGTCGGTGCGAATAGAAAAGTAAAAACCCTTCCAAAATGACACTCTAATGTCAATGAAAAATATCGGGAGTTGCGACAACTCCGGTGATGGAAAAGCGGTTGTTCACGACGTTCGTGGAGTTTTCCGTCCATCCTGCAGCCCATACCGTTTATGGTGCTATTCTGCAGTCTTGCGCAGCGCAATCCTGCGACATTGGATGTTAAGCTTGGTTGGAATCTTTTCATATTGATTGTAGTACTAGATTGCTACCTACTGCCTCACATATACATTAATACATTCTTATGCAGTCCACACGTATATATGTATATCGAAGGATCGCCCCTGCGATTACCGCACAATTTTTTGTGGTCCTTCGAGCCGGATATAGAGTAGGCAATTCATTATTCATTTATTTTATGTGACATAATGTATTTAGTTTGCACGTTGCAATGGCTACTAGAAAGGATAGATGGTTCAGGAAGTGTACGAGGAGTGCATAGCTCTCAGATTAAAGAATAAAAGGGAACTGACAGCAATATTCGTGAAATGTTTCTATTGCGTGTCATGGATATAGATGAGCTACGTTCATCTTTCGAATTATGTATTTTTGAAATTTATAATTTCTTTCATCTTAGATGTTTTTAAACCATTACAAAAATCGCAATCTAATTATATAATGTTCTGGAATGGCCATTATTGGAACTTCTATTTTCAGCAAACAGCTGGACACATCTGGCCTTTTTCAACTTTCCCCTCATATGAGATGGCTCTCCTTCTACATCTATACTTCATAGCAGTATGCTCTTAGTACATACAGCGCGACTAACTTAACTGTTAAATGGCGAAAATTTAAACTAATTCCGCCCCATTCATAAGTTCTTTGTTTTCATTCATTGGAATTTACTACGTCTCGAATTCCGTCCAGTGGTTGGTCCGATGCGTCCGACAGCGCCCTCCGTCAATTCACAGATAAGTTGGAGGCACTGTAGATGTATTACATATAGTAAATACGGCCACGGCGTGGCCGCACATGAGACAGAGAATTTATGTTTCTTTGAGGTTATTTTAAAAGAAATGTAGCCACAGAATGTAACAAAATTTAATAAGCGGCCAAGAAAACTGATACCTACCATCGTACTTAAATTTATATAACTATACTTACTACGATATTCTGCTTAAAAAAACGAACTGTAAATTTTCTAAATAGCCAACTCACTATTGTTTGTCACAAACATATACATGTATAACGTAATTGCCAACGGTGACGGAGACAAAAAATAATATTTTTGTCTCTGTCTTTCACGTAGATTTTGTAACTGGCGATCTCGGTCTGTCAAATATACCAATACATTCTCCATCTATTAGTTCTAAATCTATGTCTTATATAGTACGAGTTTTACTCGACATAACGGCGGCGTAAAGTAAACGCACATTTACTATTTGTATGGGACAAAGCTTTTCTCTTCACTGCCGCTAAATGGCACTGCTTCGGTAAAACTCGTATATTAATTTAATATTACTCTTCAACTAAATCTGCATTTGGGCGTATGTTGGTAGCATTGAAATAGGAGTATAAAAATGCAAATGTTATATTACATGTAATGTTTTATAATATCTCATAATATACATATATCGTTATTACCTTTGATGAACTTAATAACAAAGCTCTTAATATGTCCATAGTTTGGTTTTTGAAATATATTAGACACTTGTGATTGAATCACTGTTGGTTGTCGTTTCATTGCATTTTCTGAGAACATTTACCATAGTAGTGTATAGTTTTTTATATACCATTAGAAAGTAGAGGTTCCAACGAACAAAAAGACTACCGATTTTTTAAAAAAATCTGATATTTTGACGTGAGATTTTTTGACTGAAAATAAGGGTGCTCTTTCGATATAAGGTAAAAAAATATATATTTTTGAATCAAAAAAAAATTACAGTATGTTAAGGACATACAAAGGTAAGTTTTCACCAAATTTCGTGAATTTTTTTTTCGTGAAAGATAAAAATAAAAAACCAAAAACGTGGTTTTTTGAATTTTTCACATACATTTTGAGGTTATGTAAAAAAATGTAAATACAAAAGTTGTACATCTTTCTATTACCTACAACTTTGCCATTTAACTTTTTTCAATAGGACTTGTAGTTTTTCCGGAAATCGAGATAAACCGTTTTTTAACCTTAAAGCCCCACTTCCCGACCTCAGATCGCCCGTAATTTATTTTTCCTATAAATTTTCGTTACATTCTCTTCCTTTTGCAATAGGTTTCATTCTACTCTACTTTTCTTCCACTTTTTACCGTTTTTAGAGCTATCGGCACTGGACTATTATTAGACTAAAGCTGGTAACATTATTCTTCAAAATGACATCAGCATCCATGACACATGACATTGACATAAAACTGATTTCTTTGTTTATTTTTTGTGGTTTGAGGTTAAGAAATGATATAAAATAAAATAATAAAACAAATAAAATAATAAAACAAGTTTCAAAAACACCATTATACCTACATACATTATTGATATGTATTCATCTTCAAGCAAAAAATATGAAGCGGTGTGTATTTCCCTTCCTGACGAATGCTCAACAATGGGTGCCAAAGTATATACATACATTTTCAAGATGTTATCATGAAATCCCATTTTTTCAGTTTTATCATCGAATTACTGGTAAGTTAATTGCGTTTAATTAAAAACAACACATTCATGTTGCTTGATTAAATTGTTTATTGTTAAAAAAGAAGCTACACAGTAATAACATTTCAGTAACTTATACTTATTTTAATTTAGTAAATCTCTGATCACAACCTACTATTACAGTTTTTTGTTACATCTAATCTAATATATAAAATTCTCGTGTCACGGTGTTAGAAGTTGAAGTACTCCGAAACGGCTCGACCGATTTTCGTGAATCTTTGTGTGCATATCGGCTAGGGTTGAGAATCGGACAACATCTATTTTTTATCCCCCTACCCCTAAAAAATTTTTGGCAGAACAACGTTTGCCCGGTCAGCTAGTATTATATATATTTTTAACTGTATATAAATATTTCTAGGTAAATCAATACCTAAAAGCTCAATTCCAATCCTAAAGAAGAAGCATCCAAACCTGGACTCTATAAGTCAAGCACAAATACAGAGCACCATGCAGATACTACAAAAATTTGGTATCACACCACTTGAAGCCTGCGAAAATCTACATCTCTTCTCCATGAATCCCATTTCCATGGATAACTATGGCGAAATACTTAAGGAATGTGGATTCCAAAATATAGCTCCCTTGCATATTATCAGGTAAACTTATAAAATAAGTTTTCATGAATTATGTACATTAACTATTTTATACTTACAAAGCATTGTGTATGAAACTTAATTCGGGGTGTTACCTGTGCACCCACTGACTTCACCCACCGGTGGGTGCACGGGTAATTCACATTTACCCATGCATCCACTGCATTACGGTTGGAATTTTAATAATTCTAATGTGTTGTAGTAACATAACATTAGAAAAAAAAACTTTTCAATATTAGTTTGACATGTGCATTTATTTCAAACAAAAAGGACACCATAATATTAAAAAAACCTATAAACATTTAAAGGATTCTTATGTTCACTCTTATTTTATTAAGGTATCATACAATCGTGAGGTCTCGTACTATAAGCCAGCTGAAAAAACAAGGACTAATTGAAGCTGATTTGAAATTGGAAGACACATTGCACAACTGCTTCCAGGATTGGCCAGAGAATCAAAAAACAATGGGATGCTTTCCTGATGCTACTACTTCTATTTGTAAGTATGAGATTCTAAGTTTATACAGAATTTGCACATTATAAAATATTTAAATTATTAAAAATTAATGTAGTATGTATAGTAACATACACAATGTTTACGGTTTTTCTTCTCCTCCATAACAAAGCACCTTTGCGAAAAGCTGGTTGATTAAAAAAAATGATGTGCATAAGTGTACCAATGATACCTACATGAATAAATGATTTTGAATTTGAATTTGAATGCATCTAGTAAAAACATAACTCATACATACAAATTATTAATTGAACCATAATGATTGTTTACTTTATATTAAAGGATTAATGGTTGTCCCTGAGATTGAATTCTACACCTGTATAGTTTGTATTCATCTTAATTCATTTTATTTCAGTAACTATCCGTGTATATGTTTTGGAAAAATATCTACAGTGGAGGTTGTCAGTGTCTGAGGAGGAGTTTAAGAAATACTGTAAAAATTATCTGCCTCTGAAGCATAGACCAATGTGTGACATAAAAGAAGCATTGAATATAGCTATAAATGATATAAAATTTGATGTTCCTGCCGTAAGGAGAAACGGTTTCATAATTTCCTCAGATCCAGTTAATACCAGACTTATATTAGAAAATGTTGGCTCATTAGCAGGTTTAGGTATACGAGATGCAATTAAAATGGAACCAGGTATTTTGAAGAACAATTATAACTCACTTTTACAAATAAAGGACATTTTAGAGGTGGGTAAAATTTATTTTACGCATGATTTCAACAATTATGATTCATGGATAAAAAAAGCAATTAGTATCCAATGAATGTGTCAGAATTTTGTATACAGTCTAAAGGCTTCAGATAATAATAACATACACAGAAGTGCAAAAGAATACTAACTCCAGTTCACACCAGATGGGTGAACATAAATGATGCCTTTGATGTTGCTGATATCCACGACCGACTATAGGTACTTACCATCAGGTGGATTGTCAGTTCGTTTGTCGGATGCGTTGCCAACATTCTGTAGAGGAAACTGGGCATCTGCGTTGTTACTGACTATCCAACACTGCAACTAAGTATAAAAGATTTACCAAATTATCACGCAATGGTTTTATTTTTGACAACACGTCTACCGTAATGGTTACCATACTGGACTGCCGTGCCTAGGGTCCTGGGTTCGATTCCCAGCGAGGCGGGAAATTGAATGATGAGTTTGATTGTCGCGCGCTCTGGTCAAAAGAAGGACACACAGCCCTTGTCTTTGAGTGTTGTCCACGGCATCCACGACACAGGGAATTCTAGTGTGGGGCTATGAGTGTGAAGCGTTATTTATCTATACTTCTATACTAATATATAAAGAGGAAAGATTTGATTTTTTTGTTTGCATTGAATAGGCTCCGAAACTACTGAACCGATTTGAAAAATTCTTTCACTGTTGGGAAGCTACAATATCCCCGAGTAACATAGGCTATATTATATTTTAAAAAAATTAGGGATCCTTTATAAAACTCGAATAATGTAATCCAAGGTGTAAAAAAATAAGAAAACCGAAGCAAAGCGAGGGTGATTACTCGTTTATTGATAAATGAGCTTTATAGATGACTTTTCTATTACAGGAATTTCAAATAAATAACGAGTTTCAAAGACACTGTATGCGAATTTATTGCATGAGCCCAGACACTGTGCGGCAACGACTTCTCCATCTCTCGTCATTGAAAGAATACAAAGTATTATTTAGTAATCCGAGAGTAAGTTTGTATATTTTCTTATGTGGACACACATCTTTTTTCTATAAAAAGCTGAACTAAATTACTAGTGTTAAAATTTGTTTTTTTCTAGGTTTTGTCCATGGTAGTCCACAAAGTGAAAGTGATGCGTCGACTAGAAAAAATTCAGCTAGCCAAGAAACAATGTTATAGTTTAAATAATTTAATAGCATCTAGTAAAATTTTCAACTCGTAAGTATTGAATTATTAAATAAATACATTTTATAAAGAAACCTCGTCCACGTTTCCCGTGATAAAAAGTACCTACCTGTATGTTTACTAGATCATGCTCTGTCGTTTTGCGTGAACTATCAATGCTTACAAACTTTCACATTTATAAGATTTGTAGAATACGATATGATGTGATTTTGGCCATACTGGGGCAGCCTAGAATACTGAGCGCAATCCAACGCCTGTATAACAGGGTATCTTAAACATATACATATATAACAGACAATATATAAATATATTATATTTCCGTGAAGCTACCACCGCCGACTACTACAGCTACCGCCAAACGACTGTTTGTGTTCCCGCCGAGGGCTTAGGAGCCAGTCCTTTCTTCCTTGTCTCCTCATTCTTGACTGATTCTTACTGAAATAAATTACTGGTTTGCAGATATTAAAGTATAACAGCTGATAACTATATCGATGTTGTTATTCAAGAAGCAGATATTAATAGTACTTTTCTTTGTATACTTTCAGATACATTAGTAGTTTTGGAAACAAAGCGTGTGGAAGAGATATAGCGATACTAATTAGTTCTTCACTTAGGTCTTGTAAAATTAGCAACAATGGCAGCACAACAAAATCTGCTAATGTTGTATTATCACGGCTGCGGAAACATAAATATTGGCTTCACACTGCCCTCAACGTGATTGACGAAAATATACAGTTTCTGAAGCAATATTTTGATGACGATGTTATATTTAATAATTGTCATCTTTTGTTATATCCAGCGTAAGTAACTTTTATATTTCTTATTTTAGATTAGCTGTATCCGAATCTTCAATAAATATCCCGTTTCAGGGTTCCATATTCAAAACGAAACCCTTATAGGCAGTTTCATCATTTCCATCCGTCCGCAGTATACGAGTAGTGCATGTTGTACCTAACATAGTGTCTCGCAAATCTTACATTGCTTTTGTCCGACTGCCAAGCAAGGGTTATTACTGTTATTAGTTCATGTAAACTACAGTCAATGTAAATCAAAGTTTATATCAATACACAATACACCAGCTGGTTCCCAAAAATATAATAATGATTTCAGGATGATTTCCTAAAACACTATCTTAGTACCCCTCTGTAGGTACAAAGTTTTATAATTCTATAATGACTGGTTCTGGCGGTGCGATTTATTGTTTTAACTGTGTCGTAATTTGTTTTCCTAATTGTTTTAGTGCGGAAATAAGAAATTACATTAACTATTTATTGGAGAAGCGACATAATGGAAGAAGTATTGATAATGTTAATAACATTGAACTGGATCCCATTTATAACACATTACATTATAAGCTTCTCACTGACGACCAAGTGTTAAGTTTAGTTTTATACGAAATGGAAAAGAAACATCATTTCAGTGGCGATGGAATATGGAATAAGCAGCTTAAAACGGAAACTGAAGAATTAAATCAAGAAGTTCAACAAAATGTTATTTTATGAAACAAATTATTGAAATTAGTAGTTTGGCGTGCAACGTCATGAAAACCACGTCTAATATGATTCTGAAACGGAATGTTCAGTTTAAGAAGGGGCATTGAGACAGAATTCAACTGTGTGCTTCTTAATGTTTTACTTTGCAACAATGGTTCTTCTTGAAACTAATTGTCGCCTCACCGTCATCTTTAAAATTTAAAAATAAATTAAAGCAGATTTGTCTGGGTTCGTTGTTAAGATGAAATTGTTTATATTCGGTTATACAGATTTGTATAGATAGATATAAGAAGAAAAAATAAAATACTCCAAGAAGCTCATATCATATTATTTTCATTTCACTTTATCCCAAAAGAACT
This sequence comes from Thymelicus acteon, assembly GCA_951805285.1. Taxonomy (NCBI): domain Eukaryota; kingdom Metazoa; phylum Arthropoda; class Insecta; order Lepidoptera; family Hesperiidae; genus Thymelicus; species Thymelicus acteon. The sequence goes on along the minus strand of OX638216.1, from coordinate 12,826,851 downwards.
TAATATCTTAAAATATACAGTACTAAAATATTTTTACTTAAAATGCTAGTCTCATATGTATTGCTTTTAAAAAATGTTAAAAAATAATAATTTTATAAGCATTTCGCCTTATTATATATTAATTTATAACTAACCATATATTGTTATCTTTTGTGGAAGTACCCTGCTATTTTAATCTTTACATAACAATAAAATTGCTATGACGATATTACATAAAGATAGCAAATAATTAAAATGTTACAAGACTTTATAGATATTTCGTAATATGCCAGGGCAATGTACATTAGCGCAAAAAACGATTAAATATTATTGAAGTTTAATTGTACTAAAGTAACAGAACAGACATCGCGAACAAAATAATTTTGATCTATAGTTTAATTTAATTATGATAAATTTTAGAGCTGGCTAGAGCTCCATACATATTTTATACATCCTTAAGCTGCGTTCTTTATGTTTTACTCCCAATAAAAAAAAAAACAAATAAGCAAGGGACCTTCGCTTGCCGAAAGTATGTTAAATTAGGAAGTAGGGTAAAGTCTAGTAATATTGGCACTCCCCCAACGATTGACACCTTTTTCGTATTATGTCCTAAACTAAGCATAAATTATTATTTTTAAGTATGGTAACTTTACTTTTAATTAGTAAAATTTTCATTTCATAAAATGGCAACATTTTCGTAGTTGATTTTCCCGCCATTTTGTATCTGTCGATTTTTAAAAAGTAGCGGGACACGTGGGTTGCAGTAGATTGATGAAAATTAAGAAAAACAGAAGGCCGGACTAACATTGTGTGACGATTTTTATCGCCCCTGGTAAGTAAATATATAAGTTTGGTGTTGTTTCTGTTAAATTATATCGTAAATAGATGTGGTTTTCACGATTTTACTAACTTTGCCTTAGGAAACATTACGTTTTGCTAGTGCCAATCATTACATTTTTATTTGTACTAGGCTGTAACGATTGACACCCCGTACGGACCAAAATATTTTTACGTAGAAATTAGAAACTGTTGAAATACACAGTTATTTATCAGTAGGGAGCAATTGCCCTCGCTTCGCTTCAGGTATCCTATGCCTCAGTACCCACACTACCCAACTCAAAAAAAATTTTACACGCGATTTTTTAAATTGGTGACTTTATTTGTAAACCAATTGAAACAGAATTAAGATCTAAGTGTTACTCTTTAGAGTACGTTGTTGATTGATTGTTAGGTTGTACGAAATTTGCCATTCATCATCATCATCACCATTCATCATCATCATCACCACCATTCATCATCATCATCATCACCAACATTCATCATTATCACCATCATCGTCATTATCACCATCATCGTCATTATCACCATCATCATCATTCATCATCATTATCATCCTCCACCATTTCCAGTCATCATTATCATAATCATCATTCGTCATCATCATCGTACATCATCATTCATCATCATCACCATTCATCATCATCATCACCACCATTCATCATTATCACCATCATAATTAGCATCGTCATTCATCATCATCATTTTTCATCATCATCACCATCATCTCCAGTCATCATTATCATCATAACCATTCATCATCATCATTGATATCCATTCTTTGGGATGAAAAGCAGGATACTGTAATTTTAATTCACAAACATCCAAACATCTAAACCTAACATCTAAATTTTAGTAGAATCTGGATCTGATTCTAAATTCTCGCGGACGAAGTCGCGGGTAGAAGGTAGTGTACTCATAAATAAATAAAAAGTAATAAAAAATAATCATTTCATTTACATAAACTCTAAAACTCCATATAGGTACTTAGCTTTTCAATGCGAATTAATGTACACACTAGGTGTCAATCGTTACAGTCTCGCAGGGTGTCAATCGTTACATCAGGGTGTCAATCGATGTAGTTTTGCGCCCTTTTAGTTTGAAACATTATTTTTTCTTGATTAAATTATTTAAACTGCACTAAAATTCATATTAATCTTCTCCTTGATAATTAAACATTATATTTAAAACAAAAAAATATTGGATTTTTAAAGCAAACAACATTAAAATGACAAAAAATGTTGAGAAAACGCTTAGGGTGACAATCGTTGGGTATTTTACCCTACTAGGTATGTTGAATTTAGAATAATTATACTACCCGCTAGATAACAAAAAGGGTATATTATACTTATGATTTCAAATACAAACAATATGCTTCAGTAAGATATAACTTAACTAACACTTAGGTATGCCATTTTCAAGGCTACAAAAATCTAATATTTGGCACGTAGCATTCACGTTTTCATATTATGTACATTTAAAATTAAACTTATTCTATTTGGTCCTTCGAGCCAGATGGTTTAAAGTGAAAATAAAATTTAAAAATGAAATTATTAATAATATTTTTTAATCTTATTATATTATACTATTTACATTAAAAAAACAATTACAACACAAGAACGTTTGTGGCTCTAAATCCCAAAAAATATTAAATAAAATGTAATTTATATTTACAAAGCTTTTGAAATGATCATGATGAAACGTAATGTAATATATTTTCCTTACTCTTAAACTTAAAATCAAAATAAGTAACATTATTATTTAATAAGGCACAAGGAATGCACAAATGTTATGAAATATCTACATCTCTAAAATCGCATATAATATGAGCTCTAAATATGGTACATACCTAACTTTTTATTTTTGTTTACTATGAATTTCTTAAATGTACAAATTCAGACAATTGTTAACGATTTCAAAAGAAATTATGAAGTATTAATTTTAGATAAATTAGTTAAATGTAGTCATTAAAATTCAAGTACCATTATATTAATTTAATACTTAAATTAAGTCTACCTTAATAGAAGTCCATATAAAAAACCACAAACAAAAATCTAAATCTAAAAATATAAGATACTCTTTTATAGATGATCGATTACCTTGATATATTATGTTGGTAATTTTGTTACATACTATATTGGACATGAATTTGTTTAAGCACTAGGATCCAGGGGCGTAGCTACCGCCATATCGGCCGTATCAATTATACGGGGCCCCCACCGTATAGGGGCCCCGACAAACACTCCCAAAAAAAACCCCCGCGGCCTAAGACCGCTACAGTTGGCACTCCTTTTATATTTGACAGCTTACGTTGAGGGTGCCCGACAATAAATATTGATATGGGGCCTCCCTAAGGCTAGCTACGCCACTGCTTGTGTCTCTTCTCTGAATGAGACGTAAGTATTTTTTACCTACATATCTATTTATTATTCATGACGACAATTTTACAGTGTACGAGTATGGCAAATATAAACTTTTTGATTGAATGGTTGGCTACCTGTCGTCCTCGTGACACATTTAATATTAATTAAATTCGTACATCACAGTGACGGGTGACCCTTAAAGATGCTATTCGGGCATGACGGAAATACAGTAAATGCACTCTGCATTTAACGCCTACGCTCCAGCTCAGAGTCACTAACGGTTACTTAAATTGCTCCTTAGTGCAGAATTTGTGTGGTGATTTTTTACTAAGGAGCGATTAAAGTAACCGTTAGTGACTCTTGAGTTGGGGTGTTAGTGTGTAACGATTTAAATGTTTTGACAATGTTATTATTATGTACTATTATGTCTTCTGTGACAATGTTACCTTTGGATTCATATGTATTCTTTAAATGTATTCTTTAAATAATTCATATGTATTCTTTAAATGCGAGGTTATTTAAAGAGACAAACCCCACACGTAAGGGTATTAACTAGCGTGTAGTACCTAATGAGGAATATTTTTAGATACTTAGGTATCTGTAGAAGAAAATCTTTCTACTGTAAGCAACCCAGTTATTCTGAAATTATTTGTATGATTTCCTACATAATGCAGCAATGATACCTAAAGATGTCTACAATTTACTTATTTAATATTATGCTGTTATGAACTTAGGAGTGCAATGTGTAAATTAATAATTAAATAACCCCAACATGCAACTCTTACGAAGAATGATCGTGATTTTCGAATACTCCTTTTCGAAATTGATCTTAGGGTTAGGATAATTTCGAAAAGGAGTATTTCAGTTCAAAAAAGGGGGCAGTGACGTGTATGCTTGACCAGGACTGGGCTCCATTTTGACGACGACAGGCGGCGCCAGGTCGCCGTGGCGGTCTATCTCGTAGTGTTTCTCGTGGGCTACCATAGCACACTTGTCGTATTCCTCGGGGGGAGGAGCGTACCGTTGAGGCTCCTCTTGCAAGGCGCACGCCGCATACTTGTCCTCGTGCTCATGGCTGCGGTACTCCAACTTGTCTTCGTGCCCGTGCGCTTCCATTTGAGGTGAATGTGCAGCAATCATGGGGTAGTCGCGTACTCCCAGGGGAGGCGGGCTGCCTTCTCCAAATTCGTACGAGTGTCGCGGCGCAAACATCTGTCCGTCGTGACCATTGAGGACTGTCGTGTACGAGTAAGGGGCGGGCTGTGTATTGAATCCGGGGTAACCACTGCTTCCTGATGATAGCAGGTGATGGGAAGAAAGTTCATAAGAATGCTGATAGGACCAGGAGTCTGCCGGGGCGGGCAGCCCGTTTTGAGGGAAAGCGGGCAGGTTGCCGCCGATCCCCGAGAAGCCGCCTCCTAGTGTGGTGGAACTCGGTGAACTTGACCCGATGTATCCCGTCTTGCGCGGAGGCTCTCGCTTGCGCCATTTGGCTCTTCTGTTTTGAAACCAAACCTAGAGAAAAAAAGATATTGATAAGATGTAGGAATCTACATATCTTAAACATGTAGGTAATACATGTATTGTACATATACCTAATAAGTATTTTAACATATAGGTCAGAGATAACATATAGAGACTTAAGTTGTAATATTTGATAAAAAATTTGCATACCTGTACACGTGATTCTGATAAATTAAGTTTGAGAGCCAATTCCTCTCTCGCGAACACATCAGGATACGGTGCTCGTTCAAAAGCGCGTTCTAGTTCTTCTAACTGGTATGCCGTAAAAGTAGTTCTGCGAACAAAAATAATTCAAGCATTACGACAGAAATTAAATCAACAAATTTAAATTAAATAGAGGCACTTGAGTAGATCGTTTGCCCTCCGATTAAACAGTATTCAAAAATATTTTATTCATTACTGTTATCGGTCAGCGTCTGCGCATCCACCATCTGACGCGTGCAATATGGCTGCGGGCGCACGCGCAGAAATTGATTGAGCGTGAAACGAAATTCACCCCTAGCACGCGCGACCATTTCTAATTGCCTGCCAATTGACAGCACTTAAAAGGTGTAGCGAAACTGGTACATTATTAATTGTTTTAACGGTCGACATTTTAATATTATTTTCAAATATAGTTATTTACTTATTTTTGATTTTTCAATTGAAATTAATATAATTTCAAAACCAAAAAAGGTTCTGACAAATGCTTAAAGTTCTTAATTTTATCATCAAAATGTACATATTTTTAAGGTCGACCTATTTTATCTTCTGTAATAACTTGAGTTAAATCGGAATTGATTTGTTTGTGTGTTCAAAAATCAAGAGTCAGTCCCATGGAATGTAACGTTTCGCGATTGTCATCAGGTAGGTACGTAGCAGTAATAAGATCCTTTCCGGCTGAACCGAGATGGTGCGGCGATAAGCCAATTGGCTCCCCGCGGCCATACGGGTAATTAACCCCGAAGCACGCCATTTATAAGTTAAGGGGAGGCGCCTGCATCACGACTCACGAGATTCTCTGAATGTCGTAATCTTTCTCTAAGAAACGTATCCGGGTAAGCTAGTACAGTAGATATTTTAAGAATAAAGAATACAGATCAAATAGGCAGTTTTTTTACTCTATCGATTGAAAGTATTGAAACAATAATTAGCAACAACACAGCAACTTTGTAATATCTTTTAGTTAATAATAGCACAGAAGAAATAATAGTACTGATAATAGCAAATATTCAAAGGGAAGTGCTAAATTCAAAATTACAGAGAGTTTGGAGAAAAAAAGAAATACGATAATAACGCATCAGTAATTCATATTAAGTACCGAAGTGTAAGTATTTTTATTAGAGATATTCTTATAATGTAACTAACATATTAATACCAATAATTTTTGTTATAAAGACAATTTGTTACTGTTTACTGGTAGGATTCAGACTGCCATATGCTGATTATCTCTACCTGTTTTGAAATATCATCGTATTAGTTATGGAACCGATAATAGCAGGGGGCCAAATGCCAACGGTCACGAAGGGTTATACTTACGTGCATACTGAATTCCGATGCAGAATTGTTATTTTTGAAAAAAAAAGTTACGTAACCAACTAATTTAGTACCTACGAAGTCAATATAGTCATAGTAAATTTAATTATCAACCAAGTAAGATAAATTAAGTTCTGTATAAAAAATATTTTCGGAACCTAATGTATGTACTTCTGTCGTAAGTACTTTAGCTTCAGATTTCACAATGGTAAACTATAATTATTTTGTTCTTTCATAAAATCATCAGCTGAGCAGTATCGGCCCTGGGCGGGGGGCTACAGTTGGCCTAATCCGACGGCTACGGGGCTACGAAGAAACGTAGCAAGTTTCTTCGTAGCCCCGCTACGAGCTACGAAGACATTGCTTTGACGGTTTCGACAAGACGTAATTAATGATAAATAATAATAAAACGCCATGTGAAAATCCAATCATACTTTAAAATGCAAAAAACATTGTGACAATGTAATCTGTGTAGGTATGTAACTGAAATTGATTTTTTGCACATTCCTTTAATTCAGATTCTGATTTTTGAGGAATAAATCTTTTATTTTTCTGTTGTCTTCTATCGCATTTTATAATTTACCTATTTTCTATTATAAAAGAGTGCCTTTTGTGATAGTTTTAGAAAAATATATTAAGTTATTTATGTCCTATTAGTACGAAAACTACATTTTTGATTGTACGAATGCGTTAATGTTTTTTAATTATTTTTTTTTAATTGGTCAAGCGTGACATGTTGACATCAACATGAACGTTGTCCGTTGATAAGACAGAAATTTTGTGATTTCTTTTAGCCACTGGTAAAGGCAGGTGTCTCTGTATCTTAGATTAATATTACAATGTTATTGTTATGTTGTATCCATACAACACTTTCAACTTCAGGTACGTAGCTACTAGAGTCGGTACAGATGAGAAAAAATCTGTGGAATAGTTAATACGGCACTGTTTATAGTTCCCAAACCTAAAAACGATTGTAGTTACTTTATGTAAGCTTAGGAAAAATTATTTAGTAGTTAGTACCTAAGTACTTAGTGTTGAGTATTAATAAGGGAGGAAATATAACAACATTATTGTAAAATAGGGTAACAGTTGTACAACTGACTTCCAATAGTTAGGCAAAGTTAGTATTATAATGCTTTACTATGCTACGCATATACTACGCATGCATGGCGCTGTCAATTATAGAGTCAACTATAGCTCTGTGTAGATCAGTTTAGTTACTGATGTAGACTAGATTGGTGATTGCACTTCATCAGATGATGTTTACATAGAGGTCAACAAGTAGGTTCACCACAAAGCCATAAAAATCATGTAAACAAACTAAAATTTAAGAACTGAATTAAAACTGATTTATTTACAAATCTATTTCTGTAGTCGTAACCTTACCTGGTTTTCTTTTTCTTGATTCCGTTGTTGTCATTCTTTTTCTTTTCACTTTTCTTCGTAGTGGTTGTTGGCGGCGGGGGCGGGTGTGAGGGGTGCTGCGCCGACGCAGCGTCGACCGGTTGCAGTAGCAATGGCTCCTCTTTTCTTTTCGGCTCTCCACTAGGTGCAAAGACTGGCAAATCCTCTCTGTATTGTAGTTCACCACCAGCACCCACCACCACCTGGACGTGGCGCTCCTTGCCGAACTCCCCGAACATGTGGTCCTCGAAGGCCGGCTGCTCCATCGGACCGGCGGGCTCGAAGCTGCACTCGTAGCGCGCGCCGGCGCCGCCGGTGTCCCCGCAAACGTACATGTAGCCGTCGGCGGCGGGCTGGTGCGAGCCCGCTACCTCCGCGCTCACCTCGCTAGGCTCCGTCGCGGCGCCCTACCGCTACCTCAGACCTTGGGCTCGCGGAGCCCGACTCGCTGATCGTTTATAGACTCCGATATTAAACAATTTAACTTCATTTAATCGAGCCCCCGTGATCGACGTTCCCGCCGTTCGTTTCGTCGTGTCCGTCCCGGTTAAATGGCTTTAATCAACTTTAACGAACTAACCGAATTTGTTGCGCGGTTGGTCAATTTATATTACCATAATACGGTGCCGTACTGAGATGTCGAACCAATGAGTGCACTGTCCGAGCTCGACGAACGCAGGATAGGAAATGCTATTTTATTTCGTAGTGTGCGATGAGAAGAGGGATATTGGAATGCGTAAGCGGGGCGCTTAGGACCGTGATGTCGAGTCGAGTGGGAGCCAATGGCGAGGCGCGCGAGCCACTCCCCCGGCCGCGCGGCGCGGAGCCCTCGGGCCGCGCTCGCACTGCTGCGGGTCGCGGGTCGCGCTGCCGCTGCACCCGAACACCATGCGGGATTCCCACAAATTCACCCGATATTTCGTTTGTTTCGATGGTATTGTAGGGCCCGAACGCCCACATCATTACTTTGAAAGTCTATAATGCTCGATTGTAAATCCGTATCAACACCACTCATATGTCTGTTTCATGATTTATAGCCGTGGGAATTATTGGTTTTTTTGACACCTACACGCGCGATTGGACTTTTGAATTTGACCTAAGAAATGCCCAATATCATGACTTCACACTTGTGATTTTTTAGTTTTGTTATTGGAAAACAATTTTTCACGATAAAGCAGTAGTTTTCCGAACGTTGTAGCGGCGGAGGCGGCGGAGGCGGCGGCGCGCGCCGCGGCAGGGGCGCAGGCGCACTGATGCTGCCGATCGCCGCCATCGCTTAATTATTAATTAACAGTTGTTGTTGGGGATTATTAATAAAACATTCGCCCTGACTATTGGCACTTAGATTAGCGTCGAGGGAGTAATGGCGCATTTCAACAATTTCGGTTGTTATTTAATTGAAGTCAATTTAGATGATCAGAGTCTATTTAGGTTGGTGCTGGCACTCGCCAACGGGATCTCTGCTTCATTGGGCTTATTGGTGACTTTCAGACAACACGAATTGCATTCTCTGATGCACTTGTGAACGCATCCGCGCTTTATGCAACCTGTAAAATATAGGTCATCGGGTCGCGCTACGTTTACTAAGTGCATATGTGAAGTTTTACATAATATATACAGTTCCATAATCATTTATAAGGGTTGTGAAAATCTAATAATAAAAAAAACTGTGTTTATTGTGAATTTATCTGCTGAAATATCTAGACAACATGTGAAAGTGTTTATTACTGTTTAGTGAATCGTTATGCTTTAAAATTCTCTACGTAGGTACTGTAAATTGTGTAATGACAAAATGACCGTATCTTTTAGTGAATTTTACACGATACATGGATTGTGTAGTACACAAGAGAATTCGGAGAACCCACTACACTGGTAAGAAAATTTTAAGATCGATATAATATAATCATGGATAGATATCTAAATTTACTTTCTTTACATATTTTTTATTTTTATTTTAAACCAACAAAGACAAAGATAATTACATATATATTTATAGTTTTGAGAAACAGTGTTAAATTGTTATAAATTAGAATTTTCTGTATTTCTGTGGTAAGTGGTCGGATGTGTGACCGCTGAGTTTGATGTAAAGCAGTCGGTCTCGGTTGTCATCGTAAGATTACAATCGTTAAGTCATGTCGGAGCCTTCGGGTGGTATGGAAACTTCCGACACCCGGCCGGGTCAGCACTAACCCCTCCACTATCCGCACCAAGCAGCGTGGTGGAGTATATACCTATTTATTTACACTTAACTCTAATGACTAAAGATCTTTTAACGATACCCCACGATACGGATAGTCGATAAAAAAAATCAACCCACGTTACGTTTCACGAAAAGAATACTTTTTAAGATTATACAACTTTGTAGATATTATAAATATGTATACCCATGCCAAATTTCAGTTTTCTAGCACTAAAGGCTTTCTGCGCTAGTCTGCTGACCACTGCTGAGTGCTGACGGATGGAAGGACAGGCATGACGAAACTATAAGGGTTTTGACTATGTAACCCTAAAAAGTGGCATAGTGCGAGTCGGACTCGCCCATGAAGGGTTCCGTAGCATCAAGTAACATAATATAAAAGTTCTTGTACTTAATTGTAACTTTGATCGATGTTTTTTGCGGTTTACGATTTAGGACGTATTAAAAAAAACTACTTACTAGATCTCGTTCAAATCAATTTTCATTGGAAGTTTGTACGGTAATGTACATCATATATTTTTTTTAGTTTTATCATTCTCTTATTTTAGAAGTTACAGGGGGGACGACACACATTTTACCACTTTGGAAGTGTCTCTCGCGCAAACTATTCAATTTAGAAAAAAATGATATTAGAAACCTCAATATCATTTTTGAAGACCTATCCATACGTATGGGTTTGATGAAAAAAAATTTTTTGAGTTTCAGTTCTATGTATGGGGAACCCCCAAAATTTATTGTTTTTTTTTTCAATTTTTGTGTGGAAATCTTAACGCGGTTTACATTATACATCTATTGACCAAGTTTCAATAGTATAGTTCTTATAGTTTCGGAGAAAAGTGGCTGTGACATACGGACGGACAGACAGACAGACAGACAGACATGACGAATTTATAAGGGTTCCGTTTTTTGCCATTCAGCTACGGAACCCTAAAAACCAGAGTCTCCTACAAAAAGCAATTAAATCCCACCCAAAACATTTCATATAAAATACTTTGCCAAAACTTACAAGCTCGTTAACGTTATTGCTGTTAAAATGTTTTCAGATCTCATGAAAAGCCAGCTCTATCTTTACAAGGCTTGACAGTACACGCCGATATACAAACATATTCTTGGGCATATTCTTGGTACGTACAAGGCGCGTTTTTAAAGCGCATAAGACGAAAACGCGCGTAATCTGCGCGTTTTCCGCGCTGCAAATGACGAGGCGGACGAGGTATTCCCTCGTACGATCGCGTTTTCGGCGCCGTAAAAATACGCCGTGTGCAGAGGCTCGTAAGTAGGTACCTGCGGGCACGTTCAGTAGAAGAAAAAATCTTGATTGGGTATTCGCCTTTAAGGGCACGATTAGTCCTCAGTTATTATCGAAAACCAACATGGCCTGTTGGAGACCACTGAAATCTGTCCCCAAATCCTCACTGGAGCAACGTAGTGGTACACTGTAGTGTAGACCTCCCTGTAGTCTGTATTTACGAGGAGAGACTCGTGCCCTACAAATAACAGCTAATGGTCTAAAGCCAACCTTGAATCCATTGGTTAACTACCACCGGCCCAAGATAAGTGAGATAGGATCATGTGAGGCATAATGTGCCTTGCAGCATAACTTTTTAAAAACTTATGTAGGTAGGTTAGGTACCTACAGTAACTATGGGTTTATATTTTTGGTTGTAGGTTATTCTGGTTTTGAAGTGGAATTACAAATGAACGAAACCATTTCTGACTACGATCTCGTTTGTCAAGTCGATTATGAGTTTAATATTGACTTCGTGGATTAAATAGATTGAATATTTATCTTCAGATCAAATTTTAAATCACGCCTGCAATGTCCTTCAGTGTAGTACGTTAGTACGTAGGTACATTGGCTTCTTTAGCTATGTACTTAACATTCCGTTATTCTAATAAATGAATTTTCACTTATAATACCACAAGAGCTTCAAAATTATCGGGTATTTCCCGATAGGTTCGTTGCAAACAAATGAAGGAGTCAAGTTTTTCAGGTTAAAAAATCACTGAAAAACTTGACGACTTTATTTGTTTGCAGGGAACCTTGAGGGAAATGCCAGATAATTTTGAAGCTCGTGTGGTATTCGGGGGATTATTTTTCCGTCCCAAATGTCGGCCAATAGAATTGCACCATGAGACGTATTGCCTTCTCCGTATTAATGGGAACATTTCCTTTGACTTTTTTATCGATGGTGGACAGAGAACAAACTCCAAATCGACTCATTTTCATGCAAAATCTCAAATTTTCACAATTGAATTCAACCTGTCAGTTTGACGTGTGGTTAATTTGACTGGATCATGTTTTGTTTTTTATATATAGCAACTACCAGAGAAAATTTTCAAAAAATTATCAGTATAATACCATGTAGGTTGTACCACGTGACGTCGAATGGTGCAATTCTATTGGTCGATATTTGGGTCGGAAAAATAATCACTATTATCATTATAGATTTAAAAAATATTGACGTTCCTAAGTGTAATAAAAAACATAAACGTGTACTTATGTACGCACGTGAGAAGTACTTCTTTGGCATCAAAAAAAGAAATTCAAAAAAATTAAAAGAAATGCAAAAAAAATTCAAAAAACAATATTAAAACAATATTCTAACAATATTAAAAAAACAATATAATAAATATAATAACAATCATTTTTTTAAACGCGTGTTTGAAACGCGCCTTAAAAAATCGACGTTTTTCGTCACCTTTTGTGTCATAAATCTTAAAATTTCATAACGCGCCTAAAGAAGTATAACTTCAAAAAATATCCACATGACAATTTTTTTTGGAAAACACACATGTTGATAGTCCAGAGCTTAAAGATTCATAACTTACAAGTCTAAAAATACATAAATCAGTAAAGTTTCCGTTTGCCAAATGATTTTTTTAATTAATGAAATGAATTATAGATAATTATCCTCATAGGTACACAAATTATCCTCATAAGTACACAATATACCTAATCGACACTATGTGCTTAAAAGTAATTATCCCTTAACAAGTTTCGCGTTGTCTTTGGATTTTAAATCAAAAGAATAAAAGAAACAATAAAAAACTTGATTTTTGAACATCATGTATCATTCTGTATCCTCCTCTTTACTTTGTATTTTGTACACTCGGAAATGACACAGAATTAGAAACCAAATGCATCGGAATCAGGATTTTTAAATCGGCCTCTGTCTTCTTCATAATTATTTAAGCTTTTTTTAATAAACTTTTACTGTCAAATTGTGAGCATATTCCAAAAATAAGATAAAAAACATTTCTGATAAAAGTAGCCAATTATACTGAAAGGTATAAATCCCACCAAAACATTTTCATGTAAAATGTTGCCCAGACGAGAGCATATGGCTCTAAACAAAAAAATATCAGATTTCATGTAGAGCCAAGCTTTTAACTCTACAATCCAAGCTTTTTGATATAGAACCATATGCTCTCGTCTGGGCAACATTTTACATAAAATGTTTGGGTGGGATTTCATTCTTTTTGTAAGTTGCTTATGACAATATACAAAAAACCCATACAATCTTCCATCCCCTAATTAAAAGATTAGTAGGTGTTGTACTAAAAATCCTGAAATATGTACTTCGTTATTTATTTCCTCTTTATAATATTAGTATAGATAACAAGGAGTCCTTATACCAATTTTCAGACCTGTAGCATCTAAATCCCATAGTTGGTTGGGGGGTAAAAGTTTCAAGTTTTAGAATTTTTAGTTGGTTGGGAGGTAAAAGTTCCAAGTTTTAGAATTTTTTTGTTTGTGCACAAATAATAGCTTACATATCAAATTCCAGCTTTCTAGGACTTCAGGAAGTACGAATTAATTTTGATAATCATCAATTCAATGGGTGACTGGGTTTTTTAGATACCAATAAAATCTAAAATATAAGAGCTATGCAATTAAAACTTTATATGCTTAACAAATCTACTATTGACATCATATCCCGCGAATTTTGTTTATCTGGTATAATCCAAAACCAAGTTATGAGGGTTCAAAAAACGACGAAGCGCATCGAGAAAAGTGCCCTCGTTTTGGCGGGGACACGACTGTGCCTCCAAATAAATGCTTAATTTTGACTGTTCTTTTGAGTTATGTTAAAATACCGCGGAAAGACATCTACCTAGTTTTTACCTTACAGGAAAATAATTATGGCAGAATTGTTCCTTATAAAAAGTTCTAAATTTAGTTCCGCGATAGCATAGGATAACTCATAGTAACCATTTTTTTATTTTTATTTTCATCTGTAGTAACAACCTATGTGCTAATATTTCAGTACTTATGTGTGGCGGACTGTGTGTAACCGCTGCTGGGATGTTAGAAGTCTTCAACTTAAAGTATAGGCCATTATTATACTGTCTTGCTGCTTTTACGAGTACATACAATATAGGTACTGTAAGTTCACTTAAGGATGACTATTTTTCCCGAAGAGAAGCGAGGGCGTAATTCCTAGTTGATTATATAGTGGTTTTACAAACATATAAAATTATGACATATATGTATAGTATAAATTTCCAAATCATGGTATGTGAACGTTTAACAGGAATAAAATTTGTTAAGTCTGGAGATGATAATAAATTGTCTGTATACCTAGTCTCATCTTAATTCGTACAACGGTATGTGCGTGATGGTGACCCAAACATCTAAACATTTCACAAACTTTCACATTCATAATATTAGTAAAAGTAGAATTTCGGTCCCCTGTTGCTTTTTCTATTGTAAGTATGCAGGCAGTAGTTTAAGAAAAAAAAATTGAAACCAGCGAAGTCTACGAATGAGCTACGAATATTCGTCTATAGAAACAGAGAGAATGCATCTAATCTTAAACGAATTAAATAATATCTAGGCTCATTCATGTAAGTATCTGTGTAATTTTAGGCTGGTTTTTTCAGTGGTCAAGCAACACCAGGCGGCAACATGCCCGTTATCCTCTCTTATTATTAGAAAATGTTATGATAACACAAAGCTATATACCTACGACATGAGTCATGTGACTGAGCGTAGGCGCATCACATAAAATCTCTCTGTCGTCGGCAGCGACGCTGATTCTGCCGCTCGCTCAATTGGACTCAATTGCTTTAATTGATTTCAATTGAAATGACCTCGCGCACTGGCTCCCACTTCTAGCCTGACACTTTTACATCTATCTTTTTTGGAGCTGACATAAAAGCTGTAGCTATGATATATAATGATACGTCAATGCCCCGCATGCCCCTACTGTAGTATTTTACCATTGTTTAATTAAATATTATGTCTACGTATATAAGAAGTAGGTACTTACGTATCCCCGATGGAGATACTTAGTTTTAAAGTATTGACTGTATGAAAAATTTTAGAGTATTTTTATGGTTCCTATGTGACGTCTACAATCAACAAACAATTGAGACCACTTGACTACCACTGCCATACATGCTTAGACCGCCATGAAGTACGATTCTTCCAAGCACATATGATGTGATTAATTTTGTTAAAGAATTTAGGTTATAGGACGGTTCAATGGGATTAGCAATATATCGATGATTGACTTTAAAGAGCAGTTAAATCGTCTTTAAATATTACGATGAAAGGGAGGGTAGATTTCATCGGATGACATTATTTAACATTCAGTAATGTGGTTTGCATGTACTATATAATAAATTATCTACCTAAACATTGAGTAACTTGTAAACAGTTTTATAAACCGTAAGATTGATGTTTACCCGTAGTATACTGAGGTAGCGCCGAAGTCCTAATTATGATTGGCCACAATGTTCCAGAGTATGTACGTACCTACTTACTACTTACCTATTTATTCTAACATAATATGATGAAATGTATTTGTGTGTTTCGCTTGTAAACAAAGTGTGCTTGCAAACATTGACCAATTTGCTAGTGTATCGGCTACTGTCGCGCTGCTAAAAGTACTAAGCGTACATGCGATGTCTCACGCATGAAAAGTGTAGTCATCTGAATCCATATGACCCAGATGTGACCCCATAAAGACCCGAAAAATTATTTAAATTTGCTGTTAGTGAAAATATGTAAAACATATTTTACAAAATTATTAAATTATTAAATTAAATTATTACTTAACATATTCGCTTCAGGTGAATTTAGTATGAATTTTTTCTGCGAACATTTATAAGTTTTCATACTTTCAGATAACTGAATAATAGGATTTATAATTTTAACTTATTATTATACTTGTATCACAGAATAGATAATAGTACTACACACCTAACTACTTGTATTGTACCTATTAGGTATAGTCAAAATATAGCAGTACATCGTCAATATTCTATTAAATAGAATTTATCACAAAGAAATGATTGAAGACCTTTTAACCACTTCCTTCAGTTATGTGACAATTATTTAACAATAGTGTCTGGTGGAATCGTTGTGAAGATATAAATGTAGTTTGCAAATTGCTATCATTGTAAGTAGATAAGTACATACTGTATTTATGAATACAAAGAATAAATTATTTGAATCATATTACTACATATGTAGGTATTTGAACGATATTATTGGAAAGGTGATATTTAATAGAATTCCATGTTTAATAACAATATAGAAATACATAAGTAGGGAAGAACGAGGAGGGTTGAAAAAAAGTTAAGTTGAAACAACTGAAATTTCTGGGAAATAGAAAACACCAGCAAGTTAGCAAAGTCGCTAATTTTACTCTTCCACATTCCCCCCGGGCGTTCGGTACTCTTTTACAAATTAACTCTTTGACAAATTAACTGTTTTATCCTAAGTGTTATACGTTATTTGCCAGCTTATTTATCGAAGATTTAAATTGTAATAAAGATTTAGCATGACTATTTTATTTTATTTATTTTATTTTATTGTATTTGGAAAGCATACATAACTACTTTCAAACAACATACTTATAAATCTAAACACCATTTACTTGCTTTCGCATATTAAATCAATAACTTGAATGCTTATGAATTAAAAAACTAATATAAATACATATTAATATTTCTCAAGGTTCTCAAACAAAAACTTGAAAAAGGTAATTTTAAAGAAGCTGGCATCTTTTAATATTTTGAAGGCAAAAATTCATAAAAAAAGAAAGCATAAAATAAAAAATAATTAAAATTTAAAACAAAGAAATTATTAAATAAATGTAAGTATGTTAACTATGAGGATATGTTGTGTAATAACGCTATTTAAGTTCAACCGTAACGGCGGCCAATGTTTTTACCCTAGGATAGTTAAAATACCTTATTTAAATTGAAAGAACAGTGTAAAAAACCACTGGCTAGGCAAAGCCCCAAGACGGAGCTCGACGTTTGGTGCTTGTCTGTAAAAAGATGGTGATAACCAATCAGGCTTCACAAAAAGAAGACAGTAGCAGTACTAAATATTATTCCAAGATAATTTCTACTTTAATTTTGTTAAATTTTAACACTTTATAATTTGATCTTTTTTCCTTATAAAATCTCATTATTGTAATTAGTTATGACACTAACAATGCAAATTAAGGTTGATTGTAGCTATAAAATACAGTTTATTATCAAAAACTGCGTTTTCATTAACATATTCTTTCCAAGTGATGTGTTTCAACTCTAGACCATTGTTTCAATTCACCTCGGTAAGAGGAGAGTTGAAAGAAAGTCACCAGTTGTCTTCCAATGGACTTTTTATTAGTAAAAATCAGCCTACTGCGTGTCAGGCCACGTGCAATGATAGTTTTCCTCATCAACCTATTTTTGAGAATTTTTTCACTTGTCCAACTCCAACCGTTTAGGTTGGGGCATTTGACTCTAACCAAAATTAGCAATTTAAAGCCAAATAATTCCAAAAATCGTTTTAGACGACCCATAATATTTTGGAAGACCTTTTCAACGATACCCCACACGCGACGAATAAAAAATTCATCCTCACGTAACCTTTAGGTACCTCCCCTAAAAAATGTTTTCAATATTAATTTTATTCTACGATTCCGGAGTTTTAATAAATATGTATATCAATGCCAAATTACAGTTTTCTAGCACTAAGCATCTCGGCGCTATGCTTCGGACAGATGGACGGACTGACATGACGAAACTATGGTTCTGACTTTAATTCGGAACCCTAAAAAGGTAAAAGTGACAGTTATATCTTTACTATCTGTTATTCAAATAAATAAGGTTTCATTCAGTGTAAAACACCATCTATGCTGTCACTTATTTAAAAAGTTAAGGGCTAAAATAAAAATAAAAAATTTCAACTCTCCTCGGTCTCTTTTACCTAGGAATCGAGTATCGAGTACATACGTAACATACTTAGTACTAAATGTCTTAGTAGTAACTAACCAAGTCGACGCCATATACCTATACAGATTTAAAAAAACGTTCGACAGAATAGACCACATAATTCTGCTTCGCTGCACGCATTAGGTATAAGAGGTGACCTTTTTAGATGAATAAGATCAAACACCACAAAGAGGAGTCAAGCCGTCTCTTTAGGAAGTTCGCTAAGTGCCTACGCTGCTATTTCTTCAGGTGTTCCTCAAGGGTCCATACTAGGACCATACTGTACAACGCGTATCTTTATGATATCAGCTCTTGTTTTAGTTATTCTAATTTCTTAATGTTCGCAGACGATGAAAAGCTTTATTTAAAAACTGCAGCCTTACTCCCGACGCTTTCGAGTTCTAAATCAATCGAGTTTGTCTCGATTTTGTTTGAATTCGTACTCTTGAAACCAACTCGAAACACTACGCTAGCGCACAATCGAGCGGTGGTTCAAATTGGAACTAAAAATCCGTTAGGATCGAATTTAAATCGAAAAAGGTGTACTCTCGACGCTTTCGAACGGTTTCAATCGAGGAGCGAGATCGAAATTAAACGTCAAATTTAACGATAACTAAAAAGGTCCCGAGTTAGGATCGAGTTTCGTGTTTTGTGTTAAATTTGGTTTGTTTTACGGTTTTACTTGACCAATTATGGCTCGCCTCGCATTATTTTTTAATGTTTTGGAAGCAGCGCATCGTATGGACATTCAAGAAAGGAGAAACATTCAAAGGATGCGTCGATACAATTCTCGGGCTCTCGCAATGGATGCTGAAGAATTTCAGAGGAATTACCGTTTGTCCAAAGAGTTATACGACCTCTTGGTAAATGACCTTTCTCCTTTAATGAAGAGACCCACGCGACGAAGTGATATTTCGATAAAATGCAAGGTAAGTTCCCACATTAAGTACTGATGAACTATAATAACATTAGTGACTATATTTTAACAATGAAATAATGTAACATAACCTTAGAACATAACACTGCGTATCTATGTTTTCAGATTTTGATAGCGCTATCATTTTTTGCAAGCGGGAGCTACCAAAGGATAGTGGGCAGAGCATGTGGTACAACAATGTCTCAGCAGTCTGTGTCCAGATGTATAAGGGATGTGGTTAATGCCTTAAACCACCACAGTATTTTGGCTAAATATATAAGGTTTCCACAATCACTAGAAGAAAGGAACATCATAAAAAGAAAGTAAGTACTTCTAAGTATACAATATTCTATAGTCATGGTCAATGGAAATTATTTTTATATTCTAATTTCATTATAGATTTTATGAAAAGTTCCACATTCCTGGGGTCATCGGTTGCATCGATTGTACGCATGTTGCTATTGTTAGGCCCAAAACCAACGAGGAGAGATACTTCAATCGCAAACATTATCACTCTAGAAATGTACAAATTGTAAGTTTAACATGTTTTCTTTCCTGCATATACAAATTACTACATGTTCATTATGACTTATTGTAATAACAGTCATAGTATTAGGTAGTAGTCTTACGCCCCAACTCAGAGTCACTAACGGTTACTTTAATCGCTCCTTAGTAAGGAATCACAATACAAATTCTGTACTAAAGAGCGATTTAAGTAATCGTTAGTGACTCTGAGTTGGGGCATTAGTACCTACACTGTGATCAATATGTTTATATATAAGTTATTGTAATATGTGAAATAATAATTTTGTTTACAGGTATGTGACAGTGACATGAATATTTTAAGTGTTGATGCAACATTTGGTGGTGCAACACATGATTCATTCATTTTTAATCAACACCAAATAAAATCACATCTATTGGATTTGATAAATAGAGGAGAAACTGCTTATTTATTAGGTAAGAATACAATGATTTGATAATAAGGGTAATTGTTAAATTTTAAAATAAAAATAATATACTTATAATTTTTATTTATAGGAGATTCGGGGTATGCTCAAAGGGAATATCTGATGACCCCAATTATTAATGCTGAAGTTGGATCTCCTGAAGAGTTCTACAACCAAAAGCATAGTACAGCTCGAAATACTGTGGAGAGAACTATCGGGCTGCTAAAAGCTAGATGGAGATGTTTGTTGCGTCATAGGGTTCTACATTATGACCCACAAACTGCATCAAAAATAATAAATGCATGCTGTGTGCTGCACAATATATGTAATTTAAATTCACGTGACAGCCCTTCACCTATTGCAGATGTTGAAGAGGCAATAAATATTGATCAAAATGAATTAGCTTCACAACCATCTTCTTCGTCACAGAGTGATGAGTTGAGAAGGGGTAATGCAGCCAGACAGACATTAATTTCAATGCTGTGGCAAAGTAGACGTTAATAGACTAGACATAATTAGACTTTTCCTTCTTTCTTTCTTTTTATTTCTTACCAGAAGGTCAACTCGTTTGCCAGCTATTCCCATACAAAAAAATACTTAAAAAATGTTGTTTTTCCAAATTATGTGTAATTATTAGTGCACACACATTTATATTTTTCCACTATGTTTTTTGCTTTTACTGGTGTATGAATTATTGTTAGCAGACTAGTTATAAAGGTACCATAGTTGACACAAAGTAATACATGAAGGCGCAGCAGGAATAGCACTAGTTCGGATGACATTTGAAGAATTTGAGATACAATACAAAACTAATAAATGAGATCCCTGGAATTTCACAATGATAATAATGTTGCAGCATGAAGTGTTTGACTTGGAACGCAGATAAGTAGCCCTTGTGTAGTAAGAAATATGATAAGTAACATTGAAAATGTTAAATAACCTTTCTTTTCGATTTTTCAGTTGCAGTTTAACAATGAGACATGAAATGACTGCCTAATACGTCAATCGTATCAAACCACCTGACCCAGCGCACATTGAAGCCGATGGTGTATTACAGAGCATCACGGCAGGGCAACGGCAACTATTATCATATTATGGATAAAAACTAAATATTTAGAATAAGGATTAAGTCAATCTATTTGGAACATTATATGTAGGACATTCTATTCTATTCGATTATTATTGATTTCAATGTGAGGTGAAGTGCCCTCATCTACATACATATTTTGTTGTGTATAAAATATTTCATTTATTTGGAATGAATATTAGGAAAGTTAATAATATAATATTTTGTTTTTGTAAATATTTATCCTTTTTCTTATTATTAATGTATAGTAAGTAGTTTAAGTCTAGAATCGGTTAAGCAAGAATTTATTGTGTAAAATATTTATTTTAAAAGATGTCTAGGGGAGTTTCTTTCGCCATTTCTTCTCCTCTTGAATAAGACACCTTTGCGAAATGGCGATTTAAGTACAAAAGAAATAAATTAATGAAAACACCCAAGTGCTTTTATTCTACACAACACGAGTCGTCTGGAGTCAAGTTAAAATTTCAGATATTTACTCAGTTAATTACTTAGGTGTTAATAAAATTCAGATTTGTTGTAAATGTATAAAATATTTAATTAATTAAACAAACATGTGAAACTATTTTTTTAATCAACAATAATCTAAAAGCTTAAATAACTAAAGCTTATAAATTAATCTATTATTGTAAAACATTCTTTTAATTAACCAAAATCCTTAAATAATCTTATGAATTAAAATATTGAATGAAATAGATACAAAATAAAGTAAAGTAATAAATAATTATAATTCATATATTACTTTCTTTTTAAAATATTTAATAAATTGCCCATAAAGAAACTATGTAATGTGAAACTATTCTTGTAATTAACAACAATCTAAAAGCTTAAATAACTAAAACTTATAAATTAAAAAAATATTGTAAAAAAATCTCAATTAACCAAAACCCTTAAGTAACTAAATCTTATGAATTAAAATATTATATCAACAAACACAAAACAAACTTAAGTAATAAATAACTATAATTTAATACATATATTATAATTATTTTCTAGTTTCTTTTATGGCATCTGCTATCTTCTCTGCCCCAGAAGTAATTGCATTACTGAAATTATTAACGCAATTTATTAAACCCTGCCAACCCGCTGCATGGGCTAATTCAGCTTCCACTCTTTTCTCTTCTATCCTTATAAGCCGCTCCCGCTCAGCCTGCAGATGGGTTGTGCTGACCATCCGCCGCCTGCGTGAAGCTCGTGTTGGAGCTACAACAACACAATATTAAAGTGAGGTAGTTACATACAATAGAGTAAAATTTACTTATAATTCATATAACATTTTGATCATTCAGCATAGGTAGAATTATTATTGTTAAACATGATGTTTATGTCTTGGTACAGGAGTTCCTCATAATACTGAGGTCCCTTGCTACTAGATCATGGTGTAATTATGTGAGTTGAATAATGGATTACACGATTTCTTTTGTACTTTTCATTCTACTGTATTAGATATAGAGTTATTTTGTATTATTTACTAATATTTAAATGTTAAATTAATAACAGGAACACTTACTCGACGGAAGAGGTGGTTGACCACTTGATGGTGGCTGGGTAGGCAGGGTCTCTTGTGAGGTGGAAGGAGTGGGTTCCACATGAATTTGGTATATTACCTCTTCTTGTGTTTCCCCACCCTGTCCTTCTTGGGGCATTAAAGCATCAATTCCTTGTTCCTATTGATAAAAAAAATAACTATAGTTACAGTATTATCAACAGAATGTCTAATAAACAAGTATCAAAACAAAAAGCTTACTGGTATATTCAAAGGAACACTGAATTCCTGGTCACCTTCTGCGAAGCCGGGTCCTCCCATCAGGCTTAGCAACCTCTCATCCTGCCCGGAGAGAGGCTGCAGTGGCTCGACCCCTCCACCAGTGCGCCGCGCAGACGCGTTTCTCTGCGCTATTAATTTTTTCAGGGCATATTTTTTATCAGCCCAAAACTGAAAATGTATTTTACATTTAAAAATAATGATTA
This sequence comes from Thymelicus acteon, assembly GCA_951805285.1. Taxonomy (NCBI): domain Eukaryota; kingdom Metazoa; phylum Arthropoda; class Insecta; order Lepidoptera; family Hesperiidae; genus Thymelicus; species Thymelicus acteon. The sequence goes on along the minus strand of OX638216.1, from coordinate 12,803,891 downwards.
ATAACTTGCATCAAGTTATATAACACGAGTAACTGCCCTCGCTTTGCTTCGGTTCTCTTATTTTTTTACACCTTGGGTTACATTATTGGAGTTTTATTAAGGATCCCTAATTTTTTTGAAAATATAATATAGCCTATGTTACTCGGGGATAGCGTAGCTTCCCAAAAGTGAAAGAATTTTTGAAATCGGTTCAGTAGTTTCGGAGCCTATTCAATGCAAACAAAAAATCAAATCTTTCCTCTTTATATATTAGTATAGATGACACCTCAATGGTGTTTGTTAGTTGTACTTACTTTTGCCCATGACTTGGAGTCTTTTACAGCACCACCCATCGCATTTAATTCCAATGTGATCTCGTCCCATTTCATTTTAGCAACATGACGTGCCTGCGACGATCGCATGTGCCCTGTAGTAATTCCTGGATTATTTTCCAGGAATTCTATCAGTTTCTCCATTTGATGAAATGAGGGACGAGATCGAGACATTGTTGTAAAATACTAAAAGTAAAACATTTATGATAATATAATACATGAGTGAACCGAAATTATTTCAAAGCAAAGTTCGATAAAGTACTCACCTTATAATAAAACACTAAAAACTTAAAGACTTACACTATGTTTTAATTTCTTAATTTTAAAATATTTAAAGATATTGCCCGTTTCCCGGTCTATTCCAGAATGCGCTCCCAGTTCTCGGGTCTGTATATATAAATCTACTCTTTGCTGTCGGGCAAGAAACATGATGCCAAGTAAAACACTAAAAACTCGATAGTTTTTGTACTCATAAAATTAAGAAAATATGACCCGGCCACTTCACCAAACATTTTTGTTGCCACTTGATCGAAGCCGTGGGATATTTAATATAAGTGGCTACAGCGCAAAGTAAAGTTACAAACTAATGGGTCTTCCACGAAATATTAACAAGTGGTTCATAAATCTTCCCGTATCCCTTAGCGTTTTTTTAAATTTGACGCCGAAATTACACTGACATGACACAAGCATGACACTGACTTAATCATGAGCACAGAATATTTAGCAGCAAATGTCATGATACAGATAAAATTAAAGCAAATAAACGTGATTTTCTCAATCGAAAATACAATTTATACTAACTTCGGCATTAAAATGAATGTACGTAAACAATAAATACAGCGATTTTTGAAAGAAATGTGTTAAATTAAGTACGTTTTTCGTTATTTATAAATCTACATCTATGTACTTCTCGCACTTGACTGTGACGTCAGCAACCGGATACACTTAACGACGCTGATAACGTTCGATTGAAACTCGATCTCGATTTTCGATTCGATTTGCTTCGGGAGTACGCTTTCATCATCGAGTTCGAATCGAATTCGAGTTCGAATCAGAAACAAAATCAAATTCGAATCGGTTTCAAGAGTAAGGCTGCTGACAACGTAATTGATTGTCACAAAATACATTTGGACTTAAATAATCTATACAAGTACTATGTAACATATTGTATCCCTGTGAATGCAGCTAAATGCCATCAAATAACCTTTACTCGCATAAAGAATCCTTTAATGTATACAAAATGAACAATGTTCCAATTAACAAAGTGGAATTTGTTCGTGACTTAGGTGTTATACTGGATGCCAAAATGACATTTGTAAATCATATAGATCAGATACAATATCTTCCAAAGCATGTAAGCAGTTAGGCTTCATAAAACGTGTTTGCAGTTTTTTCAGCAATAAAGCTTCAAAGTTTTGTATTTATGCTTTGTCCGAAGTATATTAGAATATGCTTGTAGGTCCGAAGTCTATTAGGTATGACATATGATAGGATTGAAACGATTCAAAAAAAAGCGTCAAATTTTTGAATATAAAAAGTTACAAAACCCCCGTTTCCTATGTTGAAGCTTGTAAATATTATCGTATTGACTCTTTAGGTCAGCGTCATAAACAATATGAAATCGTATTGTTATAAGACATACTAAATGGGAAAATAGATTGCTGCGAACTCTTATCCCGCATCGAACTCAGGGTCCCATCAAAGGGCCATAGACACTTTAAGCCGTTATTCTATGCCCCTCGAGCAAGAACCAATTATGCACATAACTCGGTTATTTGCCGTATTGTTAACATATATAACAATCAGTACTCAAATGTAGACCTTTTTAACTTAAATAAATTTTCACAAAAAAATTAAATTAAAAAGATGCACTTTTCGTAACAAACATTATGTGGGTCAATTTCAACAAACACGAATTTTGCCTAATTACAGTGGCGAATTTAAATTTGCTGTTTCTGATAAATTTTTTTGGCTTAAATAATAGGTAAATATTAGTACTACTTAATCATATACTAGAGATCGAAAAATTTTTGTTAGTTCATGAGATATTTCCATTTGAAATTATCAAATGCCACCGAAATTATTAAAGGACCACCAAAATAAAAATCCGAGCCACCGAAATTGATTAAATTTAAACCTGCTGTTTCTAATACATTTTCTTTGGCATAAATAATATGTAAATAGTAGTAATAATTAGTTACATAGTAGAGATCGAAAAAAAAAATAGTTCCGGAGATATTTTCAAATTACATTATCAAATGCCACCAAAATTAGGACCACTGGAATTAGAATCTGATCCACCGAAATTGATTATGCCAATGAGAAATAATAAAGGCAAGATCATATTTTAATACTTTAAAGATACATTTTGAAGAGTAGGAGTCTAGATGAACGGTCTCCTTTTAGCGGTAATTAGACACGCTTGTTTCTGTGGCCTATTAGACCAGTGCCGATGGCTTCAAAAACGGTAAAAAGTGAAAAAAAAATATTGTAGGATGAAACCCATTGCAAAAGGAAGAGGATATAACAAAAATTAAAAATTAATTTACGGGCGATCTGAGGCCGTGTGAGGGGAGGGGGGGGGATTAAAGGGTAAAAAACGGTTTATCTCGATTTCCAGCAACACTACAAGTCCTATGGAAAAAGTTAAAAGGCAAAGTTGTAGTTAATAAAAAGATCTACAACTTTTGTATTTACACTTTTTTATATAACCTCAAAATTTATGTGAAAAATTCAAATAACCAAGTTTTTGGTTTTTTATTTTTATCTTTTATAAAAAAAAATTAACGAAATTTAGTGAAAACTTACCTTTGTATGTCCTTAACATACTGTAATTTTTTTGATTCAAAATATTTCTTTTTTCACTTTATTTTGACTTAATATCGAAAAAGCAACCAAATTTTCAATCGAAAATTCTCACGTCAAAATATCTACTTTTTAAAAAAATCTACTACTACTACTAACTACTACTACTACTACTACTACTACTACTACTAACTACTAACTATAAACTACTATGGTAAATGTTCTCTGAAAATGCAATGAAACGACAACTATTTTCCAATGTTTTTTACAATCTTTTTGTTTTATGGATTTGTAATTTTTTTGTCTAACAAAGTAACATGGAATCTTACGTTTTTCGATTAATTAAAGTGTAAATGTTAATAAATAGCTCAAAATTGTACACAATGATTGACAAAAAAAAATTAAAAACTCGAATTCGACAATTTTTTGCGAAAATAGTTGTCGTTTCATTTTCACCAAATTTCGTGAAAAATTTTTTTTTTTGTAAAAGATAAAAATAAAAAACCAAAAACTTGGTTATTTGAATTTTTCACATAAATTTTGAGGTTATGTAAAAAAAGTGTATTTTATTACCTACAACATTGCTATTTAATTTTTTTCTATAGGACTTGTAGTTTTGCCGGAAATTGTGAAAAACTATTTTTTACCCTTGAACCCCCCCCCCCTCCCCCACTTCCCGACCTCAGATCGCCCGTAAATTATTTTTCCTTTAATTTTCGTTATATTCTCTTCCTTTTGCAATGGGTTTCATCCTACGATTATTTTTTTTCGTTTCAAAAATTATCGGCACTGGTCTATACACGTCCCTATGCGCTTTGATTTGCCACCGGAGCCACCGAGATTAGGCCACCGGACTTAGAATTAGAGTCAAAACTTGAATTTTAAAGAACACCGTTATTCACATGTTAACTTTTATTTCACAATTTTATTATGGCTGAAAACCTTTAATGGAAGCCTCCATAAAACTTGATAATCTGCTTTGTACTTTTACTAATATATATGACATCGGAATTGGATGATTTTGTATTCCTGCGCCACCGCAGTGAGTACTTGTTTACGTGTTTGGCAGGAAAATTACGCAGCCAATCGGTCATCCTAACACGCAGTTTGCAAGAGCACAACTTATGCACACTTATACACTTATGCACGTCATTTTTTTTAATCTACTAGCTTTTCGGAAGGGTGTTTTGTCATGGAGGAGAAGAAAAGCCGAAAGAAACTCCTCGCATATCTTTTAAAATCATGAGAGGTTACATAATATTATGTTCTAACCTACGCGGAACTGGATGCGGCATTAGTTTCCAGGCGTCTTTGTCATTAATATATTCATTTATACTATAGTATCCTTTGCCTACTAGCTGAGATTTCACATATCTCTTAAACATTTGGATAGGTAAATCACGTATTGAGTACACCGCAGTGAGTACTTGTTTACGTGTTTGGCAGGAAAATTACGCAGCCAATCGGTCATCCTAACACGCAGTTTGCAAGAGCACAACTGAACGGTGCGGGGAGAGCCAGTAAGCTAAGGTGTCTTCCAAATCGTGTCGTAACAAGTAATGAAGTATACAAAATGCGCCACCGGTATTGCTTTTTTTTGTAGGACATTTTTAAAAGATGTTTTAAGAGCTGTTGCACTATCTTAAATAACTCCGTAAATATATATTAGTTGTGTTATTTAATGTATTTCTAAAAAACATTCCTTTTTAATAAAATTTATTTGCCAAAAAAATTAAATTTATAAAATATGTAAATAAATGGAGGTCGGACAGTAGGTACACCGGAATTAGATTTTAGGTCTTAGATATTTTTTTATTAAGAATCTATGTATTAAATACATCTGAATACTTTACTATCATGTAGATCACTATTGAAACTACCTATATAAAATTATGCATAATTGTAGTTTACCTCCACACATTAATTTTCAACCTCGCCGTCTCAAAAATGCACTTGGGAAATTCACCCATATAATACTTAGGTACATAACGATATCCATACATGCACATGCACACATAGGTACACACACACATATACGCGCACACGCACACAAAAAACGCACGCACACACACACGCACATACTAAATGTATGAAAACAACCGTTCTTAGGTTAAGTAAAATTATTTTATTACAATGTAAAATAGCTTAAGTAACTAAATGTGTAATCCATTTTTGGCCGTAGAATGTATATCTTAATATTGTATCGCCTGTTATACCTTTAACGCTGTTGGATTGCCTAATAAACGGTTAAATAAATAAATAAATTATCTATATTTATTATTATTTATTTTGTATACTTATTATTATTTAAATTTAATACCATTTAATTACTAAATACAAGCTTTGCTTTGTTCGTAAGTTTGTTAGCATGTATTATAATTCATAATATGTAGGTATATAAAGTATGGGTCAAATCTTGTAAGCTGAATTAAATTACTCCCTCTCATTCTACGTAGATTGCACATAAGCTTTGGTTCCGATGAATTGACAATGACAATGTATTTTAATGATAATGGTTAATACAAAGACAATTTTAAAAACCTGTTTTTAAAATATTTTTAAAATAATTATAATGTTATATTATAATAACATATTATAATAAACATTCGCCCTGAATTGTGTGAGCACAACTACATAGTCTACCTGAAACCACGGCACTGAAAACCTTTCACCATTTAAAAGGTACATTATTTTGGATTAATATTGGTAGGTATTTGAACATAGTTACGTTCTGTTCTGTTTTGTACGATTCTGAGATTAAACACAAGCCACACTTGAATTTAATTATACACCTGAAAGGCTGAAATACATGTTGATGAGGAAAAAAAGTTTATTATAACTACTCGTTTGTATTGTACAGACTACAGAGGTTTATGAAGAGGAATTGTAACGAGTATTTCAGGACCAATCAGGACCATACGAGCATAAATTATTATATAAATTAAATCAAATCAAAATCTTTTATTCATATAGGTATCACTGATACACTTAAGCACTTCATTTTTTTTAAATCTACCAGCTTTTCGGAAGGGTGCTTTGTCATGGAGGAGAAGAAAAGCCGAAAGAAACTCCTCGCATATCTTTTAAAATCATGAGAGGTTACATAATATTATGTTATAACCTACGCGGAACTGGATGCGGCATTAGTTTCCAGGCGTCTTTGTCATTAATATATTCATTTATACTATAGTATCCTTTGCCTACTAGCTGAGATTTCACATATCTCTTAAACATTTGGATAGGTAAATCACGTATTGACCTAGGTAATTTATTGAAAAAACGTACAACGAGCCCCATATAAAAACGTTGTACCCTACTTAGGCGAAAAGATGACGAAACCAAATTATGTCTGTTTCTAGTTAAATGATTATGCGTATCACTAATCACTATTCTGCTTGAACATGCCTAAGTTGTTTTTTACGAATATAATATTGCTGTAAATAAATTGAGATGCTACTGTTAATATGCCTACTTCTTAAATTGTATAATTAATTAATAATGGATTAATCAACAATTAATTAATAATTTCATTGAATTATTTTATTAATAATTAATTCAATGAAACCAGATGGGTTCTTTTTGAGTGTAACTCTAAGTTCAGAATCATACAATTCGCAAGTATAAATTACAGAGAGCAATATTTTTACTTTTACTTTACTGGTTGTACTCGTGTATATTATGGAGAACATAAATTTTTAATCGCTAGGTCTCGACCACAAGAATACACCCCAGAAAATTCGAAAAATTCGAAAAAATTGTAAGAGCATATTATGATACATGTTATTAACTTCTAAAGCTTAATCTTTAATACTAGTGGCACTTGGCATCCTAATCAGTTACCACCTATGCTTTAAATAAAACTCAGAAATAAAAACAGGGCACCAGATTTGACATTTATTTTGTAAATTAAAAATATATTTTAAAATTAACATTTATTTTGAAAATTTCAATGGGGGTGTGATTTGTTTTAGTATAAATAAGTCAAAAGGTTGTTAATGAAGTTTACTCCATAAGAATCGATTTTCATATTATAAGCCCGGGATATGAAAATTTGTGGAAAGTAAAATCAAACTTTCTCCGTTACGTCACGTAGGTATGTGTTATGTTCGTGCGTAACTTATTGGAGTTTTCTTGTTTATTGTATAAATATATCAAGCATGCTTTCAGTAATATTAAAAATGCGTTCATTTACTCTCATTAATTACTAATCTCAGTTACTAATATATTAAATATTTTATAATCGTTCGTAAGGAAGGAGTAAACTTCAGGCGTGCGTCGGAGCTGACACACACAATTTTTTTTGTCTGTCTGCCTGTGCGAGTATCGCACGGAAACCATTGAACAGATTATGAGTGGCGTATTTGTAACTTTTATTAGGGGTCATTATCTTTATCATACTTAGTATTCCGGTAGTAGAGATGCTCTGTTCAAGGGTTACTAAATCATATTTTTGGTATGTTGTCATATCAAATGTAAAAAAAAATCCGACCATGTGTGTATCCTGATACGTGTGGCCTGCCACACGTAATGTAGAGTTCCGTAGTTCATCGATTACGTACTTCAGCTACCTTCGGTGTGATAGTTTTCCTTTTAAATTTAGAATTCAAAAATAGTTATATACTTAATTTAATACTGCCATATGACTGTGGCCGTGTTATTTTTTCACATGTCCAACACTTAGGTACTGTTTAGCTGACAAATGGGAGACACTTGACTCTCCAAAATTTACACTTTAAAGCCGAATATTTCGCAAACGAACCCCTGAATCCAAAAATGGTCTTTGCATTTGCAGCCCCTTTATCCCCACTTATCCCCACGTTGTATTACTGGGTGAGCGAAATATACAATGTATATATATCCATGACAAATTGCCGTATTTTTAGCACTAAAGGGTCTCTGCGATATGCTGCAAACGGACGGACGAACAGAGGGACAGACATGACATGACCAGCAGACGACTTAACGAAAACTCTTCAGTAGAAATATGTCGTCGTCTTCGAATTTATTTATTGTCAATGTAAATACCAGTTCATACTAGCATTAGACTACTTTAAAGTAAGTATTTGTGTAGGAGTATTTACCATTGCACGAAGCGACTCGTACAGTCATTACGGATGTGTGTAACTCACAATTATCCTGAATGAAACGGTACACAATGACTGAATATCTTTAAAAAGACACGACATACATTTTGGCACGTGTCCTATCCGGTGTACAATTGATGTTAATTAGGAAATAGCGGCACACGCGCGGCCGAATGGGTAGGTACGACCATCTTGGAATATGGTGGTATGTTTTGTCATGATTTTTGTAAGATTTTGAAATACCTACAGATATTTTTGTAACTATACACGAGCTACTTGTTGGTAGTTAGGTAGTTAGCTACTAGCAACTTTAATTTATCATGATGATAATGTAATCAAGAAAACAGCGTAGTAATAATCAGTAAGTAACATTGTTTCCTAAAAAAATTACGAACTACATAAAACTTACGATCCCCATGGCCGTAGCTAATTGTAAGGACCTAGAAAATGTAACTCTGCTTGGTGTAATATTAGTATTAAAGTCGAATTTAACTCTCACGTGTACTAACACGAGGCTTGTTATATGTATTGATTGATTGCTTTTTTATTTACTCGATTCAACTTGATTGCTTCAATTGTTCCAAAAAGAAAAGGAATTTAATATAGTATTCGTATGAAACAAAAAATATTTAGATGTATTTGTTTTTTAATAATTGTATAGCTCAGTTCGTAATGACTCTATCTTCTTACTTTCTACTTTCCTATTCTGCAGGTATGAACCGAATTTTTGTCATGGAAACATGTCAAGAAATAAATACCTGGTATTGGGTGTTTGTGTTAATTTTATTTAATTATATAATTATTTGCATTCAGTTCGGGAATCTTAGTGCAATTGTATTATTAATAATAAAATGACGTAATTGAAAATTAGTTGTAAAATAATTGTCTTGTGTAGCATTTCAGCCATCCTACAAACGTAATGACAATTGCGTTTTTTTCTTGTTCTTCTTTCCTTTCCCCCAAAAACGTCTGAAATCTCTACCACTCGTACTAGCTGCCTCTTCATCTTCTTCAATAGTGTTTAAATCTATGTGTGCCAATCGTTCACTTTTTATATGTATTCTATGTCGTCCATTTGAATTATCTTCATGGTCCAGGTCAGTTTCTGTAGGTTCTATAGTTGTTGTTTCTTCTTCAAATCTCAAATGTTTTTCTGCTGGACTTTTTTGTTCTGGTGGTTCTGGATGAATATCGTATTTCGTTCGATCTAAAGTTTTTCTGTTGAACGCATGTCTTTTATTAGCACTATCGTATAAAGTACTTCGTAGTTCAACCTCATCTTCCACGCTTTTTGCATTTGGTTCCAATTTGTTAACTGAGTGATTATTCGAGTTTTGCAATGTTGATGATATGCCACGTATTTGGCGAAGAAAAGACAATTCTTTTTCGCTTTCTTGTAATTGAATCTTATTTTTACCTATAATTGAATCTGCTTTACTTATAAGTGCATTTTGTTTTATTGACGCGTCTAAGCTAAAGCTTTTCATAGCTTTAAAATGAGCCATTTCCAAGCTATCTCCAGTTTGAATTGACGTACTTCTAGTAGGTTTCGGACCAATTTTGCGCAACTGCGCCTCGGTGTAGGAAAATTTTCTTTTAATTTCAGGTTGACCACTACATAGAGGTTCTTGTCGACGTTTATCCTCACTGGGATGATCTTCAAACTTCTTGCAGAATAAAAATCTGAAGCATCTTTTCATGATATTCTTAAATTTTCCATCATCATCTTTCATTGATTCACCAGACAAATTGTCATCGCTGTAAAAGCTGCTGCGATAAACCAGTTGAGATCCGCCGTCGGCGCCGCCAAAATCGTTTGGAGACCGCATAATGGTGTCCAAATATAATCTGTAAGAAAATTACGTATAATTTAATTCAAACAGGGTAACAATTTTGTTTATAGCACACTCAGATGAAAATTCTTTCATCTGAGATAGCACTATTATGTCTATTGTTTGCAAGAAGTGAAACAAGTATTAATCTATCTGTATATATAAAAACCAATTCCCGCTAAAACTCGAGAATGGCTGGACAGATTTGGTTAATTTTGATCTTGAAATATGTGTGGAACTTCAGGGAAGGTTTAAACAGTGAGAAACATAAATAATAAGTAACGCAATATACTAAAACGACAATTTAATTTTCCAATACAAAATGTTCCTAGCTGTGAAACATTTGATGTCTTTTGTCAAATAATTGTCATTTGGTTGTCAAATGTTTATAGGTGCGTTCAGAAATTTTCCTGTTTCATAGCTGTAGTATGAGGTCCGATATCTTTGAAAACTTAACGACCATATTAACTTTGTAATATAACCTTAGCAACATATCTTTTTTATTTTATAACTGACAGTCGAGGGAGAGGGAGAGGGAGAAGGAAAGAGTGAGGGAGAGGGGAAGAAGAGGGAAAGGGAGAGGGAGAGGGGAAGAGAGAGGGAGAGGGGAAGAGAGAGGGAGAGGGGGAGTTATTAGGCGGTACAAAGTTTGCCGGGTCAGCAAGTGTAAAATAAAAAATACGAGTTATTATTTTCTTTTAGTTGAGGACGTTAGTTAGTTCGAATTGGATTGTAAGTAGTATATTGGGCAATTAGTAAGTACATTGCGTAACCTATTTTCATCAAATTCGAGGCCATTTCCTGGTTATGAAATATATTTTTTCAATAATCGAAATCAAATAATGCCTAGTTTAGTGTTCGTTAAAAAAAATATCAAAATTTATGTCAAGATTTCTTTTAGCATTTCATGCATTTCTCATTCTCAGCAGCTTTAGATTAGGTCAGGGCAATCACAAAATACCATCAAAATACAACGTTTAACAAACATTTAAAAAATATCGAAATGAGAATCTCCTCCTTTTGTTAAAGTCCACACACCACAGTCGCAAAATTTCTAGTAACTACTCTATTTACAAATTACATTAATAATTAGTACATACTACTAAAACACGACACGACGTTCTACTGTGCATTGGAAATGTCGCGTCGCAGACGCGGGACGTCGTGTAGTGTGCAAATCTACGACGAGCATCGTACAAATTCACGATACCGTTTTGCGTTCAACGATGCCGCATCGTGGCCCGACACTGCGTCGTGATGTCGTATCGTGTTTATGTGTTCTAGTCCTAGCCACACAAGTAATCAGCAACTGCCTAAAGTCCCGCAATATATATTTTTTTAAATAAGTAATAAAACTTGCATGTTTTCAGATTTGTCGGTGTACACGAAGAAGGCCTGGGAGACTTTGGGGACGCATCTCTTAAGCCAGTAGTGCACGGAGTAGAGCAGCGTCAGCAGCACCACCATGAAGGTGCAGGCGGCCAGCCACACCGTATAGTGGAACCCCGCGCTGCGCCCGCATACCAGCCGGTCTTCGTCATATATGTCTGCAACAAACATGTCATATTTTTAGTCTTTGGTCAATTGGTTTTCAGCATAGGTTTTTAGTCTTCTCAAGCACCTCTTTACTTGAAAGGGATAAAATTTGTAACAAGTTCTTTTAGTATTTTCTACAATTTTGTTAATAAAGTACCTATGTTTTGATTTTTTAGTCTATAGCCTGCAAGACGAATAAAAAATATTAAATTAAATTAAATTAAGTACTGGCTTTTTTAATTGATAATGTATTTTTATGGAAATATCTGACAAACGAGCTGACTATCCACCCGATCTACACGTAGCAGTAGCCATTGATAATAAAACCAGGATTATGGCGGACACCACCTCACAGCTCGTAAAGGGCCATCCATAAATTACGTCACACTAAGTTCATGACTTTTTGACCCCTCCTCCGTCCTTGTCACAGCTGGTCACACTTGTGAGACCTCCCCCCTAGTGTGACGTCACATATTATGAAATTTTACACCTAGAAATTATTAAATTAAAACAGCAGTTCCGAAATAAGTTTTATTTCCATTAATTGTTTTTTAATATTACATACATCAACTATACATACCAATTATTCGATTTTGAAATGTAACGTCACGAAACTTAGGACCCTCCACACAATGTCACACTACAACGACCCCCCCTAACGTGTGCCGTAATTTATGGATGGCCCCTAAAGTGAATACCACAGAACCAGATAGAGAACCAGAGATGCTTATTTTTTACTTATACAAGAATTATTGTAAGATAACGCTTGACTACTTTAATACCATAAGCGCCGCAGTTTGGTATGCCATCGCATGCGTTCATAGTGTGTACGCAGACGCGCGCGCCGGAGACTTGGCACTCTAGATGCGCCGGGGGGCAGCCTGCAGCGCGAGCGACCCGCGACTCCGTCATCACTAGAGTAATGCGGTTCATCTGCAAATATTAACAATGTTGAAGCTAATAATTAGAAGGCTATTGCTTCTTCAATTAGCCAAAACGCTATTGGTTTACTCTAAATTGGTTTTACCGATCAAACTCTCAGCTTGATTCCGTGGTAACTTAACATCTTGTAGAGGTCACTTTTGTCAATAGATGTTTTACTGGGGTTTTAACCAATCAATAAACATTATTATTGCAAATTTTGTTACCTTGTATATAAAATAAAAACATAATGTTATGATCAGGCCTATGTTAAAATTTTGAACTAACCGTGAAATTGCTAACAGCGATGATGATGCGCGAAGAATTAAACAAGAAGACCTGTCGAGCCTTGGGTTCATTGTAAGCACATATGTTATAAATTGTCCGTCCTACGTAATTTTTAAAATAATGCAGAGCTACGCGCCCTTGAATCTGCAATTTTTCAAATATTTATGGATATTAGCCGAATTTATGTATAAAATTATTATTAATTTATGGATACTATCTATGGATCTATCTATCTAGAAAGCACAAACTACTTGATGCTAGATAGGTAGGTATTATTTGACAGATGCTGTTTCTTCAAAATCATGTAGGTACTTAATTCATATTTTTAAGCATATTAAAGCTACAACCTCTACTTCATATTTTGTCGATACGTTGAATGCACGTCAATTAATCTATATCTATTAGTTTCTACCTGCGGTTTTTAGATATAGAGCTTCTATAGGATAGTAGGATAGGAAAGGATTAGTAGTACAAAACTACCATTTCAAAGAGGTATATTATTGAGAAGAGAAAGAGAAAACTCCTTAGCTATCAAAAAAGAAACTCCTTAGCTATCAAATCTTTTTAAATCAGGCCATTCTACATTTGGCAGGCCTAATTAAAGTAGGAACTAACGAAAGAAGTCAAACGTCAGAATATACCTCGTCCTCTTGTAATTCTACAAGCTCGGCCAGGTGTTGTGAATCGAATCGATCAATAGAAAGCTTTCTCGTTGGAGCACGTTCCTTTGTGGTTATCTGTCGTGGACGATGGCGGTCGACCCTGAGCGCCTGAATGTATCGCTTTTTACGGTTTATCCTTTAATTCATCACAAACTATAAAATTTGAACTATGAAACTTAGCTTATAATAATTCGTTTAACGACTAAAAATAAAAAAAGTTCAATTGACATAACATCAAAATGTAAATATTTATTATCATCTGTGATTATCATCTTCAACATTGTAAGCGATATGATAGAACTGTTTTCTGAACTCTGCTCTCCTCAAAAACATCATGAGTTACAGAACCCGTAGTTCAATAACCTGCCGAGCGCAGATTGGCAGACGTTACACATCGTTGGAAATGTTTTCTCACAAATTTTTTATTCACCGAAGCAAATGATTTTAATATTTTATACCCGTACTTTCAAAATTAAAGTTGCGTGCAGGATTCGAACAGTAGGAGTTGATCGAGGTTGATCGCTTCTATGCAGTATGTTACAGTATTGAGGTGAGTCATAATATTAATGTGAACAAATACATAAATTATCGAGCGCCATGATACTTACTTATTTCCTGGCCTGACTGAAGTTTGTTCATTAACTTTTTTTGTAATATATGTCGCATTTTTCGGAATAAGCGCCTTGGTGAAGTTTAAAAGATCTGCCATTACGGGAGCTACTTGCACTATATTTTCCCAAGATTCGTGATCAACCAGAGAGCCTGACTCTAATTTCTCTGTAGTTCCTCCCTTGATCATTTCTTTTTGTGTATATAACACTGGTGTTGTTTGGTTATCTAGACCTAGAATACATCGAGATGTAACAATTACTAAGTTTCTATGGAAGTCCAGTATTTCTGCGGCCGAAGTAATGAACACCAGTGTGTAACTATTTAAAAAAAAAATGAGAGGTGTCGAGGGACACCCGGATGTAACGAAGTTCATTAAGTACTAGGATAGCAAAAACACACATGCAAGCGAGTGTGCCAAAACAAATCTGGGGTATAGATATCCTAGTACTTAATAAGTGTTATAACGACGGCAAAAAGTGTCGTTACAACTTTTCCTCTTAATTTTTTCCGTCTAGCCCCCTTTCGCAACGCGCGATAAGGAACTTCGTTCCAAAAATATAGGCTTACACACGTCACTGCATCAGGACAGGATGCTTTCTATTGCAAGTTGCGTGGACAAACATACAGAGATTACACACACCAGATTTCACCAGAGATCTGTCACCGTCCTGTAAACTTACCAACGTTTTCATTTTTTTTGATGATACTTGGCAACATGTCAGTTGTAATGGGCTTCCAACATTTTTGTATGGAACCTGGCATACCTACAAGTCCGCCATTTTGAAAAAAACCTCGATTCGGCGGCCAGTGATGAAACATGTGTCAATCGATAGACTAAATGATTGTGATCAAAAAGTATTCAGTGATGAAATGTCGTAAGTGGTATACTTTCTGAGATATTTAAGTTCAAAACCGTAGGAAAATAAAGCAAAAAACATCGTTTCGGCCGATATTGATAAAACATGTGTCAGTCGATAGTCTAAGTGATTACGATCAAAAAGTATTCAGTGATAAAATGTCGTAAGAGATATGGTTTCTGGGATATTTGAGTTCAAAACCGTAGAAAAATAAAACATTTGTAATTAATTATCTTTTTATTTCTAGTGTATCTGTAACTGTATCAGTGTTATGCCAGATAAGAAATATTATGAATATTTAGAATAATTACTATATACATATAAAATCACAATATACATAAACAAAATTAAATAAATACAGTTTTATTCAGATTTACATATATAACATCTGGTTGAAGACAACGGGCGACAACATTCTAATTGCTTCAGGTAGTGCTGCCGGACTTGAAGGAGCTTTTGGTAGTCTATGATTTTTTGATGTCTACAAGCAAGGAGTTCCAGAACAGTATGAACTGTATTGTGAAGGAATTCCCGTAATAAGCAGTGCTATAGGTTTCCTTTAAATAAACAGGAGAAGACACATTATTCAAAATGGCATAAAATGTTGAGAGAATTCTGAAGTTTCGCCTGTATCAAATGGATAGCCATTTAAGTTAGGAATGGAACTGGGAAATGTGGTCATACTTACGTAAGCCGAAGATATATCTAATACAGTTATTAAGAAGGCGCTCCAATTTATTCAGAAGTTCCTCTGACAAATCTGTACAACACACATCAGCATAATCAAAGTGAGGGATGACCAGAGTGTTTATGGCGTATTTATGGTTAAGTTTTTATGGCGATACAGCAATTGAAGTGTACCGGTCACTTTTTTCCTTACCTCAGTTACGCTAAGTATTATAAAAATTAAACAAATTCGTCAAACAAACAACTTAAGGGTAGAGATAAAATCGCGGGATGGTACTGCTCATGCATAGTGGGAAAAAGAACCTTGTCATGTTGTTCCCATATAATGTGTGTTATATGGTTCTTGGCTTGACATCAGGAAACTTTGCCTTTATCACCAGCGGAATTTTTAGATTCAGTGATTGTCAGACATGATATAGAAAACTAAGCCAATAGTGAATTTTAACTTTTGGTTTATAGTAATTGCGAAAGCTGTAGCCCGTGGTGGCAAATAAATTATTTATAAAACAACCTAGTAGTTTGCTTTTGCTTTGCTTTTTTTAAATTCAAATCTACCCGTTATTAATAAATCAAGTACCTATGCAGCACATACACATATGACATAATATACTTATTTTTCATTATTGACCCAATAAATTCAAAATAAGTAAATGATAATTTTTAATGCATTATTTTTGTACGGTTTTGAACTCAAATATCTCAGGAAGTATATCACTTACAACATTTCATCACTGAATACTTTTTAATCGTAATCATTTAGCCTATCGATTGACATATGTTTCATCAATGTCCGCCGTAACGAAGTTTTTTTGCTTTATATTTCTACAGTTTTGAACTCACTTATCTCAGAAATTATATCACTTACAACATTTCATCACTGAATACCTTTTAATCGTAATTATTTAGCCTATCGAATGACATATGATTTATCAATGTCCGCCGAAACGAAGTTTTTTGCTTTATTTTTCTAGTTTTGAACTCACTTATCTCAGAAAGTATATCACTTACGACATTTCATCACTGAATACTTTTTGATCTTAATCATTTAGTCTATCGATTGACACATGTTTCATCACTGGCCGCCGAATCGAGCTTTTTTCAAAATGGCGGACTTGTAGGTGTGCCAATTAGGTTCGATGCCCTTTCGTGAATAACTTTCAGTAGTCTTCGAAAAACTGTCTGTACCTGTAGTAATCTGTATAACATTAACCTTCGTTGGCGACATATCTGTAATAAGGCTTGAGATGTTGGTTGAATTACTTTTCTGGTGTGGGTTTGTATTCCTGAAATAAAGTCACTGGAATATGAACTAAAGACCGTTGCTACTGCTGACAATAATAGGTACAGATACACTTAATTATAAGCAGAGATGTAACTTATCTAAGATACAAGTATCTGAAATACAGATACAAGATACAAAATACGTATTTTCATCTTGTATCTACAATACTTTTTTTAAATTCATTTCGTATCTTGTATTTAAATACCTTTTGTTGGGTATCTTAGTATTTTGTAGATACTATGTTTGCTAAAATACTTTTAGTAATAGTGTACTCATATATAATATAGTACTCAGTAATAGTATAATACTTGTTATTGGCAGAATCACCGTACGGCTAAAAGCGGGATCGAAGTTTAATAAAAATATATAATAACTATTATGTTGTCATAAAATGTAATATTACGTTTGCGCGATCAAACGATAAAATAAACTTTAATTAAATAATTACTTTTAAGCTATTGCATAGCTTTTATCGCGGGCATGAGTGCGGCGAGCGAATCAAGAAAAACCGTGATGTCTGACAAATTGTCAGACAACTTGTCAAAGCGGCAGTGATGGATTTGTTCTATCAATGTCGCTCTTCCGCATATTGATTGGCATGACGGGAGAAATGGCAATAATAGCTTAATGTGCATGATCGTGATATGGACGTCCTTGTTGTGTCTATGCTTAAAAACGAAGAGTGAATAAGATCGCACATACTGTGGCATGTGCGGTGTCACTGATGTCGCATCCTCGAAGACTGTGCGCCTAGTACTCGCTTTAATTAATTGCTACTAGATGAACAAATCCGATGAGAAATTTAATACCCCAGCTTTGTTTTGGTATACTTGCTTGCATGTTTTTAGTATCCTAGTACTGACTGCAAGTGGGGTCAGGTTTTATTTCGCAACAAATGCTATGCAATAGCTTTACCGCGGCAGTCCCCGAGTGTCAAACTTTTTTTTAACAAAAAAATAAACCAACGAAAAAAACTGAAAAGCGAAAAATAAGCCATTTAGTATTATAAATTAAGATCCTAAATTAACACTAAATAAATAATTTTGAGACGGAGCCACACAAACAAGCAAAATTCATTACATAAAGCTCATTTTATGAGGGCAGCGGCATGCGATGCACACACAAATAAATGTATTGACGATGGTAGCTTCCCCAATCTAATGAAACATGGCAAATTAATCCCTTTATTTAAATCTGGAGATAAAAGCGACCCCACTAATTTCAGACCCATCTCAATGTTACCAGTCCTTAGTAAAATCTTTGAAAAAGTTATTTATAACCAGCTGCTGTCTCATTTCTACTTAAACAAGTTGTTTCATGTTAATCAGTTCGGTTTTTCAAGAGGAAAAAATACCACTGATGCAGGTATAGCACTCCTTAAGCAAATTTTTGATGCGTGGGAGTGTAAGCAGGATGCCATTGGTATATTTTGTGATCTCTCAAAGGCGTTCGATTGCGTTGATCACAATATACTGATAAATAAACTTAGGCATTATGGTGTCTCAACACAATCAGTTGGCCTTATAAAATCCTACCTATCCGACCGTATCCAGAAAGTGGTAAAAATGTATAAAAAAACTACCTGAATTTGGGGGAGGGGGGGTGATGGAGGGGTGGGGGGGGATGCAAGGAACCCCCCCTACTATTTTTTTTTCGCAGGAAACGAATACTTTTTTTTTTATTGAATTTTGAAATTCTAACTTTGATTCAACTTAACACTCTAAATTACGAATGCCAAACGTCGAGAATGTGACGTTAAAATGTGAAACTGTTAAGAATTCGACTCTTAATACTGTGATACCACCCTCAATCCTCCGCGACGTAATATCGAGATATTTAGAAAAAACGAACCTAACCTCAAAATACTAAAACAATACACTAAACACACCACTGCCTTAATGACATGACAATGACACTTGACAGTCGACAATTTACATTTTCTTCCCATACATAGCATTGGCGTAAATACGTTCAGCCAATAAATCGATTACAATTCTTTTAATCGATTTAACTTCGTCATAAATGTCAACGGGACCTCCGTATGGGGTGACACTACACCACTTCTACTATTATTTTAGAAAAATAATGACAAAAATCATTATAATTGCAAAATTACATTATATGCACTTTTAGGGAGAAATTAGGGGTTTTTGATTCACAAACAGGCTTCCGAACGTCTCCGGCGCTGCGGGAAGTGCAGCCCCAGTGCTCTCCCTCCGCGCCTCCGGGGTTTACATTCACTCTAGGGGTAGGGCAGACTAGTACCACGTGGGGTCGGGGTTGACTAAGTCGGTTTTGTAACCATTTCTAAAATGTAATGGTGGTGGGTAGATACGAAAACTATTCATTTAAAAATCCTAACGAAATCATACAATTATGAAAATACGCCGATTCTGCATTAGTATTTACAAAATACAATACTAATAGAATTATTCGATAGGTAATGAAAATATTTCGATTAAAAGCATTAGGTACAAATTTTTAATTTGTAGTATTATGTTTGTCACTTAGTACCATACGATTACGATTCAATTCGATGATTATTTCGATTCTGATTGGTATAATTGCCTTCATAGCTCTAGTAGTGTTTGAATACTCTATGACAGTTCTGACATTGTCAAAATGGCGGTATGAATGTTTATAATATGTCGTGTGAAAAGAAAAGTATTTTAGTTCATTTTAAATATTTTGGTGTCTACCGCTTCAAAAATTAGGCATCAAGGTGTTTGCATGGGTCCCCGTATTCACAGTGATAGTTATAATAGTGACAAAATAGTGATATTTCATGTTTACATAATGTATTATGTTATTTTAAATTAAGAGATTTAATATATTTCGGCTTTTCTTGGTGTTAAAAAAATTGCGTCTCCGCGCGCAAAAATTGCATCAAGATACCTTTTATGTACCCCTGGGTAAGATAACACACATATATCAAGTAAAATTCAGGTAGCCACCATTCAAAGTTTACCCCAGAAAGTAGTTATTAATGGCAAGGAGTCCCCAGGAGCACACATTACTATGGGAGTGCCCCAAGGATCAATATTAGGACCACTTTTATTTTTAATATATATCAATGATCTTCCTTATTTCACAAGGAACTTTTGTGAAACTGTATTGTTTGCAGATGATACCTCATTACTTTTTAAAGTTGATAGGAGAAAAAAATGTTTTGACGATGTAAATAATACTGTTTCCCAAGTATTGCAATGGTTTACATGTAATAACCTAATGTTAAATGCTAGTAAAACGAAATGTATGAAATTCACATTACCAAATGTGAAACAGGTACCAACTCAAATAGTTATAAATAAGGAAGTACTTGACCTTGTAAATTCAACAAAATTCCTTGGCCTTACTATAGATTCACGGTTACAATGGAGTCCTCATATTGAAGCCTTGTCTGGAAGACTGAGTTCAGCTGCTTACGCGGTTAAGAAAGTAAGGCTCTTAACTGACGTAGAAACAGCACGGTTAGTTTATTTTAGCTACTTTCATAGTGTTATGTCCTATGGTCTGTTGTTGTGGGGCTCAGCTGCAGATATTGAGTCTATATTTATTTTACAGAAAAGAGCAGTCCGTGCCATTTACAACCTCAGGCCTAGGGACTCGCTTAAGGATCTCTTTAAGGAAATTAATATTTTAACTGTGGTGTCACAATATATATTGGATAATGTTTTGTATGTTAAGAAATATTACAACAGTTTTCTTAAGAAGAGTGACATCCACAATATTAATACGAGGAACAAGGCTAAACTGATTGTACCAAATTTTAGACTATGTAAAACTGGTGGCTCGTTCATGGGTACATGTGTAAAGATTTTTAATAAAATTCCATCGAAATTTACAGAAATGCCTTACCTTAAATTTAAAACTCATATTAAAAGCATTCTTATGAGGAAAGGATATTACAAATTAGATGATTATTTTAAAGACAAGACTGCTTGGACATGAGTTTTATGAATATAGATTGTAGTAGATGATAAGTGCTACCTGTAACTGTGAGCAGGAAAAAAACAAACCCGGAAGTTTCTTGCTGCTTCTTCTCCCGGGCCCTCTCACAGTAGGGCTTTGTCTGAAGCATTGGCATAACTTGCATGACTTTCAAAAAACGTGTTTGTAAACCAAACCAATTTTGAATAAAAACATTTGATTTGATTTGATTTGATTTGACACGGCAGCAGTAGCGCGGCGCACATCTTTTCGCCATTTTGAAGCGGTGCCAAACAGATGAAAAATCATCTGTGTGGCACCGCTTCAAAATTATTTATTTATTGTTATTTTAAGATCTTAATTTATAATACTAAATGGTTTATTTTATTTGTCACTTTTCAGTTTTTTTTTTCGTTGGTTCAATTTTTTGTTAAAAAGTAATTATTTTTTAATTTTTAGTATATTTATATATATACGTGTCGAATTGAGAACCTCCTTTTTTTTCGTCAGTTAAAAAACGTTGTTTTTTTACAAAAGTATTTTATCTATAAAAAGTATTTAAAAGATACGTATTTTGTATCTAGTATTTCAGATACCATTCCAGAAAGTTATTTGCATCTGGTATCTGAAATACTTAATTTAAAAGTATTTTGTATTTTGTATTCCAAATACTTTATTTAAGGTATCTTGTACATCACTGATTATAAGACACACGAGGTACTTAATTAAAATTTGCAGTTAGTAATAAAGATCAACCATTTAACTCACATAAAAGGAAGAGCGGCTAAAGTACTTTTAGAGGAAAGAGTAGAAGACAAAGAACTTCCCGTAATATATTTGTTTACGATTTTTTTTGTATCACGGTTTTTATTATCGTCCATTGAATAATAACTATCGCTCAATTTTGTTAAATTTGTTTGTAAGTAAACTGAAATATAATAATAAAGTTACTGAATTTATTACATGTGTGCAATTCATGGCTCTCTTTTGGTATTTGAACACATTTGAATTATTTTTATTTTTTTTGTTTGTTCAGGTCGTAAAGCGAGCCTTTGTGTAACCGATGTCTATGGTTGACGGTGATCACTTGCCATCAAATTGATTATTGGCAAAAGACAAAACAAATACAAACGTTTTTGTCATATAAATTATGTAAGTATTTGATTTTAGATATACGATGTGAAAAATACTGTGATTGCACTACCACTAGCATTGTGCTTCGTATTTGAAATTCTTTTCAGTAAGGCCAGTGCTTCATCGTCCAAATTTTCAGAAGAAGTTGTTGAGTTATTGAAATTATACAACTTTATGTAACTATCTATTAGCTGCCACGTTTCATTCGGATTTTTAAGAGTAGAAAAATCCGTTGGTTTCTCTTTATTTGATGACGTTGTAGTCATTAATTTAGTAATGTAGTCTTTGTGCAGATGTATTCTGAAACGTGCGTTTAACATGTACAGTAATTTAACTTTTTTCGTGATTTTTAAATAAATGAATAATAAACCGGGCAAGTACGTGTCAGGCCTCGCGCAATGCATGGTTCCGAAGTAGTAAGTTTATCGACTATTACTCATTAACTACGTAAGCTAACAGCGCCATGATAGTTTGTAAATTCATCATATAACCTATTTTTGAAAAATTTTTCACTTGTCCAACTCCAACCGTTTAGGCGGAAGGGGGTGGGGGGACACTTGACTCTAACCAAAATTAGCATTTTAAACCCAAATATATCGAAATCAGAACCCTAAATTTAAAAATGGTCTCTATAGACCCATAATATTTTAAAAAGACCTTTTCAACGATATTCCACACTATAGAATAAGCGACGAATAAAAAAAATCATTCTTACATTAACTGTAGGAGAGGTACCCAGAACAAAAATGTTTTTCAATATTTTATTCTACGATTTTGAAGTTTTAATAAATATGTATTCATGCCAAATTACAGATTTCTAGCGCTAAGGGTCTCGATGCTATGCTTCGGACAGCGGACGGAAGGACGGATATATATGACGAAACAATAAGGGCTCCAATTTTACTTCG
Source organism: Thymelicus acteon (assembly GCA_951805285.1). NCBI lineage: Eukaryota > Metazoa > Arthropoda > Insecta > Lepidoptera > Hesperiidae > Thymelicus > Thymelicus acteon. The sequence goes on along the minus strand of OX638216.1, from coordinate 12,781,042 downwards.
GAACCCTAAAAATTGTAACTGTTAAATTCCTGAAAGATTTATTTTACAAACTTACCCGCTTGTCCAATTATTATTTACAGCAAATAAATGTTTATGTTTTTTCTTAAATTTAATTCGCCTTGTTGAATAGTATGGGCGATTGGAAAACTTTTTTCTATAATTCGTTGGAAAAGTTAGCCTGAAATATTGCGTTAAAATTTTCGTTTAATTACTTTTAACATTATTATAATTATTATGGTTTAATTCCTCCGAATATACCTACTATATGTATGAGTAGGTACGTATTGTATGAGTAGTAGGTATGTATTCTTATGCTGGCTATGTTGGTGATGAGTCCGTTAAATTTTGTTTTCAGAGTAGGTAATACTTTAAGAGTAGATATAAGTTCGCTCCTTTAATATTGAACAAGTAAATATTGTAAAACTAAAGTAATACGTAAAGTTTCATAATCCTCTGAGAATAAGATGATAAAAGGTCTAATAAAGTTTCACCACATATTTAACTCAGAAGAACAAACTTACGATACCTAGAATCAGGTGTAAATCCATTAAGGTTGTAGTCAAGCGCATATCGAGGTTCTGTTTTTTCCAGCTCTTCTTTTTGTCCACTCTGCTTCCATATCGAGAATTGGACTAAAGGCATGACGCTTGTTTCATAGTCTACTCCATTCCTTATCACAACATTTATGATAATTATTAAATTTGCATTAGTGAATTATGTAGTATAATTTTAATACATTAAGTGCTACGAGTTACTACGGTACTACTCGTAGTACAAAAAAGTGATATACATTATAGAGTAAGCTAAGTAAGTAAGATTATATTTTTTGTACTTATAATATAAGATTAAAACTATAGAATTCTGAAGTAATTCAAAGAAATATTTTTAGTTTTATTGCGTAGTTTTACAAAACAGACGCTGACGCTACGCTCAGCTCTACGCTGTCTCTTAAGTTTTTAAGTATAAGTACCATTATTTCTTCTGTGGTTATACCTGCATTTCTGAATTCGTGTAACTAGTAGTTATGTATTGTTTTAAATTATTTTATAGGTACCTATTCATATTTGTATAAGTAATTTGAATACAACTATTCGTTACTTTGGAGTGACGTCGTATATCAAGTCAAATAACTCATTCTCATCACTGGAAGAAGTTGAATCCGTTTCACCGAGCTGTATGTTTCCTGAGATATTGACCAGCGGCACTTCCATCACGACGAATCCATCAGTCTCTTCTTCTGGAGTTGTCAACGTAACAATATGTTTCGTGTCGTAATCTGCATTCCTGTGAATTTTAAGTAATTTCTTCATTGTGAGTTGACTGAGAAAAAGATCCGTTGGTTGCGTGAATAGAGTATTGTATAAATTGTATTTGATAAACAAACAAATTTACTCGTATGTATGAAATGGTTATATTTTATTGCGTAATTTAGTAAGAACTTTAGTGTTTTATATTATGTAGCAAACGTTACTGTTTTTATTAATAGCTTCAAGGGAAGACCTACCATTCATCTACAAACGAAACATTTTCCATTTCACTATAGATCTAGGCCAGTGGTCGGCAAAGTGCGGCTCCAGAGCCGCATGTGGCTCTTTAGCTCCTTAAGTGCGGCTCTGGCACAAATATCCACGGAAGGCTCAATAATATTTTAATTAAAAAAATATATAAACGTGTACTTATTTATGTACGAGCGTGAGAAGTTATATGAGAAGTTACATACATAAGAAGTTACATGAGAACTTGGAATCATGCCTAAAATTAAAAACAACACCATACAAACCTGACTTACTTAAACTTTCCAAGGAGATGCAAGCACATTGTTCGCATTAATAAATATTTATTAAGTATGAAATTTAGTTTTATTTCGTGTACTACTTATTTAGTGAAATAAAAGTTTACGAAACAAGCAGATCTGCCTCCCAATTTTTTTTTTAATTGTTATAATGTTCGTATTTAGCTCTTTGGCTAATAAGTTTGCCGACCACTGATCTAGGCTAATCAACCCGCACTTGATATGCGTGATGATCCATACCATAACTAATCTTAGATCACCCAAGTCCAATAGTGGAGCAATCATAGATCCTAACAACAAGTTTCTTTTGCCTTTTATTTTTGATTTGCAACTTGTTCTTTCAAAATTCGTTACCAAGCAATACATGTAAGTAACTAGGTACATAATACATATATTAAAGAAATCAAGTTACTCTGTATCAATAGTTGTCGTTAAAGCGTCGGTAGGTTTGACTGTTTGCAGCGTGTAATATGTTGATTGATTTCCAGTTTCCTGTAGAAACACAGATTCTGGTATCGCAGCCCAGTACCCGCCGAAGGTTTCTCCCATCTCGTAAATTAATAACTGATCGTGCCCTTCCACACACGTTCTAGTTATACTACTTTCGGACTCCGTTAAAATTACTAATACAATATTACTTCCTGATTGAGTTCTGAAAATCCAAATTTATTAAGTACTATTTGGATCCCTGGAAAAAATCTATACATATAGGTAAAAAATATAACTGATTTGTTAATTACATAAATGTTTAAGCATATCATCACATGTGTAGCAGATGGCACATAGATGGCTCATGCTAAAGTGAGCCGACAAACGACTCGTTGATACCTAACTTCAACTGAGGGCTTTAGAAATAGTACTTTTGTTTTATTTTCTCATTTTACTATGTCGACGTCGACAAGCCATCGGAAATGCCTGAGGATGACACTGGCACAGAAATGATTTATCGTGACACTGATGTCCGTAGGCGACCGTGTCTATGACCACTTTACATCAGCAAATAAAGATAATAGTGAATAGGCTTTTACTAGGTTAATGTGCTCACCACCTTGGACCACATCTCCACTTTCCATCGGGTGGAATTGTGGTCAAGCATTAACTTATTATTCGTGTAAAAAAAATGAGGTATCTCGTCATATTGTTTAGCCACTAATCTGTTGTTTATCTGTTTCTTTATCTAGTTCTTTGATATTACGCAACTGATAAATACCTATAATGGATAGTTCCCAACTAATACAATAGGTAAGTAGGATTAAAATACACATGGGTAGTAAAATCCTCTCATTTTCTGAATTTTCGAAGGTAACTTATGCGTTTCAATTATAATGTCAGTCTTATATTATAATCCTAAATATGAATGTACACTACCATACCTGACACTTATGGAACAACTATAAGGCAGATCCAACCGAGAAAAATGCATGACTTCCGCACTGGAGTCAGCCACTTGCCTTCCGAGAAATATAGAGGACACCACACGCCGACGACAATGCTCCGACATTTCATTTTGTAATACGAATTTTTTTGCCGTTGTACCTTCACTTTTTAAACATAATTCGCTTATTACCAATATTAATATCTGAAGCTCTATCATTGTAAATTATATTTTTCAGGTTATACCTGTATGTCCATGACCTATTAGATGCTTACAAGGCAGAGATATCAGTTTACACTTCCTTTTTGGGTACCGCAGTCAAAACGGAATTTGGCGTAGGTTTACATTATTATAATTAAAAAAATAAATATTAAAAAAAATACAGGGCACCTCTCCTACATGTAAAATGGGGATGATTATGTACCTATCTATTGTAAGTAGGTAGGTATGTACTTATAAGATAATGTTAAAATGTTTCTGGAATCGAATAGATAAACAATTACCGAATAAGTATGTAACAGGTTTTTTTTTTTAATTTTGAATAATGATTTTGGTAGAATTTCGATCACTACATATAATATGTAATTATATTAACGTACCAGACAATCTCTCGAAAAATCCCAGTGTCTCTATTCTCATACTTTTTAAGTTCCAACGAATATCGTAATATTTTAGATGCGTAAAATAATTATTTTAATGCTTCCCTTCCTGTAACAATAAGCTAAAACGATCCGACACAAGCAGACAGAGATGGGGGTCGCGTGACCCGCAGGCCGCACCACATGAAAGCTAAAAGCGGGGAGTTCGCCAACAAAGCGTAGCGACAGTAATATACGAGCCACCGAGCCACTTATCAGTTAATATTATCTGATATTGCTCTCGGTATGAGGGAAATTAAGCTAGAGTCATGCACTCTGATCGACTATGTAGTCACGACATCGTCTTTCAGTTGAAATGAAATAGATTTTCCTAAATCATCGAACTACAGTTAGCTATCTAATATCGGTATAATTATCGATATTTGTTTTGTAGTAATAAAGTGTCTATTCATACAACCTGTCCGTCCATTTTACCCAGTTAAGCGCTTAGTGGAACAATTTTCAAACATCCTATCATAGTTAAAACAACCAGTAATGTGCGAGTATGACTCGCACAACGGGAATTCCGTACAAACTTATAGCTAACTTGGGCAAAGATAACTGAAATGAGTAACAAACTTATGTATCTTTGCCACTGGAAAACTGTTATATCGTCCCCATGGTAAATCATAAATATCAAACAATTTCAGAAATAGAATGAACTACTAACAATATTTATTTTATAATCCCACGGCCCCTTTACTACACCCTGGTTAGTAGACATGAGATTTCGAAGTTTTCGAAGTTTCGAATTTCGAGTCAGTATTCTAGGATTTCTAGGCCACCCCAATGAGGCAACTTTTGTTATTAATGCAACTTTGGTAGTTCCAGCCGCGGCTTCGCCCGCAAAAGTAGTTTTAACGTATAAATTGGGATAAAATCTATCCTAATTTTGAAGTCTAGAAATGGTCTGTTTTTGTGCCAAGTTACATCTTTATCGGTACAACGGTTAGCGCGGGATGGAAACCAAACATCCAAACATCTTTACATACTTCCGTATCTATATATAATCTAGCTTAATTAGCCGTTCAATCAGCAGCTTAGCCTCCTTACTAAACAGCGCCGTTCAACTATCGGCCTGATTGATAGATATCAGGGGCGTAGCTACCGCCGTATCAGCCGTATCAATTATACGGGGCCCCGGGGCTGAGGAGGCCCCCAATGCGCCTTAGAAAACATTCGTAAAATGATCCGGAAATCAATTATGATTCGAAAAATGTTCCGGAAAGCATCGATACTTCAGCGAAAAGTGATCAACAATAAAATTACTTTCTGGACCGTCTTTCATCGTATTAATGCATTAATTACTTTAGCATCATGCAATTTATTTAATGCCAATGTAAATTTAAGGCCATGATTCTAAATCTGGAAACTCGACAAATTGAAGACAAACAGGTATTACAGATAATAATAAAAAACTTCTAATCGTTTATTTAAATACCCTAATCAAAATTTAAACAAAATATTTAATGTACAAAACAAAATACGTTCTACACGACTTATGATGCTCTCCGGCACTGAGTGATGCGCGGCCATGTCGGCGGCAACCCCATGACACTGCGCTCCGGGAATACCTCAAGAGGAAGCTCATTCTACAGTTAGCACGTGCGTGGTAAAAATGATCGGGAGAATCGGACCGTAAAAGTTCTCCACGAGTCTCATCGAGGTGAACGAAACTTCAATTCGGCCATGAGCTTTGTAAAGCATGAGCAGGTGCCTCCCTTGCAGTGAAGTACGTACTCCTTAGCCCGGTTTAGAACATCAAGCTTTTTGGAAGCCAACTTAGCCTTGGCTTCCAAATGACGCTGATACTACACATCAATCGAGATGTCAACTCCCAGAATCTTACTCTTACAACACTTTTAGTGACGGTGAGCGTGGTACCCTGGAATTGAGGCGCTATGAAAAATGAGGTTTTCTTAGTGGTAAACGCGCCAACGTAAGACACGTTGGGGTTGAACTCGACTAAATTAAGTCAACCCCATTCCGAGACTTGCTCCAGAGAGTTCTCGACTTCAGACACAAGTTTAAGCCTGCTAACCGCCACTTGCAAGTTTTGCAACTGAGAGGAATTAAGGGGGCTGTGTAGTAGACATCCCCTGTGCTATCATCTGCATAGCAACAGTTGCCACTCATACCATGTCATTGATATGCAGAATGAACAGCGTAGGACATACCACAGACCCTTGGGCAACACCAGCATTATAAAGGTTTCATATCTGAGCAACAACCATCTACTAGGTACATCCTTGATATGTCGCTCTGATACTGATAGGAAGCTGGCTACCCAACTGCATAACCTCTTATAGCGACCGTAAGATGTTAACTTCGTTTTAGCGCTTCCTGCCAGTGCTTCCCCGTTGCGACCAAGAGCCTGACGGTGCCTACAGGTGGGTAAGATAAATTTGATGATCACGAACTGAACGACCATCGCAAAAACCATATTGTTGATCACAGATCAGCTGATGATCTTCCAGATATCCCTGGAGCTGCATGTTAATCTCGCGCTCCATTACCGTTGCAAGCAGGGAGGCTATAGGCTTATCGCTATAGGCCTGCAGTTAGCCGGGTCACTGAGATCGCCCAATAGGGGGATGGGATGAAAAAGGGTAACCTTCCACGAAGACGTATCATGTGGCATAAGAAAGCGAGAATAAACATGTTAAGACGGGGAATCATCCAGCTCCGGATCTACGATTTTTTTGAACCGGGGCAGAAACTTGATAGTGATAAAGATAAAATTAAAAAACTCAAATAAATAATAGTTGGCATTTTTCGTGAATGGGACAATAAGAAGTCTTTTTTAACAAATTTATTTGTTCTCCCAACCAGGCTTCTGTATGTTAGGCGCTTTGTGCAGCAAGTTTTTTTTATTTTTAATCATACTATATTATGATTTCGGCGCCCCCTGAATTGCCGCCCGCGGCGGGTGCCCCGGTTTGCCCCTAGATCCGGGGCTGGAATCAACTCGGGAGCACACATCTTTGATCTTTAACACCACTGCGTGAATACCGTCTGGTCTTCTCAACTTCTTGGTATCAAGAGGCTATAAAGTTTTCTGACAGACATTTGGGAAAAAGTATATAATACTATTCAACGAGCTTTCACAGGTTTTTAGGCGGAGGCGATCCCTCTATCATCAAGAGTTGAGTTGGCGGCAAAAAGGATGCCAAGAAGTTCGGCTTTCCCCTTTGTCGTACGGATCACGGAGTCGTCCGATTTATGCACCCATGAATATGAGTTACGAATAAAAAATTCCCTGCCTTGTCATCGGCTACTGAGTCTGCGCTCGCGTTCGGACTTCTCGAAATGAAACAGAGCTGCCCCCAGATTAAAATTTTTGAGTATTGATTGTATGTAGTTTATTAATCGATGTTAGTATATTATATTTGTTTTAATTCACGCTAGCTTTTTTATTTCTTTTGAGAAAGATCTTTGCCCTCGAGTCGAGAGGGGGCCCCCGGCAAAATTTTGATATGGGGCCCCGGAAGGGCTAGCTACGCCACTGATAGATATTCAGCCGTAGTGTTTGTTAAAAATAAACTGGCTGGCTAATGCTTAAGCCATTCGTACAAATACAACTGAACTGAAATCGAAGGAAGGATTGGTTAGGTTATGGTTGTCTGATTTTATTTACGAGAAAAATAGGAACACCGATAAGTCGGGTTCCGTAGACATCTATGGACTATGGAGCAGGAGAAGTCCCCCGCTATGAGAAACAACTCAATCAACAATAACAACTGAACAAATGAACAGGCTAGGCAAGTAGTTAAACATTATTGATCTAAGTCATTTGCCTAGGTGTTTGATCAAATGGCTGAATATCATTCAGGCCGCTAATTCTACCGCGCTGTGTAGTAAAGAGGCTAGGCTGTTGACTGAACGGCTAATTAAGCTAGATGGCTGCAACATATCTCGATATATATAAATTACGTGTCACGTTGTTTGTCCACGATGGACTCCTAAACTACTTAACCGATTTTTAACAAATTTGCACACCACAGAGTACTTAATCACTACACCGTGTGCAGTTTGATCCAACTTGAAAAATAGGATAGCTTATACTCTTTTTTTTTAATTGCGCAAACCGATTTGACAGGCGCTAATGTCAAAAGCTAAAATAATGTTGCCAGTTGTGTATGGCTAGAGCCGCTTCAAGATTCCGGTTCTTTGAATCGTAAGATTTATTGTTTTTAACGGTTAACTTTATTGTAATTAAATTTAATATTGAATTAATCAATATGAATAAAAATGATTGTAGATTTATCGACATACGTTTTTAGGGTTCCGTAGCCGAATGGCAAAAAACGGAACCATTATGGATTCGTCATGTCCGTCTGTCTGTCTGTTTGTCTGTCCGTCCGTATGTCACAGCCACTTTTTTCCGAAACTATAAGAGCTATACCATTGAAACTTGGTATGTAGATGTATTCTGTGAACTGCATTAAGATTTTCACACAAAAATAGAAAAAAAAACAATAAATTTTGGGGGTTCCCCATACTTAGAACTGAAACTCAAAAATGCTTTTTTCATCAAACCCATTCATGTGGGGTATCTATGGATAGGTCTTCAAAAATGATATTGAGGTTTCTAGTGTCATTTTTTTCTAAACTGAATAGTTTGCGCGAGAGACACTTCCAAAGTGGTAAAATGTGTCCCCCCCCCCCCCCGTAACTTCTAAAATAAGGGAATGATAAAACTAAAAAAAATATATGATGTACATTACCAAGCAAACTTCCAACGAAAATTGGTTTGAATGAGATCTAGTAAGTAGTTTTTTTTTAATACGTCATAAATCGTAAACCGCAAAAAACATTGATCAAAGTTACAACGAACTTTTATATTATGTTACTTGCTGCTACGGAACCTTTCATGGGCGAGTCCGACTCGCACTTGGCCGCTTTTTATTTAAAATTACATCCCATTTTGTATTGATTAGTACCAACCAAGGATATTATACTATAATTGAATTGCAATCTTCGTAGAGATACCTACCTAAAGACGGATAAAAATAGACACATTATAAAAATAGAAAATGAAATGTGCAATTTAGGCCATGTCATCGACAACATGGTCGAACATTTTATAATACAAGTTGGTAGCTATTCTTATAGTTCTGAGGTAGATTCTGAGTCTAAACGAATTATATTCTATAGAATTATCTGCTTTTTATTTTTAATTACCATTTTGTATTTATTTCAAACACAAATATCGGAAAACAATCATAGATCGTAAACATCTTTCTGATTATGGTACATCGCTATTTAAAAAGTAATAAAATCGTGCAACACAGGAAACGTCATTTTGGTTTGCGGAATTAAAAAACAGGGTATACACCTCAATACGGAAGGTTTTAATTAAAAAAAAAACTTTTGACACAACGAAGTCTGTCCGGACAGCTAGTACATATATAAAACCATATAAAACCGGGCAAGTGCGTGTCAGGCCACGCGCAATGTAGGGTTCCGAAGTTTATCAACTATTACTGTTTAACTACTTATGCTAACATAGTCGTGATAGTTTTCCTTGTAAATTCATCTTAATAATATAACCTATTTTTGAGATTTTTTCACTTGTCCAACTCCAACCGTTTAGCTACTGCGTTTTGAAAGATTCTTTAGTTTTAATCTAGATTAGGGTTGGCAACACTGGTCAGTGTCAATTATTTTTCACAGTCATGGTTCCGGTTCCGTCAGCCGTCCGTCACTTCGGTCAGTCAGTCAGAAAATCAGTCAGCTGTCAGATAAATCAAATTCAGCTGCTTGCTTATGTCAAAGTAAGTGGTACAAGTCGTGTCGTAACGAAATGAATTTTTAGAAATTAGAACTCCAAAGCAAATCTTTTGTATACGGACATTTAAAATAAAATGTTGATTAAATCTATTATATAAACATAATTTCTAAACTTCAATAATGACTTTAGCAGACTATGTTGCTTCTTTGTCTCAAAACCCGTACTTCGGTGCCGGTTTTGGATTATTCGGTGTGGGCGCAGGAGCCGCGATACTACGAAAAGGATTTCAGACTTCTGTGATGTTATTTCGAAGACACTGCATGATAACGCTCGAAGTTCCTTGCCGGGACAAATCTTATCAGTGGTTATTACATTGGATAACTCAGAAAGGAGCCCGCCAAACTCAACACCTCAGTGTGGAGACGTCGTTTCTCCAGAAAGACACAGGACAAATCAAAACCAAATATGATTTTATACCAAGTGTGGGCCAACATTTTTTTAGGTCACTAATTTCCCTACAATTGGTTATTGCAATTATTTAATATTAAATTAAAAACAGTAAGTACATATTAGCAGAGCAGACTATCGATTATATGATTCACTGCAGCTGAAGATTATCTTCGTGTGTCTGAAATAAATGAAGGTGTCAAATATTTTTAGCAGCATTTGGGTTGCTATTCCTACAGTTGCATTACATCATGTAGTGAATGTTCACCTTTATTGTAAAATTGCATAATCATGTAGACATGATAAATTGCAAATTGTTTTCTAGTATTTTCCTAAATTACAGTGTTCATAAATTTTAAGCTACGTCTTTATTTTACAAATTAGTCTTATCTTTTTTTTATACTAGTACAGGTATCAGGGATCATGGATTCGTGTGGATCGTACCCGAGAACAGCAGACACTTGATTTACACATGGGGATACCTTGGGAAACTGTAGTCCTTACATCATTTGGCCGAAACAAACAACTATATTATAATATTCTTGAAGAAGGTAATTTTTATTTGGAGTTCAAATGTCGATAGGCTTGGTAATATGAATAAATGGTCAGATATTTTATGGCCTGTATAGTTTCCATTGCCTGCACAGAGCAACTTTGAAAAAAAAATAATTGCTAAATTCTTAATAAATAAAAAAGTATATTGCTTAATTATGTGTGTGCATTGCATCATATGAAATTATATTGCAGCACGGACAATGGCTCTAAAGCAACATGAGGGCATGACAGTGATGTACACAGCTATGGGTTCAGAGTGGCGCCCATTCGGCCACCCTCGGCGACGTCGCCCCATTAAAAGTGTTATTCTTCGGTCAGGGCTATCTGAAAAAATTCTCACGGATTGTTTGGATTTTATCAATAATCCGCAGTGGTATACAGACAGAGGCATTCCTTACAGAAGAGGTATAATTATTTATTTTTGTGAGGTACAACTACTATATATTTTATGTATTGTTTTTAAACTAATAATAATATTTCAGGTTACCTCTTATATGGGCCCCCTGGTTGTGGGAAATCCTCATACATAATGGCCCTTGCAGGAGAACTGGAATATAATATCTGTGTCTTGAACTTATCTGAACGAGGCCTTACTGATGACAGGCTCAATCATCTTCTTAGGTAGGTCTTAAAATATTTTATGAAATACAGCATTTCAGTACTGCACACTAACAATGAATAAAATAGCTTTCTGAAATAGATTCATATTATGTATAAATATATTCTTCTAATTTCCACAACAAAATGATGTTATCTTCCGACTAGCCTTTATAAAATCAAAAAGATCAAAATATTCTTTTATTCAAAATAAGTTTTACATAACACTTTTTGAAAGTGAAATTGGTGAAAATTTGAAAAAACTTGCCTTATTAACTAACAAAATAATGATTACTCTGTGTGTACAAATTACAATCTGATAAAATTTTCATCTATCAAATTAAAATCTAAATTGCCATTAATTTATTGCAGTGTTGCACCGCAGCAGTCAATAATTCTTCTAGAAGATGTAGATGCAGCATTTGTATCCCGTGAAGACACTTCTGCCCAAAAATCGGCATATGAAGGTCTCAATCGGGTGACATTTAGTGGACTACTCAATTGTCTCGACGGTGTTGCATCTACCGAAGCAAGAATATTATTTATGACTACTAACTATTTAGAAAGGTAAACTATTATATTTATGAATGTTACCGCCGAGCGTCTATTGATTATTTGGACAAAACTAATAACAAAATTCCAATAAAGTACAGGTCTAATCGGTTTAGTTTTTTTTTATTAGCTTTTTAATTTTTTTTGGAAAAAAACCTGACTTGCTGCACTATTTTCAACATATTTTTTTTGCTTTTACATTTATTTTCATTCTGTTTTTTTTATTTACCAGTTGTTATCATAGTTTATCTATTCGAGGTATAAAATCTACCCAAAATTAAATGGAATATATTTTTTAAAGACATTAACTGAAATTTTTTTCAAAAAAATTACCCTTTTTTATTTAATTTCGCCAAAAAGTTGGAAAAATGGCCCATGAATATTATTATTTTATCAATTATTATTAAATTACATGATATTACCTACAAAAACTCAATAACATGTTTGTAGTTATCTAAATCATTTACCGAACTACAAACTCTTGAAATATGCACCCTATTTTCGATAATAAGAAGAGTACACTTTTAAAACCAGGCTAGTGGAACATTTAAGTGTCTTACTATCAAAAATACCTTTTGCCCGTTGATAGAATAATTTTAAATGTAAGGAAACAATAGAAACAACTGCAAAATTAAATCATCTATTAAAATCATAAAATTTTCGAAATGACCACCATTGGCATTAGTACAGGTAAGGCTCTAAATGACATCCTTTCAGTCGTTCTTTGCACTTCCGAAAGGTTTTGCTCCTATTTCTGTAGCAACAGCATCAATCCTCTGTTTTAATTGTTCTCTCGTAGCTATTGGCACAGCATACACTTTTTGTTTCATGTAGCCCCAAAAATAATAATCAAGAGGCGAATCAGGACACCGAGAGAGAGGTGGTCCAGTAGCATGGTCCTCCAAGGTCTCAATTGAAACAGAGGATTGATGCTGCTGCTACAGAAATAAGAGCGAACCTTTTGAAATGCAAATAACGAGTCAAAGGATGTCATTTAGAGCCTTAGCCTGTATTAACGCCAATGGCGGTAATTTCGAAAATGTTATGAATTATAGTCACCACGAACTAAGAAGCCCAATTTGTCGTTTGCCATCACAGTGACATTAGAGATGTACGAAAAAATCGGTTCACGAAAGAAACCAATTTTTGCAACAAATCGATTCAAAATTATAAGACCTTCTAATCGATTTGATAGTTAAATTTTAAACTAAAAATCGTAATATTTAGGTACCTAGTTACCTACCTACTACCTCGATTGAGCTATCTCGTACCGCGTATTCTCAATATGTACCTATTTACGACTTCAATAAAATATTCTTTTATCCATTCGCCCATGAACTTCAACAACACCAAAAGCATCACTGGTGCGTTGCCGGCCAAGAAAGAGAAAGAAAAGATAGATCATGATAGAATGAAAGTCCCGCTCAGTTTCATAATAATATTTTGACATAATATTATATTATGAGCGTCAGGAAAAAACTACAGTGAATAAATTTTTGCTTATTTCGTAAGACACATTCATGTACAGTACGGCCGCTGTATCTTGGCGCGTCTGAACATAGGCTTTGCGAACTTTAGTGCATGTAAGACAGAGATGGCGACACGAACATGCTAACGTGTGACTGAGACACAATACACCGCGTATCGAGTATTGCCGAATTATGTTACTGCGCAGCCTTATGCGCGAAGTTCAGACGCGCCAAGATACAGCGGCCGAAGTGTATACATAATTATTATTTTGTTGAAAAAAAAAATGTTTACCGCAACCTTAAATACTTAATTACATATAACATATTATCTGTAGTTACTGTCCATGGATGGCGAAGTGCCCATACATAATGGAAAATGTCCTTTGTTAGCATCCAATTCGTCGTGGTATTATTGGGTACCTAATTTTAAATCCAAAAGCAAGCAAATCATTTTTAACAATGTGATTAAATTAATCAATTTTCATTTTTAAATTTCGATTATAGTAATGTATCGATTATGATTGGTTTTATAAACGGTTTCAAGCCGTCACATCACCCTACGTCAGATTAGATTTAAGCTTCTTCATATAAGATTGTTTCGACGTCATATATTTTTATTAAATTTTGCATAAATTATGATGTGATGAGATTTTTACTAGATTTTAACGTATAATATGATTTATAATCAACGCCAATGAAAACGAGTAGGGATTTTTAACAAATTTTGGCAAAATCCTTTGTCCGTAAGTATTAAACTATTCATGTCAAGTAAATGAATATTCCATTTCCCTCAAAGACACCCATACAAAGTTAGTTCATAATAATAAATAGCAGCTATCATTATGGGCATCTTAGATAATTTTGACTATAATTACTGTTTTTTTTTAATAAATGATTTAAATTTGCACTTGTTTGTATCGTTTCCTTACATTTAAAATTATTCTATCAAAGGGCAAAAGGTATTTTTGATAGTAAGACACTTAAATGTTCCACTAGACTGGTTTTAAAAGTCTACTCTTCTTATTATCGAAAATCGGGTTCATATTTCAAGAGTTTGTAGTTCGGTAAATGATTTAGATAACTATAAACAGGTTATTGAGATTTTGTAGGTAATATCATGTAATTTAATAATAATTGATAAAATAATAATATTCATGGGCCATTTTTCCAACTTTTTAGCAAAATTAATTAAAAAAGGGTAATTTTTTTCAAAAAAAAAATCAGTTAATGTCTTTAAAAAATATATTCCATTTAATTTTTGTTAGATTTTATACCTCGAATAGATAAACTGGTAAATAAAAAAAACAGAATGAAAATAAATGTAAAAATAAAAAAATATGTCGAAAATAGTGCAGCAAGTCAGGTTTTTTTTTCCAAAAAAATTAAAAAGCTAATAAAAAAAACTAAATCGATTAGACCTGTACTTTATTGGAATTTTGTAATAGTTTTGTCCAAATAATCAAGAGACGCCGGGCGGTCACTTGGCCCTGGGACACCCTGTATAAATGTAACATTAACACCTATGAAACATGATAATGCAGGATTTAAATTTAAAATTTAAATTTATGCATCAAAGCTAAATAAAAATAGCTTAATTAATTAAATTTAATTTCTAGCTAAGAAGAGGTTAATTTAGTTTTAAATTTTTATAATTATGACTTCAATTTCAGGTTAGATCCAGCCTTAATAAGGCCAGGGCGTGTTGATTTAAAAGAATATGTTGGATATTGTGATGAAGAGCAATTGGAACTCATGTTTTTAAGGTTTTATAAAGATGCATTTGCCGCGAAAATATTTGCACAGAAGTAAGTACCTATCTATATACTCCATTTTTTAGACGAGACTTATTTGGTTAACAAACTTAGCAATACTTTTTATGGAAATATTAATTTAAATAAATTGTAAATTGATGGTCAACAAAAATTGGTTTTGGCATTAAATGTATATTCATCTTTAAATTATTGTCATTTTGTGTCTGTCTTATTTTTAAAGTACAAATAATAATAAAAAGACTAAGTTTGTTTACCAAATAGGACTCGTCTAAAAAAATTAAGTAGATATATTATACTCCGTAAGGGTAAACAACCTTGAAAATAATTTAATTTTTTTAAAGTTATTTAAATTCATACTTCATTAATATTATTGTAAAAATTGTTTACCAAATATGTCTTGGCTAATCAAAGGCACTATAACTTTAATCATTAAAACATACAACTGCTGACTTATGCAGTTTCTCAATTTTGTTCGCGTGGATTTGAATATTGTCGCAATTTAGCCACCGAAATAAGAAAAAATTCCTACGAAAGGTACCTATAGTCCAGTGCCGATAGCTCTAAAAACGGTAAAAAATGGAAGAAAATTATAGTAGAATGAAACCAATTGCAAAAGGAAGAGAATATAACGAAAATTATAGGAAAAATAAATTACGGGCGATCTGAGGTCGGGAAGTGGGGGGAGGGGAGGTTTAAGGGTAAAAACGGCTTATCTCGATTTCCGGAAAAACTACAAGTCCTATTGAAAAAAAGCGGCCAAGTGCGAGTCGGACTCGCCCATGAAGGGTTCCGTAGCAGCAAGTAACATAATATAAAAGTTCTTGTAGTTCGTTGTAACTTTGATCGATGTTTTTTGCGGTTTACGATTTATGACGTATTCAAAAAAAAACTACTTATTAGATCTCGTTCAAATCAATTTTCGTTGGAAGTTTGCATGGTAATGTACATCATATATTTTTTTTAGTTTTATCATTCTCTTATTTTAGAAGTTACAGGGGGGGGACACACATTTTACCACTTTGGAAGTGTCTCTCGCGCAAACTATTCAGTTTAGAAAAAAAGGATATTAGAAACCTCAATATCATTTTTGAAGACCTATCCATAAATACCCCACACGTATGGGTTTGATGAAAAAAACATTTTTGAGTTTCAGTTCTAAGACAAGTATGGGGAACCCCCAAAATTTATTGTTTTTTTTCTATTTTTGTATGAAAATCTTAATGCGGTTCACAGAATACATCTAGTTACCAAGTTTCAATGGTATAGCTCTTATAGTTTCGGAAAAAAGTGGCTGTGACATACGGACGGACAGACAGACAGACAGACAGACAGACATGACGAATCCATAAGGGTTCCGTTTTTTGCCATTCGGCTACGGAACCCTAAAAAGCGTAGTTTTAAACAATCAAGTTAACAAATGTTTAAACAAAAGTTATTATTTTATATCTATCACCACTTTAATATTACTAATAATTAATTTAAAAAATTCACACTACTAAAAATCACGTTTTCGCACATAACATTTCACTAACATTACATTGACTAAAATTACATTTGACTACGTAAATAGTCGAGGTTTTGTATACTGGCATTAATGGACGGTACTATGAATTTTTTTTTAATTTGAACTCAGCAAACTTCACTCCGTCTACAACAGCAGCTATGTTCATGGTTTATATCGCTATCTGTATCACACTAGCGCCATTCAGAAATGGCCATTAATGGAACCTCTATTTTCTGTAAACAGCTGGACACTTTCATCTTTCCCTTCATATGAGATGGCCCTCTTTCTACCTCAATACTCCATGCAGTATACAAAACCTCAACTGTTTACGTAGTCAAATGTAATGTTTAATGTCAAGTCAAATGTAATGCTAAATTAGAAGTTTCAACATTTTATTATATCATTTAAGTGTGCTCCGACCATATATTTTGTTTGAAAAGTGCGATAAAAACCAAGCAAAAATTGGTCGGTTGTTTATTTCTCTATAGAGGTTCCAGTACCTACCACCATCCTACGACATTAGCGTTGGAATGACTACGATATGAACATAGCTGTTGTAGACGGAATGAAGTTTGCTGAGTTATGCCTAGAGCATCCGCAGCGTCACCCGTAATGAATGGTGCTAGTGTCTGAATAAAAGTGGCCAAGTGCGAGTTGGACTCGCCCATGAAGGGTTCCGTAGCAGCAAGTAACATAATAAAAAAGTTCTTGTAGTTCGTTGTAACTTTGATCAATGTTTTTTGCGGTTTGCGATTTATGACGTATTAAAAAAAACTACTTACTAGATCTCATTCAAACCAATTTTCGTTGGAAGTTTGCATGGTAATGTACATCATATATTTTTTTTAGTTTTATCATTGTCTTATTTTAGAAGTTACAGGGGGGGGACACAAATTTTACCACTTTGGAAGTGTCTCTCGCGCAAACTATTCAGTTTAGAAAAAAATGATATTAGAAACCTCAATATCCTTTTTGAAGACCTATCCATAGATACCCCACACGTATGGGTTTGATGAAAAAAACATTTTTGAGTTTCAGTTCTAAGTATGGGGAACCCCCAAAATTTATTGTTATTTTCTATTTTTATGTGAAAATCTTAATGCGGTTCACAGAATACATCTACTTACCAAGTTTCAACAGTATAGCTCTTATAGTTTCGGAAAAAAGTGGCTGTGACATACGGACGGACAGACAGACAGACAGACAGACAGACAGACAGACAGACAGACAGACAGACAGACATGACGAATCTATAAGGGTTCCGTTTTTTGCCATTCGGCTACGGAACCCTAAAAATAGATATTCGAACATAGGGTTTAGGCGCAAAATGTCCTTTTCGCGAAATGTCCGGCGGACGCAAAAGGTCCTATTCGCAGAATGTCCTATTCGCAAAATGTCCTATTCTCAGAATGTCCTCTTCTCAAAATGTCCCATTCTCAGAATGTCCTTTTCTCAAAATGTCCCATTCGCATAATGTCCGATCATAGGCGCGTTATGAAATAAATGGAAAAAATGATGAGTGAAATTTAAGATTTGTAACACGGACGGTGACACAAAAACGACGGTCACGAAAAACGTCACGCGCGTTTTTAAAAACCCTCGTTTTGAATAAATGATTTATTATTGTATTTATTACTAGCTGACCGGGCAAACGTTGTTCTCCCAAAAAAAATTTAGGGGTACGGGGATAAAAAATAGATGTCCGATTCTCCACCCTAGCCGATATGCACGCAAAGATTCACGAAAATCGGTCGAGCCGTTTCGGAGGAGTTCAACTTCAAAAAAGCGTGACACGAGAATTTTATATATAGACTAGCTGACTCAACAAACGTTATTCTGCCAAAAATTTAGGGATGCACCACCCTTAACATTAAGGGAAATGAAAAATAGATGTTGTCCGATTCTCCACCCTAGCCGATATGCTCGCAAAGATTCACGAAAATCGGTCGAGCCGTTTCAGAGGAGTTAAACTTCAAAAAAGCGTGACACGAGAATTTTATATATTAGATACTAGCTGCCCGGACAGACATAGTTCTGTCAAAAGTTTTTTTTTATTAAAACCTTCCGTGTGCCTTAAGGGAAATTTAAGTTATCCAAAAAATCCAAAATAAACTTTAAAAAATTTTTCAAAACAAAAAAAAATCTAAAAAATCATAAAAATACACAAAAACAAAAAAAACAGAAATTTGTAAAAAACGAAGAAAAAATAAAAAAATAATAATTATTCAAAAAACTATTCAAAAAAAAATACTAAAAAACAATATTCAAAAAAAGAAATTTAAAAAAATCAAAAAATTTCTAAAAAAAATCAAAAAAATAATAATATAAAAACAAAATAAAACAAAAGAAAAGAAAGAAATTTGTAAAAAAAACGAAAAAAAAATCTAAAAAAAATAAAAAATTAATCAAAAAAACTATTCAAAAAACAATACTAAAAAACAAGAAATTTCAAAAAAGAAATAAAAAACTCAAACAAAAAAAAGCAAAAAAATGTTAAAAAAATTAAAAAAACAATTTTCAAAAAACAACATTAAAAAATAAATAAAAAACAATATTAAAAAAAACAAACGGAAAAAATTGATGGTGGCCCCTAATGATAAGTGAAAAGGACATTTTGCGAATTGGGACATTCTGAGAATAGGACATTTTGAGAATAGGACATTTTGAGAATAGGACATTTTGAGAATAGGACATTTTGAGAAAAGGACATTCTGAGAAAAGGACATTTTGCGAATAGGACATTCTGCGAATAGGGCGATCGGACATTATGCGAAAAGGACATTTTGCGCCTAAACCGAACATAGCTGTTGTAGACCGCACACTTTTCATAAACAGAGAGGCCCTCCTACTCCTTCATGGTTTCGACAGCCAGTAATGTTCTGAAACATGTATCAATTGACGGAGTAAGTGATTACAATCAAACAGTGTTCAGTATATACTTAAGATATTTGAATTCAAAACCGTCGAAAAATAAAGCAAAAAGCTTTGGTTCGGCGGACATTGTTAAAACATGTGTCAATCGATAGAAAGTGACTACGATCAAAAAGTCCGGTCAAAATAAACATTTCAAATAGAAGAACCACCGACGAGCTGAATTTTGTTAAGAGACCTTGGGTACATCAGTAGAAATAAAGTGTCCCAAGTCCCCATGGATCTCGTGTGCTAAAAAAGTTACTCGAAGGTCAAAATTTTCGGTTTTTTTTTTTTATCTTTTAGCAAAAGGCAATTTTTATCAAAAATATAGCCCAGACAAAAATTGTAGATTATAAAATTATCTACAAAAATGGTCCTTTTACGTTTTTTCTTAACAATCGCCATTCCTGAGATATCACAATTGTAAAAGTTGAAGGTGTTTCATTGGTTGGTTCCCTTTACGTCGAGTCCCACTACGTCGAGCCGAAATTCTAGGCTAGAGGGTCGTCAATAAATAAATTAGATTGTTAGTTAGTGCGATTGCCAAGTCGATCTATTTTACTTGGCAATCGCACTATAACTTGTGAGATCCATGTAATACCCTCTTTACATGGATCTCACAACTTTTTACGGCAGAACTGAGTTGCGAGGCTTGATTATTTTACAAGTTATGTTTTTGATGGCATTTTATTGACTTACCTTTAAATACATTCAAATATTTTACTTCCCAACAAACATGCATTTTTATTTTTATTTTTAAACTGCTAAAATACAATAAGCAACCACCGCTTTAAATGAGTGCCTTTTCCAAATTAAAAAATAATAACTTGTAATTTATATTGTTATTTTATTAGCTTTGATGAACGTGGATAATAGGGCTATTGTAATATCCCTTTAATTGGTAAATAAGATTTTTAAAATTTTAAAAACATTCATTTCAAATTACCAACATGGCGAACTGCAGACTTACTTTTTTTTTCAGAGTGGCTGCACAAAATAAAGAAGTAAGCCCTGCTCAGATACAAGGCTATTTCATGTTCCACAAGCATTCAAACAGTGAAGATGTACTTAAGGATATTGATAAGATATGGACGTTAGGATAACAACAATTTGTGATAATTATTAGTCAGTAGAATATACGATTTATTTGTATAATGGCTTTTAGTTTTACATCCATTTTTACATACATGACGACCAGTGTGGCGCGGCGCAATGGTTACCATGCCGGATCGCCGCACCGAGGGTCCTCGGTTCGATTCCCAGCGAGGCGAAAATTTGAATGATGGGTTTGAATTTCTGTTCTCGGTCTGGGTGTGAATGTCCTTGTCTTGTGTGTTGTCCATGGCACTTTTTATTGTTTTTATTTAAATACATATTTGAAATGGGTTTTTATTATAATTAGTGTGAAAAAATAACTCCATAATGAAATGACCCATAGTAAACCTAGTAAAATAGTTAATGACCCCCCAACTCAGAGTCACTAATGGTTACTTAAATCGCTCCTTAGTACAGAATTTGTATGGTGATTCTTTACTAAGGAGTGATTTAAGTAACCGTTAGTGACTCTGAGTTGGGGCGTTAGTGCGGCAAGCTCACATTAAAATGGGCCTGTAACAATCTTCCGTTACAGAGGAGAGGATGGATCACATTTTTCTGGAGTCTACCCGAATGCCAGGAAGGGCGATGTTTTTCGCGCGTATCTTGTATGTACATATGCATGCATGTAATATTCTTTAGTACCTCATACATATCTTCCAAACCGCTGGACCAATTCATATAATTAAGATATCGTTAGATGCGTCTTGACGGTCCAAGTGTCCTTAGGATAAGTGACATGAGGAAAAGAAATGGTGGCTGCGAGATGCCATTGTTTGAAGTATCAAAAAATAAAAATAAATCGAATAATGCAAATTAAAGACCTCATCTTAAGTATTTCAAAAAGGTATATCATGTTTTTTTTGAGACGGGTTTTTGATTTTTTATGTATATTTGGGAGATATGACAATATGTCGTAAAGTATATTTCATACCGCTAGGTAATTAGGGTATTCCCAAGGACGTAAAAAAAGAACGGACGTAACCTTGTCTAATCGAGAGTGAAGCATAGCAATGACAGCTCGCTTACCATGTGTGCGTAATTTTGTAATTTTTGATTCGCCATGGTGTCAATGTCATAGCAGTATGGTGTCAATGTGTGGGTGTGTGTACTTGTACGAATACAGAGTTGGTATTACTATGGGTGCTTCACTGAATTTGTTCTTGGGGTTACGTCCGTCTTTTTTTTACGTTCGTTGGTATTCCTATCCAGAGAATATTTGGTAGAACAAAATTTACCGAGTCAGCTAGTTAAAATAAATTATTTTCAATGGACTGCAAATAAAAAACTTAAGAATTTTAAGGTACATGCTTTTACTTTAATTAATCTATTTTATACATAAAAATATTTTAGTACAATTATTGTAACAAACTTATGAAACTAACAATGTTATCAATGCAGTCACGTCATGTCATTTTTTGATTTAATAGATTTAAGAAGAGCAAAAAATTGTTGGGAGTATATGTAAGTCTCCTGACTTATTTTGGCAGCAGTTTGCAGAATTTTGGTGGTTACTTCATCATTATATATCTTTAATAGTTGCCATTGCCAATTAGCAGGCAAAGTATTTATATTTACGTCTGTGTGATTCAGGTCTTCAATTTGAATGCTAAATATGTTTTTAAAACAGTGTAACGAGGAGCACAAAGCAATTGGCTGACAGTTTTCTTGTTGGTATACTAATTTCAGCTTAATAAGCCTAACGGAACCGGCCGGTATTGGTTGATCTGTACCCAATAAAGTTATATTGTGAATTAAAAGTAAATCCCTAAAATACTGAAACGGTGAGGTTGTTTTAGTATTAGGGAATTCCACTGTATCCAGCAACATACATTCCTTGAGAATTAATACAGCATCCGCAATTCTGGAAGGCGTAGACACGTTATTTACTGAGATTGTATTATGTTGTTCATTCATAGGTATATTTTGACTAGGCCATACCTGTTGTTTATCAAAAGACATATTCTGAGTGGGCCATACAATACCAGAGATTTGTGATGCATTTTGTGTTCCATTTATCGTGGCAGTCGGTTTTTCAGGCATTAATTCTGAGACAGGCTTAACTTTAATCCTAGGGAATGTTGATTGTTGATTATTTGATGTAGTTACAGTGTCGTTTGTAGTTGTTATTATTGTTGTTGTTGTTGTCGTTACTGCCGAGTTGTTTTTATCATTATCAAACAAATGTGCTAAAGAAACAGTGGATGTAACAATCGGCATAGGATTAGTCTCCATCTCATTATTTTTCTCTACTTGTCTTACGCTTACGACAGGGACTGTATTAGGAGCACTATAAACTTTTATCGATTTTGGATTAATATCATTGCTGTTTGCTTTTTTTGGGAGTTGCTTAGGGTTTGAAACAGGATTTTTATTAAGGAGTTTTTTAAGCATATTATCAGAGTCGATTTTAGATATTTCTAAATCTGCTTGACTGAATACTGAACTAATACAGGGTAATTTTTGTACAGCATCAATTTCCTCTTCGTTCTTAACGGTGTTAAGTTCTGACTTCTTAGAAGTATGAAGTGTATTATTATCTTCACTATCCTCCTGGTTTCTTCTTAAAACTTCAGACTTCGTCTTAAAATTTTTATATGTTTTCAGTATATTAAGAATCATCTTGGAGTTACAAGTAACTTCGCATTCATAATTAAACAAATTATAATTCTTCCATCCAGCATTATTTGGATCACTAATCTCGTTTCCTCTAACTCTAGTCGCAATACGAACGTATTTTCCATCATTATTTTCTTTTAAAATGCTGGTGTCTTTCCAAATAACACTAAGATCTTTATATTCAAGAAATCTTAACAATCCTGTACAGTTGAAACCTTTATTATGAATTACTTTTCGTCCAATACTTAATACTTTATGTTGTAAAAAATCTTCCTTTCCTTTATAATTCTCCTTAACTGTATTCCTTTCTCGAGACTCTGTTCGTTTATTATATTTATTTAGACACATTTTTATAATATTCTGCATAGGTTTAGAATCTAACTTTCCTGAGTCAATTGGAATAGAATTACTAGGTTTTTCTATGGTGCTTTCATATGATCCATTATCTGATGAATCACCTAGGTCTATCAAGTCAATAACTGTTGGAGAGTTCCTATTATCCTCAGTAATATGAGATGTATCTTCTTGCTCACTATTTCGATTAAGAACAACAGTTTCACTCGAACTTCGTGACAATAATCGTCTTCTTTTACGTCTTATGACTTCACCATCAGAAGATTCAGCACTGGTTATATTATCTTTTGATACATATTTGAAAGTGTTGGTAATATCACTGTAGGTTTTGGGAAGATACTTTGTATAGTAAAATGGGTTATGTGTATTTTGTATAACAGAATCTGGACTATATACAACCGATTTATTGCTGTTACACATATTAGGTTTATTATCGCTCTTTTCCATAACAACTAAACAGCTCATTTTAAAAACGTTTTTATATTTCATCTGTAAAATACTATGTTTTTTATTATGTTTCGTAATATCTTTTTTGTCTTGAAATCCTTGGGAGCAAATTCTACAAACAAAATATTTATTAAAATTTACATCCCATGATATAATGTTTTCCTTGAGTGTTGCACTTGCATTTATCTGGGTTTCTGATAAATCATTAGAATCTAAATCATCGCCACTAGATGACAAACGTCGTTTGACTTTCCTTTTCTTCTTAACTTTTTTCTTTTTTCTTGTATTTTTCTCGGGGTAATCATCTTTGAAATGAATACTGTCTTCATCGTCTAATGCTGACGAAGGTAAATTATTAGCTTTTATCTGTAAGGAAAATATTTAAATATAGTTAGATGCTTCTAAAAAGTAGCATTAAAGTTGTAGTGTAAGTAGATTTCATACATTATTTACGTAGTTGGTAGACTCGTCCTGCTGTGGAGGACTTTTCCCGCCTTTTCTGGCCTGTATAGATAAAAAAGGTATTAAAAATTTGAGCAATCAGTAATTAAATGCGCCTAACAAGTGATATTTTTTTCATACTAGTTACCCCACCTCGCTTCGCTGCAAAACACCTATTAAACTATTCCTTGTGTTTACAAATAATATAATACCCGTGCAATAATAATACCGAAGCAATGACTACCGTAAGAATTTCGTGTTTATCCCATTTTTTCATTTTATGGTGGTTGGTTTTCCTAGTTTTATGAATTATTAACATTTTATTTATTAATTAGCGCTAAGATTTGACACGTACCTAACGAAAGTCCTACACTAAGTTTAATCTCCATTTTAATTAAGTTAGTAATAGTTTACTTTGCAACAATCCGCGGTCGACGTGTTATTAGCTTCAGATGTATGTAACGGAATCTTTGAACATGATTTTGACCGCCTTCAAAACGTCGGATTAAATTGAAATTTGGCATACCTATTAAGGACCGATGACAATTCAATATTTAAAGAAAAAAAAGAAGAAAGAATGAAACCTAATTACACGCTTTATATACGCTTTTAACGGTCAGATTTCTTTCAAACTTCGTATACTTATCGAGGATCGATGACAATTCAATATTTAAAGAAAAAAGAAAGAAAGAAAAAAAACTAAATTTCATTTCAAAAAACCAAACTAAAAATGAAAAAATAAATAATTAGTTATAAAAAACTAAAAAACGCGCTTTTATAGAAAATCCAACTAAAAAAAATAGAAAATTAAATGATAAGAATGCTTGGAAATGACCAGCTAGGCAACCAGTTCTGCTCAGGTTAGAGAATACCTATTTTTGTAATAAATATAAGTTTTTACTATGATACGGGTACTCACGATATATATTCCATACGCCGATATTTCGACCCAGTTGCATGGATCATGGTCACGGCTAGACTGTGGTGGCGCGGAGAAACTCTTGACAGGTTGACAGACGACGTTGATTAATTTGTCTATGACGGATGACGTATGTCAGAAACTGGATGTTAGATGTCGGATGACGTGTGACACTAATACATCAGTCTATCTACCTTACGTCTCGATCGTTTTTGAGCTTTGTGAACCTTATCACGACACACAACACTGACCACATCTTGCCGCACCACACTAGACACTTTTCGGGACTTGCATAAACTAACTACTGGATTCCACGTCGGTGCTAACTTAAAACCGTCCTCCCTATTAAAATTTGTATTAAAATGTAGTTGGAAATATTCTTCAAGTAAATAACATCCCTACGGCGTACGTCAAGTTATTAGAACACTGCCTCCGGTCTAGCTACTTTCTATACAACGGCAATTATTTTCTTCAAATGGACGGCGTCGCAATGGACAGTCCCGTCGCCCCGGTAGTTGCAAATATCTGGATGGAATATTTTGAAGAGAAGGCCATTACTACCGGGCCGGATAGAATCATAGTTTGGAGAAGATACGTAGATGATGTTTTTGCTATTGTAAAAGGAGGACCGGACGAGGTAGAAACTTATTTGACGCACTTAAACTCCGTACATAATAATATCAAGTTCACGTACGAAATAGAAAACAACGGTAGCCTAGCATTCTTGGATGTCGCGGTAGGCAGGCGCCTGGACGGTACATTAAGTCACACAGTGTACAGAAAGCCGACTCACACTGATAGATACTTACACGGCACATCACATCATCATCCAAAACACCTAGCTTCGGTCGCGACATCGCTTACCAACCGAGCCTATGACATATGTGATGATGAACATGTGGCGCAAGAATTACAACATGTAAATAATGTACTGCGTCGCAATGGCCACACACCAAAACTAATGAAACCGGCACATGGCAAGAAACACCAACACACCAGCACTGTAGATCGCCTACCAGCATTTTTTCCCTATGTTAAAGGCGTAACAGATAAAATAGGCAGGATTTTAAATAGGAAATACGGCATAAAAACAATTTTTACGCCTTATAAGAAAGTCGCCGCCTTTTTACGTAACCCCAAGGATAGAATTCCTTATCAGTGTCCAGGGGTGTATAAAATTGACAGCAGCTGCGGAAACAGCTACATCGGACAAAGAAAACGATCGATATCGCAGCGCATAAAAGAACACATAGTAGCAGTCAAAAAGAACGACGGGAATAAATCAGCTGTTGCAGAACATCTTCTCGAATCGGGTACTAACCATTGGATCGACCTTCACCGCTCATTTACACGCGCGTGTAGCGGATCGTCTCGTGGCGCGTCCGTAAGCCACGCCCCCTACGCGCGTGTGAACACCACGCGAGCGCTCGCGCGAGCCCCTTTGGCCGCGCCTAACAAACCGCTCCCGCCGCGAGCCCGCGAGCCACGAGACGCGCCGTGGTCTGGTCCGCGAGCGCCCTGTTCACACGCGCGCGCACGCGCGCGTCTCGCGGATTGTCTCGTGGCTCGCGCGCGCGTGTAAATGGGGTATCACAATCCTCAGGTGATTGCCACGGAACGCCACCACATACCACGGCTAGTGCGTGAAGCCATCGAAATCAAAAAACACCCCAAAAATTTTAATAGGGAGGACGGTTTTAAGTTAGCACCGACGTGGAATCCAGTAGTTAGTTTATGCAAGTCCCGAAAAGTGTCTAGTGTGGTGCGGCAAGATGTGGTCAGTGTTGTGTGTCGTGATAAGGTTCACAAAGCTCAAAAACGATCGAGACGTAAGGTAGATAGACTGATGTATTAGTGTCACACGTCATCCGACATCTAACATCCAGTTTCTGACATACGTCATCCGTCATAGACAAATTAATCAACGTCGTCTGTCAACCTGTCAAGAGTTTCTCCGCGCCACCACAGTCTAGCCGTGACCATGATCCATGCAACTGGGTCGAAATATCGGCGTATGGAATATATACCGTGAGTACCCGTATCATAGTAAAAATGTGTTCAGTCCACGATGAGTTAAGTTTAAAATCATGTAATATAAGTTTTATTTTTAAAAGATGTGCTGAGGAGTTTCTTTACGGCTTTTCTTCTCCTCCATGACAAAGCACCTTTGCGAAAAGCTGGTAAATTAAAAAAATGACGTGCATAAGTGTATCAGTGATACCTACATGAATAAAAGATTATTTCATGTGATTTAAAAAAAATAAAGAATAATTAAGAATCGTGTAATTGTAATAAAAGCGTAGGGTGCATGGTGTCAATGAGCAGAAGGGATAATATCTTTAAAAGCACCCCACGCTTGTATTACTATTACACGATTCTTAATTCTTTATTTTCTATTTTTTTAGTTGGATTTTCTATAAAAGCGTGTTTTTTAGTTTTTTTTTTTTTAACTATTAAGGCGCATTTTCACTAGGCGACAAATCGCAGATACTTGTCGCTCGACATTCACGTAGTTGTCTCTGTAAAAGTTGTGGGACAATGTCCCGCGACATATGACTCGTTCTCATTGGCCAGTCGTGATCAGTATGTCGCCCGAGGAAGTAGTGTTGTTCAGTGCAGCTTACATAATTATTCGGAAGACATTAGCAAAACGTAAAAAAAAAGAGGTGGTGGGTCCGGGAATATTTGCTCCAAAGGGAAAGTTCAAGTTTAATAACCAGTCTTCGAATGCGCGATGGATCTTTCGAAAATTTTACTGGAATGTCTAATACCGATTTTGAGATACTTTTAAATATGGTTGGGCCGGCCGTAGTCAAGCAAGATACAAAGTTTCGGAAATCTATCGACCCTCACATCAGACTCGCTATAACATTGAGATACTTGGCAACTGGCGATAGTTGGTTCATTGTCCTATACTTTTAGAGTGTCAAAACCAGTAATTTGTCATACTATACCAGAAGTTTGCAAAGAATTGATAAAGGCATTAAATTCTTTTGTTAATAAAAAAAAGACTCTCCAAGATTCGCCCGGTGCCTTGTTGTTAACTGCTATAAAGTCTACTTAATCTCGTACAGACAGACGGACGCTTGAAGAGGTATACAAACGTCGGTTGATTTTTGCCCAACTCTTCTCTTTGTACTTTGGCGAACACATTTTTTGCCACGATTTCATTCTATTGTGTATTTTACTTACAAACTTTTTATTATATAAGCCCAAATCGCTTCACCTGCCTTGCAAGATCTGATTAATGAGTAGCCGCTGAAAACTGCACACACAGTTCTCGTATATCCCTCATAAGCCCGCGTGCCTGTTCTAAGAACTTGAGACCCATCATTGGGGAGGATTTAAGAATTCTAACCCTCGTGGCTCGTAGACTGTTGCTCGTCTACTGTATCGCAAGAATCCAAACTAAGTGAAAGCTTTCGAAGCCTTGATGTTGTATGATGTAAGTCCACCTGAAACGGGGTTAACGAGCGACTTTGGACAAGAAATACGACACCACCTTGGGGTAGATTGCCCCCAGTCTTAGAGCAGATTACCGGATTTGAGTATTATAGTTCGGAATTTTTTTAATCCCAAAATGCTCCAGTTTAACGTATCTATTCGTCCAACATGTATATCTTGTTATCTGTCTTCAGTTCCCTGCCCCACCATTACAATGACCCCTACCATAGTCAGGAATTGTGGGGCTGCAGGGGACTGGGGGTTGAGGTTTTGTTGTGTCGGCTATGGCCCACACATACTGGCTGATAGCTTTATTTACAGCGCTTATCGTAAGTTGTTGACCGCAGCTCTTGTTAGTTCAAAACAAAAAGATGCTGCTGCGCAACCTCTGGATTTACGCCGGCCGTAAGTCGATATTTATATAGATAGATTTACATCCCAGAGACGGGAGTAGTGCTATTCTACAAAGCGACCACACCACACAGGGTGCACCTTATTAATACCAGTTCGTCTATTGCGATCGAATATCATGTTGCTGATGTTAAAGTATGCGAACCACATGGCATTAGCCGCTGCTCGCAACTATAACTATCAACAACTTAACGCGTTCTTGGCTTTTGTTCAACATGCCATCGACACCATGGATGCATCTTGCAGATCTGTAAATCGAACTTCAAAGAAGATGATATTTGTAGTGATTAGAGGCTACTCTTCCAAGCGCTTGGAAGATGGACGAGATGCCTTCCCGAAGAAGAGATGTAACGGAAAAAGTGTCCAGGACGTCCTCAGTTTGTTGAAGGTGAAGGATCCAGTCGACGTGCCCGCGTTCGTCACTTTTGATCACTCCGATGTTACCAGGCTGTTGAAAGACATAACATTGCTGAAGACAAGCCTGGCTGAGGTGCATTCTAAGTTGGGAGTGTCAGACAAGACCATCGGAGAATTACGTGCCGAAGTAGCATTGTTACGCAGCGCTGTTTCGGTAAGTAGGTCACCTAATGCGAACACATGTCACAATGTGAACACACAATACATCCATCGGTAGGTTTGAATCGGCGAAAAACGATGCGTCGCATGCAGAGCGCCCAGCCGCTGCTGAGGTAATGACATCCGAGAGTGCGTCGACCTCTAGGCGTGCCTACGCTGTCATTGCTGCCACCGGTGCCATCATCAAGCCCGCTACATTGCAAGCCAAGCAGACCAAAAGAGGACAGCAGAACCATGGTGAAGCAATTCACAGGGATCTGCCACAGCAGGGTCCAGTAAAAGACCGGTGTCAAGGTCGAGAAGTAGAGGAAACCCACTTGTCGGAACCAGTGCGGTACCGCACCGACAGGACCGAACCACACGTTACGGCCGACTGTACTGGAGACGCTGTTGTAGGTGTCCCAACTGCATTACTCCACGAAGGTAGAGGACGTAATGAAGTACATCAAATTGAAGACAACCTTCAGAATGAGGGTCGAGCGGTTGGAGTCTCGTCTAATGTAAATTTCAACTCCTTTGTGGTGAGATTGCCTACCGAACAGCTGTCAACCTTCATGAAGGAAGAGTTCTGGCCGATAGGTGTGGTATTACAGCGTTACCGTGCGACACACGACGCTGTCCATTCGTGTAGTATAGTATTAATATTTATATGTAGTATTTGTATATAGTTGTAAGTTTTTTATATTGGATCATTTTATTTTATTTGTATTAACGCAGAAGAAATAATAGTACTTAGTATTTAGTTGTATGTAAATGTTTACTTACATTTTCCTGTAGTCCTGTTTTCAATTCTTTTTGTTTATCTATAAAGTTTTTCTTAATTGCATAATGTTCTCGTAATATATTCTCACATTTTTTACAAATCAATTGTGGAAGCCCATCAAATGGTTCAACCTGAAAAAGAAACGGTTACCATACATGATACTGCCTGGACTGAAATTTTTTTGTTATTTGACACATTGACTATAAAATTGAAATTCAGAAAATTGATAACTTCCCAGCCTTTTGAAATAAACCCTCAACAGAGACCCTGAAACCATGTCCTTTAGCATGCTATATTCTGTCACGTTTTTAAATTTGGTTTAACCGAACAATTGAGTTTGAGAAACAGCCTTAATAGCTCGAGAGAATAGTTTGAGAAACACCTCTTGTGCAACAGTTTTACCAAGGGGCAGTAGCGTAGCATGGGGGGGGCCGGGGGAGCCCTGGCCCCGGGCGGCACATGAAGAGAGCGCGGCAAGCCTCGCTACGCCACTGCCAAGGGGCACTTTAATTCCAAAAAGATAAAAAGTTGTAAACAAATGTATAAACTGTAGAAATACAATAAGGACAGGGCCACCGCAGACTTAAAATATGGCACTTAAATTGGTCTAATGGGACCAACGCCGAGTACATAATATTCAACATGGCGGCACTTATCTCACTGTGTGCATTGGATTGCACTACTTTTTGGTTGTATGAAGAACATTTGTGATATTCTGACGGGCTTATCCATCCTATTGAAAATGCCTACAGATTGGTAGTTGGCTGCGTGGAGTATACAAGGTAACGAAAAGGCCAGTGAATTGGTAATTTGAGGGACTCTGGTGACCACCAAACCAAACCAAAAAGACCAGCATTGAAAGCTCTACAAGCAATAGGCATCTGTAGCATCTATGATGAGTTACCAGCCATGAAAGAGAGAAGATAGAACGACCTGGTTCTCAAGTCATCTGGCTATTTTAAGCCATCCCCATCATAACGGTTCATTCTTGAGGATGCCTCATTTGATATATCACTGTTAGATAGGTACTTAAGTCAGAGAAATAAGTTTTGAACTGTCCAGTACAAATATAATATTACCTAATTCAGCATTTTCATCTCAGTTCCGTGGAATGGTAAAGCATTTGTGACCAGCCACAAATGTAACTAGGGGACTGTTAAAAACAACCTTTAGCTGCAGTTACTTACAGTTACTACATGCATGTTGCTGGTACAGTATTTAATTTATGAAAAAATTTATAGGAGTGAAGGAGTAAATATATTAAAATTTTTAAATTTTAAAATTATTTACTTACATCTATATCGAAGCAATATTTAATCTGATGTTGAACATTAGGGTCAATCTGAAAATGGCCCTGGACATCCAAACACAGACGACAAGTCACGAACAATCTGAGGTCTACTTCAACCATCTTCCGTCTCCAGTCTTCATCCACCTGTAACTATTGTTCTTGAGTTTACACAGCAATTTGTATTTGGGAAACATATTGACACCGACTGACTCTAAATTTGTCTGTATAAAGAGACGATATTTGTTTGATTAATCTAATCTACACATTATCAGCCAGAGACGGCTGACAGGAACAAAAATTTAACATGACGAATACGTTATACAGATTTTTTTAAAACTATTGTAATTACAAAACTAGAAAACTTATTTTTATAAATTATTTTAGTTAGTGAATCAGACAAATTAAATTACCAACAAATCCTAAACTGATTTATTCCGATAGCAAAGAAAGATACATTACACGCTGTTAATGAAACTGTAGGTAGTGTACACTGTACAGTTGTACGTAGATTATAGTTCGAACTTCCAAAGCGACACGATTTGCTAAAAAGTTTATTTCCTAGTGACATCTTGTGAGGAGTAGCTTACTTTTTGTGACATTTTGTACCGCCATCTATTAATATAAATTACCAACTTTGCCTAGCAGATATTACCACCAACATGTAGATCAGGAAATGTGAATAGTGACATTGCCTTTGCCAACTTAACAGAATTTTATTATTGATTAAATTAATTTGAATTAAATATCGTGTAATTGTAAAAAAAGCATGGGGTGCTTTTAAAGATATTATACCTTCTACTCATTGACACCATGCACCCCACGCTTTTATTACAACTACACGATTTTTATTTCAAATTTATTTTCTATTTTTTTTTTTAGTTGGATGCTCTATATAAGCGTGTTTCTTTTAAGTATGAAATTTAGTTTTTTTTCTTTCTTTCTTTAAATATTGAATTGTCATCGGTCCTCAATAAGTCCACCAAGTTTGAAAGAAATCTGACCATTTGAAGTGGGTCAAAATCAAGTTCAAAGAGAAGTTAGAAACAAACATATATACATACAGGTGAAGCTAATATAAAGCATGTAATAAAAACACTGCTTTTTTGTTTCTGGAACCCCATGGATATTTTAGCTGGACCTGATACAAAACATGGATTTAGTCGGAATAGCAGTGATCAATGATTTGTTCAGAAACCGGAAGAAATGAAAACATCGGTCACGCACGCACGCACGCACGCGCGCACACACACACACACGCGCGCGCACACACACACACACACACACACACACACACACACACACACACACACGCACACACACAAAACATACACTACAAACAACTATTACTTCTAATTTAATTAGGTATATATAAATTTAAAAAACTGCATTTGTGATAATAATAAAATGTATGTATATAGAGTACTCACTCATTTTCTTTCACTATTTTTTCATCACTTTATTCATTTATCATTTATTCATTAAGAAATGCACTTTGTTTATTCATATTTAAAACACTTTAACTTTTAAGATTTAATGATTTATTTTGTCACAAAAAACAGTTTTACAATTTAAATGATCGTAAACATCGACAATAGTATTAAACTGTGTCGCCACTATTTACGCCCACCTCAGAGAAGCAAGGAATACAAAAAATACCTTAAATCTATTACAATAATGAGTTAAGTAAGTGTGTGAGTGTGCATGTGTGTGTGTGTGTGTTTGGTCTTTATACACAAATTTTACACGTACAGCTATTCACCAGAAACTTCTATTCACTGTTGTACATAGGTACACCTATGTATACATATATACCGACATGTATACTTACGGGGCACACATGCGTGAGTGTGGCATTATAAAGATATGATAGATACCTATACACCTTTAAACTTTCTCACAAACAGCTGCTTAAGTATTCGTTCGATTTCGGAGCAGCTCGTCTCGATCCGTGCGAGCTTTGTACAGTCGTACCATATACATATACGTTAAACGAACCATCGGCCGAGCTACATGGTAGGCGGAGTGGGGGGTGTTAGGTTTTATTTTCGTTACGGAATTTCTTCTTTCTGTGCAATAGCACAAAAAGAAAGAACTGGCTCTCAAGCCCCCAGTCGGAACACGACGAGTCGTTTGGTGGCCGATTCATGCTCAAGAGTGGTAACTATCCAGCGAACCCTATGTAGAAATAATAATAGTAATAATGGTATTAATTAGGTAGCATACTAATATTTTAAAAAGTTTTATGGATGGTAAGGAATGTTAAAATTATCTATCTTTATTTAATTGGTACAGATTACAGTGCCATCTCTAGTCTTTAATAAAGTCCTAGTTCAGTTATTTTATTAAAGTTTATACGTTTCATGTTTTGCTGAATAGATGGCGCTGCATAAATAAATTATTATATTAAATTGTGTTTTAATACATCGAAACATGTAGAAGGATATTTTTCTTATTATTATTTACTCGAATAAGGTCTGTCAAATGGCTTTCAGGAAATTAAAGCAGCGCCTGATAGTTTTTCCTAGAACCACAATCATCTCCGAAGATTTTAAGTCAACGGACCTTAGGACACATTTGCTGAAAGTGATGCGGAAGTATCTAAGTCCTATAAAAT
Organism: Thymelicus acteon; assembly: GCA_951805285.1. Lineage (NCBI taxonomy): Eukaryota > Metazoa > Arthropoda > Insecta > Lepidoptera > Hesperiidae > Thymelicus > Thymelicus acteon. Next base: position 12,746,720 of record OX638216.1, on the reverse strand, counting down.
ATAGGTACCGAAGCCGCAGAGTTGTTAAAAAACTACGCAAACTTTTTTACCAGAGAGGCAAAAACAAATCTTTAACTCACTTGATTGATTGATTTTCTCTTTCTCATTTTTCATTTCTCAAATCGACTGTTATACTAAATATACATAAACCGCCACCTAGTATTCATTACTAAAACATTATTTTAATAAAAACTCAAATAACTTTTGAATATGTAATATAATCTTTAACTTAGTATTAATTTGCCCCTGAATAGCTTAAAATAATATAATTTAATAAACTCAAACAAAAATCTGCAAATACATTATTGTTAGTGAGGTTTTGTTCATAATGAGATTACTACTTGATTTCCTGTACAAGTCCAAAGTTATGTAATATTTTGTTCTAGAACTCTCTGTTCTGTCGGTATATTTAATAATACTGCCATCTCTTGTTAAGTAGCAACACAAAGTAAACACGATTCACAATTTATCTATTAAGTACTAGAGGTCGCTACTGAAACTAAGAGGTAGCTAACTGTGTAGATTTTCCCACACAATGAATGTTGAATAATTATTTGTTAGATGTCGATAGTTGTTTTTTTGTAAATTTAGCATAGATAATTATACCTATAACGATGTTAAACCAGCATCATTCAACAGGTGGCACCACCTGTTTCTTGGACATTTCCTAGAGGATGAAGTATTTGGTTATCGAATCGACATCGTTATCCAAACTAATATTTTATAGAAGAAAGTTTCGATTTCTTCTTTGTTTATTTGTAATGGATAATCTCAAAAACTACTGGATCGATTTCAAAAATTCTTTCACCCATAGGGGATGCTCTGCTCTATTGTTTCTGAATAACAAGCTATTAGGTATTTTATTTTAACACCGAATTTTAAATATAAATATTTTTAAAACCGAAACAAAGTAAGGCTACTTTTATATGGCCGCTGAGGAGATGGTTCTGTTTTTTGCCATTTGGCTATGGAACCCTAAAAAAACAGCCAGTGACAACCAATATTAAGGTTTCGTCATAGATCAGCAAGTGTAAGGAACTATGCACTTTATAGCGCAAGTTGGTTAAAAAGCCATCCGCGAAATGATCTACATACCTATACCGAAAACAACATTCGTTTATCAATTATAAACTATGAAAACTTCATTCATAAGTTCTGAATACATCCCTGTATAATACCACAATATACGAATCTAATAATACGTATACTTTACATTCATTCTTTCTTACCCTTACCTACTACTAACAGCTTAAGAAGTTAGACCTAAAGATTCCTAATAAGTACCTACCAACAGTCAGCCGGGCAGCCTCAGAAACAGCATAACAATACAGTACTTTGTAATAGTAACTGTTTCGACGGTTTCCGAACAACATTATGACAAATTCAAGAAATATGTGACAAGGTACTAAATACTAAAATGTTAAAAAAGCGGCCAAGTGCGAGTCGGACTCGCCCATGAAGGGTTCCGTAGCAGCAAATAACATAATATAATACCCCATTTACACGCGCGCGCGAGCCACGAGACAATCCGCGAGACGCACGCAAACGCGCGCGTGTGAACAGGGCGCTCGCGGACCAGACCGCGGCGCGTCTCGCGCTCGCAGGGCTCGCGTCGGGAGCGGTTTTGTATGCGCGCGCCAAAGGGGCTCGCGCGAGCGCTCGCGGGGTGTTCACACGCGCGTAGGGGGCGTGGCTTACGGACGCGCCACGAGACGGTCCGTGACACGCGCGTGTAAATGAGCGGTAAAAGTTCTCGCACTTCATTGTAACTTTGAACGATATTTTTTGCGGTTTACGATTTATGACGTATTAAAAAAAAAACTACTTACTAGATCTCGTTCAAATCAATTTTCGTTGGAAGTTTGCACGGTAATGTACATCATATATTTTTTTACTTTTATCATTCTCTTATTTTAGAAGTTACAGGGGGGGGGGGACACACATTTGACCACTTTGGAAGTCTCTCGCGCAAACTATTCAATTTAGAAAAAAAAGCGGCCAAGTGCGAGTCGGACTCGCCCATGAAGGGTTCCGTAGCAGCAAATAACATAATATAAAAGTTCTTGCACTTTATTGTAACTTTGAACGATATTTTTTGCGGTTTACGATTTATGACGTAGGTATTAAAAAAAAACTACTTACTAGATCTCGTTCAAATCAATTTTCGTTGGAAGTTTGCACGGTAATGTACCTTATATTTTTTTTTTACTTTTATCTTTACCACTTTGGAAGTGTCTCTCGCGCAAACTATTCAATTTAGAAAAAAATGATATTAGAAACCTCAATATCATTTTTGAAGATCTATCCATAGATACCCCACACGTATGGGTTTGATGAAAAAAAGTTTTTGAGTTTCAGTTCTATGTATGGGGAACCCCCAAAATTTATTGTTTTAATTTAATTTTTGTATGAAAATGTTAATGCGGTTTACGGTATACATCTACTGACCAAGTTTCAACAGTATAGTTCTTATAGTTTCGGAGAAAAGTGGCTGTGACATACGGACGGACAGACAGACAGACAGACAGACAGACAGACATGACGAATTTATAAGGGTTCCGTTTTTTGCCATTTGGCTACGGAACCCTAAAAAGCTACTTCTGATGATGACTGTACACGTAGATAAATAAATACTGTGCCTCCAGTCAAAAAGGGAATAACTCAAAATTCTTTACTTTTCAGGAGAAGCAAAAAACTAAACATTTGCGCGATTTCATTGCAATCTGTATTAATTTGCAATAATGATAATTTCATATTGTACATAATTATATTGCCTATCTTTTAGTGTTGAAAGATTCTATATTTTCGAACTATACATATATTTTTTTCGTCATTTTGTTGATTTATTCCCTTATTAACCATAATATAAGGGCATTACTGCAGTCTGCAATTAAACTAAGAAGTTTTCTACCATTCAGGACATAAACCTAGTTAATTCTTAATTTTTAAGGGAATAAGACTATTTCGTATAAATAAAATATATCATAAAAATATATCGTATAAATCGTTATAAATACTGAATAGAGAAGTAAAATTTTGTAGTACAAAGACATAATTAAAACAGAGAAAAATAAGAAAAGTTTTATTTAAACAAATTAAACAAACAATACTCATTTTACAAAATGTATGGCATGAAATCAGTAGGTATTAGCGTTTAAATGTTTCGACAATGTTCAGAAAGTTCGACTGGGAGAACCGATTTTGATGATTCTTTTTTTAATCGTAAGCTGGTGCTTGTCATGTGGTTCCACTTAAATTTGAACGAGATCTGACGAATAGTTTTTGTGTTATTTTGAATTTGGTTATTTTTTGTCAAGAATTATAAAATTGAAAAGCGACACACCGCTGATTAAACATAAAATCTCAGAAACTGCTAAACCGATTAAGATGAAATTTGGCAGGGAGATAGTTTATGCTAAGGAGACGTCCACTAAGAACAGATTTTTGGAAATTTATCCCCTAAAGGGTAAAAATACGGGTTAGAAGTCACTTTCATACAAACCAACTTTGTCAGTTTTAGATTTATAAATTTGAATTTTTTTAGGTAAGTTTATAGTAATAAATAAAAGTTAACTTTAACACATTTTTTTGGAAAATCATCCCTTAAAGGGTTAATTTACTGAATGGAACTTAGTAGGCAACTTCGTCATTTTTGAAGTAAAAAAACATGAAAATTTATACATTAGTTCAAGATTAGAAACAAAATTTAAAAGTCATGTGTTTTTTTGGAAAATCAACCCCTAAAGGGTTGAATAAGGCTGTGCAAGTTAGTATGGCAACTTCGTCAGTTTTGAAGAAAGAAGGGTGAAGCTTATATTTAGACACAAAAAATAACTGCATCACAGTTTTGTTCAAATTCATCCCCTACAAATAGGGGTTGAAAGTCATTTACATACAAATCAACTTCGTCAGTTTTAGAGTTATACTTAAATATGAAATTTTTTTATGTAAGTTTATTGTTATGAACAGGGACAGGAAGCGAGAGAGGGACCAGGAATGGGAGAGGGAGAGGGAGAGAGAGGAAGAGGGAGAGAGAGGGAGAGGGAGAGAGAGGGAGAGGGACAGAAAGCGGGAGAGGGCCAGGGAGCGGGAGAGAGAGAGGAACAGGGCGCGGAACAGGGAAAGGGAGAGGGACAGGAAGCGGGATAGGGGCCGGGGGCGGGATAGGGAGAGGGAGAGGGAGAGAAAAGGACAAGGGCATTATTGTCTGTTTGTTTGTCCGGGCATCACATGAAAACCCTTGAACTGATTTCGACGGAAATTAGTTGAGTTGTTCCTTATACTTTGGATCACGTTTTAAAAAACTTTTTGTCCCGATAAAATTAAAAGTTTTCCCAGGAAACAAGATGAAACTTAGCATGGAATATTTTTAAAATACCAACGTCTTGCTTTAAATTTGAAACAAACGTTCTTCGTTTAATTGATGGAATACATTTTATCGAGTTTTTCAAAATTTTTCATGAAAAAGAAAAAAACAAATTAATGTTAATGTTGTTTATTTTTCAAAATCCGTTCCCGGAGGAATGATTTGTGATTGTGTCGTAGGTTTCAGTATATAAATTCCTAAATATAAGTACTTCAATATAAATTAACCTGTTTTTAAATTTTCTTCTGCAAGGAGTACAAATATGATAAGCATAAATTCCGCATGCGAAGCTGCGGGCAACAGCTAGTTATTTATATAATCATATTATAGACAAGACGCAATCTAGTTTCCACCACGTCATCCGGATGCTTCATGCATGTGGCATGCAAGTAGCAAGTAGCTTTTTAGTACTATGGTTGTAAATTGTTAACTGAAAGTCTATAAACTTCTTTTATATAAGGCAAAACCTGAGGAAAAAGCTGGCGTCGGAAGACACTGTTGAAGATCAAAATGTTAATGTCATTACTGAATCGTCATTGTAGGACAGTGTTTTATCCTTGCTCTTTTCTTGATATGCTTTTCAGCACTAGTTTGATGTTCATTTAGGTTTTTTTGCAAGTTCTTCGTTTTCTTCTGTACAATTAGTATATCTAATCTTAGCCTATCTATCGCATGTCACATTTAGTACAAGTATCCAGCTTTAGGGGCATAATGATAAATTTAAACTTGCAACTTTTAAAATTTGCATACATGCTGATTTCAGGAAACTCTTTTGAAATATCTAACATTAATTGCACAATTTTACTACCACGACTCATTTTTAGGGCTCTGAAGTAATATCCTTGTAGTTTTGTCATGGCCGTCCGTCCGTCTGTCCGAAGCATACCACCGAGGCCCTTAGTGCTAGAAAGATGTAATTTGGCAATGATTTGGCATGGATATACATATTTATTAAAACTCCAGAATCGTAGAATAAAATATTGAAAAACATTTTTTTCAGGGTACCTTCCCTACAGGTAACGTGAGGATGAATTCATTTTACTATAATACGAGTACTCACGACTTTTATTTTTTATTCCGATATTTCGACCCAGTTGCATGGATCGTGGTCACGGATGAACTGCGGTGGCGCGGAGAAACTATTGACAGGTGCACCCACGGCATCAAGTTTGGAATTTTAAAAATATCGATAACATTGTCGATAGTGTTGCCGATTAGCGCTGTGCGACCTGAATAACTGTGCAGGAGCAAGAGTCGTTATTTAAATGATTTTGCGGAGTGACTCTTAATAGGTACAATAATGTATTCTGTGCTTGTATAGTCATCAGTACAAAAAGGCAGTGATGTCGTACGGTAGACATCAAAAACCAATACATGTCTCCCTTGCAGTGTTTATGTACTTTTGCCACAACTCAAGTCACTAACGGTTACTTAAATCGCTTCTTAATAAAGAATCACCATACAAATTCTGTATTAGGGAGCGATTTAAGTAACCGTTAGTGACTCTGAGTTGGTGCGTTTGTGCCCTTGCACAAGGAAAATCTTATGAGCGCGATTTACATTACGAGTTGGTGTAATTTTCGAAGAGCAGTGTTTTAAAAATTAATATTTGCCATTGAACTAGTATTATGTATTTATGAACACCTTTACTTAAATCATAAACCTATTTATTATTGAAACAAACAGATGTTCATTGCTCAGGCAAAAAAATGGTTAAGCGCAAAATGTCCGATTCGCATAATGTCCGATCGCCCTATTCGCAAAATATCCGATTCGCAAAATGTCCTTTTCTCAGAATGTCCTTTTCGCATAATGTCCCAATTCGCAAAATGTTCTTTTCGCAAAATGTCCTTTTCACTTATCATTAGGGGCCACCGTCCATTTTCTCCGTTTGTTTTTTTTTAATATTGTTTTTTTTTAAATATTGTTTTTTTTAATATTGTTTTTTAATATGTTTTTTTAATACTGATTTTTTAATAGTTTTTTTATTTTTTTACGTTGTTTTTTGAATATATTTTTTTAATTTCTTTTTTTGAATATTGTTTTTTGAAATTTTTTTTTGAATTTCGTTTTTTTTTTAATTGTTTTGATTTTTTTTTTAATTTTTTGATTTTTTTTTAATTTTTTTTTTTGGATACTGTTTTTTTTATTTCTTTTTAAATATTGTTTTTTGAAAAAAAAATTGTTTCTTTTTGATTTTTTTTTTGCTTTTTTTTAATTTCTTTGATTTTTTTTGTTTATTTTTTTTAATTTTTTTTGTAATTTTTTTTTGAATATTGCAATTTGGAAGTTTCTTTTTATTTAATATACATATAATTATCACATTCACAACACGTACATACACATACACGGACACCGAAGGAATCGAACCTCGTACGCTCTGGCGTTACACGTCACACTGTGACGTCACATCAGTCGTGGCCAGTGCAGCGGCGCGCTGAACCGGTTAAGCTGAAAACATACTATCGGACGCGGCTGATAAGTGTGCACAGTCTTTTGAGACGTGGCTTGCGGACGCGTTCAAAGCCTATTCCACAAAGATCTGTAGACGAAGAAGCATGTCGAGTAGCGCAAGTGAGGACGATTTTCTCGAATTATTGTCTAAAATTTTTTGGGAGAACAACGTTTGCCCGGTCAGCTAGTAATAAATATAATAATAAATCATTTATTTAAAACGAGCGTTTTTAAAAACGCGCGTGACGTATTTCGTGACCGTCGTTTTTGTGTCACCGACCGTGTTACAAATCTTAAATTTCACTCTCATTTTTTTCCATTTATTTCATAACGCGCCTACGATCGGACATTATGCGAAAAGGACATTTTGAGAAAAGGACATTCTGAGAAAAGGACATTTTGCGAATCGGACATTCTGCGAATAGGACATTTTGCGTCCGCCGGCCATTTCACGAAAAGGACATTTTGCGCCTAAACCAAAAAAATAAGCTAGGAGGGTTGTGGGAGAAAAACAACTTTATAGTTCTTAAACATAGAACTACCGTCAACACTTTATTAACAGAATATGATTATTAAACGTAGTTTAATTATTTACCTAAGTAATCCATAATTACAGTAATAAAAACAAACAATTATTATCATTGTTAATTAGTCAAATAGTAATTCTAATAATGTAAATGTTATAACGAAAAACAAAATGCGTAATTATTACTCGTACATGAATCAAATTCAATTGAAAAATATGCAATACTTATGCATTTATTATATTTTTTTACATTCCCTCAGCAAATGTTGAGAAAATAATTAAGTATTTATTTCATTGTCTTGCATGTATTTGCCATGCATTCATATTATCACAGCACTAATAAGAAAATATGTAGCAGTTGTGTATTTACACAATATGTCGGTCATACACAGTAATAAGAAACATCCGAGACTCTTAAAACGATTCGTCCAATTCGGGGTAGTCCAATCCGATTCTTTTCGCGGTAAGTCTAATTCACTTTTAGTTCTCTTCACTGTTAGTCCAAATCGCGTTAAGTCCTGATTGTATTTATATTAAATTAAATTCGCTATTGATTGAATTCATGGATAGCCCAAAAAGACATTACCATAATAAGGCTTTCATATTTATATTGTTCTATATGGAATATTCACATGGATCAGTCACTTTCCTTATTTAGGAAATTTATCATATTCAAGATTCTAGTGTCTACTTAGAGCTAATATGACATCAAATATAATTATTTATTGCCTATCTAATTAATATATTTAGTAGCTAAGTGCCTAGGAAAAAAACAGTATGCATTATTTAAATACGATAGGTAAGGTTAGAATTTAGAATAGAAAAAATTAAAAAAAAAAACAGAAAGAGAAACTCAACGCTAAGGGTATTGAGTTCGGTTTACCCAAATTCCTTACTTTGGAAAGTTTGACATAATATTGTTGTCGATAATAAAATAATTTGTAAAAAAATCATTGTAATACATTGTACATAATATCTTATTTGTAAACCATTCAGGCTAATAATATCAGAAGTAACATTGCAGCCCATAAAGTTATTAGATGAAATTAAATACATACCAAGTTGGATTTATCCGATGAACTAAATTTAACCAATCGTAAATTGGACTATAAGGGGACTGGATTAAACGCGATTTGAACCAAGAGCCAATTGGACCAAACACAAATGGGACTAACCATAATAAAAGGTGCATTGAACTAACCGAGAATTAGCAGAGTTGTTCCTAAATGATTGTCTTATCTACAGTTACATAATAACATGTTTTTAAAAGTATTTCTATTCATCGGCGCTGGCGGCGCTTTCTCCTGTTACTACGCGGCCTAGCTCCACTCAAACCGAGCCCAGAAGAAGGATCGTTCGTATTATGACCGTTTACTAACTGCGGAAGCGAATTAGCTAAGTGAGGCTGTCTACGCAAATTTACGGCACCGTGTTGGGTGATCACACCGATTAATTCAACCTCGGGCTCCTCCACAATCGTAGGTGGTTGAGCGTTATTTACTAGGACTTCATCCATCACCGCGCGCAGGCGCCTGCGGGCGTTCCGGGACATGGGTCGAGCCGCTTGTGGCTGTCCGTTCTGACTCGAAGCTACATTTTGCGAGCGATGAGCGGGTAATTCAACTTCGGGCTCCTCTGCAATCGTAGGTGGCTGAGTTCCTAAGAATTCGTCAATCACCACCTGCAGACGCCTGGGGACGTTGCGAGATGTAGGTGGAGCCTCGGGCTGTCCGTTTTGACTGGGAGCTTCCACAGCGGGTGGTCGAGGGGAATGCTCCTGGCGATTGGTAGGTTGGTTGGCCGCAGCGTTCTCGGCATCCGTCCGGAACAAGGCGGCGGCCTCTCGGCCGAGGGAGGCGTACGCGCGGGAGAGTCTACTGACGTCGTCCTGGAGGTCCTGGATGAAGGGTTCGAGGTCGTCTAGTTCGATGTCGTTGGGGTTGGTGATGTTCTCGGTGCCGCGGTTGGCGACGCGCATGACGGCGCGCGGCTGCGCCTGGTTGGCGAGCTGGTCGGGCGGCGTGCGGCGCACCGACAGCTTGCCGCTGATGGCCGCGGGCGACATCAGCGCTATCGCGTCCTGTCCCGTCACTATCAAGCAGTGGCCGCGCTTCTTAAGGGTCCCTTCGCATGATCTCACTGACCACACCTGTAATCATGTACATTTAAAAAAAATATATATTTTTCCATTTTTTTATGTCAACATTCATTACATCTATTTTATTTAACATCGTATTTTTTTTACGTTGAGTGTATGTTGACAAAAAATTAAAACAGTGTCACACAATAGGAACAGAAATGGTATGGTACACACAATAATGTCAGATACTTACGCAATCATTAAAAATAGCTTCACGATCCACGCCAGATAAAGTAATTGTATAATTATAAGCTTGAGCAACCCAGGGTGAAGACGCCATTGTCAACCAAGCGTGAATAGAAGTACCTAAAGAAAGAAATATAATATATGCATAATTTGTTTTAAAATTTAATCTTACCTATGTACACTAACCTACCAAAAACATTACATAAACTAGCTGACCCGGCGAACTTCGCATCGCCTATTTTTTTTTAATAAAAATAACCTAAGTTACTCCTTGTTACATGAGCTATCTGCCAGTGAAAGTCCTGTCAAAATCGGTCCAGCCATTTCAGAGATTAGCCGGAACAAACAGACAGACAGACAGACAAAAATTGTAAAAAAATGTTGTTTTGGTATATATACCGTGTATACCCAATGCACTTATTAAAAAGTGGTTATTTTAATATTACAAACAGACACTCCAATTTTATTTATTTGTATAGATGTATAGATAATGTGGGTATGACACAGATTAGTAGCTTTGTTAAACTAGCTGACCCGGCGAACTTCGTATCGCCTAAGAATGTAACAAATCAGAAATCATTAAAATCGGTACAGCCGTTCTTAGCCGTTACAGTTTCTGTATGCTCCTCCCTCTCACTCTCCCTCTCCCAAGTAAAAAAAGGAGTCATAAAAGACGCTAATAATAATAACTAATAGCTATCTATCAACTACACATAACAAAATTTTACCTTAGGAACAGGTCTATTTTCTGGGATAAAAAGTATCCTATATCCATCCCCGAGCTTTATTTTATGTCTGTATAAATAACTAATCTATCAACTACATATAACAAAAATTTACCTTATCCCACAGGAACAGGTCTATTTTCCGGGATAAAAAGTTCTATGTTCGTCTCCTGATTCTAAGCTACCTCCCCACCAATTTTCAGCCAAATCGGTTCAGCCGTTCTTGAGTTATAAATAGTGTAACTAACACGACTTTCTTTTATATATATAGAAGATACATACAAATAATGGCAAACAACTTGGAAATTTAAATGGTATCATATATGTACATAATGGTCCCTGACTTCGTCTGGGTTAAACATAGATTTAAACCATCAGCTCAAATTCAAAAAAACATATCTCGGATGTAGAAAGATTTTTTTTTAAAGTGCCATGGTTCCAAATATTTCCCTCATTATAAAATTTAAACTGATATTTTAAAGTTATCGCAATATAAAAACTTTTGCATGCCAAAAAAATATTATGGGAGTAGTCAGCAATGCGGTGACTTGACTTACTACTGATAATATCATACAAAATTACTAAATTTATACTCTCCTTCAATATTACAATAGACTGGTCATAATGAATGAAAACCTTTTTGAAGTTACTTTGCCTAGTCCTTAGAATACTTACAGCTTATTTCAATAACTAAGAAGAAAATGCCCATGTCAGCCACTCTGACTGCAGTTACAAGCCTCCTAGGTGATGTAGAGAAATGCCATGCTTGTAAATACTCTCCATTTTCCGAGCGACCCTATAATATAATTGTTAATTGACATAAAACCACTATTGTATTTCAGTAACTTTTTGAGAAAATTATTTCAATAAAACAAAAAAAAAAATCATAATAGTAATTTGTTTTGTCTTTATACATACCTCAATAAGATCTGGAGCATGAAAATAACGAAGGTGGTTGAGCAGTCTAGCTGTAGGTAATCGTTCTGTTTTGCCAACTTTACAACAGAGGCATCGGAACAAACCCTTACATGCAGGTGGTGGTCTCAGTTGTTGCTGGAATTTTTGTTTAAAAAAATTAATAAAATGTGTTACCAAAGAATTGATGGAAAACACATAAGTGAAGGAATAAGTCGAGGATAAAAGTAAAACATTGTCATAAAAGTAAGATAAATTTTGATAGAAATAAAATTGAAAATTTGGTTCATAGGAAAACAAAAATAGAAACTCAAAAAACCAAAAAATGCCATGATTCTTTAACTTTACATTGACAAAAATGACAATGTGAATTAATGATCAATGAAAAAAAAATGTATATTGATCTAATGAGAATTGATCATAAGCTTTAATATTTATCTTTAACACTAGATCGAAAATGAATCAATATGTGCCATTTTTAGGGTTCCGTAGCCAAATGGCAAAAAACGGAACCCTTATAAATTCGTCACGTCTGTCTGTCTGTCTGTCTGTCTGTCTGTCCGTCCGTATGTCACAGCCACTTTTCTCCGAAACTATAAGAACTATACTGTTGAAACTTGGTCAGTAGATGTATACCGTAAACCGCGTTAAGATTTTCACACAAAAATTGAAAATAAATTTTGGGGGTTCCCCATACATAGAACTGAAACTCAAAATTTTTTTTTTCATCAAACCCATACGTGTGGGGTATCTATGGATAGGTCTTCAAAAATGATATTTAGGTTTCTAATATAATTTTTTTCTAAATTGAATAGTTTGCGCGAGAGACACTTCCAAAGTGGTAAAATGTGTGTCCCCCCCCCCTGTATCTTCTAAAATAAGAGAATGATAAATCTAAAAAAATATCTAGTAAGTAGTTTTTTTTTAATACGTCATAAATCGTAAACCGCAAAAAACATCGATCAAAGTTACAATGAAGTTCAAGAACTTTTATATTATGTTACTTGCTGCTACGGAACCCTTCATGGGCGAGTCCGGCTCGCACTTGGCCGCTTTTTGTAACTAATGGTTCATGACAGAGTGGCAACTTTTCAGACAAATCAGTGGTTAACCAAACTTAACAGACACACCTAAATTGTTCATTCCTATAAGTCTGCGATTTTTGTAGATGTTAATCTACTACACATTGAATTAACACATTATTATGTTTATCTTTCTTATTTTTATCTTTCTAAGGTTAATAAAATAAATGGACAGCTCACATCTGTAGATGTGTCATCACTTTCGTTGATGTCATTGTCATCTACTACGTCATTTTCAGGCTCCACTGAGGTTGCTTCTTTTGTCGTTGTGCTGCTGGCCGAGGAACCGGATCCAACAGATGCTTTCCCACCTGATTTCTGCAAAATGTATTTACTAATTGTATAAAACATGATATATTATGGTATACATGAAATATCCCTGGACTGATCCTTAGGATTTATGTAATAACTTCCAAATGTTTATGTATCACTACTACTGTATAGATTTGCTTACCAATATACTATATTATTTAGATTGAAAAATGCTTACCTAGCAATCAAGTGTGAAAAATCATATACAGTGGATTTCGGCTATAGCGACGATGTTGGGACCATTGTCATTGAGTCGTTACGTCCGTTAGTCGTAACAAGCAAAGGTGATGAGATGCATCGGTTTTCATTTTTCATAATTTTCAAGGATTTTGATTAAAAGCATTCTAATATTTTATCACGGTTTTTTCACATCGTAGATACTGTTGAATTGGGAACTCTGTATTCTTTGCACAAATCAACATTGTTTTCACCTTTTTCGTCTAGGAATGTCGAACGTCGAATGTGCGTCTAGGAGCCATAGTTATTAAAATTTTTACTAAACACAGTTGCTATTCACAATTTCACTTTATAATTGAACAATTTTAACTCCGAAACCTACAGTTACCTGCCTAACTAGCTAATATCTATAAACAAAAGGAAATGGTCACCACAGTTGCTGACCGTCTATCTGTGTGGATTTAACAAAAGATAACAAAGCTCTTTTTAACTTTGGCAGCCAACTTCGGTCGTTATATCTGCATGGGATTTCTAGGATTTTTTTACAAATGATTAATTAAAACCAGTTGCTACACCCGAAGTCGGTGTTACATCCGAAGTCTCTATAGCCACATGCTTTTTGTCTTAAAGTATGCTTTAAATTCAAGGGACTAAGATTTAACGTCGTTATATCAAAATGGTAAATCCAAGATTGTTATAGATGAAATCTACTGTAAATGTGGGTTAAACTGATACGATTACTTTAAAAATGTTTCAATAAAATATGAATCTACTGAATTATGTTCTATTAACTCCAGTAAATCCAGAATTATGTATCCATACAATACAATATGATTCTTAGCAATGCATACTATGCATACTTGCATACTAATATTATAAATGCAAAAGTGTGATTGTTTGTTTACTTGTCCCTCTTTCACATTGAAATGGAGCGATGTTGTGGTATGATTTTTTGTGTGGACATAGTTAGGAGGCTGGAGAGTGACATAGGCTACTTTTAAACACGGTAAAACATCTCATTCTCATGGGAAGATGCATAATGTTACATGTTGTGAAAACTTCCGACACTCAGGTTGGCCACTAACCCCTCGACCAATCCGCACTGGAGCAGCGTGGTGGAGTATGCTCTAGGCCTCTTCAAGAGGAGAGACCCATGCCCAATAGTGGGCCATTAATGGGTTGTAGCCATGTATATAAATATTGATATAACTCTGTCTTCTATATGCCCTTGATAATGATTAACTAATAATTAATTTTGTCTAAGTGAATCCTTACGTAAACATCCTTTACCTAGCGAAGAATTTTACTAGCTCTTATCTTCTTAAAAATACTTACAAAAGCACGGAGTTTTCTGAAATTGGCAATAAGTTCTTCCATAGCATAGTTGCGAGTACCAAAAAACAAGGCTCTGCAAACAGGACAGACATCAAGGCGCAGCTTACAGCGGCCGCACACATGATGACCCTCATTGCATTGAAATATCTGTCCAGTTGGTATCTCATAGCACACAGGACATTGGAGCAAGTCATCAAGATTTAGTAAACTTTCCGGCTGGAAAATAATATAATCGAAGGTTATTATGAGGTAAGATTATCAGCTTTCACAATAATCTGTAGGTTACAGATGTAATTTTTTAATAATACATATTGAGCATCGCAAAGAATAAAACGGCCATGCATAATAAAATAGTCATTGCATTAACGTTAATAAAATCTTTCATGTTAAATATTGTGTAACATGGGGGTAGTTTTATAACACAGCACAATTTTAAACACCACGCGATGGGTGAGTTTTGAGCCCTAAAAAACAAAGTGCTTTGGAAACGTCTACAACGTAACAGTCATTCCTACGAAGTTATGATTGTAAAAAGTCTTCATTGCGTATCGTTCTATTAATGAAACATGGTACCAGGACCAGGTGAATTTTAAGTAAACCAGAATATTGTACACGATGCCATGTTCACAAAAATGTATTGATCAACTGACAAGGTTGGGTGAAACAATGGAAGATTTTGTATTTTATCGACATAAAAGGAAACTCGTATACGTACCTTTAATTCTACTTTTTCTCCCATAGTGAAAAACTATTGAGAGAAAAGTAGGTCTTCTTCATAAAATTACTTTGACCTCACTTATCTTCTAAACTAAATTGTTACTGAATTAAAACCACAGCTGTATTTTTCTACAAATGGCCGACGACAAGACGAGACGACAACGACAAGACGACAGTAGGTAAAGTTCAGTTTGTTGATCATACGCTGTGCACCACTTGAATTGAAATGAAGATTTGAAATACCACAGAGTACTTAATCACGAAATACTTCATTCCCAAGCTTCATTCACACCATGGAGGATAGAGTAGAAAGAGGGCCATCTCTGTGTATGAAAAGTGTCGTCCGTAAAAACGCGTCCAATTACGGGGGGTGGCGCTGCGGTGCAGTCTACAACAGCTATGTTCGAATATCTATTTATTAGACACTAGCGCCATTAATTACGGGTGGCATAACTCAGCAAACTTCACTCCGTCTACAACAGCTATGTTCATTTAAATATATTTTGGGTGAATTCGCGTTTTTGAATTATTTTGGTGTTTTTTTTTTAAAGTATGTGGAAATGCGTGCAAAACCATGAAAAAAATTAGCACATAAAATTTCCTTTCTAAGCCTACAAAAGTCCTCAAAATTCGTTATGCTAATCAAAAGTTATTGGGTCGTAAAAAAATTTATAAGAAATGGTAATGATATTGAGCAGCCTGGTAATGACTTTTATTTAACGGTAATGATTTTTTGTTAATGGGAATGACAAAATTTAATGTTGTTCAAAAAAATTTTAAAGCCGTGTGTATTATAGTTATGTCTATATGTTGCATGAAGATAAAAAATGTCAAGCTAAAACCACTAATTAGAGTATTATTGGTAACGAGATTGGCAGTAATAAATTACGCAATTCTAAATATGAATTATTAGTTCATGGAAATAAAATTATCTGTGGTAAAGGGGGGGCATATGAATTTGAAATTTTGTGGGGAATTTGTATTCTGTGACCTGTCTAAGACGTTTGATTGTGTTGAACACTAAACATTACTACTTAAGCTACTACTACAGCATCAATAACAATTCACTTAACTTGATTGTGTCGTACTTGACGAGTAGAATCCAATGTGTTAGTATAAATGATAACAAGTGATCGAGATATCAATCTGTGATGGGTGTACCACAGGGGTCGTATCTGGGCCCCTTCCTTTTTCTAGTATACTTAAATGATCTGCCGTATTAAATTAAGAAATATGCAGACATTACCATAGTTGCTGATGTCACTTCTCTTATATTTAAGACGAATAGAAATAAAATAAATGGCGATGTAAAAGTTCTCAGGTTTGTTTGTCACACCGGTTTACTACAAATAATTTACTGATAAATGCTAAAAAACTAAGTATATTGAATGTTTGCTACCAAATGGAATAATACGAGACAGTCCCCTTAACACGTACAGCAATACCAAGCGCGTCACTTCACTTAGCGACCAGTAAAAAAAGTCCGGTTTATATTTGATTCACCATATAAATAATGAAATTATGACTATGAAAAAATCCACGGTTTTCTTGGGTGTCACCTTAGATTCTAAACTACAATGGGGCAATCATATATCGGCTTAGTCAGTTTATGCCATTAGTTTATTTTGCACACTTTCATAGCCTCATGTCCTATGGTATATTGATATTATTGATGTGGGGTGCAGAGGCTGACATTGATGCGATATTTGTTTTGCAGAAAAGGGCAATTAGGACCATCTATAAATTAAAATTACGCCACTACCTGCGGGAGAGATTTAAAGAAATAAGCATATTAACAGTAACATCTCAATTTATTTACAATTATATTTTATTCATAAAGAAACAACGGCGGTTGGTTCAAGCAAAATAGTGATACGCAAAATCATCAAACTTGAAACAGACATACTTTTGGTTACGGATTCTTTTCACCTACGTAGAGTACAACGTTCTTTTGAGGGGCTCTATGTACGTTTTTACATTAAATTACCTAAGTACATGATTTGCTTATTCAAATGTATAAGAGATCTCTGAAATCCCAGCCAGTAGGCAAAGGATATTATAGTATAAATGAATATATTATTGACAAAGATGTTACAGTTAGAACATCTTGTGTAATAATTTCATTATTTAAAAAGATGTGCTGTGAAGTTTCTTTACGGATTTTCTTCTCCATGACAAAACACCGTTCCGAAATGCTGTTAGATTTAAAAAATGACGTTCATAAGTGTATCAGTGATATCGACATGAATAAAAGATTATTTCATCTTATTTCATTACATTTTTTGGAACGAAGTTCCTTATCGCGCGTTGCGAAAGGGGGCTAGGCGGAAAATTTGGTAACGAAAAGTTGTAACGACACTTTTTGCCATCATTAGTCGTTACAACTCGTGCGGCGTTGTTACATGTCGTGCGGCGTGCGCATGTTTCTCTGTCTGTCTGTCTCTCTCTCTTATAGAAAGCAAGCCAGATATTTTCGTTTCTTGCAGTAAGTACTAGGATAGCAAAAACATGCAGCAAGTGTGCCAAAACAAATCTGGGGTATTAAATTTCTCATCGGCTTTGTTCACCTAGTAGCTTGCTACTAACGAGGACACTTTAATTTATTTTTCTTTTCAGAGAATTTTCTTCAGAAACTTTTCTTTATTTTCTTTTCTTCTTATCTCTTTCTTTGTTCTCCTCTTCGTACAATGCACAATCTCCTCTGATTTCGGTTTATCTCCTCCGTCTAGCAATTTTTTGTTTCTCTTATCGATTTTTGCCTTTATTTGCATTAAATTTTCGTTTTTAATTTATTTTACTAAAAAGATATTGCAAAATTAAAAAGTTTTGTAGATTCTTTACCAACAACACTTGTAGCTCAAATTTAATTTACAACACACATATCAAGAATTTATCGTTGAAAAAGAAATTGCTAGGTCTCATTACTCAATCAAAATTGATTTCAAAATCTCCAATCGTCATTACCATTCACACAAAATCATTCCCATTTACAAAAAAACAAATGGGAATGATGCATATGGTAATGATATTTTTTCTTTTTTGCCTAAAATTCATTTTGTTAATCATTAATTTATGAACTCTTTGTGCCAGTGAAAATCATGTTCCTATTACACATACGTGTGGAGTATTAAAATTAATGTATAATTTATATTTACCTTGTAAGTCCAGTAAATGGCGATGATTCAAAATCGGGACAAAGTACTGAACGTCGTTGTTTTTCATGAATAAAAGTTGTTTCTCCATGCAGCAGTAAAAAGTTGGCCTGTTCCACTTTTTACAATGGACCAGACGAGGAGAAACGAGGGATACTTTATAGCGTAGCCCAAAAAACATTTGAGAAATATAACGTTTGACGGTACTGACATGGAGTTGACGAATTTTCGTGACAAAATTTTAATTGACGTTTTTTACTAGTTCTGCACTGCTGATTTCATAATATTAAATGTTATAATGTACCTAATTAAATATTGTCTCAAAATATAAAATTAAACACGCAATGTGTAAGGCAGGTTTTTCTAAAAATATTTTGGAATATCAAAATCAGCAATTTCCCTACAAATGGTAATGATGTTTTGGGTGTGTTATTCAATTTTTTTATATAAATTACTTCAAATAATGTAATGAAATATGTGGGCGCTTATGTAAAAATATGTATAAAAGCAGTTTCTAAAATAAAAAATTATAAAAGTAGTAAATTAAATTTTTTATCAATCGGAACATCTTTTTTGTGACTTTGGCGAATTCACCCTTTTACACATTACCGTCATGGCGTCATTCTAAAATGACTATTATTGGAACCTCTATTTTCAGAAAACAACTGGACACTTTTTCAACTTTCCCCTCATATGAGATGGCCCTCTTTCTACCTTTTATGTTCCATGATTCACACATGGTCACAGTTCACAGTTCACTTCTTTTTACTTTCTTGCGATTTGGTATTTATTGGAACGAAGTTCCATATCGCGCGTTGCGAAAGGGGGCTAGGCATTGATTTACCACTAGCGCTACTAGTAGCGCTACTAGGTGAACAAAGCCGATGAGAAATTTAATACCCCAGATTTGTTTTGACACACTTGCTGCATGTTTTTGGTATCCTAGTACTGACTGCAAGGAACTTCGTTCCATCCGGGTGTCCCTTGACACCTCTCAAGTTTTTTTTAAATTAATATTCTGCGATCTTATATTTTTGCTTCTAGGCATCAGTGTTGCCAGGTGCCACATAATTACGGTAGATCTACCGTATTTAGCTCCGATTCACCGTCTACCGTAACGATGTAATTACGATGTCAAAAACTACCGTATTTTAAACAGGGCATATTTACAGGCAAATTTTCTACATAATTCAATATAGCTTAAAAAAAACCTTTGTTTATTTAAATAAGCAGTATTCCGAAACTTATGCCAACATCAGATTTACATCAAATCCCATAGTCAAATCCAAACGAAGTTGTACAGCGCGACTAACTTATCTGTGAAATGGCGAAAATTGGAACTAATTCCGCCCCATTCAGAAGTTCTTTGTGTTCATTCATTGACATTTACTACATCTCGAATTGCATCCACTGATTGGTCCAATGCATCCTGTAAGATACATTTCATAGACATTAAGACCATTCTACTCTATTTTATCTGTGGATAATATTTCCACCATAGATATATACTCTAGCTACAGTGCCTCTAACTTATCTGTGAATTGACGGAGGGCGCTGTCGGACGCATTGGACCAATCACTGGACGGAATTCGAGACGTAGTAAATGTCAATGAATGAACCCAATGCCGGTCACTCACATTCGCGCGAATACGCGAACCCACAAGTGTGGGACGACCTTCGCGAATGATTATGCGAAGTTTTCGAGGCATTCGGGGTTTTCCAAGCTGTGTCGGTTTTTTGTCGCACATCAAAGCGCGCGAACCTCGAACCTTCGTGTAGTCTCCCACACATTCGTGCGACCAGTTGCGCACACGACTAAAAAGGTGACGTATGTCTTAATTTTTCGTGATTCGTGGCGTCTAATCGTACTACCATTTATTTTCTGTATTGAAAATGAATTTGAATGACAACAACATATTAACAACAGCAAGATTGAACATTCGTGAACAAAGTGTAGGAGGAAGCGGAAATGGGCTTGTATACTCATGTGTGAACCCATTTGCCTGACCGCCCTTCACATATGTGCAAACATTCGTAAAAATGTCAAACATTTGCGCGTATGTAAGTGACCGGGGCAAAGAACTTACAAATGGGGTGGCATTAGTTCCAATTTTCGCCATTTCACAGATAAGTTTGTCGCACTGTACAACTCCTAAATAATCTATCATTTGCAGATTTATTTTTAAACAAACAAATCATAGATTAATCATTTAAAAAAATAGACGCAAGAAAACTAATAAAGTATTACCACAGGTTAATCCTACGAGACGGCATTGGAGATTGTCGTTACATACATTCCTTACATGTCTGAATCACAGTTTCTTTATAACCGTGTGTATGTGAGCATGATGCAAAAGTTGTCTTTTTCCATAAATGCCTTGGTATATGCGATCGGGTGAAAATAAAGCAAAGTTGTCTATGCATGTGTATGGTGTCATAAGATTTGACATTTATATGTCAATGTCAACTGTCATTTTTGCATTTGCATTGCTTAAATTGCATTTGGGAATTGAGCTCGAATTGTTTTTGTGTGTGATGGTTATATTTAATTTTACAAATATTCATATTCTCAAATTTCTCAGTAAAAAGTAATTTTTATAGTACAGCAGGCTCTTGAATCATAATATGAACATGAAACTCCCTACATTCTTATTAACAATTTTATTAATGTGTAGAGGTAATTACAATTTAGTTTTGGTCATTTCAAGATTTTGTTATGTCACTTAAAACATTCGTTTTTATTGTAATAATATGGCATATTTAATGTTTGAAATTAATTTATTACAGCGTTAACTAGTGAGAGACTTAATAAGCAGATTTATTCATCAATAGAAGGAGGTGCAGCATGTTTTAGACGCCTCAATGGAACACATCAGGTGGGATGCTCATGTAGGTATCTGTTTAAGTAGGTTCTGAATCATCTATAATTCTGTATCATAATCAGTAATCAATGATTTTCTGGGTTTCTAGTGCAATGTCATTTAAATGTGTGTGTATACCTTAGAATTTGTGTATATTGTAGGGGAAAAAACATATTGAACAGTAATGTTTTGTCTCCATTTTACTATTCGCTTGTTTGCCTTCTCGATACACAAACCAACTCTTAAGTAAAAATAAAAATATTTTTCTAGGTGAACTTATTTCTAGTTCATTTTAGATTTGGATCAAACAAATGCATGTTATGTGCTTTGTGTGCTCCAAAAGTATGAAGTCCAAACTTTTGATTGTATGTTGACCATATTATAAATTTACCCCAAATTTTTAGCCTCAGAAAGGGGAGCAGTTGGTGCAATTCACATGATACAAGAAATAAATGATGCACATTGGTTGGTTCACAATGGTACAGCGGGTCCTTATGTAGCCGTGGTCAGCACTGCACTGTTTAAGGATGTCATTTTACTACTAGTAGCCGAGCCAGACAATGTGGCTGGTGTATTGCTCTATGATAATGCAACTATGAGGTGAAAATTTCTGTTATATTTATTAGGTACATTTGACCGTTTCATCTTTTAATACATGACATTATCTGTGACGTTTTTAAAAATAACTATAATATTAATAATATTTTTATTTTTTTTTGATACCTTGAAAATAAAGTGTTTCCTTATCAATTAAATACTTCACATATTCATTATTATTTGAAGACTGACCACATATTTCTGAGTATGAAAATTAAAGGTAGTTCCTACATATAAACCTTTTCACCTGCTTCCAGAGCTGATTCCTTCTCCCAGGAGAGTCAGTGTCCAAATGAGTACTCAGCCAGTGTTGGGAGTCAGTGTCCTGCGTCACAAGCTGGAGAAACTGTTTGGAATGCAAAGGGTACTGGTCTGTTGAGACAGGACATTCCTTTCCCCATATTCTATCTTAATCAGTCCCGGGCAGATGAAATTGACAAGATTGAACAGTGTTATAAAAGGTATAAATAGCAGAATTTTGAGTAACACATGCTTTAAAATAAATAATCTGTACTTAGGGGCCATCCATAAATTACGTCACACGCTAGGGGGGAGGGAGGGGGTCGATGAAGTGTGACATTGTGTGACAAGGGGTGGGGGGGGGTCCTAAATTTCGTGACGTCACATTTCAAACTTGAATAATTGGTATGTATAGATAAATATTAAAAACAATTAATGGAAATAAAACTTATTTCGGAACTGCTGTTTTAATTTAATAATTTTTAGGTGTAAAATTTCATATGTGACGTCACACTAAGGGGGGGAGGTCTCACAAATGTGACCAGCTGTGATAAGGGGGGGGGAGGGGTCAAAAAGTCATGAAATTAGTGTGACGTAATTTATGGATAGCCCCTTATGTATTTGGACAAACTACTTTTATTTATTTAGAATTTTCATTTATCATCAATTCCTACTACTGTGATGAGTCGCACATCACACCAAGTGGATTTTTGAAAAATTAACCTTTTAAATAAAGTTTTAACTTGCATTCCAGATACAATCTTGATAAGAACAACCAAAGAGGGCAGCCACTTTGTTCACTTCAACTAAACTCCTTTATGTTTGCTGTGTTGAACACTGAAGTATGTCTGAGAAGGTATGAAGATAATTGTATCTTTGTATATTTGTATGAATATAATAATTGTATAGCAGCAACCCATAATTGTCCCACTGCTGGGCTCGGGGTCTCCTCTCACAATGTGAGGGGTACAGGCCATAGTCTACCACGCTGGCCAAGTGCGGATTGGTAGACTTCACACACCTTTAAGTACTTTATGGAGAACTCTCCGGTGTGCAGGTTTCCTCACGATGTTTTCCTTCACCGAAGCAAGTGATAATTAACTTCTAATACGCACATAATATTTGAAAATTAGAGGTGCGTGCCAGGATTTGAACTCGGGCCCCTCTGTTCGAGAGACCAACGTTCTAACCGCTAGGCTATCACTGCTTTTTGCTTGCTTAATAATTGTATATTTGTATGAATTTGTGAATTACTTGTGAAAAGTTTACATTTAAGATACCTTTTTACAGGTCAGCATCATCACCTCTGTTCACAACTACGAAAGTTTGTGATCCATTAGGAGATTTCAATGTTTACTATTCACTGTTCCCTAGAGGCAAGGTAAGAAACATTACAAACACTTAATTTGTTACTTTCAAAGTGAAAATTACTTATTATATCAAATTACCATAACCTATGAAATTGTTTTGAGTTTATAAATTTTGTTCTGAGTGCTATGGACGACAGTAACATCTGTGATGCATTGCTGGCCAAGCAAAACGCAATAGATCTGTAATTAATTATAACTAGCTCTCTGACACAGTAAAATTAATGTAAAATCTATCTACCTGTGAAAAATTGTAATTGGCTTTCCTTTTACTACTCAACCAAACATACATATTGTAATAGCTGTAAGTTTTCCTAAGAAATAAATAATTAAATAAGATACATTTAATGGTTACTTCTGAAAGAAATATTGGCTATCTAATCTCCATCAAGGAGGATTTGCTCACCATAGCCTCATCTGTTATTCAGGAGGGTTTCTTATTCGTATGGACCATCCAAGGTGAGGTTGGCTTGGACTTGACGATGGATGTACGATCTTGTACTCCTAAAGATATTTGACTAAAAATTATAAGTTGTAAATGTTGTAGGAAAACGCAACAGCACAGGGAGGGCCAGCAAACAAAACTAAACCAGTCATTTTAGTTACTGCAAGGATTGACACTGCGTCGCTGTTTGATGGTAACTATATATTGTTAGTGGCAGTTCTAGAGGTTAGGAAAGATAAAATGGATAAGAAAATAATTAACACTAGCTTTGATCATGGTTGATAGCATAATGAAACTTTCTTACGTGTGACCTTGCTTAAGTTATATCTGCCAATTCGCATTTATCCCTCATCTCAGCGTTATATGCCTTTATTCTTGACATTATTATAAGAGATTCGAGTCCAGTAGTGAAACAGTTATGGATTATGAGCTATACCCGCTCCCACTTTGTTGTTGCAATGATAGACACCAACTATGCAAAATTATAAATAAATTCAAAACGCTTTTAATGTGTACTTGGGAACTTTTAATTATCTTATAAAACACTCTTCTTTCTTTTATAAAAACCTGTAGATATAAAAAGTAAATTCTTTAACTTCTATTTGCCTCTTGCAACCAGAAACCTATACACGATTTGAATTTTGAAATAAACATGATTTTTTGTATTATGATGATTTACTATCTAAATTCCAATCTTTAGGAGTTGCTCCCGGGGCTGCCAGCTCAGTGGTCGGAATGGTGACCCTGATAATGGCGGCAACTACTCTTGCGCAAATGGTGCCACAAACTGACGCTGATCTTTATGGTAATGTATAACTCGTTGCATGACTACATGTAGCGTGAACATTGTACAGCTTATCCACTCCCAGACTATTTTACTTACCACCTACACGATATTAGGTTGATATTACAATCATACATGCATGTCTATCAAAGCTTGTCTTGAAAAAAAAAGTTAATAATCAAAATTTTACTAACAAAAAATAACCGACTTCAAAGTTACTCAAAAACTACTTGTCAGATCTCGTTCAAATTTATGTGTGATTATATGACAAGCACCTGCTTTCGATTAAAAAAAGAATTATCGAAATCGGTTGGCGTGATATTGAGTTATTCGTCCATTTGTCGCGCACATACTTAATAGAAATTTAAGACTTATATGGTTTTATCATGGATGCCATTGTCAGATCTCAATAAAATTTATATGGGACCACATGACAGCCACCGGCTTTCGATTAAAAAAAGAATCATCAAAATCGGTTCGCCCAGTCCAAAGTTCTGAGGTAACGAACATAAAAAAAAAACAAAATACAGTCAAATTGAGAACCTCCTTCTTTTTTTGAAGTCGGTTAAAAATAATAATACTAGTAATTTTACTGTTATTAACAAACGTAATATCTCCCTTTTAAGTGCAATTTCTATTAGGTACGTGTCAAATGAATACATATATAATTTGATAACAACATTAAAATCAAATAGCACATTGGTAATAAGCAATAATATTTAACATTAAAACAGATAAAAACGTACTATGGACGCTGTTCAACGGGGAGTCGTTCGACTACATCGGGTCGCAGCGCGTGGCCTACGATATCAAGCAGGGCGCGTGGCCTCCCGTGGCGCCGCTGTCCCCGGCCGACATCAAGCTGCACGTGGAACTGGGCCAGCTCGGCGGCTCGCTGCTCATGTACAGGAACACCCCCACGTGGCCTATGTACGCCTTCGCTCCCTACAACGCTACTGACATGCCGCCGCTGGTGAGATTTTTAAAGTACCTAGCTTTTAACTACGGCTTAGGTCGCATTGAACTGTTCTGCATAAAAGAAACTCTATGTTCTTGTCATTATAAGTTATGAATATTGATAAAATGCTGATACATGTATTATTTATGATATTTTAATGAATCTAATAACAAAATTTCAAGACGATGTCTTCATCCACCCATAGAAACTTTCAACCCCTATTTTTCATTCTTGTTGCGTCCAAATTTTTATAAACATGTACAATTAGTACAAAGCATAGGGCACATGCTACAGACGGACGGGTGGACGAACCGACCTGACGATAGTATAAGGGTTCCGTTTTGACTATGGAACCTTAAAAAACTGTCTAATACATGTAACGACGAAATACATCGACGCTTGAAAGGCAAAAATTACCAAGCGACATGTTGACAACTTTACACTAGAGCATTTAGAAGTTTTTATTTTAGAAAAAAATCGTAAAAATCGCTTTATTAAGCATTTAAACTGCATCTAAAATTCATTGGAATTAAGTAGCTATGACTAATAGGCGATTTTTCACGATTTTTTTTTCTAAAATTTTAACTTTAAAATGCTCTAGTGTAAAGTTGTCAATATGTCGCTTGGTAATTTTTGCCTTTCAAGCGTCTACATGTAGTATTTAAAGTTAACTCTTATTTTTAGGTGAAGGACTTCTTGGAAGAAATGTCTAGGAATTATGGAACGAACATCACCCAGTTCGGTCCTAATATGCCGCCATCGTCCGTACACTCATTCCGACGGATCCTGGGCGACGGTACCGGCAGCGGCGACTTGCCGCCAGCGACTGTATTGGCGGACCACACCCAGACCTTTACTAACATGTACTATGAATCAGTGTTGGATGACTCCGACAACATTGGCTACGTGTATCATAATATTAGCATCGGCGTTAATGGAACTTGTAAGTTGTATTTTGAGTTAATCTTCTTTTTTTTTAACAAAATGGTAACTGTGTTCTCTGTGCAACACGTTTGTCAATCGTTTTATTCAGACATGCGTTAAAACGTCGTATAGTTAGAGCCTGTCCAGATGGAGCGATTTCGCTCGATGGACTCGCGCGTAATCACTAGCAGGTTCCCAAGATACTAGAGCTACATATTATGTACATCCCGTCCAGATGCTCTTGCGCGTTTCCTCACTCGCGCGTAAAACGCATGCAACCCGCCGGACTCTGGACTCGCGGGAGACTCGCGCGAGCGACGCGCGAGGTGAGATACTCGGGCGCCATTGCTTCGTTCCAGTTCTACGGGCGTATCCGCGGAGAGTAGTCGAATTTCGTTCGAAATGGAGCGTGATAACTTTGATACTGAACTTAAATAATAACTTTGATACTGAACGTAAATCATCGAAATACATTATTGACATCCGAAAGTAGTTATAAAACTATTCGTGGTGTCATCTGAGCTTTGGGTATAATGTTACAAACATGCTATGCGTCATTCTGTCACGTAGAATTGGATGCACGTTAAATCGTCGATTTTTTTCTCTTTGTTTACGACGCTTCCATCGACGGTATGCAAGCCACAACACAGCCGCTTTGTCTGCCTCCATGTTTATAACTAGTCCGTTCCAAAAACTGGCGCATAGGTACGCGCGTAAAACGCGACATCTAGACGCAACACAAAACAGAAGCGCGCGAGTCCGCTCGCGCGTAAATCGCTCCATCTGGATAGGCTGTTAGTTACATGAGTTCACACGTAATCGCGGCTTCGACTCAATATTTTTCGAAGATGTTGAGAAAAGTCCAATAAATAGAGGTCCTTTTGAGACACCTAGGGCCTTTTCACCATGTACTCGAAAATTACAATACCTTAGTGTTAGCGAAATCTGTGACTGTTTCCGGTACCGCCAAGATATCGCAGTACACGGCTGCAGTGTGAAGATGATTTAAAGTACAAACATTAGAGCTGTAATTAGCCCCCGATGCAAAAAGACGGGTATTATAAGTTTGATGTATCTTTGTGTGTCTGTGATAACGTGGATAATAAAAGAATGGAACGACTATGATGGTGTTTTTTTGTTTGAAAGTTGAAGTGATGAAGATGGTTCTTAGCTATTTTTAGTGGAAATAAAACTGGGGGTATTGTTAAATTTTGAAATTTATGTGTAGTTAAGTGTATATTTTGTTTGTCAGTCAAGTCGACGGAGTGGCTGGTGGCGAACGGCATCATGTCGGCGGGCGGGCCGCAGGTGCGCGCGGCGCGGCTGGCCTCCGCGCTGGCCGCCACGCTCTACTACCACCTCACCGGCACGCAGTATACCGGCAACGTGTCCGCCTCCGCGCATTTGGTAACGTATTTTATTTATTTATTATGCAAAAAATACCATCCAGATTAATAAATGTGGAATTTTAGATTTACGTTAAGGTAATTAGTTTTTTCCGTAATTGTTTTAAAACAATAGAATATTTCGTAAATAACTAAAATATCTAACTAAACTCTATCGTTATTATTGTTTATCAATGACTATTTGCAATATAATAAGCAGCTTAAACATAAACATAGTAAATTAATAAAACGACAAACCAAATTGGCAGGCGGACGAGATGCTCTATGGTTTTCTGGAGAATCAATCGTACCGTATACTTGCTAAAAAATCACCGTGTATACTTTATTGGAAAATTAATAACTCGACAAATAAAACGGCAGGCGGACGAGATGCTGTATTGTTTCCTGGGCAGTCAGTCGTGCCCTATACTGGCGGCGGCGGATTTCGCGAGCAGCGGCGACTCCTCGCCCGCGCCGCCCGCGCCGCTGTACGTGGGCGTGTCGACGTGGCCGAGCGTGCCCGCGGTGTACGCCGCGCACACCCTCGCTCTGCTCACTGGCGACCGACTGCCCGCGAACAGGACGCAGTGTGATGCACTCAATACCATAGAGAACAGGATGAGCGTAAGTTTTTTTTTGTTTTAGGCCTGGCGCTGACAATGCTTATTTCTTTTTTTAGATATTACGATTAACAGAACTGTGTATTCTGCATACAATGTAAAATGCCATGTTTTTAGTAACATTGGAATATACCAGCATTTCATAGTAGTAGAAACTGTCAGTAATAAAATTATGAAAAATAAAAATAATTATGAATCCCACTGTTACTGATCCTTACCACTTTTAAACAAAAGACCTAATCTTTTGTCAGGTGTGAACTGTGAACACTTATCGTTTTCATTTGTTGCAGAAGTCATGTTTGTTTGGAGTGTAGTAAAATATTTTATTTCCTTCGTAGGGCTTCTCATTCTACTATCTGAAGGGTTGGAATCACACCGGAGATTGCATTCGAACCACAATGAACCTAACTCAAGCAGTCAGTCCTGCCTTTATCATTTCAGGTAAGATAGCATCCCACCAAAAACATTCTGTAAAAAACTAGCCAAGACTCGATGGAGCTGCTTGTTTATCTCTAAAAAGTAATGAAATCTAGACAAAGTCGTGCCAAGTCTAAGGTTCCTTACTGCGATTTCTTTATTATTATAGTTAATGTTGTGTGACTTGGCCTTCTTGGATTTCACTTCTTTTTGTAGAAACGTGGGCATATTGATTTATTTTATTAGATTTTCTTATTAGTTTGGTTGGGCTCTTGTGTTTTCTAATCAGGGTCACCAGGTACTCCAGATCTTCGATTATCCTAGTTTTTATAGTTTTCCCTTTATGTGGCCATTAAACCCTAACTCTGTACCAAATTTCAGCTCTCTGAGTTTATGGGAAGTGCTAGTTCTATTCTGATGATCATGAGTGAGTGAGTGTCATAAATGCGAAACTTTGCTTTCGCTTAACTTCGGAAATAAATGACCTACAGACTTGAAATTTTGGATTTTAAGTATGTGATTATAGCTTACTAGATGAAGAAAATTTCTGCGTTCTGGTCTTATCCAGAGGTTCTCAAATAGGGGCCTGAAAATGCGGCGAAATGGTTCCAGTAAAGGATGGTACGGCAGTGTTTGCTTCGCGCTCGACTTGGCAGGGGCACCGCCATGCCCCCCGATATGTTTATCAAAGTCCAGTATTTTAATTGGTTCAACATGAGAACAAACTCCATTTTAAGATCTTATGATCTCATTAATACAGTGTCATAGTTATTCAAATAAATGGTTTAATTAATATTGATTTCATTATAACTAACAAAATTGAACCATATTTATTTACACGTTATAGTTTATACCTTTAAAGCTAATTGTTAAAAGAAGTGGGCTTAACGCTATAAGCATTCTCTACCAGTCGACCGTTGGTAGACAGTAATTATTTTATTATTTAATCGAATCAGGTTACAACATGAGTTCGGGTGAGTATTCAACATGGACGGAGTCGGTGTGGCACGCGATGTGGGCGCGCGTGTTCGTGTCGGCGAGCGGTGCGGGCGCGCGCGCGGCGGCCATTGCGGGCGCGCTCGTAACGATAGCAGCCGCTGTTCTCACATACTGGCTGCACAAACATTCGGCGGTCGTGTTCGCTACACCCGCTGCTACTATTGTCAATGATGCTACCACTGGGTGAGTTCGTGTATTCAATGATGTCTGCTTGGTACTGTACGGCCGCTGTATCTTGGCGCGTGTGAACATAGGCTTTGCGAACTTTAGCGCATGTAAGATAGAGATGGCAACACGAACATGCTAACGTATGACTGAGACACAATACACCTCGTATCGATTATTGGCGAATTATGTTACTGCGCAGCCTTCTGCGCGAAGTTCAGACGCGCCAAAATACAGCGGCCGTACTGTACTGTGGTCTAAAGTGTGCGTGTGTTGGTCTTCATACGTAAAAGGAGACGTTTTTACGATACATATATCATTTTTACCTATTAAATTAAAGCTGTTTTCTGTTTATTATATTTTAACATCTGGCGCCATTTGCCATGACATTAAACCTTCACATGCAATATATTAACCCTAAAATGTATTTATTGTTTCAGAATACTACGATCAGTGAATTGTTGAAGAAATGGTAGACATGAATTATTAGTTGTGTAATATACATAAGACTTAACACAAATGAATGAGTAAGCATTCCATTGTAACAATTGAAATTATTTATTTAGATTTAGATATTTTATAGCAAACCTATGAAACTTAATACACCCCTAATGTTTACCCCTAATGCTTTAACCAGTAGGAAATTGTGTATGATATCTTAAATTTATAGAAGAGCAGTTACAGAATATTTTAAAAGTTGATGGGGTTGATAATTGTGGAAACTTTTGTAAAAATCACAAATGAGCTATGTAAAGAGTACCTAGAGCTGTAATTGATATTTACTACATAACACACTTATTAAGTGTGATATTAATATGCTTGTGTAACTGACTATGAGTTATGTTTTACATTGTCATCGGAAATAATGGAAGAATATATCAGAACATTTATACTTACCTCAAATATATTAAATATTATGTTAATAATGAAAGGAATAGATTGTTTGTAAGAGTTATTTATTACCATTGCCTCTCTTATTAAAATTTTAGACATAAGTACAGTGTGGTACAGACAAATACAGTGTATACAATAATATATTTGTACTTCACAATCATAATGTACTTAGCAAGAATTTTAATTCTATTTATTAATTACTATTAATTTAATAATAATTGACAACATAATGCATAATTAGCTTACCTGGAACTAATGTGGCCTATGTTACGATGCAGAGAAATGAGTGAAATAAACATGACTACTTTAGAAGTTTAAAAAAGTGAAAAAGCTATCGAATTCTAGCATTGAAGGACTGTTATTGGTGAATGACCGATTTAATACATTTCACGAAATAATACATTTCGGACATTCACCAGCAAGCTTGTTGAATATTAAAATTCATCCGTGAATGTAGAGGCGAGTAACCCAGCTTGGAAAGCGAGGAGTCCTGGGTTTGATTCCCAGACGGGACATGCGTCAGATAAATGTTTGTTCACGGGTTGTGGGTGTTTTTTGTTCAGTTCAGTTGCACAAATAAGTTTTAGCGTACTATACCGTGAGCATCCATTGAAATATGCATCATTTGGCGATGAGATATAACGTGTTAATATTATACTCGTATAATGTCAATCATCTGAGTATATGACGAAGGTTTATACCAAAGCAATGCACAATAATTAATAACATCACATTGCCACATATTGTCACATTCACAGACATATGTATGTCTGTGGTCACATTACAGAACAATGTCAATAAAAACTTTACTAAATAACTTACAAAATTACATTAATGCAATGGATATTAACAATATTGTAAAAGTAATGGTAGATATGATATTAATTATTTATTAATAATTATTGTTACTGTAACTGTTATTGTATTAAACTCAGAGGCATAGCTAGGTGACCAAAGGCTCTGGTGCAAAAAAGAAACAGGGGTCCTTACTAAACTGTAGGTTTTATCAAGTCAAAATATAGAAAACTAGTAGTTTACAACAGCTCTTCATCGTGTACTGCATGCCACAGCATAATTACTACATATAGTTTGTCGGATAAATGTGAAAAATTTTGAAAAAAAGAAACTATTCATATATAATAAACTTTTTCGGTAACCTTATCATTGAGCAGTAAAAATGTCTTTTCTTTTTCATCTCCTGTAAAGTTTATTTTTTTGAGATAGATGGTTAGGTTCTTAGCAATCTCATATTTTTTCTCTCACTTTCTCAATTGAATGTTTTATTTATATTCTAAAGATGGGAGAATTTTAGCTAGTTTATTATGAGGTTTGCTGGTCCAGGGCCGGGGGGCCCCCTGAGCTTGGGGGTCCCGGTGCACTGCACCGCCTAGCACCTTAGTAGCTACGCCACTGATTAAACTGCAATGATTAACAATGTCCATGATACGATTATAAATTTATTAATGTTATATAATGGTATCCACATGTGTATCAAAGCTTCGTTTATAATATAATATTATGTTGTGCCAGTTGTGTGGTATTAATACATGTTGATTACTATAATTTTTAATAGTAGTATTATAATAAAAAAATACATTATTTATTTTCAGTTTGTTATTTTTTCATGTTAGGATATCATGGCATTTTTGACAAGCAGAAAAATGGGTTTTTAATTAAATTTGTAACAATTACGAAAACCTTAGAAATCATTAACATTTGTTTGTATTTTTTTGCGGCCCGCGATAAAGGTTGAGTACCACTGCCTTAGACAAACAGCATATATTTGAGGATAGGCTTTGAGTTTGTGCTTTAATTTAGAACGTATGGGCGCCAACGTAGTTTCGGAGCTTTAGGTAAACAAGAAGCTTTTGGTACACTAAACTTTATGGCGGTATTAATCTATTAACTGCAATATGAAAGGTATACGTATAATATACCTCAAATATGTCAATTCAAAGAATCTCGCCTTATCTTTCTGCCTACTGACATGCAAACGTAGGTTTATTAGATGCTCGACTAGTGGCACAGTACTAGCGTTAAGATATAAAAGGTGTAGTAAAACGCGTAGTTAGAAGACGAGGAAAAAAATAATCGTCGTCACACTAGCTAGTGTGACCACGAGTCTGACATCGTTTTTTAAAGCACAGCGGATGGTTTTAGTATTTCTTATTTTTTTTCTTCTTTTAGTAATATTTTCTACAGTAGATTACAAAAATTAACTATTAATTAAAAAAATTCTTTCAGTGAAGGGTTAGCATAGGCCAGTGCCGCAGTGCACTACTCTAAGTCACTGGACCACGGACGTAAAAAAAAGAAGGACGTAACCTTGTCTAATCGAGAGTGAAGCATAGCAATGACAGCTCGCCTACCATGTGTGCATAATTTTGTAATTTTTGATTCGCGATAGTGTCAATGTCATAGCAGTATGGTGTCAATGTGTGGGTGTGTGTACTTGTACGAATACAGAGTTGGTATTATTATGGGTGTTCCACTGAATTTGTTCTTGGGATTACGTCCGTCTTTTTTTACGTCCGTGCACAGGACGTAGTGATTAAGTACTCTGTGGTCACTGGTTTGATTTAAATTGTCACTGAACTGTACCTACTGTTCGTTCTCAATTCTCCAAACTCAGTGGACTTCGAGTATTACCCCAGTCTTTGACATACCTGCATGTTTTATTGGTTCAAGGTACATATTTATTTAGAAAACTCATTATCATACTTAATCTTAGTTCTGGAGCTCTGCCCAGTGAGCTTGAGCCCTGAGCTACCAGTACTACTCTCTTGCTTGAGTTAACCTAACGATTCGTCGTGTTCCGGCTGGGAAATTGAGAGCCAGTTCTTTCTTTCTTTTTCTTATCTTACTTTGCTGGCAATGCGTCATTGATGGCTTTTTGTGTCGCTGCGATGTACATGGGCGACGATAGCCAATAACCATAGAATGTAGGTAGGTAATGTATAAGTACTGGTTAATTCTATCATAAATCTCTTCCAGCAGACTTAGGAATGGGAAGGTGACATCGAGAAAGTTGTTAAAAAGAGATGTTAAAATTATAATGTATTGTTCTCTTTTTATAAGTAATAGGTGGATATATAACTTTTGAATAAGGATCGGTACTCATTTAAGAGGAAAACAGTTTAATTTGAGGTTTCGTGACCCATTCGGAACAATGAACTGAATGAACAAGATAAAGTCAGTAAGTTAATTAACCCCCGAAGGTTTCGCAATAATTTACTTCTAAACGGGCTCGGATCTACGATTTTTTGGAACCGGGGCAAAATCTGTTCATGCTCTCACTAAAAAAAAGGTCATCGGGCGTCGACTCCTACAGAAACGTACAGAAAGCAAAGCGCTCTGACTAAAAAAAGTCATCAGGCGAAAGTTCTTCGAGCGTCTAACTGTACATTGAAAACGTAATAGAAAGCAAAATTAGTTCAGCGCTCAGGCCAGAAAAAAGGTCATCGGGCTCCTACCCATATAATATGCTAGGCGCTTTGTGGACCAAAAATCATACTATATTAAATAATAAAGGGGGGCACCCTTAAACTGTCGCCCCCCCCCTCCTAGGTCCGGCCCTGCTTCTAAACCATTTCTAAACCCTTCATTTGGAGTAAACAGCACACTTGGCGTTTTGCAAATGTTTTGCGTGTGATTTTTTGTAATCGTGATTTAAATACTTTATAGGTAGGTACTTTGCGAAAGTTTTAGAATACAACTATCAAACAATCTGTTTTTAATTATAAGAAAAATATGAAAATAAGCACAATGGGTTTTATAAATCATTGCATACAGTTCTAAAAATTTGCGCGCTCGAAATAATTGTTGCTTGGTTTCATCATCCATCAGCCCTTGAGAGGTCCACTGCTGGACACAGGCCTCCCCTAACTTGCACCACTCTGACCGGTCCTGAGCCTTCTGAATCTAGCGGATGCCCGCTGACTTCTTCAGGTCATCAGTCCACCTGGGTGGGGGGCGTTCATCAGATTACAAATCATCATTTAGCAAATTACTTCATCCCACTAATGGCCCATTACAGGACACAATATGTCCTTTCCCAACTGATGTCCTCTGGAGGTATAGGATATACTTTACCGCGATGCTCCAGTGGGGATTGCGGACGATTTCATTTCATACTATTAGGTCATCTGTTTAGGTCGACCTGTCTAATAAAACAATAACAATATTCTCACCCTTTTTGGAGTTTAACTCCTTTTGAATCGATTTTCGTATAATAATTTCATACTATTAGGTCATCTGTTTAGGTCGACCTGTGTAATAAAACAATAACAATATTCTCACCCTTTTTGGAGTTTAACTCCTTTTGAATCGATTTTCGTATAATAATTTCATACTATTAGGTCATCTGTTTAGGTCGACCTGTCTAATAAAACAATAACAATATTCTCACCCTTTTTGGAGTTTAACTCCTTTTGAATCGATTTTCGTATAATAATTTCATACTATTAGGTCATCTGTTTAGGTCGACCTGTCTAATAAAACAATAACAATATTCTCACCCTTTTTGGAGTTTAACTCCTTTTGAATCGATTTTCGTATAATAATATAAGCCCGGCGTATGAAAATTTATGGAGAGTATAATCAAACTCCGCGGTTATGTGTTAGTTTTGTTATTCGTAACACATATTTGACAATCGCAAACAAGATGACGCTGTAATAATCTTGTTACTGATTTGAAAATGAAACTAAATGGCGTTGTTACCGATTTCACGATTGCAAACTAGATGGCGTTAAATTCTCGTCATGTGTTGGAGCTGACACACACATTTTTTTTAAATTTAAAACCAAAATCAATATCTAAATATAAAATCACCTAAATATGTTTACTAGTGACAGCTGTTGTAAAATGTATAATACTATAATCACCCTTTGTTATTTTATGTGTTTCTAACTTCCTACTTACATAGAAAGAAGGTACAAGACGTAGTTTAAAATTTATTAAATTACCCATAATATATTAGAATATAATAACAATCCTTATAGTTCAAATGGTCGGAACTGAAAATCAGTGCCGTTCTTATCGCGGCTTTCGCTGAGTTCGGTCCTTTTCACGGCTTTATACTGCAGCACAGATCCCCTTTTTTAATATAGTTTCGAATTAATTATTGTGATGTTTCTTTTGTTCTTTTTTTTTGGTCTTGTTCAATTTATTTACACTTTGTTTTATTAATTTGTTTGTTTTAGGTTGTTTATGTTATTGTTTTCCTAATACTGTGCGGTGAAAAGCCGTGAATAAAGATTTTTCATTTCATTAATAAAAACAAACAGGCCACATTTATTATGCACTAAAATTGTAGATACGTATCGATGAAACAAAAATACTTCTTAATAGTTAGAATAAGTAGTTGATTAAACTGACGATTATTATGAATTTTATAGTTCGCTGCGTTTCGGCATTGGTTCGCTAGGTGGCGCGGGTTGGCGGTAATATTCGCCATAGATTTCATCCCAGAGTCGCATTCTCTCTTCTAACATAGGAGTCTTCTTTAGCTCCATAACCTTATCCAGAACCATGTATGGTGATGCATTAGCGCCTGTTGGTGGCCAGGCGGGCAACGACGATGTTTCGGGAACTGGTTTTCTGAAAACGTAAAAATTGTTACAGATTGAAGTTTACTTGTATGACTCTCTCTTATCGTGATCATATCGGTGCGCAGGATTCTGGCCAGTTCCAATGGCATCCTGAGGGCGTTTGCTGATAGGCTGGACTGTCAGTACATGAACTATTGTCGTATGGTGCATGTGCTGACAAATCGAGCCTGTCAGAGAGGCATCGGGTTAGGTTAGTTTAGTTTTTTTTTAGTGTAGTTTGTAGTGTACTAACATTAGATTTTAAGGTAGATTAGATTTAAGGAGCTGCAGGGTGCGCTGCTGGGCGCGCGGCTCGCGGCCACCGTGCAGCGCGAGCACCGAGACACACATCCTACTAAAAGGTACTTCTGGACGGACTCCAGTACTGTGTTACAATGGATTAAGAGTGACCCTCGAAATTACAAACCTTATGTAGCTCACCGCTTAGGTGAAATTGATGAGCTGACACAGGCATGCGAATGGCGTCACGTCCCTACCGGCCTTAACGTAGCAGACGTAGCCACGCGCGAAGATGCTCCTCCGCTTGTTTATAGTAGTGACTGGTTTCAAGGTCCTTCCTTTTTGCGCCGCACCGAAGATCAATGGCCAAAGGACCTCAAGCGCAACAAATCGCTACTGGAAGCAATGTGTGAGGAACGATCTGTTCATGCTGTGATCGGACATGACTCAGGGTTATGTTTGCCTAACGAACATAACATCTCAAGTTGGATCACACTAGTGCGCGCTACGGCAAGGGTTCTGTTATTCATTAGAAAATGTCAGCGCAAACAGTGCAACTTAGACATTATTCTAATGAAGGAGGCAGAGGACCTACTGATAAAAAAATGTCAAAATGATAGTTTTACCACCGAATTGTCATATTTGAAACAAAACAAAATGTTACCGACTAGCAGCCGCTTGTTACAGTTGTCACCGTATGTTGATGACTCGCGCATGTTACGGGTTGGTGGTCGCATAGACAACGTCATAGGTGTGGAGCACCAAGCACGGCGCCCCGCTATTTTGGATGGTAACCATAAGATAACACGGTTGTTAGTTGAATATCATCATAGGCAAGCGATGCATGGCGCTAATGAACTTGTAGTTAATAATTTGCGACAGCAATATTGGATTTTACGACTCAGGCCAACCGTCCGTTCTATCGCGTCACGTTGCTTGTTCTGTCGTTATCGACGGGCCACACCTCAACCACAGCGTATGGGTGACCTGCCCGCCGCTAGACTGCAACACAATAGGCGTCCCTTTAGCTTTTCGGGAGTGGATTTTTTCGGTCCATTCGAGGTCACAGTCGGTCGTAAAAGGCACAAACGGTATGGAATGTTGTTCACGTGCCTCACCGTTCGAGCCATCCATATCGAGCTTACAGAAGACCTCACAACGGACTCCACAATAATGGCCCTGCGACGAATGGCTGCTCGTCGTGGCATGCCTCAGGTAATCATTTCAGATAATGGTACGAACCTTCGAGGCGCCGATGCGGAGCTGAGACGGAGCATAGCCGAGGTGAACCTGGATACGATTCGAGATGCCGCCGCTGTTCGTGGCGTGGAGTGGAGATTCAACCCACCAGGTGCCCCAGAGATGGGAGGTTGCTGGGAGCGGATGGTCCGCACAGTTAAGTCTTCCCTTAAGGTCATTCTAAAAGAACGCGCTCCTCACCCTGATACTCTGAGCACATTGTTAGCTGAAGTCGAGGCATTGGTAAACAGCCGTCCTATTACTCACGTGTCTGATGATCCGAATTATCCGGAGGCGCTTACCCCCAACCATTTTCTAATTGGTACGTCCTCAACAGGCCCACAATTTGGTAAGTATGTTGACTCCGATCTATATTTACGAAAAAGATGGCGAGTCGCACAGAGGCTGGCAGACATGTTCTGGGCTCGCTGGCTCAAAGAATATTTACCGACTTTACTGCCGCGCCAGAAATGGTCTCAAGAAGCGAAGTCTCTCGAGGTAGGTGATTACGTCATCCTTGTCGACCCTAGTCAAGACAGGGGTTGCTGGTGTCACGGAGTAGTGAGTGCAACCTATGCAGGCAGGGATGGTCGCGTCCGCATAATTGATGTACGCACACGCACGGGCGTGCTGCGCAGACCGGTCACGCGCGTCGCTCTACTGTCACCACGGGACTGTAGTGCTAACTAGTTAGCACTAAGGAGGCAGAAATTGTAGGCGACGCAATTTAATATTGTATAATAAAATAATAATAAAGTTTGCACTGAACTGCATTTTGTATATTATAAACTATTTAATTGTGAAATTAAATAAAACAGAGCGCGTCCGAGGGACCTCTTTGTCTTGTCACAGCTACTACTGGCAGTTTTCTTAATTTAAATTCAATAGCTAGACAGTGGAACTCTACACAGAGTACTTAAGTAAAAATATATATACGAACACGTCAAGGCCCTCGGTCGCGCTGTAATGAAAATTTTTCTCCTAGTTTTACTTCCATCGCCTATAACATCTTTTAAAAATAAAAATACATTGATATATTTATTACAAAAAAAAAAATATTACTAGCTTGTACGGAACTGGTTGCAGAGCAGGTCATTTCCATGCGTCTTTGTCACTTAAGTACTCATCTACAGTATAATAACCTTTGCCTAAAAGTAGAGATTTTACATGTTTCTTAAACAATTCTACTGGCAAATCACGTATTAACTTTGGGATTTTATTATAGAACTGTACACCAAGCCCCATAAAAGATCGCTGCACTTTAGAAAGACGGTAAAATGGCGTTACTAATTGGTGCATTCTTCTGGTTTGGCGATTATTTATTTCACAATTTTGTTTATACGCGCTTATATTATTCCGTATAAAAACCACATTACTATAAATATACTGTGAAGCTACTGTAAGTATACCTATTTCTTTGAACTTTTCACGCAAAGTTTCTCGAGACCTAAGTTTATAAATAGCCCTAATAGCTCTTTTTTTCAGTATGAAAATTTGTTCTATACTAGCTGCCTTGCCCCACAGCAAGATGGCATAAGACATAATACTGTGAAAATATGCAAAATAAACCATCCTAGCAGTTTCG
Organism: Thymelicus acteon; assembly: GCA_951805285.1. NCBI lineage: Eukaryota > Metazoa > Arthropoda > Insecta > Lepidoptera > Hesperiidae > Thymelicus > Thymelicus acteon. Next base: position 12,707,324 of record OX638216.1, on the reverse strand, counting down.
ACGTCAGTATACTGCCTTATTTTTCTAACAGCATAAGCAGCCCTACCGAGTTTAGTCGCGAGATTTGTTATATGTGGGTCCCATTGAAGTTTATTATCTAAGGTCACCCCTAAAAATACGGTAGATTCCTCCATATTCAATGTTTCATTATTAAGTTTAATAAGTTTATTGACTTTTTTGACATTAGGAAGTATAAACTCTATACATTTAGTTTTTTATGCATTTAACAGTAAATTGTTAATAGTGAATCAACGCGAGACATACGATAGAGTACTATTTACGTCGTCGAAATTTTCTTTATTCCTATCACACTTAAATATTAATGATGTATCATCAGCAAATAGTACAATATCCGCTTGGTTTTTTACATAATGAGGTAAATCATTTATGTATACAAGATGTCATTATCTGTATGTAGACAAGTGCCGATAATTTTTGAAACAAAAAAAATATAGTAGAATGAAACCCATTGCAAAAGCAAGATAATATAACAAAAATTAAAGCAAAAATAATTTACGGGCGATTTGAGGTCGGGAAGTGGGGGGAGGGGGGATGAAGGGTAAAAAACGGTTTAGGTATCTCGATTTCCCGCAACACTACAAGTGCTATGGAAAAAAGTTAAATGGCCGAGTTGTAGGTAATAAAAACGTCCGCAACTTTTGTATTTACACTTTTTTACATGTATACTTTAATACTCAGCCAAGCGGTGAAATTATGTATTTGCGAAAAAAAAATATCTTAACTGGCGATTATGATTTTACCATTATTTTTCTATCGTATTTTTATTATTTTTGCCGTTTTTAAGACTATAGACTTATAATATAGACCGTAACATTTAAGTAAAGAACTGTTCTCTCAAAATTCTAGCGTCAGTAGTTTCGGAGATAAGGGGTGGAATGGTCAGTTTTTGACTTTAATTTTCGTTCTTTCTTGAATAATTTTAATAATTTAAAAATATATTTGAGATCCTTACAACAATCCCTTTCATTTGACATACAAGATGATACGGTTTGCAAAACAGTTTTTGTATAAATTTGATTCCGTATTTTTTTTTCCAAATTCAGATTCATGTACTTTTTTGTGATTTCAGTCACAAAAAAGTACATGAGTACCAAACAACTTATTTGGTCCAGTAGTTTCGGAGTAAATTGACTGTAAACGGTGGTCGCCCAGACGTATGAGTGATCCTATAAGGGTTCCGTTTTTCGTACGGAACCCTAAAAATACGGTAAAATAGCATATTGAATTTAAAAAAGGGGCTTGGGTAGCGAAGCCAGATAGTATAATAAGATTTTATTTTATAGTTTTAAACAGTCAAATAACCAAAAGGTTATGTATTTTTATTGTTATTTCACTGTATATTATGGTATTCCGTTCTTAAAGTTATACAATCATATTTTTGTTTTGCTGTCTAAAATTTTTTTTAACTCTGGTGATGGAGCGAGGCCCCTGCAAGCGCGAGGCCCCGGGCGGTTGCCCTGTTCGCCACCCCCTAAGGCCGCCACTGAGTCTAACACCGTGTCCTACGTGGGCGACTCATAAAATAGTGTTCTGACAAAGTCATAGATAATGGGGCCCCCATTATCCTAATATGCCCAGGGTCTCCAATAGGTTAAAGATGGCCTTGATTACAGTACGTTATTCTTTAATATACATACTTACCGCCTACGTACACAATACTATATTTCTAAATACCTAATATTCCGATACGAATATACTTATTTTTAAGATATTATTTCGAAGATCAGATATTTATTTTATAAACATTTACTTAAAATCGTATTTCCTATCACATGTCAATAAACGAATAAAATACCTGAAATCTTTGCGAGCCGGTAGGCGCCGTTGCATACGGCACTCCGTAGAACACATAGAAGTCTCCATCAGGGGACTTGTACCCTCGAACGGGTCCTTGCTTGGTGCTCACTACACGTGAGTCCACATCTTTTTCATTTCCATACGCACTTCCCACGACGCAAACAAACAGCAAGACCCACAACATAGTGGCACGGTCTTATCACGACGAACTGTGAACGACAATAAAATTAATAACAAAGCTATTATCCCAAATCAGTACAGTAATCTTCAAACATATTGGCCGAGTTGAAGTTAGGCGCGAGACGAAGCGCAGAACGTAAATAATCCTCCGGCTACCGACTACAATCGGGAAGATACCACGTCCATACTTACGAGCATAGCAAGGCAAGGTATCAGCGGAGGAGCGCGGGTGGACGGGGCACATCGACTACGAACGATGGACTACGATCACCCACGCGCTCTCTTCGCGCAGCGGTGCGGGTCTCATCTCATGCCAACTTCAGCCCAGCCAATAAATTTGGAGATTACTGTACATTGATTCTTCCTGTAGGTATATTGTGTTATTTTATCACGTAGCTGCGTAGCCGCCTCGCGTCGCTGAGTTATGACGAATTGACGATTGACGCTAATTCCTTGGAGTATTCTGTTTTGATATAGAGGTTCATTATAATTATGACTAGGTATGTTTTACCGGCATGTTACTTGTTATGATCACTATTTAATTATGATTTATGATAACTATGTACATAGTTATCATAGGTAATTAAACAGTTATCATAAATTGTAGGTACGTAACTCCGTTCTGGTTTTTGTGAACAACGGAACAATCACACCCAACTACTTTTACGGCTTGCTCTCGCTGCGCACGTGGCGGTCCCAAGTAGCAAAATAAAGTTATATAAATGGTCAACGAACGTCTTAGATTAACTTTCAGTCAGTCAAAATGGTTATATTACAGTATATTAGACGTCTATAAAACGCGGGTTTGGGCGCACCTTATATGACATTTACATCGTGTAAGGGTCGTTTTGTCGTCGCAACGGCGTCAATTACGTTGCATAAAAATCACATAGATGTTGCAAGTGTGACTAATATGTTTTATAATAGTGTCTAGTAATACTCCTACATAACTTTAACCGTAGATGTAAATAAAATTACAAAAAAGTCCTGTTATGGTTAAACACACAACATCTACATGAGTTTTCTTATGCGAACGGACAATATTTTTTCTTCTTGAAATACTTTATAAAAAGTTAAGCCAAATGTTATCATGATTTTCATTTATTTAATATAAAGAAAGCCGATTGTGGTTGAAGATGAGGAGGGTGATGATATAGTGGCCATTAAATTTTTTCGAAAATATGTATGGACATCTTTGTTCATATTTTAATGGGCCTTCAAAATATTGATGTTTTAACATTGTATATTAAAATTATATATATGAATTGACTTTAATAATTTCCGCCATATTGCAATCAACACACTGAGTGACCGCTTTACGACGTGTATATGACTACTGGTTATATACATGTATTTTATTCAACTTATGTCGTCCTGTCGTCCACCATTATACCTAGAGTTGAGAAAAATGAGCTCCGAGTCCCGGACTCGAGCTCCGAGTCGGAGCTACTGAGCCTTCAAAGCTCGAGGCCTAAGGGCTCGCGAGCCTTAGAAGGCTCGAGCCTTTAGGGTTCGAGCCTTAAAGGCTCATGAGCCTTCAATTGAAGACTCGAGTCGAAGCTCGAGCTTTATTTACTTAGCATTTCAATAGGTATACCAAATTGGGTTCTTTATGAAAGTTTCATACAAACATTTTTACTTTAAAATAAAAAAATTGTGTGTTAGTTCCGACGCACGCCTAGAGTTTAACGCCATCTAGCTTTCAATCGTCAAATCAGTCAAACAATGGATGATGATGATAATGATGGAGGATGATGTTGATGATGAAGAATGATGATGATGATGATGACGAATGATGATTATGATGATGACTGGGGGTGATGATGACTGGTGATGATGACGACGAATGGCAATGATGATGAATGGTGATGATGATGAATGGTGATGATGATAAATGGTGATGATGACGAATGGTGATGATGATGAATGGTGATGATGATGAATGGTGATGATGATGAATGGTGATGATGATGAATGGTGATGATGATAATGGTGATGATGATGAATGGTGATGATGATAATGATGATGATGATGACTGGTGGTGATGATGACTGGGGGTGATGATGAATGGGGGTGATGATGAATGGTGATGACGATGAATGGTGATGATGACGAATGGTGATGATGATGAATGGTGATGATGATGAATGGTGATGATGATGAATGGTGATGATGATAAATGGTGATGATGATGAATGGTGATGATGATGAATGGTGATGATGATAATGATGAGTGGTGATGATGATGATGATGATGATGATGATCATGATGATTATGATGACTGGTGGTGATGATGACTGGGGGTGATGATGAATGGGGGTGATGATGACTGGTGATGATGATGACGAATGGCAATGATGATGAATGGTGATGATGATGAATGGTGATGATGATAATGGATAGTGATGATGATTATGATGATGATGCTGAATGGTGGTGATGATGATGAAGGAGATGATGAAGATGACTAATGATGACAACGATGAATGACGATGATGATGATGTTTCACATCATAAGAATAGGATGTACCAAGATTATTACTATCATTAGATGGCGTTGTTACTGATCAGCCATCCAACGCCATCTAGATTCTATGTTACGAATTACAAACATAACGCATAACGCTACGGAGTAAGTTTGATTTTACTCCCCATAAAATTTCATACCGCGGGCTTATTTATGAAAATCTATACCTAAGGAGAAAACTCCAAAAATTTGAAATTCGCACCGCGCCCTAATTTAAAATTTTAAGGTTAAGGCTTATTTAGGGTTCCGTAGTCAAAACACAGTACGTTTTGGTTAGGGGACCCTGAAATTACAGTGTTACAAAATGAGCCCTGAAGACAAAGCTCGAGCTTCGACTCGAGCCCTGGACCAGAGCTCGAACCTCCGCCTCGAGCCTTCATGTAAGACTCGAGGCGAAGGCTCGAGCCTTATTAGAGGGCTCGAGCCTTCAATGAGCTCTAGACTCGGAAGGCTCGAGCCTTTTATCAACACTAATTATACCCCATTTACACGCGCGCGCGAGCCACGAGACAATCCGCGAGACGCGCGCGTGCGCGCGCGTGTGAACAGGGCGCTCGCGGGCCAGACAGCGGCGCGTCTCGCGTTCGCAGGGCTCGCGTCGGGAGCGGTTTTGTATGCGCGCGCCAAAGGGGCTCGCGCGAGCGCTCGCGTGGTGTTCACACGCGCGTAGGGGGCGTGGCTTACGGACGCGCCACGAGACGGTCCGTGACACGCGCGTGTAAATGAGCGGTTACGGTTGCAATTAGGGTTCTATGCAATAGAAAAATATGAAAAAAACCTTTATTAGTAGTTCTGTTTTTGAAGTGAAACTTCTATATAGACTGGGTATTAGGAATTTTCTGTCACGAAAAAGCGTTACCAAGGCGTGACGTAGATGTAGCCGATATATCACGTGGAAATTTTTGAAATAAATATTAAATATAAATACGTTGCCATTCGTTTTAAATATTTATTTTTTATTTTATTTTTTTGACATATTTTTTGAATTTCTTTTTGAATTTTTTTTGATGTTCTTAGAAATGTTTTTTTTTATTTACTTTTTTGAATACTGTTTTTAATTTAACAATAAAAACTATTTTTGAAATCTTTTTTGAAAAAAAAATAATTTTTAATATCTTCTTTTTGAAAAAAGAATGTTGCCATTATTAAATTTAATTTACTCTGCTACTACTTTATTTAAGGGAAAATAGCTGTATTTTAGGGTATTTCAAATTAAATAAAATCTCATACATCCACTTAATGTTTATTTACTAAGCTATCATAGAATTGACATAAGCATAAGAAATCTTTTAAAGAAATAGAAATTTCAACACTTTTCCAAAAAGGTCCTTTGGTACGATTTAGGCGCCTGGTTGCCTAAGTCGTATCGCCTATAGCCTAAGTGGTAGGATCTAATGCTGGGTACTGCCTAAGTGTTAAAAAATATACGGAACCACCTTGATTTTTGCTACTTTCTTTTTGATTGGGACCGCACGACAATGTCTTTTCCAGATTAATTGTAGGTATTTTTGATATTTTTAATGATTTATAATTTTTGTTTACTTTTCTTCTAAAAACACCACTTTTGTTAATTCTTTTCCAGTTTCCAGGATCCATAACTATGAATTAAATTAAAAATGGCTTCTGAGTCATATAAAAGTTACTTATTATCGTTTAAATAATTACATGAATTATAAAAGTCATTTAAGAATAAACTTATAACCTAAAAGTTACATAATGATTGAACTAAACGCCTTAATAAGACTTTTTTATAATAGTTTATTATACAATCATTATAGGACAGTAAATTATTTAAGCGTTACATAAAAGTTTCCAAAATTACACAAAAATAGGAACTCCTGACTATTATCTGACTATAACGTTAACTCGACTCAAAGCCTTATCATATAAACGTAGTGGCAGATACGTTTATATTACGTCATATAAATTCGTTGAGACGACGTTTACCAGACGTATTTATATGATTTAAATTATATATAACTAAAGCATCGTATTGAATACCACTTTACAATTATTTGGTTGCTACGAAACTGAAACAAAACCCTTATACGTCTTTTAGTTGTATTATATGACTAGTTTGCTACTTGGGGTAAGGTTCAGAAACCGGCACAACCCACTTTATGGGAATTAACATGGACCTCATTTCCCAGGGTTTCACGTTCGGATTTATTGAACTGTATTGCAAATCCACAACTCGGACGCAGACCAGCCCCGTCGTACCCTGGCTTCCAGCTGAGGCCTCCAAGCCTCCAACACTGTCGGCTCACGCGACAGGGGAGTACCGCCGCGATCGATGAAACTAGACACTAGACGGGCATATCGGCCCACACGACTCAAAATGTAATTTTGTTGAATACAAGATCGGTGATTAAATTGTGGAAACTTTTGTAAAAATCACAAAATGAGCTATATAAAGAGTAGAGCTGTAATTTATATTTATTACATCTTCTTCTCTTTTGTTACGCTCTTGTCAGAGCGGTCGTGGTCCTCCATTCTTCCCGGACAGCTGCTTTTCGGGAGCACACATGTAATGGGACGTCCACTGCAGCCTTTACTTGGTCCGCCCATCTCATAGGCGATCTGCCGCGAGGTCTAGTTCCTTCTACTTTCCCTTGGACGACTAGACGCGTTCGATGGAGACATTGTCACGTCTAGTCACGTGACCAAAGAATGTGAGAATTCGAGCCTGTACGATGGAAGATAGACGCTGCTTGATGCCGAGTTCTTCTAGAATGGACTTGTTGGTCCGGAATTCATTCCAGGACACTCTCAACATTCTTCTCCAGCACCACATCTCGAACGTCTATTTTCTTCTTCTCACTTTCTCGCAGGGTCCACGTCTCTGAAGCGTAGAGGAATATGGAGAATACCAGTGCTCTAACTAGCCGGGTCTTAGTGGCCTTGGTGATTTTACGATTCCTCCATATTTTCTGCAGCTTAGGTATCCATAGCTGATCTGGATATCGCCATGCGCCGTTTGATTTCGTCTATACAGCCTCCGTTGTTCGAGATCAACGCTCCTAAATAGACATAAGATTGCATCACCTCACAGTTCGCAATTTGTGTCACTTCTGGCGAGTTGTTGTTAATTCGGTCGACAATCATGACTTTAGTCTTGCTGCGGTTGATCTTGAGGCCGAATTCAAGACTTATGGATTTTATCCTTTGGAGAAGTTCTTCCATATGGCAGATACTGGTGGCGAATAGGGTGGTATCGTCCGCATAACGTAAGTTGGAGATTTTTAAACCTCCAACTGCTGCTACATCTGTCCAGTTCTCAAGAGTTCGTCTTATTATCATTTCTGTGTACACTATATTCACATTCGTATCAGAATTTACGTAATCACTGTGTTGCCTAGCAACCACAACCTTTTATTTTGCAAAAGTTTAAAATAACACGGAATAGTTACGCATAAAATCGATATAGACTGTTTTAAAATACATAAACATAAATATAAAATGTTATTCGGCTTTGTTTAATGAAATTTAACTTATAAATAACATTATGCTCATGCATATTGAGTGGAATGAAATATCTGTATAATCTGTACAGTGCCATCTCTGAAGAACTTATTTGTGCCGTGGCGAAATTTGGAACTAATGCCATCCCATTCATAATTTAATAATAGCCGCACTATGATTGGTCCAATGCGTCCGGCAGCGCCCTCCTTAAGGTCACAGATAAGTTGATTTCACTGTATTTCGAAATATAATACGACCAAGTTGCAAAGCATGTAAGCGCCATTATAGCTGTGAGGTTTTCGTAGTCATTTCTATTTATAGTCATAGGCATGCGGACCGTAAATAATATTTTTTTGCAAAGGTTACAAGTCGCTTCATGAAATTAAGGATGTGCGAGCGTGAGTTATTCAATGATGAAAATTGTTTTAAGATGTTGGTTTTTACGTCGTTTTCTCTTAGTGTGTTGTTGTTATCTATATATATAAAAATGGATGTTGCTAAGCGCTAAACTCGAGAACGGCTCGACCGATTCGGCTAAAATTTTTTGTGTATATTCCTTGGAGTCCACGGAAGGTTTTTATAATATTAAAAAAAAAAAAAAAAACGCGCGGAAAATATTAAAACAATACTTTTCTTTTCACATAAAAATTTGTTTCAGCATGTATAAATCTTCGATCAACAAAATATCGAAATTGATAATCGTTGCATTGTTCCTTATTCACCAATCCTATCAACGACTTTCAAGGCGCACATCAATGTTGAATCTTGCCATTCCGTAAAATCTATAAAATACATTTGCAAATATGTAACGAAAGGAAGTGATATGGCTGTGATTGGAGTTAGTGCTGAAATTTCTATTGATGAAGTTAACCAATACCAAATGGGCCGTTACGTTAGTATTAATGAAGCAATTTCGCGCATTTTTTCTCTTCCCATTATATATGTGACGATATCTTGCATCAAATGTGCACTAGAAAAAGGAATATACATTAACAATACACAGAAGAAATTTACAACGAGGCATTGATAATAGTTAAGGACATGTGCTTGATGATGTCAAACAAAGTATCATCTCAATTAGGCATGGCCGTGCCTAATCGCTCAATGCATGACGTTGCTTTAAGGGAATCAGAATAAATGTTCCGCTGTTGAAACAACAACAAAAATTTGTAAATGATGGAAATGGAGGAATTTACTATTTGGACGCTCCAGGTGGTACATCTTCATCTGGAATTGCAGCCACGTTATTGAAAGGCGGTCGAACAGCCGATTCAGTGCTAAAATTTCCATTGAATATTCAAAGCAATGAAACTTCGACCTCCAACATTTCGAAGAACACAGCAATGGCAAAGGTTTTGCAGCAATGTAAGTTGATAGTGTGGGATGGATGCACGATAGCACATAAAAAGTATTTGGAGGCATTAGATAGAACTATGGAAGATCTACGAAACAATCGAAACCGATTTGGTGGAGCGATGATTTTATTAGCAGGAGATTTCCGTCAAACATTACCAGTGATTCCTCGGTCAACGCCAGCGGATGAACTCAATGCATATTCAAAGTCCTCCATTTTGTGTAAATACGTAAAGATACTAAATTGAAACAAGAATATACGTATACGATAGCAAAATGATCAATCTGGAGAAATATTTCAAAGCAACTCATTGACCTTGGTAATGGCAAAATCCCTGTTAATGATTCGACTGGCTGCATTATATTTTTGTCAGTTTACTGAAACAACAATCGAGCTCATACAAAACGTGTTCCCAAACGTCTCTCAAAATTACAAAGATCATTTGTGGCTGAGCGAACGTGCTATATTAGCTGACAAAATTACGGATACAGATGTAATAAACTTCAAAATTCAAAATAAAATTGCCGGTGAATTAAAGACATACAAATTTCACATAAAGTTTAGAGTTTAGTTTAGTTTAGAGTTTAGTTTACAGTTTAGATTAGGCAATTAATTAAGATGATGTCGTCAACTATCCACCAGAATCGTTAAATTTTCCGGGATTGACACCTTATAATCTTCAATGGAAATTAGGATCGGTAGTCATAATGTTAAGAAATATTAAATATTAACTTAATTTTGTAAGTAATCGTCTTTTATTGTTGAGATATAAATAACGTGATCACTCGGAAAAATTTATTTAATTTCTACTATTAATTTTTGACAGAACGAAGTCTGTCCGGGCAGCTAGTAGGTCAATAGTAAAATAATGAAGATGTCACAAATGTTATAATGATTGTTTAGTTCTTTAATAGTTATTTGGTGTGCGAAATACAAATCAGTTTGTGAAAACCCTATAAAGGAATTTTTATGATTTGTTGACAAGTATTATGATACGAGTTTGACTCAAGTGTAGATGTTAAACAGAATCGGGGAAATAATGCACCCATGCCGAACACCGGCACTAGGTTGAAAGTTAGCCGAAAGCTTAACGTCTGTCTTTACGGATGCAGTACCACTCTCGTATAAACGCCGGAGAAAATGAACAAGGTGTTTTGGTGTGCCCATGTCCAGTAGAGTTCTTCAAAGTACAGGCCATTTGACAGAGTCAAGCGCCTTCGAGAAGTCCACGAAACATAATATATACCGCTTTGTTGAACTCACTGGATTTCTCAATAATTTGGCGCACAATAAGTATTTGCTCCCTGGTACCTTTGCCCTTGACGAAGCCTGCTTGCTCAGGTGCAATCTCTTTAGATAAGTACGACTTATTACATAACACACTTATGCTTCCCGCCCACGTCAGTCTTTTTGTAGGACCGATAATCGGGCCGATTTTTTCTTCCATATTATTTCTGACCGACTTTTTGACCGACTATCGCTTCCCGTATTGCTATCAGTACGTTCTATTTTTCTCCTACAAAAAAGCGGTCACCGATTATCGGACGTGGGTGGGAAGCGTTATTAAGTGTGATATTATAAAGCTTGTGTAACTAACTGACTAACTCGCTGACTTCATCCCCGGCAGCAGCACATTCAATTTTAAAAGATACCGTTGATGAATGTAGTGTTTCATTTAAATTTAAATATACTTCCTCATTGGAAATAGTTCGAACTTTTCGTGCATTGCACATTAAAAATACGGGTGATTTGTGGGGAATGTCTGTTAAAATTTTAAATAATATAATAGATGTGATAGCCCCTTATTTAACTAGGTTATTCAATAAATGTGTAGATTTAGGTACTTTTCCTGATCTTATGAAGTATAGTAAGATTATACCGATTTTTAAATCTGGGGATAAAACAGACGTTAATAATTACAGACCTATTTCTATTTTACCCACTCTCAGTAAAGTCTTTGAAAAAATTATATTACATCAAATGCTCATGCACTTCAACACTTATAACTTACTCCACCCTGAACAATACGGCTTTACCAAAGGCCGTAGTACAACAGATGCAGGTGCTAGGCTTCTTTAACACATCTTTGAGGCCTGGGAGAATTCACAAAATGCCATAGGGGTATTCTGTGACCTATCTAAAGCATTTGACTGTGTTGAACACGAAACACTTCTACTTAAGCTTAGTCACTACGGTATCAAGGAAAATTCACTCAACTTGATTGCATCGTACTTGAAGGGTAGAATCCAATGTGTCAGTATAAATGATACCAAGTCATCGGGATCTCAATCTGTTATGGGTGTACCTCAGGGCTCAATTCTAGGCCCCTTTCTTTTTCTAGTATATATAAATGATCTGCCGTATTATATTAACAAATATGCAGAGATTGTCCTGTTTGCTGATGACACTTCCCTTATATTTAAGACGAATAGAAATAAAATGAATTTTGACGATGTAAACAGTGCTCTGTCTCGTTTATCACACTGGTTTACTACAAATAATTTGCTGCTAAATGCCAAAAAAACTAATTGTGTTGAATTTTCATTACCTAATGTACGGAATGTTAGTAAAAGCCTCAAATTAAATAATGAAATTCTAACTATGGAAAAATCCACGGTTTTTTTGGGTGTCACCTTAGATTCCAAACTACAATGGGGCACCCATATAACGGCTCTCGCGAGTAAGCTAAGTAGGTCAGTTTATGCCATTAGAAAGATAAGACAGTTTACTGATGTAGAAACTGCTAAACTTGTTTATTTTGCATACTTTCATAGTCTCATGTCCTATGGTATATTGATGTGGGGCTCAGCGGCTAACGTTGATGCTATATTTGTTTTGCAGAAAAGGGCAATCAGAGCCATTTATAAATTAAAATCACGCGAATCCCTGTGTGAGAAATTTAAAGAAGTAGGCATATTAACAGTAGCATCTCAATTTATTTACAGCAATATTATATTCGTAAAAAACAACTTAGGCATGTTCAAGCAGAATAGTGATACGGCTCATTCTCATTTTTGCGAAAAAAAGATGTGCATTGGTGTTAAAAAATAAGTATTGAATTACTTGCATGTTTCTTATTGTAGAATTAATCAAAATAGTTAATACTGATAGGATTTTTAATAAAAATAATAATATATAAATATATTTTTAAATAATCCTCAAAAATGTGACGAAAAAGTCACCTCCATGTCGTGTGCAAAGACGACTTACGATGATACAGACCTGAATAAAATATATTTTTCTCATATAAATAAGCTAATTTAAATTCTTCCACGATACCCTATGAAATAAACTTTATAGAAAACATTAAATAATTACAATTTATATAAAATATAGAACTTTACGTAATGTATAACATTTGTGCATGGATGAATGATCACCTCCATGGGGAAACTTTTTGAACGCAGCTATTATTCATTAAAACTGTGAACACAGTTTCTGAACGACTGTAGACAATCAACACAACGCCATCTTGAAAGTTTTTGACAGTTTGACATTTTCTGGATATTAATTTTGGAGCACGGACCTCTAAAGTAAGATATTTCAAAAATTGGCACGCTATTTTGGTCACGTTTGTGGATTACATATGGGGCAGTGTTTATTTAATTAATTACTGTCGGGTGCTTTAAAATGTTGAGTCATTGTAACCGTTATCTAAGTATGTCATCGTATTTTATAATCAGTAATTGAGGTTATAATAAAACGGCTTTTACGTTTAAAATGTCACCTCCATAGACGTCATCCACGTGGATTGCGAATATCCACGGAGGTGATAGATTGTCCATGGAAGTACTATGGTTTTTTTACTGGATTTGATGTTGAATGCATAGTGATTAAGTACTCTGTGGTTGAATGAATTTGATGAGAATATTTTTGACACAGGTTGATATTATGGCACCCTCGAAAAGAAGCCAGGAAGAGATTCTACGTCGAATATTCTCCGTGAATAAGTATATTTTCCTATGCCATAATGAGAACAATCTTTATCACAGTTTGCACAGCTGAGTCGTCTCCATCTATTCATCCATTCATAAGCCCTTGGAGGTCCACTGCTGGACATAGGCCTCCCCTAACTTGCACCACTTTGACTGGTCCTGAGCCTTCTAAATCCAGCGGATCCCCGCTGTCTTCTTCAGGTCGTCGGGCCACGTAGTTGGGGGGCGTCTTAAGCTCCTTTTTCCGAGACGTGGGCGCCATTCGAGGACTTATCATCCCCAACGGTTATCAGTAATTCGAACAATGTGTCCAGCCCATTGCCACTTCAGGCAGCTTATTCGTTGAGCTATGTCGGTTATCCTTGTTCGTCTATGGATTTCATCATTTCTGATGCGATCACGTGGAGAAATATCGAGCATAGCTCTCTCCATAGCTCGCTGTGCGACTTTGAGCTTGTGGATTAAACCAATAGTAAAGCACCACGTCTCCAAGCCGTATGTCATCACTGGAAATACACACTGCCCCATCACCTTCAACTTCAGGCACTGAGGTAGTGTTTTGCACGACTAGATTCATATCTTGAAGTTTCACGCAGATTCCCCAACGCAGCCTATCCGAATTGAATTCTACGAGTGACTTCTTTCTTGAAGTTGGACTTACCCATCTGGATCACTTGTCCCAAGTAATTGATATGTATTCGTCTACAACTCCGAGCGCAGCGCCGTCAACAACAACCGATATGGGTGTGACATGGACATTTGACATGTTTTTCGTCTTGTCCATGTTCATCTTAAGACCCACCCGTTGTGAGACACTGTTCAAGTCCCCAAGCATTGTACCAAGTTCTTCCAGGGAACCCACCAGGATGACATATATCAGCGGCATATCGCAGGTGTGTGATGTATTCGCCATTGATGTTAATGCCACGTCGTTTCCACTCCATCAGCTTAAACATGTCTTCCAACGCAGCGATGAACAGTTTTGGGGATATGACATCCCCTATCTCGACACCTCTTTGCAGTTGGATGGGGTTCGTTTTTGTGTCGTGTACTCTGACGGACATGGTGGCAGATAAGTATAAACACTTAACACCTCGATATACTGGTAGTCGATCCAGCACTGCTGGAGAGAAATTGGTACCGCCCAGGTCTGGATAGAATCAAATGCTTTCTCATAGTCCACATAGGCAACACATAACAGCAGATTATACTCCTCGCCTTTTTGTATAATTTGCCGCAGTGCGTGTATATTATTATGGTCTATGGTGCTGTAGCCTTTTCGGAATCCTGCTTGTTCGGGAGGCTGGAAGTCGTCCAGACTGCGTGCAATGCGATTTGTGAGCACCCTCGAAAACAGCTGATAAACGTGGCTCAGAAGTCCAATGAGCCTGTAGTTCTTCAAAAGGGCTCTATCGCCCTTTTTGAAGAACAGTGTCACCACACTTCTGCCCCACGCTTCCGAGGTAGTTCCAGTATTGATGACGTAATCGAACAGTTTTTGGAGCGCCACTAGAAGGGTCCTCCAGCTCTTAATAGCTCGGTTGTGATCATGTGAGAGAAGAAGACTGTTTAAGAATTGATTAGATAATTTGAGTTCATATAAAAAATGTTAATATTACAAATATTACATAATAAGATGCGTTAGGTACGTAGTGTACCATAGTTTAAAAAAAGTGAATGATTACAAAAATATAAATATTCAATAAAAAGGAAGATTTATTCAGTAATACCTCATTACAATATGTCAAATTAAAAAAATATGTCACTACCATGGATCAGTGTCACATCCATGGAGGTGAGTTTTCTTTTTTCCTTATTTTCGCGAAAAATACTGTGAAAATAGCTCGGCTCATAATTGGGACAGGTTATGGGATATGATACCTTTCATTTGAGACCACTTTAAATCATATCAAAAATAATTATTTTTTTTAATACTTTGAAGTCACTATTTGAGAATGGCCCATACGCATAATCATTTAACTAGAAACAGACATAATTTGGTGACGTCATCTTTTCGCCTAAGTAGGGTACAACGTTCTTACATGGGGCTCAGTGTACGTTTTTTCAATAAATTACCTAGGTCAATACGTGATTTACCTATCCAAATGTTTAAGAGATATGTGAAATCTCAGCTAGTAGGCAAAGGATACTATAGTATAAATGAATATATTAATGACAAAGACGCCTGGAAACTAATGCCGCATCCAGTTCCGCGTAGGTTATAACATAATATTATGTAACCTCTCATGATTTTCAAAGATGTGCGAGGAGTTTCTTTCGGCTTTTCTTCTCCTCCATGACAAAGCACCCTTCCGAAAAGCTGGTAGATTAAAAAAATGACGTGCATAAGTGTATCAGTGATACCTATATGAATAAAAGATTTTGATTTGATTTGATTTGAACTGTGTAATGAGCTTTGAAGTATATATATAGAAAAGACATCTCATTTCATCTCAAACAAAATGTGTGTTCCACCCACGGAACATAGACACCTGTGTTCCGTGGTTGCACCGCCGCCTTGCCCTCCGTTCTCTTTTCAAACTAGAAGCCTCGTTTGTTTGCACACTTGCCATAGAGTAACTTTGTATAAGACACTTGCCGAACCTAGACGGAAAGCTTAAGCAAGCTCATTCAGTCCATTAACATGCTAGTGGCTTGCCAAGTTCAAACGCTCTTTATGAGTTTTTCATTCAAAAATGGCGGGAACATTGCACAATAATTTAATTAAATTCGTTTTAGTTGATTTAAGTTAATATTTTGTTTTCTTACCGATGATAAGTGATACCATTATCTTTTTTGTTTTTTGTCGTGCAATTGTGACATGTTCTTATTACACACGACGGCATTTTTTCAGTTTTTTCATAAACAATTTTGCCATGCGGCCGCAATGAGCGCAGCCAAGTGACAGAATGAAATGCAGCCGGCCGGCTGCAATGCATACCCCCGAACCCGATGTTCGCGGTGTCTATTCTATACGCTAGTAATAATAGTTCAATGGTAATGAATTATGTTTTACATTGTCATCGGAAATAATGGAAGAACCGAAGAAATATCACAACATTTATACTTACCTTATACATATATATTGAATACATACATATGTATAAGGTACATATATATTAAATAAATACATATATATTAAATGAAAGGAATGGATTGTTTGTAAAAATGTCGGGTATCCGCTGGATTCAGAAGGCTCAGGACCGGTTTGAGTGGCGTATATTAGGGGAGGCCTATGTCCAGTAGTGGACCTCTAAACGCTGATGAATGGATGGATGGAATAAGAGGAAAGTTGTGATATTTTTCTTTTTTTACGTCCGTGGATATTTTATTTATTTTTTGTAATGGATAAACTCAAAAACTATAGAACCAGTTTCAAAAATTTTTACACCAATAAAAAGCTATAATACATTATTTCTCAGTCAGGTAGACTATATTAAATTTATTGTGTTTAATAATATTTTTCACTTGATCACAAGTAAAAATGTTTGACGTCCAGTGAAGTGGATACGGTTCAGCTAGTTTATTAAGTATTATTATACCTGCATTTGAATGTAAACAGTCCGACAACTCTAAAAGGGATGTTGACACTACCAGTAAATTAAAATAAATTTATGTTTAAGTATTAAGGGAAACATTTAAACACCTAAAATATTATTCTTTTGTCGAAATCTATTACAAGAAATTAAATAAAATTAATTTAAAATTTTAAAAATAGTACTCGCTGTCACGTGACCTCAAACGCCATTTTGAGATTATGACGTCATTGTTCGTAATTTTTATACAAGTTCCTCAAACTTCAGTTGAACGATAGTATTGAATATCGGCTAGTGACGTCACGTGACGTTTTTGGTGGGAAATTCCATATTGATTTATATTTATCAATTTTTGTTTTTCAATCGAAGATTATTATTTTTATAACATTTTTT
This sequence comes from Thymelicus acteon, assembly GCA_951805285.1. NCBI lineage: Eukaryota > Metazoa > Arthropoda > Insecta > Lepidoptera > Hesperiidae > Thymelicus > Thymelicus acteon. The sequence continues at coordinate 12,690,117 of OX638216.1, read as the reverse complement.
TCGTGAATCTTAAGGTTATATCTATTAAATAAAATTGAATCCTAAAATTAGTCAACATCCCTATTTTAGTAAGTAATATATCTTTTAAACATTGAATTATTATTATGTCTCTTTGTTCCATGCTTGAGGCGTTGAGATTGAGATGAGAACGTTGAAATTTAATTTGATTGTATGGATTCGGCCTTAATATTATAATAAATTTTGAGCTCGATGTTGCTGTGTGATCCAGAAAGAGTAATATCCATGGTTTAAACATGTTAAGAATATTATTATCTATGGTTTACACCACTATGAATGGAAACTTGACAACTATGACAGATAGTGATGTTCGATAAATACGTGATTTCAAAATTTAATATTATGATCAATCAAATAGCGATCTTATATATTATAATATAAATATGTATAAATGGGCATAATAAAATTTATATTCACTCAATTTTTTAGAGTACTACACTAGTCATATTGGTTGGAATAACAACATTGTTAAGGATTGGATTATTTTAAAATCTTCCGACTGACAACAACTACCTAAATAAATTTTGTTTGCTTGTTTGCATAACTGGAATTTGGAAAGGAATATAAAAGTTCTGCATTCGGTAGGAATAGGTATCTATTTAAATGGCATGGCAAAAATAAAAAAAAATGAACGTGAAATAGATCTTTAAATTTTAGAAATTACTTCCACTGCTTCATGATCGTTTTAGATCATTTATTAGCTTTAAAGCTGAAATATTTTACTAGTTTACATTGTTTTTTCTTACATTTTACTTATTGCTATCAAATCGCATAAAAAAGCCAAGAAAAGTACGATTACTTTTACGTACGTATGTAAGTATGTACGTTTTCTCTACCTAGTTAGTCTGTGATAGACATTGGTATCTGTGATAGATACGCGTTTTCGTAATACCATAACTATTTATTGGCATTGTCGCCGATAAAGAGTTTTGAAACTGTTTATTTTATTAACTATTTATTGAAATGTTTACTCGGTGTATCCAGTATCATCGGTATTCGCTATATGTACTTATATTCTCGGTAATGTCGGTATACGGAATAAAGATTAAATTAATGCTAAAACGCACTTTATTGTAATAGGAATAAAGGCGATATCCTATTGCATTTAAAAAAAAAACAGCTGTCATGGGACGGCTGACAGATGTGAAACATCGAAATGCGTCGCCACGATCGCCAAGTCTAAAATCAGGTTTACCCCTCGCGTAAAGATGTTTCACATCAATAAATATAAAATTCCTACCTCGTATTCACGAATAAATGGTTTTTCTCGATAAACAGTTATTGTAGCACCTGATACCGTATTTAAGGTAATAAAACAATAAATAGTTATTGAAACTGTTTATAATTTCTACCGCCCATGTCTAGTCTGTGACTATACGTTACATCACTAAAGTAATTGAATGAAATGCAATTCTCTTTGATTAGTTTGATAAGCAAAGCGCTACCACTGCGTGTTTGCAATGACTTGAAATTGCCGGCAATAAGTGCTTTGTCAGTTGTAAACAGTGGACGCCTGTACAACCGCTTGTATTCAGTAACTTACAAAGAAGCACCCAAGAAAATGGCGGAGAAAACATTGCCCCAGATTTTCAAATTCGTGGATCAAAACGTGGTGTCTTATAAAAATTTATTAAAGGAGGCAGTTGCGATTCCGTCCATATCTTGTGATGTTAAACATCGCGAAGACTGTATTCGTATGGTCTATTGGATGCAGGATAAGCTGAAGGAAGTTGGTGCAACGACAGAGATTAGAGAAGTTGGCTTCCAAACTGTTGATGGCAAAGAAGTTGTATTGCCGCCAGTATTAGTTGGTGTTCTTGGAAACGTGAGTAAATTACCTATTATTGGTAAAGTTTAGACGTAAAATAAAAGCCCAGAAATAAATATTACTACATAATTAGTTTTAATTATATCATACAGATTGTAATAGGTATCTGTATTGTTTAGGATCCCAAAAAGAACACAATTTGTATATACGGTCACTTAGATGTTCAACCGGCACTGAAGTCAGATGGATGGGCTACAGAGCCTTTTGAACTGGTTGAGCGAGATGGCAAGCTCTTTGGCCGGGGCTCCACTGATGACAAGGGACCAGTACTTGGCTGGCTCCATGCTATCAATGCTTACAAGGGTATTGGAGAAGAGGTATGTTTTAGCAAGTACAATTTATGAATACACTTTTATGCTTTAATTCTTATAAGTTTATTTAAAATTTAGTTTAATTAGAGAAAAAATTAAGTAGGTAGGTGTTTTTAATGCTTTCATAATATTATTTGTTATATAATTTGTTCTTGAATTTATTCTAAGGGTAACAAAACTCACATATTGTTATTTATTAATATCATCACTGAAAACACATTTAAAATGCATTTAAAACATCTCAGGGAATTCAACTTAAAGGTATAATACTATTAACTCGTCGATTACCGGGAACGTTCCAGCACGTTCGAACTCAAAGATACCGCCATCACGCAGATTCTAACGAGTTAAAAAAGACACAAAAGCGTGTGCAACTGTGATATTATTCAATAAAAAAATAAAATAAAATAAATAACAATAAAAAAATTACAAAAAAAAATTACAATATTTTTCAAAATATACTTTATTTATTTTTAAAAACTTAACAATTAAAACTATTCACTACAATTATTATTTTTTTACTCTTAGCTGCCAGTAAATCTAAAATTCGTATTTGAATGTATGGAAGAGTCTGGATCGGAGGGTCTTGATGCACTGCTGATAGAAAAATTGAAGCCTGAGGGTTTCTTTGACACTGTGGACTATGTGTGCATATCAGACAACTATTGGCTCGGTACCACTAAGCCTTGCATCACATATGGTCTCCGAGGCATCAGCTACTATTTTTTGGAGGTGGAATGTGCAAAGATGGATCTACACAGTGGTGTATATGGAGGCACTGTACATGAAGGTATGTCACTGATTTTAATAGATGCTATGCCCAGGAAAACAAGAATAACATTACAAAAGTTGTTTTCTAATAAAATAAAATCTAAAATTAAAAGCATTTGAAGTTGTACAATTTTGCTTCTTAACTAAGTTCACAAATTTCATTAATCAACTACACTTGTAAATATGAGTGAAGGCTTTTCCATTAAGGAAGTAAATTCTTATGGGAATGTGTAATTTAGACTTATTTTAATTTACATTAAGGCTTAAAATTAAATACTCGTAGAATGGGTTGTTTGATTCCAGTTCTTAGGAGTAAGTACACTTTTTTTATAGACCAACTTCAAGGTCCGTTGTGCTACTTATTGTCTTAACTATCTGAAATAACTTATGATGCATCCTCAACATTCATTTGCTACTTTTATATAAACTTTTATGTAAATAAGCTAAACTGTCACGTTACATTAAAGCACATAAAATTTTTAATTTTAATATATTTTTTTAGATTATACGCTTATGATAATGTTATACTCATATACATATTTTTTTCTGTTAAGAAACACCACTGTTAGAGAGTACATAATTTATGAAAAAGGATCTTTCTCTGTTCTGTGAAGCCTGGTAACCACCAGACAATGTAAATAAAGCAAACCTTTCTTTACCTTATTTACATGTAGATGAGTCATTTAAAAATTATTTGACTTTGTACTTTCCTTATAAAATTAAATACAAAGTACTTTTAATGTAACAACTATATAAACATTAATATGACTAAGAGAAATTCAATAAACCTATCACATTACTGATAAGAGTATTGCAAAACACAATGAAGTTTATCAGTTTTACGTAATAATAACATGTTTTGTTGCAGCAATGTCTGATTTAATTTATCTAATGGACCAGCTGGTAGATAAAGATGGAAAGATTTTGATTACGGACATTTACAAATCGGTTGCACCTTTGACGGAAAACGAAAAACAATTGTACAATACTATTGATTTTGATCCAGAGGCATACAGGTAAGGAAAGCATTTTGTATAACATTTCAACTTCACTCTTACCTTTAACTTTACCCATTTAGAAATGTATCTTATGTCTTAGTTGAATTGGAAAAGGACAAGTAAAACTTTTTATTATGATAAGAGTAATCACTATGTGTATTTTATATGTCAGTAGATACCCAGGTATGGAATGTAGTTAAAAAGTGAACTATCCATGTCATCAATGATCAAATCCTGTGTGTATTATCACATATTTGTAATATGTAATATGTTGTTATGTGTATATTTGTAATATGTTGTATAGTAAATTAATTATCACATATTTGTGTGAAGGAAAACATGCAGAAATCTGTATGTAATACCAAACAAGTTTCTAAGTATCTTAAAAGTATGTCAAGTCTCTTATTATAATCTTCGGCAACCCACTGAGCAAGTATGCACAAAGTTGAGATACTTGTGATGATTTTACTTAATATCACAGAATGGGTAACCATACTACCCAAATTTAACCATTTTACAACAGATTTCGAAAACATAATATAATGTTAGTTTATATTAGTTTAGTGGAAATATGCGCGCGATTCTTTAAATTTTTTACATACTACACATTAACAAATTTTATAAGTAGGTGAATAATGTTATCTTCCATACGATGGGCCGCAGAACTCAAAAAGTATTTAGTGTGTTTCTGATACAAAATAGTTCAGTTCATAACCCGAACTATGCGACACAGACGGATGCCCTGAAAACCAGCGTTGCGCTGCGGCAAGGCGGAATACAATGTGAAATAATTATTTTTTCTTTTTATCTTTCTGATTGACTTATAATTTGGTATTGTTGCTTTTGTTACTAAGGAAAACTGTTGCTACTTGAATTTTTTGATTAGGTACGTGGAAAAAAACTCGCCCTAAGTAGCGTTGCATTTTGTTTACCTGCTCTATCAAATAGATAGCCATTATCTTGTATCACTGTATAATCGAGTTCAGTTTTATTTCGATAACAGAATAACTTTATCATGATAAAAAATGAAAATATCAGTAGATATGTTAAATGATAATAGTAACCAAATTGACCTAACTAATTATGGATTATTTTGTTTTTGTGTTTTATATTTTTTGTTGTGTTGTTTTTGTGTTTTCTTTATTTTGTGTTTTAATTATGGATTATGTTGTTTTATGGTACTTTAATGCCTTACTGGTATTTGATTAGTCCAATATTTAAAATATCATCAGTGAAATGTTATTTCATAGAAATTTTCCTGTAATTTTTTTCTCCATGTCTGAAACACTGCAGCCTCAACCCAACTGAGTTGGTTAGATTAGTTAAAAGAGGGTAGGATAAGGGTAGACCACGCAGCGCCAGCCTCCAAATAATTTCTAACAGTAACTAAAAGAGCAAGGCTTTTTCTCGTGACTTATTCATCAACATAGAAACTATCGATGCTAGAACTACGAAATTGGGCAGAAGATTCCTTTTATGACCTAGGTAATATAAACATTTATTGATATTGTCACATTTCATAAAATAATCTTGACAAAATCGTAACATGTGCGTTTTTCCGAAGTCAAATGACAATGAGACATTGGCTTTGGCTGTGTACTAACTGATCGAGCAGCATCACAAAGCTATCCCGTCTGCAGTAACTTCCAACAGGCAAAAAATAGTTTAATACGAATGTCCTGATAGAAAATTTGAAATATTCTCTTCTCGATATTGCTTCCCATTGGAGTCCAAACATCCATAACTTTGGGTTTGAATAGAAAAGCTAAAAAGAGTAGCGATCGAGCTGTTTAAAACACAATCGTATTGAGTGCGCTGTTCGCGTGGCAAACTTATCGAGGTACGATTGAGCGATACAAGCTCACAACGCTCGTGCCGCACCACACGTTCGCGAGCCAAGCGCACTCTATCGCGCCGTCTCGCCCGAGGCGCGTGCTAGCCAATCGAGCAGTTGCCTTGCGAGGCCGCCTCGCTTTCTCTACTCACTCAGTCAATGTTTCATGAAATATTCAATTCTGTGGTCGATCGAAATAGGGTTTTGAAATTGCAACAAAAAATATCTAGATTATCTCTCTAAATTTTCAAACATTAAAGTCACTACATGTATGTCAGCCAGTATGAATGATTCATAAAAATTTGCGTTCATTATAAATGTACCAGCCAGTGTAGTAATCAATCAGAATGTTATCTGTTTCGCTACCAATGAGCATACAATAATCTCGATTGTTCCATTGCTCATTTACCCAAGTTACTTATTTGAATATACGAAATCAAACATTCTAATGCCAGCATAATATAATTTAATTTTTTATATTATATGTATCCCCGTAAAATCATAAATTTAATTCAACTTTATTGGGTATTTATATTTTATGATATTATATTTTCTAATGGTAATTGTAGTGATTAGTAAACATTTTATTATTTAGCTACTTATAAATCCTCATTAAATTTTATATTTATATTTTTTACTTTTAACTATCTACTATTTACCAAAACGGATGTAGGTGGCATTATACAATAAACTTAAGTCAAGATAATTTTCCGTAAATCACACAATCACTTAAATCATACAGATATTATGTTGATTATGTAGGATTATGTTGATAAAATATATAGGTATTTTTATACTATTATCATTAAGATTGTACTTGTTATTGCATTTTGTTTGGTTTTATACTTTTGAATAAAATGCTTAACCATCTAAAGAATATACAACAATCGAGGCTCCCTACTTTATAGTTTTATGTCTAACTTAATACTAATCTGTTACAAGCCGTTTAATCCATTATACTTACTGCATTAAAACGAGATCCACCTTACTAAGTACCTAAAACATAATTATGTAACTCTCCAAAACCAAGAAAATGATTCCAAACTCGATTATGTTTTCAATAGTTGAAGAGTTTCACTGCCCGTATCATGATTCCATCATCAGACTCCTATATTAAAGATGAAATGAGAGCTCATGTATAAAGTGTCCCAAAACGATTCCCTAGTTAAAAAAAAGTTTAATAAGGTTTTACAGGATATAATTATGAAAGAAATGTACCGAGCCAGGCTGGATAAAACTGTATAATAGAATAAAGGTTTACACGTCGGTTTTTGTTTCAGAAATTCAATAGGCGCACATAAACTCGCACACAATGGAGTGAAGGAGCAGATTTTGATGCATCGTTGGAGATACCCCAGCCTGTCCCTACATGGCATTGAAGGTATTTCTTCTTTTAAGGTTCTCCCCACACTAATAGACGCTCAATTGGCTTTACCCGATTACAAATTATGTCCACGGCAATATAAGCGAATGCGACCTCGCGTTGATTAATTTGTTGACCACTTACTATCAGGTAGCTTGTTTATAATTCGGTCTTTTAATAAATAGAAGAAAGCGTCAGTTGTTTGTATACTATCTTCGTTTATATATTCAATCAATAATATTTCAGGAGCTGCATTCCAACCAGGAGCTAAGACAGTAATTCCGGGTAAAGTGATCGGCAAGTTCTCTATAAGAATAGTGCCTAATCAGGAACCTGAGGAGGTGGAAAAACTCGTGTTCGACTATGTACACAAGAAGGTTTGTGATTTACCTACGACTATTTAACTTCAACTATAAGCGGCCTTATGCATGGCATGGATCTCATCATCTATTTCGTATTCTTGTATTTTAGGAGGCCTAGAGAGGTCACTGTCATTGAGAGAGGTTAGGTTAGGTAAGGACAACCAGTGTCGTTAACTTCTTCAGCCTTCTATTATGACTGTTGTGTAATGATATGTACTTTATTATTACTTTACTGGGTATTAATAGGTTTCTCGAAACTAAGTTGAGTTTTAGTGCGTTTTACAAACAATTACTTGAAAGGCACTATAATTCTTTTTGGATGGCGTTGGTCTCTTATCCCCCAACATAATATAAGCAAGGAAACGTATGTCGGCAGTGGGCTGAGCGCGGGTCGCCGAACAAGATGCGCATCACGGCGCAGAGCGGGCGCGCCTGGACGGAGAACCCCGACCACCCGCACTACCAGGCCGCCGCGCGCGCCACCAAACTCATCTATCAGGTATAGTCCGTTTTTTTAGACCCATTTATTTTGGTAAAAAGGGTTAGTGTTTTTTTTTTTTGAAAAATAATGAATTCGCAAACTGAAAAGATTTTATGAATTACTAGCTGACCCGGCAAACTTTGTACCGCCTAACAACTCTCCCTCTCCCCCACCCCCTCCCTCTCCCTCTCTCTCTCTCTCCATCTCCCTCTCCCTCTCCCTATATGTTGCTAAGGTTACATTAGAAAGTTAATATGGTCGTTACGTTTTCAAAGATGTCGGACCTCATATTACAGCTATGAAACAGACTTTCTGAACGCACCTATAAACATTTGACAACGAAATGACAATTTTACAAAAGACATCAAATGTTTCACAGCTAGGAACATTTTGTATTTGAAAATTAAATTGTCGTTTTTAGTATTTTCCGTTACTTATTATTTACGTTTCTCACCGTTTAAACCATCCCTGAAGTTCCACAAATATTTCAAGATCAAAATTAGCCAAATCGGTCCAGCTATTCTCGTTTTAGCGAGACAAACGAACAGCAATCGATATATATATATACTTACATAAAGGACAATGTCCACTTTGTATGGACATTTGGCTATCAGTGAACACAACATTTCAACATAAATATTATATAGGCTTAATACCTTTACTCAATTTAAAAACGAAAATAATAATTGTTTTGTAACCAGATGTTTATGTAACCACTATGGTTATTTGAATAAATATTTTGTAGGTATTTTAAAGAAAACGCCCAATTTCCTTGACATTTTTTTTATTAATCTGACTCGTATGTTATTAATATATTGTCCAAGAACGGGGCTGGTGCATTTATATCATCTCTGTACCTTGCCCAGCTCAGAAACCAAAAAAACAATCATTACATGAGCAACCATACAAACCAAGGGTCAACCGTAGTTATACATACAATAGTGCTAAGGTCAACGTGGGAAGCAGAGTCTAAATCCATTTTCGTAAGCCAAAGGTAATAATAATATTAATGATAATATTATTAGTAATAATAATATTAATGATGAAAAACACAGACGAAACACGATGCGAAAAACAAAGCGAATGTGACTTGAAAGTTGAACGTAGATTACTATGCACTATGATCCAACGAATAACGACTGACAGTTGAGATTACTATGTCCAACAATTGACAGTTGAGGATGCAAACAATGCATCGATTCGAGTGTGTTTGCAAAACATCGATATATTTTGTGAATTATTATAAAAGCAACGTACATAAAATAATATGTTATTCTAGTAAAAATAATACCTTATTTATAGTTTATTGCTTTTTACACGTGTATCTTACCAAACTTAACTTTTTGTCGTGAGAATTAAAACTTCGAAATAACATCGATATATCGTTTTATTATCGTTATCGGAATAATGTTGCAATTCTACTGACGTGAGTACTCTGTGTATGTGACAACAGGAAGTGTTTATCAGTAGAATGTTATATTAAATATATTATTTTAAAAAAGTAAATTGATACAAAAATAATTCGCGTGTATAAGTTAAAAAACAAAATATATTTTTTCGTGTAATTATTTATTTTTGAGCATCCTGTCCACGAATAGCCGAAAATGGACATTGCCCTTTCTGTTTATTATCAATTGTTTTAAACTAATATATTTTCGACCCTACTATAGACTACAATTAATTTTTAAATTGTTTTTAGGATTCCGTAGCCGAATGGCAAAAAACGGAACCCTTATAGATTCGTCATGTCTGTCTGTCTGTCTGTCTGTCCGTCCGTATGTCACAGCCACTTTTCTCCGAAACTATAAGAGCTATACTATTGAAACTTGGTGAGTAGATGTATTCTGTGAACCGCATTAAGATTTTCATACAAAAATAGAAAAAAAACAATAAATTTTGGGGGTTCCCCATACTTAGAACTCAAACTCAAAAATGTTTTTTTCATCAAACCCATACGTGTGGGGTATCTATGGATAGGTCTTCAAAAATGATATTGAGGTTTCTAATATCATTTTTTTCTAAACTGAATAGTTTGCGCGAGAGACACTTCCAAAGTGGTAAAATGTGTGTCCCCCCCCCTGTAACTTCTAAAATAAGGGAATGATAAAACTAAAAAAATTATATGATGTACATTACTATGCAAACTTCCAACGAAAATTGATTTGAACGAGATCTAATAAGTAGTTTTTTTTTAATACGTCATAAATCGTAAACCACAAAAAACATCGATAAAAGTTACAACGAACTACAAGAACTTTTATATTATGTTACTTGCTGCTACGGAACCCTTCATGGGCGAGTCCGACTCGCACTTGGCTGCTTTTTGTACATATTATCACCTGCGCTGTGTTCAAAAAATATTTTTAATTTCATAATATCTGTTTAACATATTATAGGGTAAAATACCCAACGATTGTCACCCTAAGCGTTTTCTCAACATTTTTTGTCATTTTAATGTTGTTTGCTTTAAAAATCCAATATTTTTTTGTTTTAAATATAATGTTTAATTATCAAGGAGAAGATTAATATGAATTTTAGTGCAGTTTAAATAATTTAATCAAGAAAAAATAATGTTTCAAACTAAAAGGGCGCAAAACTATATCGATTGACACCCTGATGTAACGATTGACAACCTGCGAGACTGTAACGATTGACACCTAGTGGGTACATTAATTCGCATTGAAAAGCTAAGTACCTATATGGAGTTTTAGAGTTTATGTAAATGAAATGATTATTTTTTGTTACTTTTTATTTATTTATGAGTACACTAGCTTCTACCCGCGACTTCGTCCGCGAGAATTTAGAATTAGATCCAGATTCTATTAAAATTTAGATGTTAGGTTTAGATGTTTGGATGTTTGTGAATTAAAATTACAGTATCCTGCTTTTCATCCCAAAAGAATGGATATCAATGATGATGATGAATGGTTATGATGATAATGATGACTGGAGATGATGGTGATGATGATGAAAAATGATGATGATGAATGGCGGTGATGATGATGATGAATGGTGATGATGATGAATGGTGATGATGATGAATGATGATGTACGATGATGATGACGTATGATGATTATGATAATGATGACTGGAGATGATGGAGGATGATGATGATGATGATGAATGATGATGATGAATGATGATGATGATGAATGATGATAATGATGAATGATGATGATGATGGTGATAATGACGATGATGGTGATAATGATGAATGTTGGTGATGATGATGATGATGGATGGTAGTGATGATGATGATGATGAATGGTGATGATGATGATGAATGGCAAATTTCGTACAACCTAACAATCAATCAACAACGTACTCTAAAGAGTAACACTTAGATCTTAATTCTGTTTCAATCGGTTTACAAATAAAGTCACCAATTTAAAAAATCGCATGTAAAATTTTTTTTGAGTTGGGTAGTATGGGTACCAAGGCATAGGATACCTGAAGCGAAGCGAGGGCAATTGCTCCCTACTGATAAATAACTTTGTATTTCAACAGTTTCTAATTTCTACGTAAAAATATTTTGATCCGTACGGGGTGTCAATCGTTACAGCCTAGTACAAATAAAAATGTAATGATTGGCACTAGCAAAACGTAATGTTCCCTAAGGCAAAGTTAGTAAAATCGTGAAAACCACATCTATTTACGATATAATTTAACAGAAACAACACCAAACTTATATATTTACTTACCAGGGGCGATAAAAATCGTCACACAATGTTAGTCCCGCCTTCTGTTTTTCTTAATTTTCATCAGTCTACTGCAACCCACGAGTCCCGCTACTTTTAAAAAATCGACAGATACAAAATGGCGGGAAAATCAACTACGAAAATGTTGCCATTTTATGAAATGAAAATTTTACTAATTAAAAGTAAAGTTACCATACTTAAAAATAATAATTTATGCTTAGTTTAGGACATAATACGAAAAAGGTGTCAATCGTTGGGGGAGTGCCAATATTACTAGACTTTACCCTACGTTGATTTCAGACGGACCCGGACATGTCTCGAGAGGGCGGCTCGATCCCGGTGACGATCACGCTGCAGGAGGCGAGCGGTCGCAATGTGCTGCTGCTGCCGATGGGCGCCGGCGACGACATGGCGCACTCGCAGAACGAGAAGATCAATGTCCGCAACTACATAGAGGGCGTTAGTATACCTGTTGTTCTCTAAACTGATATTATTATAATGAAGTTAGCAACTACATAGAGGGCGTTAGTGTACCTGTTGTTCTCTAAACTGATTTAATGAAGTTAGCAACTTCATAGAGGACGTTATTATCAATGTTGTTATCTATACTAATGTAATGGAGCTGAAGAGTTTCTCTTTTGTTAGAATGCAGTAGTCTCTGGAACTGGCAGGCGGATTTGAAATATTCTTTTTGTGTATCATAGCCACATTCATGAGGAAGGTTATAGGCTATAAGGCAAAAAGGTGCTTCAGTGCTACGGGGTATTCGAAGCGAAGCAAGGGCGGGTTCCTAGTATCTTATACTTTGGACCAGTTAACACATCATAATAAATGATTACTCAGATGTTTAAAGTAAGATATTTGAAATTGGAGTAGCCCTGGAGTGGGCCATTAATTGGTTGAAGACAGGGGCGTAGCTACCGCCGTATCAGCCGTATCAATGATACGGGCCCCCCAGCGGATAGGGGCCCCCACCAACACTCCCAAAAAAAGCTCGCCAGCGGCCTACGACCGCTACAGTTGGCACTTCTTTTATATTTGACGGCTAAGGGCTAGCTTCCTTCCTTAGGGCTAGCTACGCCACTGGATGAAGAGAAACATATTTGAAACTATCACGAACACAAAAAATATGGTCAAATGGATGCAGAAGTGAAGTTAATCAACAGATTTTCTATTACCTCATCATGCTTGATATATTGTCCTCTTAATTAAAGTGACTGAGGTCTTTAGGTTGTATTTTGGCTGTCAAGTGTTGCTTTACAGGGAAATACGAAGACTACCTATAGTAGGGTCGATTTGCAGCGATACAAATGTAAACAAAATCGTTTTCTAGGGTTTTCACCAACTGAAATGAATTAATGAATGAAGTTTTTCTAAATAAAACGCATTTGGTGTACAAGTTCATGTCAGTTGATGAAAACCCTAGAAAACTATTTTAATGGTTTGTTTACATTTGTATCGGCTGCAAATTGACTCTACTATGGAAACACCAATAATGCAGACGTCTATTAAGAAAAACTATTTATTTGACTTTTATTGTATTTCAGATCAAATTGTTTGCCGCATACTTGTATGAAGTTGGCAAGCTGCCTAAGTGAAGAAAATGGATTGAGCGAACAACAATCAGTATATTTTATACTGTTCAATACACATTTCTGTGTTCTTACTAAACTACATTAGCAACTCATACGACTGTCTAGTATACAAAAACAGTAAATAATAATATCATAATAATTAGGTGCCTATATACATTTTTTTTACTTTTCTATTAGTTTTGTACAGTAATATATACAGTACGACATAATTAGTTATTGAAAACTTCGACATAGAATTTGTTTACTTAAAATTTGTTTAATACGAAGATGAGATTCAAGCATTCCTTCAAGTACAAGCAATTTTTTGTTAACACTATAATGCATAATATTATTTATTACGATTAAGGTGCCTTAATAAAGAGATTAAATTGTTACATATTAATCTAACGAGCCCTATTTACATCAAATATTTTAGCAAATACTTTTAGGTTTATGAGTATATTATATCTCAATAATAAAATATGGTAAATAATACTTATAATGTGGTGTATTTAATAATAAGTTCATGAATTCATTTGCTTTAAAATTATTTAGTATTTTTACTTCAACTGAATAAAATATGTTACTATCAATCAATGGTTTTTGTTTATACCTATCAGAACTTGGTGCGCCTTTGTTTAGAATGGCAAATCTTGTCACGATTCCTGTCGTTCTTAACACAAATATTTTATGTTACAATTTTGAAATTTACCACAAATAAAGACAACTATTAGACCCTGTCTGTGAAAAAAATAGATTCTACAATTTTTTTTGTGTCCAAACGTACCCTTTCATGGATTTATAAGATTTTGTTTTTTAAAGATGTTCTGAGGAATTTCTTTCGCCATTTCATCTCCTTCATGATAAAGCACGTTTCCGAAATGCTGGCAGTAAAAAAAAATGGCGTGAATAAGATAACAGTGATACAGTGATATCGTTTAGTACGACGCAACGCGTTGTATCGAACTAACGTGTGACATGTGTGATGACGTCATGTGAGATAGATGACGAACGTGTGACAGCCCTTATGAATTTTCTGAATTAGCCCGACATGTCGAACGCGGCATGTACTTGTAACTTCATACTGAAAATGCGGAGTGCGTCAGGCCTGTTTATAGTAAACGCTCTACACGTAGGTACATGAGCAAAGAATTGGGATCACTGACCTGATCTTAACGTCAGTGGTTGGATGTAATGACGTTTAGTGGAGATGCGGGCATATTAAGAGAGGAAGAACTCTGCACAACGTAATTTTTGCAGCATTATTAGGTATGTATATAGATAATACCTACGGGGAATACCTATAATCTAACTGGACTAGGAAAACGGGAAGTCCGATTAAGAAAAGTAATTTTCCTGTTTGTGATAATTTCTAAATCCGTATGCAATATTGGCTGTTGCGAAGTACCTACATCAATGTACTTTTTACAGTTGTTTTGCAAAGTGCGGAGATTTCTAATTTTAGATAGATATGTATACCTATCACATTGGTCAGGGTATGTATCTAAACGTTCATTCCCACTAGTTCTACTGCTTAGTTCTATCGTAGAACTAGTGGGAATTTTTTTTCCCACTAGTTCTACCGTAGAACTAGTGGGAACAAAAACCGTATCTACATTTTGTTCCCACTAGTTCTACGATAGAACTAACCAGTAGAACTAGTGGGAATGAACGGAACTAGTGGGAATTTTTTTTCCCACTAGTTCTACCGTAGAATGAACGTATCTAAATACTGCGCCGAAAAACAATTTTTATTTTAGGTATGGTTTTTTCTAAGTTCCCGAAGTTACTGTTATTTCTATCGCTTCTGGAACTGGAATAAAGCACGTGCATAAAAAATACTTATTTTTATAGATGCGATTGATATTCATATGAAAGTGAACTTACAAATGCACAGATGTAGATACACGGCTATTCAACAATACACGTACAATAGCTGTGTAATGAGAATATCTAAGAATACGTGTATTCTTAGATATTCTCATTACACAGCTATTGTACTTTAAGTAGGTATCGGGCCTGTGGTATGTAGTCTATGTACCTACTTGCATATCAAGCGCCAAATCTAGATATTTTATTCGACTCCTAAAAAGTGGGACATTGGTAGTGGAATTATTATCGTATATCTTTACCTAAATTAATTGAGTTCACGTTATATATCCAACGATGGATTTATGTAGATATATGATGAGGTTGAAACTTAATTATGTTCAAATTTTTTTACATTGAAAAATCAAGAACAGAATAGTCAAACTAATATATTTGACGACCCTGTAGTCTAGTTGGTAGCGACCCTGCCCGCGAAGCGAGGGGGTCCCAGGTTCGATTCCCGGCCGGGGCAGATATTTATATGACAGATAAATATTTGTACTCGGGTCATGGGTGTGATTGTGATGTGTTATATATTATGTGTCGTTTATGCCACTTGCGACACAGGTAAATAACCTACTACGAGTGTATGAGTGTGAAAGCGTTCATAGTAGGTAACTAGGTACATAAAAGCAAAGCAAAAGCAAAGCAACAACCCATAATTGTGTCCCACTGCTGGGCTCGGGGTCTCCTCTCACAATGTGAGGGGTACAGGCCATAGTCTACCACGCTGGCCAAGTGCGGATTGGTAGACTTCACACACCTTTGAGAACTTTATGGAGAACTCTCCGGTGTGCAGGTTTCCTCACGATGTTTTCCTTCACCGAAGCAAGTGATAATTAACTTTAATAAATACGCACATAATATTTGAAAATCAGAGGTGCGTGCCAGGATTTGAACTCGGGCCCCTCCGTTCGGGAGACCAAAGTTCTAACCGCTAGGCTAGATCACTGCTTTCATGCTATCACTAGGTACATAACTACTTAGAATTTGATTTTATCTACTGGCATTGATTTTTTTAAAGATACTAACAGAGAATAACGCTTCACAAACTTCACATTCATAGCCCCACACTAGGATTTCCTATGTCGTAGGTGCCATGGACAACACAGAAAGACAACAAACAAACGCCCAGACCAAGAACAGAAATTCAAATTCAACATTCAAACCGCCTCGCTTGGAATCGAACCCAAGAACCTTGGCGCGGCGACCCATACCGGATCCGTAACCATTGCGCCACACGGATGCTACGACTGAGAAAGACATCCTCTTTTGAGGAGTTGCTGGCCTCAACAACTAAACACAGCATAATTAACGCGATCGTGGGTGGTGGTTTTTCTTCAATTCAACCGTACGACGTTAAACAATAAAGCTAAATTATTTAACACACCAGGTGTTAAATAATTTTTCTTTTTAGGGTTGCGAAGAAAAATATAGTTATTGTTTGTATTCCTCTACAGACCTATATCATGGGGATGAATTTTTTTCGTCACGTATCCCACGGTATTGTTGAAAAGGACTTTCAAAAATGTTATGGGTCTGAAAAACCGTTTTTCAGTTCAGGGCCCGTTTGCGAAATATTCGGCTTTTTGTGCCAATTTTGCTAAGAGTCAAGTGTCCCGCCCCCCTCCCACCTAAACGGTTGGAGGACTAGACAAGGATCCTGGGTTCGATTCCTAGCGAGGCGGAAATTTGAATGATTAATTTGAATTTCTGTACTTGGTCTGGGTGTGTGAGTTCTGATGTTTGAGTTCTCCATGGCACCCATGATACAGCAAATCCTAGTGTGGGGTATGAGTGTGTAGCGTTACTAACGTTATCAACGTGGTGGAATAAAATCTTTAAAAAAAAATCCACTGCACCTCTCCTGCAGGTAAAGTAGGGATGTTTTTTTTTGCCCCTTTACGGCCATTCTCAATATTCTGTCTATCCATAATCCCCGAGTCTGTTGCTCAGCAAGTTCAGCAATTTTCAAAAAGTCACAACATTATAATTTAAGTTACTACTAGTGCTCTGCCCGCGGCTTTGTCCGCATTTTCCGAGATAATAAGTACGCTATATCTTATTCCACATCATGGTCTACCTGTGTGCTAAATTTCATTAAAATTCGGTCAGTGGTTTTTGTGTGAAAGAGTAACAAACATCCAAATAATTAAACTTTCATATTTATAATATTAATAGGATTACTTTACCAAGTAGGTAACTTATTCAGAGATTATGGATGCATAGAAATTATGGATAGATTGAAAACAACCGTTACAAGACGTAAAGCTCATCCTGCGATTCAAAATACGGTCTCACGGCTGCGATGGCGAGGGAGGTTTGACATTAATAACATTTTATGTATATTGTTTTATAAAATACATGGTTTCAATTTAGTTCACGTGAATTGACAACGGGTTCGCCAGCGCATTCCAGTTTACACGCTAACATAAATGAGGATAGCGGCTGCAGGTCATTCAGTCTGCCTCTGAGCCTCGCGCGCACCGTTGCGTTTCGACACGCTTCGAAATCGAATAACAGTTACAGTATTACTGTATATTAACAAGAGTTCATACGTGTAAAAGTATATTTTAGACATAAGGTTTGAGCAATTAATGAAGAATTAATCCTCATTTCATTTAAACTAACGCGACTGGAGATTGAATACAGAGAAGATACTTGTCAGCTTTATAAGGACGCGCCTGGAGGTAAGTTCAGTTAATAAGAAAAAAAATTACACGTGCATAAGTTTTCTAAATATAAAAACAGAAATGATACTGTTTATAGTTAAATGTAGCTTTATCTACGTGGTTAATTTGAACAATAACGAACATCACATTTTCAAGTATCTACCAACTTCAGTATTACAACACTGATGTACTTCATACATGGACATACACGACAAGAACAATACGTGTATGTGCATTGTTTACTTTGGTAGAAATGAAACAAAAAAACAGGTCATTATGTATAAATATCATGTACACTTTCTAATTTACTATGACGAATTTCCCGACTGTAATTCATAACGTTCCTTAGCGTTCGTGCGCTGCTAAACTTAACGTAGTAGGTAATACTAAATAATATAGGTAGGTGCTCTACTTTAATGAAAATATTACGTAAGTTATTTCCTTATTTATTTTAGAATGTTAAAATATACGCAATACTCTAAATATAACAGACTGGAATTAGTTGTATATATTTCAGAAGTTTTCATAATATATTAGGATGCAAGAAGGTATAGTAGAGCCGAAAAAATGTAAAATTTAGAAGAGCAGTGAAGAAATTTGCATACAACAATAATGTCATTATTCAAATTATATAAACACCAACCTGATTCAGGAGTTTATAAAAATCTATTGTCTTATTTCAAATATGTATTGAATTATACCTCGTTAAAAATGTATTAAGATGATAAGAGTTAAGCATAACAATACTATTATTTCTTCTCTAGTATAACTAACTAGTAATAATCAATACATACTCTTAGTAGCCACGTAAGTATATCTATCTCACTTTCCTTGACTTAAATCGAGAGATTAAATAAAGAATTACAACAAACGACAAAGGAAATATGTGCTAAAAATAAACAAACTGCTAATATAAAGTATTACTGCGTACTTGACAAAAATCAAGATATTTCACCGTTACTCTCCTGACCTTTGTATTGCAACATACAGTTTTGGGTACAGGTGAGATCATCAAGATAATAAGAAGACAAATTAATGGGATATTAGTAAAGATCAAAATCAAGAATATACCTATTTAGAATTTTTCATTTTATTTCTATATACTAATATATTATACTAATGTCAATGTACTCGCCCCCGAAAAAATTGCTGCGATTTTCTATCAGGGGTTTTAAAATTTTACGTCTATTAGATGCATTATATCGTTTTAGAGGTAGTGTTTTATTTGTACTTATCATAAATTAGAAATAAATGTTATTTAATGTAATAGCAATACGGTACTAAAGTATCACATATTTACCTTCATATTTTCCATACTGATTTGATTCTGTTATCCCGCGGGAACGTGTTCATATCCCGGGATGAAAAATATCTTAAAAATATAATCATAAATAAGCTAAGTATATGCAGACAGACAAACATTCGAAAAACTAGATGTTTTGTTTGTTTGTCTCTACATTGATAACAGTCCAATGAACGGATTTATTTTATTTTCGATTTGTCCTTGACCTTTAGGTATTATCTTTTTACTGCAGCAACAATTCAAGATTAAAGTCCGTTTAGTACGTAAGTGATTTTATGTACTATTATTTCTTCTGTGGCTCTACAAAGAGTTAGTTAAGGCGTTTTATTTAAGCGTTATAAATTTTTATCTAACGCCCCAACTCGGTCACTAACGGTTACTTAGAACAGAATTTGTATGGTGATACTAAGGAGCGATTAAAGTAACCGTTAGTGACTCTGAGTTGGGGCGTAAGTACATATCTATCATCCTAGGAAAATTTACAGCTGGCCTTAGGTAGGTACTCGTAGGTCGCTCCTTATTTGTACTAATATGAATCCACTTCTTCAGGTCGTTAATTCACCTCGTTGGGGATATCGTGTGATATTTTTATTAAAAAGTGTTCGTGATTGATGAAACTTACCCTTCCAATTGTTCCACTCCCTGGTGGACAAGTGATTATAAGGCATATGGTGTTTTACCTTAGTGGGAAGCTTTTGAAAAACGTATAAATGTAACTCGGCAGAAATCTAGTGTAGACTTGTAGTATATGAGCCTGTAGTTCTTCAAAATGATAATACTAGAGTATCTATGATTTTAATCTTGTAGTAATTATAACTTGAAGAACAATTGAAGAACAGAATTAAATTTTAATATGTACAACCGGCTATACAAACACCTAAATATTCGATTCATTTAACCGGAATCATCTAAACATCTCTACCAAAAACAGGCAACTTTAATTTTATATTTGACATTAGCACCTGCCTGTCTATTCTTTCCTTCTCTACCGAAATGCTACCGAATTAAGAACTAGACTTAACCAATGAACTAATTTACTAACGTACATAACCTTTTAAAAAAATCTAGATAACTTTTGTAGCGCTGCTAGGACGGGTTTCCAGCTAAGCCGGTCAGTTGTGGCAATTGCCCATTGATTAAAGAAAAGTAGAGGATATGCCCTAAATTGCATATACATTTTTTTCATTATACATTTATTATGCAAATATGACCCGAAATACCAAAAATACATCTGTCCTGTTCTTACACGCCACAATTTATACTTATAGAAAGAGTACAATACATGTAGCATATTTCAATTTTCTGGCAACATTTTAAAGAAATCTATCTAAGCTCCGCCTTGAAGCCTGTTTTCGGACGCCATTTTATGATAACAGTTGCTTCTAGGGATGTTCGATCCAGGTGCCTTGTATCGATACTCTAGAATCTCTAGATCGATATGGATCGTATCGCAGTGTAATGTTTAATGGAAATAGTCGGCAAACGAGCTGATGATCCACCTGATGGTGAGTGGCTATCGTCGGCCATGGACATCAGCAACACCAAAGGCATCACTGATGCGTTGCCGGCCAAGAAAGAGAACTTCTTCTCTCTTTCTTGGCCGGCAACTAGAATTAGCAATTAGAAAGTAAATTTCTAATAGGAATGTTTAATCCAGGTGTTTTATGTATCGATACTCCGGTTCGTCATGAATATCCCAATATAAATAATAGTCCAAATATCGATTCATGTAATTAAATATACTTGTAAGTGGGTATCGCGGCCAATGAATAACAGCGACCAAAGCGTTGTCAGCCAAGAAAGAGAAAAAAAGAAAGAAATATTTTATTAAATAAAACATGATACATATTTTATATTTTATTTATATTTTATACGTATAATTTAATACGATGTTTTGTATCGATTCATAATCGAATAAAATATTTTAAATATGGTTATATAAACTATCGACAAGCTTAATTCAATGGGTTTCTAAATAAATATCAGCCAATCTCTAATCTTTAAGCCAATATTAAAGTTAATCGTTTTAGATTAAATTTTTAGATTTCATTTCAAAATATTGTTTAATTAAATATTGAAAAAGTTACTTATGGTTTTTTAAAACAATGTGTTAAGTAGTAGGAACATCATATAAATAATAATATCTCACTCTTTAACACTATATTTGATTTAGAACTCTTGTGTTTTTTAAACTAAATAATAAAATATATTCATTTCATCATATATTTTTTTCTTAAAATATTATATCGATATGTGAAAAATACAACGCTATTTTGTGGGCGGAGTCGACGCCATATTTGAGAAACTTTTGGCTTCAGATCACGTGACCTTATTTCCTATCCTCTCTTTTTCTTTAATCAAAGCAATTGCCC
The DNA here is from genome assembly GCA_951805285.1 of Thymelicus acteon. Classification (NCBI taxonomy): domain Eukaryota; kingdom Metazoa; phylum Arthropoda; class Insecta; order Lepidoptera; family Hesperiidae; genus Thymelicus; species Thymelicus acteon. Next base: position 12,668,662 of record OX638216.1, on the reverse strand, counting down.
AATAATTTAGTTTGTTTTGAGCTTGAGAGCTTAACTAATCTAATCTAATCAACGCCAGACTGACGCACATATTATGTAGATAATCCCTGATATTACTTAACCACTTAGGTTCAGGCAAATAGGGGCAGGTGAAACAAAACGAATAAATATTATATTGGCCTCAACTCACTGGCCTCAACTCTCCACAACGCTGTTGCAGTGTAAAGCTAGTCAGTGGTGGAAGAAATCTTATAAAGAAATACAACAAGGGAAGCAACAAGCGAAGCAAATCACAGCTTAGAATACCTATTGGTGAAGAGAATCTTGTACATTGAACGACAACAAGCGTAACTGTCGCCAAAATAATTCCCATGTAAAGTCACCTTAGTCACCTCAATTTATTTGTTTGATGATCAATAACGTCGCCAGTCTCCACACGGTCACGTTTTGTATTCTACCTACGTTTCGACCACAACAAAACTCTTATGCAAACGTTACGTTTGGTACTTCAAGCACAATTTGTCCTCGCTACGCTAACACGAATTAGTAAACTGTACTAGCAAACTGTCCCAATTTTCATGAAAAAATTATCGGACGAAATATTTTTTTCATGATTATTAGTTTACCTAATAATATTGTTGTGCTATTAATATATTTTTAAAATTTCAACCTTAATGCACTCACTTTTATAGCGTAAAATATTAATTACATTGTAAAATACAAAAATGTATATAAAACAGCAAAGCATTTTAACGCGTAACTGCGTATCGTCTTGTATTGACAGAGCGACTACGAGCAGAACGGTCAATTGCCTGTTCATCGTCTCGGCGCGCTAGTGACATATCTACCTCTTTTTTACATTATAATATCATTGTGGGCGACTGACAACATCATTTGACTTGTCTGCTTATTTGTCCAGTATTTCCATAAAAAGTACTTCAGTACACCCAAGTATATTTTAATATCGTGATTATCTAAGATTTTTCATTAATGTATTGCATATTAATTAATATTAAATTAATTTCCGTTGAACCTGTAAAACACAAGTATGTAGGTTAATTTGTAACGGGGAGGCCTACAAAGATTATTCGCTTGTCATTAAAGTAATTTTAACTTTTAAGCCTTGTCTTTACAGATATTACTTAATTATTCGGATTCATGGTTATTGCATGATTTAATATATTTAAACTTCCTTTCTAGATAACCTCTATGTTTTTCTTATGTATCCTTCTTTTAGGTTGCCTGGAATAAATCGCTATGTAGCGATAAGGCCGCCTGTTGTTTTGTACTTCCATCTTTTCTGTTATTCTTGTACTATTGTATAATATGTGGTGTGCAAACAATAAAGAGTTATCTATCTATCTATCTATCTAACCTTGCGTTGATAAGGACTTTCTAATAACCTTGTTTTATGCTGTTTTTTTGTTAATAGCCGGCAAACGAGCTGACGATCCACCTGATGGTAAGTGGTTATCGTCGCCCATGGACATTAGCAGCACCAAAGGCATCACTGATGCGTTGCCGGCCAAGAAAGAGAAAAGAAAAAGAAAGAAAGAACTGCATGGCTCTCAAGCCTCCAGCCGGAACACGACGAGTCGTTTGGCGGCTGACTCATGCTCAAGAGTGGTAGCTATCCAGACGAACCCCATGGAGAAATAATAATAGTAATAATGGTACAATACAATCCCTCGAGGGGCCCCACCACCAGCGGGCCGATTTTAGTCGCCTCTTACAACACTCATCTGGCGTGGGATTGAGGTTAGTATTCTAAGCTGCCCCGATACGGCAAATTTATACGATGGTCCTAAAAACAACGTTTTTTTATCAAAATCGATAAATTTTGCCAAACGAACTCACAGACATCGATTTACAGACGGAGAATCTTAATATCATCGCTATGAAATTTTGCGTTAGCAAATATCCTAAACAATAGTTTTATTCATCCATATATACGAGTATAAAGAAAACGATCAGTTAGTATAATAATTATTATTATGTGTAGAATAGACTCCTTAACTACTAGTAACTAAACTACACTGAATAATTCGCCTATTATATCCCAATATTGTTAAAGAGAATATTCAGAGACACAATAAAATTTTGGCGTATGCTATGTTACATGTGTTCGACAATCTTGTACTGTGCCAACATTTAACTACAATGATAGGTTACGCGGCACAAAACCAATAAGGTACTGAACACTGATTTACTAATAACTTCACCGCAGCAAAAATATGTTTTTAGAAGCTGCAATTTTATACCGTGTCATTTACCACAACTAACATGTCGACGTGATTGGAAATGGAACCTCTACTAAGTTCGTGTTAACTTGAAACTTTGCACAAGTATCGTGCTAATTAGAACAACGTCGAGATTGTCATTACAACTATTAAAGGTCAGGAAAGTTACATGTATACCGTTATTACAATAACAACTATAAAATATTAAATAAGTCTTATTGGGGATAAAATGGTACAATACCTTTTAATAATAGATAATACGTAATGTACTTTTTAATAATAAATTTCATAATAAACATTAGCACAATGTCTGAAAAATATTAAAATAAAATAAACGCTTTCACACTCATACCCCTGCAGTAGGTTTTCACCTGTGTCGCGGGTGGCATGGACGACACATACAACACATCACAATAACACCCATGACTCGAGTACAAATATTTATCTGTCACATAAATATCTGCCCCGGCCGGGAATCGAACCCGGGACCCCTCGCTTCGCAGGCAGGGTCGCCGGTCGTACCAACTAAATATTAGATTATATTCTAACCATTCAAACCTCGGGTTTATGAGATTTTCTTATCTTGCTACCTGTGAGTTTCGTACGGATAAGGTACCTTCTTTAATTAGTGCCATTACTGTCGAAATAATCAACATTATTTTATGTATATGTATAAATAAAAATATTAATACCCATCAACGCAAACATCGATAAAACTTACTAAAATTAAATTATTCTGTTTTAATTTATTTGAAATGTTTGATAAGTCTCTATCAATCGTAAATTAATGTGATACATATAAAATGTCAAATAGAAAACTATACTCCATTCATTATCTGATTGAATTGATGTTACAAGCGACAAACGGTATTTTTAAGTTTAGTCATACGGTCGGTTCGATAATACTATTGTCGACGTAATGTGTGGCCTTACGTGTCGTGTGGAGCCGTTATAAAATGTTACTTAACTATGCTAATCCCGTAGGAACGTACACATACATAACTATGAAAGTGATGGCGCTAAGGGAACAATCTGTAGTGTACTAACCCGTTAATAACAATTTTGAAAATACTTCCTGAAGTAAAGCTTGGCAAGGAAGAGCTGTTTCTGAAATTGAGTAATTTTTTTCTTAATCGTCGCTATAAAGTTTTATTTTTAGCTTCTATGTAAAACTGAACACTGGATTCAGAGATCTAAAATGATACCTATATAATTGTAATTACTACAGAGTAATTAGGTATATAAATATTAGCTAATAACGTGATTATTTACCTATAATTGTAAATCTTAAAATAATATTAGCACTTATGTACATATATCGGAAGTTGCCTGCAAAGCCGCGGTCGGAGTTCTAGTAAAATCATAAAATGCACTAAAGTGAGGTTTAAAGTTTACTGTAAATATATTGGCGATCATATTGACACGCTTTAGTGGTCCGGTTGTTGTATAACAAATGTGTCGGCGATGACGTGTCCAACTTTCTCCGCATCACCTCTGCTCGGTAAATCTCGTCGCGAAGGAAAATCCGCGCATTATACGCGCTGTATGAGGCCGCCATTGTTCCAATACTCGCAATTCGATTGGAATTCCCTGTGACGCAGGCGCAGGCCTTGTGAAGGCCAGTGCAATATTGACTCGATTAATAACAAATATTTTCGATAACTACGACTATAATTACTTTTAGAGACATTAATACCCATAGGGTAGTAAATAACGAAAATGCCTTACATTACTAATTTTATAAATGTGAAAATTTGTTACTTTTTCACCCACAACTACTGAACAGATTTTCGTATAATTTATGTACACAGGTAGACCATGACCTATAAGACAAAGGATACTTATCATCCTGGAAAACGCGGGCAAAGCCGCAGGTAGAGTGCTAGTCTATACTAATATTATAAAGAGGAAAGATTTGATTGCTTGTTTGCATTGAATAGGCTCCGAAACTACTGAACCGATTTGAAAAATTCTTTCACAGTTGGGAAGCTACACTATCCGCGGGTGACATAGATTATATTACATTTTCAAAAAAATTAGGGATCCTTAATAAAACTCCAATAATGTGTAAAAAGTACCAATCCAAGGTGTAAAAATAAGATAACTGAAGTAAAGCGAGGGCGGTTACTCGTTTATAATAAAAGGAAAATAATATAATCATTTGATTTATAATTTACCGTAAGTGGTGTAAAATTACAGGGACGTATTTTATATAAGCGCGTCTCGTCGTTGGATTGAATATTTTTACATGAACGTACCGTTTCTGTAGATGATAATATGCCAAAAAACGGTTTGTTAAAGCCACTAGATAAGTACAAATATTATCAATATAAAAAACATACGTACGTTGTCGAATTTATAAGGTTTTCCTTTTTAACCGACTTAAAAAAACTGGCCACGAGCAATGTAGAGTTCCGAAATAGTAAGTTTATCGACTATTACTCATTAACTACTTAAGCTAACATAGCCGTGGTAGTTTTCCTTGTAAATTCATCATATATCCTATTTCGCAAACGAACTCCTAATGGTTTTAGAAGACCCATAATATTTTTGAAATACCTTTTCAACGATACCCCACGCCCACACAATGTTTTTCAATATTTTATTAAACGATTCTGGAGTTTTAAGAAACATGTATATTCACGCCAAATTACAGCTTTTCTAGCACTAAGGGTCAGAGCGCTTTGCTACGGACAGACGGACGGACGGAAATGACGAAACTTTTGCTTCGGAACCCTAATAAGGAGGTTATGTGTGTTGCCTCATAACTTTTTAAGTACCTAATGGGTGTACCGATTTTGATGATTCTTATTAGGTATATTCTAAAGATTGTGCTTGTCGTGTGGTTTCATTTAAAGAGCGAGATCTGACGAGTAGTTTTTGAGTTATCCCTAATTTTGAAGTCAGTTATTTTTGCATGATTTTAAACTTAACTCATCGTGGACTGAACACATTTTTAGTATAATACGGGTCTGCCGTGACCACGATCCCTGTAACTGGATCGAAATATGGCATCTAAAATAATTATATATCATGAGTACCCGTTTTTAGTATAATACTAAAAATCGGTTATTCTTGTCAAGAATTATTCAAATTATGACACACACTACAGTAGGCAGTACGTTCCTACTTTGACAGGAAGCATCGTATTTATTTAGCCAAGGATTTTTGTACTTCATTTTAGATCGAATCATAAATCACCTGAGGGTTTTCCCACTTGTTCATACTGGCAGTGTTTGTCGTAACGTGTCTAATGCAATGTTTACAGTTAATGCAGCGTTAAGGCTGTAAGTGCCTGTATTTAGGTCAACAACATAATTTTGTTATTTTCAATAACATGCAGAGTGCAGACATGTTTCCTGTTAGGCTATAATTTCTAGTATGGACAATAGAATGGCAAAGTCATTTAACATTAATTACTTGTTTTATTGCCTTGTTAGGTATATGGTATGGTATAGGTATATCGTTTTGTTTATATAGGTACTATTATTTGATAAGAAAACGTTACATTTTTATTGGGAAAAACCTTAGCTCAACTCCGTTGGGCTAAGTAGACAGTGCGCTATTTTATTTTTTTCTAGGTCTTATAGGGTAACTAATTTATACTTAATATTGTATACTATTTCTTAAATTAAAAAAATTGGTTATAATAAAATTTTGCTTTAATTCAATTTTATAATCAAATAGGTTATTACTTGTATTCAAGTGCGTATAAATATTATTAACATGAAATCGCATTAGCTAAGTTCTATGTCTTTACTAATACAGTTATATTAAAAAACAACTCTTGTAATAATTTCATCAGTCGTTCATTATCTACTCTTTTGCACTCCATGTAATGGTTCGAAGTGCATCGTCGTAACACATCCCCACTCTCCATCGCCGGCATCCGATGAAAGACCATTAGAAAGTAGACGGTGAAATGAGCCGCGGTTTGGTTCACTCATTTGGTTCAACTGTCAATACTGTCATCTCACCTCATCTCATCTCATCGTTCCACAAATTGACTTACTATTTAAGGTGAAGAAATAACTTGCCTTGAGAGCATGAGTTTATTTAAGTGTTCATTCATATTTTTTATCGATATTAAAAAATAAGTATGGTTTTTATGCGGTGTTCTACATTTTTGTGCCCATTTTGAGCCAACTTCTTTTCCCGGCTGACTGGACCACACTTATGATCAGGTGCCTCGGCTAATCGTCTGTCGGCTATTTTGATAAGAAGCTTTTGTTTATTTATTCTCGTACATTTTAGTAATTAACTGAATCTTACGCCCAAACTCAGAGTTACTTAAGTCGCTCCTTAGTAAAGAATCTCCATACAAATTCTGTACTAAGGAGCAATTTGAGTAACCGTTAGTGACTCTGAGTTGGAGCGTTAGTCTTTCTTAGTTCATTTTGTAAAGTTGTTTTCTTTTCTTTCCAGTGAGAAAATGTTGAAGTTAGTGATTACGACGTGCCTATTTCTGGCGGCAGTAAACAGTCAGTGTTTCTACAAAGATGACTCATCGAAGAAGCTGAACCCACAAGCGCGCACCACGCTCTACAAAGGGCAACTAGATTTCACACTGAATCTTTTCAATGCCATAAATAAAGCCGTACCCGATGACAACATATTTTTCTCACCATTTTCCGTGTACCACGCGCTATTGCTGGGATATTTTGCGAGTGGAGAACAAACAGAAAAAGCATTGAAACAATCACTTCAAATTTCTGATAAATTGGTAATAATTTAATTCGTATTGGTTAATTTTACATGCGTAGAATTTAAATCACGGTTAGATAATTTAATCATATGAGTATTCATATGAAAGATAATTTAAAGACAATTTTGGCCGACATCTAGATCGCTGTTGGTGACTGTTGTATAGGAATAGTTGGATAGGAATCCAACTAAATCTATACAGAACACATGCAATGGTATGCAAGCTACGCGTGCAAGGCTATGGTGACACTTCAAATGGCATGCACTTTAACATGCATTTAAAAAAATTATAAGCGTGTGAGAAATGAATTACGACTCGCTCGAGAAAACATCGTGAGGAGACTTGCTCACCTACGAGGCCAATATTTCATCTCAGTTTCATAGACCTTTTGTGCGGCTTTAATCATATCATCTGCTATGTTTACCTTATTGTTACATTAAAGTTTATATTTATTTATTTATTACAGGATAAGATAAATTTAATGACTGCATACAAGGTGGACAAGAGATCACGTGCGCTGAACAACAACAGCGGTAGTTACGAGTTCAACAGTGCAAACAAAATGTTTGTAGAGAAGACATTGAATGTACGACAATGTCTTCTTGATTTAATGTCGGAAGAAATTGATACCCTTGTAAGTAATTTTATATTGTCTGACTGTATAATAAATCCTATATATGCACAATAGTGTGGAGTAGGATTTATGAAATTTCATAAAAGTGGAGTTGAGATTTAAACATCGGAATCCAGTTATCGTCAATATTATTAACTGTGAACCAACAAATGTGCATACGTTATGCCAATCTGGATGCTATTTTCACTGTTGTATTGTAGTAAGTTTTGAATTAAAAAAGTCATCTTATTACATTCGAAGTAATTGGATTCCGAAATTTAAACCTAACGGGACTCCGCTATAACTTTTGTAATTATTGAATCTAATGCGTTCTGCTTTGTTAATCTATAGTTTTTTGATGTTTGTTTTAGAATTTCCTTGAGAATCCTGAACAGTCTAGAAAGGTCATTAACGACTGGGTGGCTCGTGTGACTAAGAACAATATAAAGGAGCTGATACCCAGTGATGGAGTATCTGAGGCTACGAAGTTGGTGCTTGCTAACGCTGCATATTTCAAGGGAGTGTGGGCTTCCAAGTTCCCCCCAGAGAATACCAACAAGCAAGTTTTCTTCGTGTCGGAGACTAGGCAAACACTCACGCAATTCATGAGACAAAAGGGATCATTCCAATACAGTAATTATTTTTTAATAATATTCAAATACGTATTTGTATGAAAAAAAGCTAGAAACACCGTTCACTTTAAGTGAAATTGGTCCACTTTGAAATTGGTTCTAGATGTTTACTGCCACAATGTTTACGATTATTAATAACAAGTAGATGTATAAATATCTCTGTTTGCTTATCCTCATTACCCATAACTAGGTATTCTATTGCTGAATTCGGAATATAGATCTCCTCTTACAATTAGTCTAAAAGCCATAGGTAGACTTAAAAGTAAAAATCTATTGGAAACGTTATGAAACACTCTCAGGTGCTCACCTCTCCCGTGACATTTTGGTATTTAGTTTTTATAAATAACGGACATCTGTATAGGAATTTCAGTTTACACCTTAAAAAGTTGTAGACGAGTGACAATAATAATGCCTACTAAAGCAAAGAATTAAAAAACTTTTTAACAAAATGTAAAATTAAACATCCATTATTTTCTTTTGCAGTGGTCAGCGAAGACTTGCGCGCTCAAATTCTGCGACTTCCATACAAAGGCAACGACATCAGCATGTACATTCTTCTGCCGCCTTACTCTATGAAGGAAGGTTTGTAAATTTATTATTTAGCTTTTTAATTTAAAAGCCGTAAATCCTCAAGTACTTCAATAACACCAAAAAATGTGATGAATCTCTTTCTGACTTGGCTCTCCTACAATCTCATATTGACTTTAAAAGGAGGGTGGAAGCCAGGCTTGAAAGGAATCGTACGAAGTACATGGTCATAATTAACTTGGATTTTTAAGGCCAAGTGAACTTCCAAAGAATATCTGGCGCCGTAGCCTCGTCAGTTATTCAGCAGGTGATAACGAGGAAGGAAAATTGGTTTGTATCACAATATGGTCAATGTGATCCTTCGCAAATACGGTACATTTCGATTTTTCTACCAAACCTGTATTTAGTGTACCTAATTTTGGAGATAATTCACAGAAACAAAAAGATGACGGATGAAAGAACTACGTAAACCGTAGTAGGTACCTGTTAGTAGGCTGTAGCATTGTTGCAATCTTAGATATGTCATGCGGCTCCTACACCTTCTTTACTAGATATTCAGAAAGGAATCGTGTTCCGATGTTATCAACTTAAAAAATAAGAATTTTTTACTGAAATTCATTAACACAACTGCACTCCGTTTTTAGACGAATCTACCACTAAGTAATTTTTATTTGAATATTAATTTGTATTACTTTAAAAAAAAATGATAAGAGTTTCAGAAATTAGTTTTATCATTAAACGATAAATCGTTAAATTCCTTACATTTAATGTGTGCCTTATTTTAAAATTTCAAATTACGATATAAAGACTCTATAAATAATACTCTCGTATATAACGCAGTATAGACACCTACATTAATAATATATATATATAATATAATGTATTACATTATATAATGTATATATAATATATATATATACATTATTAATAATATATTATAATGTATTAACAAATAAAAACTAGTATTACAATTTCCAATTTTTTATTTAGAATGCAATATTTTATGTTTTTATTTTCCAGGAGTTAGTACAATCATCGCGAACCTGACGCCGGAGCGTCTGGCTGCAGTCGTAGAAGAAGACTACATGGCTCGAGAAGTTGTTGTTGAAATACCAAAGTTCTCTGTTGAAAGAAGCCTGCCACTCCGACCGGTGAGATGTTTGTCTTATTCTTGAAAAAAAAAAATAAGCTACTCCAATATTAGGGATAACTCAAAAACTACTTGTCAGTTCTCTCTCAAATTTAAATGGCACCACATAACAAGCACCAGCTTTCGAATATAAAAATAATCATCAAAATCGGTACCCCTCGTAAAAAGCTACACACATAAAAAATACAGTCGAATTGAGAAATAAAAGGGGAGGCCCTTCCTTGAAGTCGGTTAAAAAGCAATTAGGACCGGCTTCCACGGATAACGTAACGTATCGCTTACTTAGTTTTGGTCCTAGATCTTCACAAATTCTCTTTCTGAATAATTTCTTCCTTCTGTCTCTATTCGTAGCGATTTAAAAAAAAGAAAGAATGAGACAAAAGTTTATGAAAGTATGATTTTGTTTCAGCTCTAGCTCTATTTGGTCTAAAACCATCTTATATTTTTTTGACTGCAATTCCGTACAAAATAAATTGTAAACAATAATGAGCATAGCATCTCTTGTTATTCTTTACTATGAAAGAGTTGCCTGTGGTAAGAAATTTGCAATATTATAAGTTAATGTACGCAGACATCTTTGAGGACACTTGATTACTTTCCATGATATTACGTGACAGCACGTAATATTTACTGGTTATTAAAAAGCAAAAAAATATTGGTTTAACTTAAGTAAGTATATCTATTTCAGATTCTGGAGACAATGGGAGTAGGTGACTTATTCGACTCTACGTCAAACTTCAGCACCCTAACCGGAGACTCCGGCGTCATGTTCGACGACGCCGTCCACAAAGCTAAAATACAAGTCGATGAAGAAGGTAAATTTCTTTCTTTCTTTTTCTTCTCTCTTTCTTGGCCGGCAGCGCATCAGTGATGCCTCGCTGAAGTCCATGGGTGACGATAGCCTCTTACCATCAAGTGGATCGTCAGTTTGTTTGTCAGCTATTTAAATGTATTCCAATATTAAAATAAAAAAAATATATATTCGAATATTAAAAAGTAATTGTGTGGTTTTATGAAACCACGATGCAAGTGAAACTTTTATTCGGTTTGTAGGCATTTAACTAAAATTTTTTTAGAAAATTATTTGATTTAGGGTATTAAAATTGCGTTTTTAATCTTAATTATTGAAAAATGACAATGATAATGGGAAATCAATAGTAGACAAAATATTTAATTATAAAATTTAATTTCAATTTGCGTATTAGACTATGGAATACATAATTAATACAATCATTTAGATGATAGACGCATATTAAAAACTAAGAGCAATACTTATTTAAATCATTGAATCTCCATTGCGACATGCGATAGATGGACGAAAAATGTTGGGGCGATAGAATAAAAGTTTCACTTTAATAATAAAATATATTTGAATAACTTGACTTACTGACAAACAGTTGGGACTTGGGAAGCGCGGTGGTGATTGCAATGTGGTCTTTATCTACTTCAATGTGATAGAAGACCCCAGCAGAACAGTGGGCTAGATGTTTAATTGTTTATGGGTATGATTAAATGAGAGTAAAAACTAATAAGGTACGGAGCGTCTGCTTCGATGTTCGTATTCCGAATTTTTGAATTTGTAGTACTTAATTAACTTTTAGTTAATTATTCAGACGACCTTGTACTCGAATTTTGTAATGACACTGCTCTAGTCTGGACCTGGACCTCAGGATTGGATCCCGGACGGGACAGACGTAACAGAATAAATCTTGCTTTGCTTTTACCTACTACTCACGTAGTATTATTACGTATTAGTAAGTATTGAAGTATCTAGTGTATGCTACACGCAGAGCTATCCAAGTGTGGAGAAATGTCTGAACATGAACCCGCGCGGACAGAAAGAGTTCAGCCGTTCTGAATTCCTCGTTCTGCGTTCTTTGTATGTTGTTCTTTCTGGGAATAGAACGCAAACGTTCACAAACGTTACAAAGAACGCAGAACTCAAAACGGTCGAACTCTTTCTGTCTTCCTGGGCTATAAATATATTTATTTCTTTTGTCTGACATCTGTTACTTTGTGTGACGGAAATGTCTGCAACTTACACCTTATCACTGTCTATATTTATTCTGTCAAAGCAATTGTTTAACCTCGCTTAATTGTTAAGAGGCTCGGGTCACGAAATTAATTGAGTATTTATAATAAAACATAATAACATTACTCTTTAACAACAAAATTCTTTACTAGTTTTAAGGAATCTCTTCAGCACATGAGATCGATTAAAAAACGTTCATTATGTATACATACCTGCACAGTATACTACAGGCAACTAATTTAATTATTCATTTACAATAACAATCTAGTTAAACATTAACCAGGAAAATTTTAATTGAAACCATAACTAGATACTTTTATGTAAATGCTAGCGGGCAGCGGGCGTAGCAAGTAGCGACGTCTATAAATTATGTTCTTGGTATATTAATATAGGTTGTGTCTGCTCAATGCAGTTTATATTGTTCTTGGTCAGTTAGACTTTGACAATATAGTTATTATACTAGTAAACCTCCTTTCTTGTCTCACTTATTAGAATGTTTTTTCAACGGTTATTAGATAAACTTTAGTTAACGTCATCTTATTCATTTAGAAAACTTATTATTTTTCTAGTTATTGAGTTCTTAGGAATATAATCTGCAAAACCCACCTATAAAAAAAACTGCAACTTTATTTACAAACTAGCAAGTGCCCGTACTTTGCTTCCGGAAATCTACTCTAGTCACAGAGATTCTTTTGACATTGACACATCTTTTTATTAGAAAACTTGAAATATATGGTACCTACACTTAAGTTACCTCAGGATTACTTGCACTAGGGATATCTAATCACATCAAAATAGGTTCTGAAATAAGCGGAAATAAACGGAACAACCAAAAAAATCTAAAAATCATTCTAACTATTACGTAAACCTCAAACAATAGTTCGTTAAATAAATCAATCTTCAACAGTAACAGATTTATTATATTTATAGATTTGTCTATTTTAATACGTGTTATGTGAGTAAGATTTTATTTCTCATAATAAGAAAAATTATGTCCCATATTACATTTATTTGTTGTTCGATTTTTTGATTGAAATCTTATTAAAATACCAGTTTTTATCTTTTGCAAAATGAATTTGTGTGACCTCTATTGCGTTAATGCATGTACCGATTTTATTTGAGATCGAAATCAATCGAGGGCATTAAAATTGTTAAAAACTCGGTCGGCTTTATTTGTTAAATTAAAGTTAAGTATCTAAAGATTGTGTCAATCGAGGTCGCGCGAACTGGTTTTGTTGCGGCTTAATTAATACGAGCAATTCAACCGGCAACGCTTATGTAGGATTTTTGTTTCATTTAGGTATATAGTTTTATATTTCTATGTTCAATTTTATTATATGAACACTATTAATAAATAGATAACTGCAATTTATATAAATGGTTATATAGATACATTTGAGTTTTGTGAGACTTCTTATTGTGGTTAGTGGCATATGTAAATAATATAAATTGAACATCATAAGCATCCGTGAATAAATAAAAGACTAAAGAAATTATTCTTATTTATGTCTCTTATGTTCGGTTTACACGTACAAAGTAGTTAAGTAGATAACTAAATTTTAACTAAAAGTTACTAAATTGTCTGTTTACACGTATTAATTTACTTAAAATTTAGTTATCTACTTAACTAGTTAACTACTAAATACGCGTAAACCGGACTTTAAATGCATTTCTCAGCTGGGTATCGATCCCGAGACGTTCCGTTCAGCAGTCAAGCCAAATAGCCCATTACAGATAAATTAGGTACATATTGCGGAATAATTTTGTTTCTTATATCAAGAATGTTATACGGACCAGAATAAAAATTGAGTGGTTTGACTTGACATGTGTTTCTATTTGCTTATGGTTTTAAACACTTATTAATAATTATTTCGTTACTTTTTTGAAATAAGTATCTAAAGCTCAATAAGCATAGTCCGACGGCTTGAGTCGATCATAAGTGTTGAAACTCCAATGATGCACACTGGAGTATTGTATTGAAATGATGATAAGGCCTCTTTCACTATGTTATATAATATAATTGATTGCTTGGTTTAGAATTTTCGGTTGTTGAGGGAGTCTTCATTATTTTTTTATCACAGTCTGAGTTAGACAAATATTATTTGATATCATACTAACAATAAATTTTCTTAATTCCAGGTACTGTGGCAGCAGCAGCGTCAGCTATCTTCGGTTTCCGATCATCAAGGCCCGCGGATCCCACTACGTTCATTGCGAACTTCCCCTTCGTGTACATTGTGTACGAACATCCCACCAACTCCGTCCTCTTCATGGGGGTCTACAGAGACCCCAAGAAGTAGAGCTCTCTCATGAAATAAAAATACTAATTAATCTAATTAACTTAATTTATTATGTTTTACAAATTAATTGTTAATGTAATTTTATAACACCACGCATATTAATTAAAATATTTAAGTAAAAAAATCGTTTTATTAAGTAAGTATGAATATTTCGCTCGATGGTGAAGTGTATAAAATGTTGTTCTATTATAAGATTGACATATTATAACTGTTGGAAAAAATACACATCAATGTAGCTTGCAAAGTTTAAAAGAACTTCTAATAAACGTAGAAAATTGGTAAATGGACAGACGAACAGACGGACATACGGACAGACGGACGGACGGACATGACGAAACTATAAGGATTCCGATTTTACTTCGGAAAATCAAAAACTAATTAAATTTTTATTGAAAATGATAACTGAATTAGTAATACAATACAATACAAAACACTATTGTACCGCAGAAGAAAAACAAAAGTATAACAGACAATAACAAATAACAGAAAATAACTAAAAGCGATTTCTTCCAGACAACCAAAGGCAGAGAAGAAAAAAGTAAATGTAAATATTGAATTAAAATCATGCACAAAGTCTTAGTTGCCTAAATAACTTCATAATGTGGCTGATTTTTGCGTTAAACGAGGCGAATCGAGAGACTTCATGTGACTCTTCAAGGGTGAGAGTAATTCAATCCTGAAAATAATAATATGTCCAGTGCTTTTTTCACACACCTATTGAAAGGCGGTGGCATATTCAGGCGCATAACATGTGCAGATTTTCATTATTATTTCATTGTTTAGTTTCTGTTTATTGTTTTTCAGTTTTTTTTAAGACTGGTAAACTTTTATATTTTTTTATTTGAATATATGCAATGAAACCTAATATATAAAATTCTCGTGTCACGGTGTTAGAAGTTGAACTCCTCCGAAACGGCTCGACTGATTTTTGTGAATCTTTGCGTGCATATCTGCTAGGGTTGAGAATCGGACAACATCTATTTTTCATCCCCCTACCCCTAAAAAATTTTTGGCAGAACAATGTTTGCCCGGTCAGCTAGTTATAATATAAAAAGAGCGATGATAATGAGCGCGCTGACGATGAAAAGCGTAAGAACAGGCAATTGAGCGTTCTGCTCGTAGTCGTTCGTCAATACAAGACGATACGCAGGCTTGTGTTGTTATCAAAAGTGCTTGACATACAGCCTCATACAGCGTTAAAATGCCTTCGTGTATTATACCAATGTGATTGGTGTAGTGACTGTAGTGAAACAAAAGATAAGTTAAACGTGTGTGTGTTATAGCTCTTTTCGGAACAGATTTTTTGGTTGATTTTTAAGGGCATAACGTATCTATATTTTTTAAATATCATTTAATATAGGTATTTATTTTTCTCTAAACCCGATGTTGAAGTCCAAGCGGAAGAAGGAGCTTATGGAGAAGCACTAAATTATAATGTACATGCCTACATGGAGAAAGGCGTACCTATATTAACATTATGTAGTGGGTTGGGTACGAATTGAGTTCAAACTATAAGTTTTTTTCTTAATGTATAGATCTCAACGGCAGTCAAATAGATACGAGACCAACTAAAAATAACATGTAAAGCAACTATAAAAGCACAAATTTAAATAAATCAGAATAAATTAATTGTAACTCAACATTTTAAATAATTGTCACAAATCTATTAAAACATCTTCATGAAAAAGTGGCGAACACCTGGTACCCAATTAAAAAACTGGACAAATGCGAGTTAAACTCGCGTGGAGAGGGTTCCGTATGTTGATTATCTGTTTACTGTTATTATTTTATTTTCTTTATTTTATTTTGGTGATGGTCAATTTTCGTCTTTAATTTTCATTCTTTCTTGAATAATTTTAAAGCTATCCATTGCTGAACTATAAAAAAAATATATTTGAAATCCCTACAATAAACCCTTTCATTTGACACAATACGGTTTGCAAAACAGTTTTTTTATTTTATTTTCATTTCGTTATAATTTTTTTTCATAGTTCAGTTGTTTAAGTTATACTTGGATCACAAAAAGGAACATGAGTACCAAATTTCAACCTATTTGGTCCAGTAGTTTTGGAGCAAATTGGCTGTGAAAGGCGGTTGCTTAGACACACGAGTTATCCTTTAAGGGTTCCGTTTTTGTTTTTTCGTACGGAACCTTAAAAATATCAGGTGCAATAGGATCTTACCTCATTGAGAAATCCCTAATATAGTCAGCTTCTTAATAACCTTTTCTATCTACCTTTATATATTAAATTTTTCGATATACCCCGAAATCTAGACACGCGGTAGCGTGTCAAGCCAATTTCAAGCTAACGAACTGGCGAGTAGCACCGTGTGTAATATTACACAAACCATTTGGAGTCACTTTTGACCCCCTCATAACTCAAAAACTATTCCACATAAACCTGTCAAATTTGGTTCACTTATTGAGACTTGCGAAATACATATGTGCTCCAAATTTCATAAACACACCTCAAGCCGTTATTTAGATATTAACGTCCAAAAATCGTCAGTTTTATCACTGGCTGCCATATAGTTCAAAACTAACCCAGTTCCAGATGACCTACAAACTTGATATTGGGCATCAAGGTAGACTATTAGGCGTATGTAAAGGAAAAAATCTAAAAACTGAAAATTATTGATAATTAGTGAAGCTAGTGAATTAGCGGTTCCACTGTATAGAGTAATTTTACAAATAACTATAAACACTTATAATTTCTAGACAAAAAGTAATGATATCTCATCAAAAACATAAATGTGAAATGAGATGCAATTAAAAAAAAAAAGAATTGAGATCTAAATAGGTGGCAAGTTCTGTGTAGAAAAGCCTAAAATTTTTGTCACAAGAATATGTAATTCAAGCTTTACATTTGACTTAGCTAGTTTTCATTAGTGAGCAACCAACAAACCAAATTTTAGAAAAGTAACATAGGTATAGGTATTACATCAAACTTACAGACTTAACTATTTTAATATAGCCTAGGTAGGTACGTGAAAACTGATCAAGTCAAATGTAGAGCTTGAATTACATGTTCTTCATTCATGTTTATGTTTTTGATGAGATAAATATCACAGTATTTATCTCGAAGACAGTCTTCTCTAACTACCTACTACATACATAATAATGAGTGGTTATTTCCAGCAATTAATATTTATAACCATTATCTATAAACCATTATCTATAAAGATAATTATTATGTGCTAGTATGTAAATACTAGCACTAACCACCCTTATATCAAATTAAAGCCAAGGATATTTTATAAAAGATAACATTTGTTTGAGTGGTAAGTAATATGAAATTATTAGATTTTAGACATTATCTGTAATTCACACATCGAATGCCACTCATCATGCAACATGCATCATGTTAAAAGTAAGTAGTAACTTTAACTTTTCAATATTTTATTAAAGACTAATAGCAATTAATCAAACATATTAATAGTAATTTCCATAACCAAATTGTACGAAAAAATTTAATCACATAATTCAATTACACGCTTTACACCAACGTCCATACATTATAAGTAATGTAATTTAATAATTTGTCATGGTTACGTTGAACCAATGATAAATTAATTACCTCTTTAAATTCATTTTCGTCAGCAGTACCGATACTACTGCATATCTATACACACTTAATAAAACTGGTACTTTAAAAACGTACATTATTAATCTTACATAAACTTATTGGTTAGATAAATATTCCAAAATTAAAACTTGTAATAAAATTGACGGCCCATCAGATTTAGAAAGTTTGCGTGCTTACCATAATCACTGGCGTCTGTTTATATTTCTAACAAGCTTAATGTATATTTTTATGTACACATCTCATTTATGAGAATGACTGAATAAGTAATTCGCGTGCATCAATTCATAACAGACTGTATGCTATATAAATTTAGGAGAGGAGGAAGATAGGAAATGGAATGTGTTTTCGTTTTCTCTGTTCGATTTCTTGCACTCCGGTTTTGTGTATCAATGATTAGCTTTCTGAACCATGGCCACACCTACATTATTTTTTCCGGTGAACTTGATTATAGTGTAACAGGTGGACGAACATTGGAATGGATGTTTCGTGATATTACGAGTTACCTACTTGTTTTTTACAAACATATAATTTATTGTATGCGTTATTTCATTTTAAATGCATAGATAGATAAACTCATTTTCAATATTATAAAATATATTTCAAAAAAGAAGAAGGAAAATATTTTGTGCCTGTTAGCATTATGTTTTTGACAATACACCTAATAATAATTAAGTATAAATGTATCCATGTTTTAAGAGCTTAACTGTTTTGAAAACAGAAGTTTAAAATTTAAAAGAAATCAATCAATGAGCTATTTTTACATATTAAACTTATATAAATATTTTATGAAAATAATCAACAAACGACTGACTGACTGACAATCCACCTGATGGTAAATGGCAATCGTCGCCCCCGTGTACTTCAGCGACACCAAAGGCATGACTGATGCATTGCCGGCAAAGAACGAGACAAGAAGTACGAACTGGCTTTCAAGCCCCCAGCCGAAATAGCACGTGTTGTCTGGCAGTCGACTCCAGCAAGACGGTGGTGGCTAGCAGGCTTCAAGGCAAGATAATAATACTCATTATTATATAATTGACTTAATAATAACATTTATAATATTATTATCCTTATGTGAACCTTAACACCAAGCACCCAAGCCGGCCGCTTCTGTTGCCTTTTACGACACCCTCGTATGCCGGTATTGGATTGGGGTCAGTATTCTAAGATGCCTCAATACGGCTAGAATTGGGCTATAGATAATTATATAATTTTAGCAAATGAAAAGGAACGTGATTTCAATCAAATCGCTTTCGTCTTGATCGTTTAAGTCAGTATTCTCGTCTTTGTTGTGTCTAAAAATTTACGGATGGACATGTATTACGAATAAAATTTGACGTCGTAAACAATGAGTGGAAAGCGAGTATGCAAACGTAAATCCATCGGAAGTGTTTGCGGTATCGATAGGATCTCTTTGCCCACAATAGAGTTAATTACCGCGTGGCCGTAGCCCCTCAACTAGGGTTGTCACTTGTCATTGTGCTGTTTAATTATTCAAACAGTAAGCGAACACGACACGATCATCGACACATATAAATTTAGTTGTTTATAAAACTTTTTTACTAGGTCTACAAAGAACTAGTTTGTTTTTAGTTACGTTGGGAAACGTATTATTGTCGTTGTTAACTGATTCGTAGAAAATCTTAATAAGAATTAAAATTCTAGTCGCTGATAATTCTAAAATATCCTAATTACTAGCATGTCTATCAATATGACAGGCAACGGTGACGAGAAGCAAACAGATAAGATAAACAGATTTATAGACGTATGAAAGTATTTTTTGATAAACACATTTCTGTTTCACAAACCAGTTTAAAAAATTCCAATAAAAGATACCAAAAAATATATATTTTTGGTGATTGCATGATTAGAAAATGATAACTTCGTATGTGGTACCATATCCGTCGAAGATTAAATTCAAAGAATAATTAAAGCTTGAAATGTTGAGTAGGTAAGTAGAATTGTTATTTGCACTAGAACGGAGCACATTTTGACAGTTTTGTATTTCTTAGGTGTAATTAAAAAATCTCCGATGTATTTAATATACAATACATATATGTATCTATCGCAACCCTACGCCGGCCGGAAAAGTTTGAAACAATACCCCGTCGAAGACGCCTTGCTATCTGTATTATATGTGCTTTTGTTAGGCTGTCTTGAAACTACAATGAAGAATGTGTACTTAATTATAACTAAGTATCTTCCTTATGCTACTTGGCTAAGTTCGTACGGGAAGGCCCATGTGTAATAAGTATCTCTTATATTGGCAAGCTTCCATGTTATAAATCTTTACATTAATATTATTCTTACATACGATGGAATCTGCAATTATGTATACAGTTACGAGTATTTACTTACAATTAATTGTAAAGTTTGCTTTTGTTTGGTTTGCTGCATTAAATATTTCAAGTTTAACCTTTGCAGGTACGAGTTGCCGGTGGCAAAATATATTCGTAATGCTAGTTTCAATCAACTACTTATGTATTGTGGTTGCAAACTAACAAATTAGACATTACAATGTCATTAAAAATTGATGTAAATATTATAGAGTAAGAGCCCAGAGCGATCAGACATAACTTATTTTCACATGGATGAAACCTTAACTACTCAGTAGCGTATAGTGTACTTTGAATACCTTGCGTGCTTGTGAAGCTTGCCCTGTGACACAGATACCAGGTGAGAAAGGTAACTAAAAATAAGAGTTACTTTACTTAAATTCATATGGCTGATTTTTATATATATATTGTAGAATATAATTCTAAACTAGTTTCATAAAGTGTCAGACATTTTTCATGGGCCAAATCTTCTGTAAGACGCTTTAAACGCAAAAAACTGACGAATTTGTTTAACTAAAGATGATTTCGTTTAATTATTTACTATTGAAAAATGGCGTGCTGTAATTTGTCTCATTAAAATTTTGCCAATCAGTGTGTTCGTTAACTGTTCGTGTAGTAGAAAGGCTAAATTTAATATAATATCTAATATATGTTGTAAGTATAGGTCTAGCCTAATAAGTATAGTCTAGATATAACAATGACTCGGTAGAGTTCTGACAATAGCGGTATCGTCGTATATCGTCAAATAAGTAACAAATAAGTTGTACGCAGATGACTATTTTTATTAATTTATAGTCCGTTTTTAGACGACTCTTATTTGATAAACAGTCTTAGCACTACTTTTTATTGAAATAATAATATCTACTCATATTAAAAAAAATTGTGTGTGTCAGTTCCGACGCACGACTGGAGTTTACTCTTTACTAACGATTATAAAATACATGACGTTATCGTCAAATCAGTAACAACGCCATTTAGTTTGCGATCGTCAAATAAGTAACAAGGTTTTTATTATTATTAGATGGCGTTGTTACTATTATACTATTATCTACGTTACGACTTACGATGACGACGATGATGACGATGATGATGATGACGTTTCACATCATCAGAATTCGATATTATTGATCAGTAACAACGCCATCTAGATTCTGTGTTACGAATTACAAACATAACGCATAACGCACATAACGCATAACGTAACGGAGAAAGTTTGATTTTACTCCTTATAAATTTTCATACCGCGGGCTTAAGCATGAAAATCAATTCTTAAGAAGTTAAATTCCAAAAATAATTTACTATTTACTGTTGTAAACAAGATCCTGCTCTATGGGCAGGTTGTTCTAGAGCAGTACCTACTGCCTGGACAGTAAAGGAGTATTGATAGAAGCCAGTGTTATGCGGTGTTTTTGTGTTCGTCGGTCGGTGTAGCCCTGCCTTAACCAGTGGTCACCTCGTTTCGGACAATAGTTTACCGTTAAGGCTGCCAGTGTTCAGGTCTTCTGTTTTGGGCCGATGATCGAAATTTCTTTATCTATTTTATTTGTAACGTACACAATACAGAAACAAATATTTTTATGATCAAATTGACATAAGTAAACTACTTAACACTTACTCGTACTTATTAATATTCAATATTAAAACTTATCAATAACTGATTTTCCGCGTAAAAAATACCGTTTCTTATATATATGCAAATATTTTTATACCAATATTTTAATCCAATTGCTCCATCATCATTATGATGGAGACTGGCGGGGAGAAACTTTTGATAAATAGACTTTAAATTATAATTTAACTGTTATATATAATTAATTTTATTGTGTAATTTTATTGTATGTTTTATGATACTGATAGATTTATAAAGCACTAAAGCTGAGGAAGGCTCGAACAATCATTATCTGCAACAATCTTCCGATGACTCCATTACGTCACATTACCACAAATCTATCCCGCGGGCGCCCTGTGAGGCGGCGAGGCTACGGCTCTCCGCTATCATCACTTGATGAATGTTATTTTGCGTAATTTACTGTTATTGTACACTTCTACGAAGTTTATAAGCTTCATTAAATTGATGCATATTTTATGACCGCTTGTGCATATTTATTTGAAACTAGTCAAACTATGACTAAAATTTTGAGAGTAGTACATCCCAATCGAAAGATAAAGCCAGATAAAAATTTATCAAACTATTATATTCTGAACGGTGTCTAACATACCTATTGAAATAATGAACATACCTCATAAATTTGAGCCCAATAGATTCAGTGGCACTCGTATCCATGCATTACAGACTAACATTGCCTTTGTATAACAAATTTTTAAATTTTTCAGTGGATTTTATGAAAATTTTCATTTTATAAATAACTTTGAAACGAAACTAGTTTGTAATCGCTGATAAATAAGCAGATAACAGCTAAAAACAAGAACAACTGTTAAACTTTGCGTAATAAAACTAATCCGTGGTAATAATGGACGCTACTCCATCCGTATTAAAGATCAAAACAGCCTAATGGACTTTAATTAGTATAATGCTTGAGAAAGTAAATTATTTTAATTCTATTCATATGATTATGCCAACAAGACATTTTGGCAATAAATGTTTAACTGCATTCTATTCTTAATATAGAGAAAGAGAGAGATGATGACGAGATATTGACTGAATTTTAGTCGAAATTAAAATTCGGATCCATTTTACTATGTACGAGTAGGTTACAGAATGTGTATGCATTTATGTCATGGCGCGGAAACTCTTGATTCAGCAATTTTGCTTTTGGAAATCATTTAATTACTATTCATTAGGCTTCAATCACAGCACTTTTTGGAATTTTATGAACATAGGTACTATTTGCGTTCCATGTAGATACATATATACTATCTTCAAAATGTATACAACAAAACAAACATTAGTTAAATATGAAATTAAGACATTATTATATCATTTATTATTATTATCGTATGAGCTTTATTGAGAATCAGGACAGGAATGTAAGTTTGATTGTAAAGGTTTTTAAGATGATTGTTAAGATTGTTATTATTGTAAATTAATTAATTTTATGGTACATGATTGGACTACAACTAACTGTTAGTCATTTTATACTCAAGGTACATTATAAAATAATACGTTGAAGTCTTTGACCTTCTATAACAAACCGGATGTCGCTATACCAAGTAAATGAAAAACATTTATATTTATATTATAAAAACATTTTATTAGCAAACTAAAGTAGGAAAGTAAAAAATATAAGAAATTCAATACAAAACTGTAAATGTTGTAAAATTATGGTAGCTACGAATTTCATTACATTACAAATAGAGCTTATCTGATACTGATATGAGTGACCAGATTACTTCGGATGGAACTAACAACACGATAAACTGCGAAACTTAACCGTCATATGCTCATTATAGTACATATAGTAAAACATATGTACGTACCAAACAGTAAGGTACTATTCTGCCAACATTGCTTAAGGAACGCGATTTACACCTCCTTATCCTACGATCGATTAAAAAAATATGAGACCATCTTTTTAGCAATTAGTGTATAGTGTTTTATAATTTCAATTTTCATATCCTATTCAGTTTTTACAATAGGTATAGGTACATAATTGAAGAAAGTAAACTGTTTTATTTTATTAATTTATTAGAATAAAAAAGACAGCCGCATGTTTTCTAAAATTGCAAAGAATGTCCGAAAAATCTTGTAAAGAGGATAGGGAGGTACAGATCAAGTTTTACTTTCCAAAAACTTGTTTCGTATATGAATTTGTTTAGGTACATAAGGACTCGCCTTTTGTACTTTGGTAACTTATGATTATTAGCTCTTATTGGTGACTGATGTTGAAGAAAACTTAATAATTATAATTACTCTGCACGTAGTATATATTTGCTGCACAGAAACGCTTTAGAACACATAAGTTTCGCAGTCATGTGTGTTAGGTTTATGGAAGACCTGAACATGTGTGACCAGCGCATCCTGCACTGGCCTCAATTTTGACATATTGTCTGCATATAGCGAATGACACTGTGTCAAAGAAAACACATAAGCGAAAATCACAGCTCGGGTTAATCAAAATAATATTATTGTTTTGTTTTCCTTCTTTTTCACTTAACCATACCTCTTTAATAAATAATGAAAGTAATGTCCAGCTTAACCATGAAGTGAAGTTTTACATGTAAATTTTGAAATTGGAAATTGAGCAATGATTGTAACATTCCAAAATACATCAGATACTAATATTTACAACAACATATTGAGAGCTGGCATCACATTTTACTGCGGTCATTCACGACGTCCTCAAATATACACAATGTTACATCATAAATGTTAAATTAATCATGTCCAAATTAAACATAGACATCTTATAAATAAGACATTATCAATAAAATCTAATAATCAACTCAGGAACAAATGCAATAATAATCCATCAATATAATTAATAAATCATTCTTTCGAAATAAGTACACAAAAACCAACATAATTTAATATATTACATGAATATATTAACAACCATCAATGCAGACGCATATTACAATAAGGTAGCCATAGTTTCTTACATCTAATTGGTAAATCTCTCAAAAATATCTTATTACTTACAAAATCTATAAATTCGCTAACATTTTAAAATACCGTCTAATGAGATACAAGTGGTAGAGCAAAATTTACGTCTCGAATTAATTTATCGTTCAACTTACATCTCCATTATCATACCTATTTACAAATAATGAGTATTATTAGGGAAACTCCTAAACATTTTCACTGATATTTTATATAAGCTCTTAGTAACATCAGCTCTAAACATGTTCGAAAACTTTTTACTTCCCAGATCCTGGACTGACATTTATAAATCAAGAAGATACATACGGTAACGGGAAAATGTTTAACTATTATAATGATGAATGATATACGAACATAAGAATTGTTTATTTCATTAATTATAATATTAGTGTAATTTTGCACATAACATTTTGGGACTTGACTATTATAGTTAACATGTATTATAAATTAATAGAGAAAATCCAACGGAAGTAAGCAAGTAGCGCAATTGACAGCAAACTTAAAAGTATTAATGTATGTATATATGAAAATAATTTAAATGATCGTAAAGAAATATTATCTCCTTGATTTATAAACGCTTACAAATTGTATATTTCACGAACGATAGATATATTTGTTTATTCTTCTTTCAGTCAGGCAGAAACATCACAAGGCAGTGTGTCGTTACTCTGGTTGCTTATTATTAAAATATGAAAGTATTCAAATGAAACAATAACATAACATTATTGTTCCGTATCTACTTGGCAAGACTATGGAAAGATAAATACAATAATTAGCCCCTTTAACTGAGAATTGCCGTTCATTAACTAGTTAACATCACTGAGTAGGTATATAATCGAATAATATTTTTTTGGACCTTCTACGTATCAATTCATCCAAACGACTTCTGGAAATTGATATTTTATGTACATATGTACGTACGGACGTAGAGTAAATAATTTGAAACCCACGCATATACATATGTATTCGAACATTAGCACTTATTGAGTATTATGTAATCTTAATAAACTCACTGTCGATAATACTATAGTATTATGATATTACTTATTATTTACAACAATAATAAATAGGTGTAGATAAATATTTAACGTTAATTTACCATAATCTCTTTCATACAGTAAACATTTGTCCTTTTAAATAATATCGATGTCCAAAAATAAAAAATAAACATTGTTCTATACAGTTTCAACATAGGAGAAAAAATAAAATTAAAAGAATTGTAGATATAGATTAAGGTAGATACGGCATTACTTTGTGACATCATGAATTTAATATTGAAATAAAAACCAATTTAGGGAGTAATTTAAACATTAAATAAAATAAACACCTTACAGCATTGTCCACAAGTAACAAGTTTATAAATACCCTGCAATTTAACAAAAATGCTGCTTCGCTTTACGCGTCAGTAGCGGAAAGAATCGTTTAAACATGCTTCATTATTTTAAAATTTAAGTTAATGTTGTGTGATTTTTGTAAGCAAGGAGAATTTTAAGTAAGTATTTACGTGTACTGAAGTAATATAAAATGAAAAGAAATGATTATGAAATCCATAACACATTAAATTACAGGACAAGCCTTTTCATGGCAATTTTTTTACATAGAATAGCATAAAAAAACACATATTGCATTCATTGCCAATTAAGATATTTGTACCCTAAACATTAAAAAACCATGATAGTTAATTGAATCATAATTATGTAATATTTTGTAGAATGTCAAGTACGGTTTTTTATCACTAAATTTATTATAGGAAATAAATGCCAAGTTTGCGTCGGTGATAATAATAATATTATTGGAGATAAGAGGTAAAGCTTTTGATCCACGTACACGGATTGAACAAAGAAAGGCCAATTTGTTAGACGAGAAAGGGAGCACAGTTTTAAAGACCGCGATTGAAACGCCGCCAGTATATCAAATTTATAGCAATCTGGGAGCAATCAAGCCTTTCCCAGTATAAGGCGAAAGATGTAATAATGTGAATAAGGCACCCTTCACCGTCTTGACTCGTACACAGTACCAAATAATTGACTTTAAATTTCTAGTAAACTATTGTATGATTATGATAATAATAGGAGACCATTCATTTTGTACACAACACAGCCGTGTAGTATAATGCATATATTTTTGATAACCGCATTAATTTTAGAGCGGTGTTTCCATTAGATTTCATATGAAAAAAAAAACATGATGATACGAATATGGAGGTGAGCAAATATAAAGATACGATAGTTGAGCAGTGAAAGATGTTGGATACTGAATGTTCGTTCTTTTACTCTTGTATTTTTTTAATTTTTTTAGAAAGTTTAGTCGGTCGCACCGCGGGAGAAATTACAGCGCAGGCGAGCAATAGGTAATCCGAAGCTGTTCATCATTGTTGGCTATTTATCTGATAGTTTCATTTGTACTCAGCAAAAGAAATATTAGGGGAAATTGCTTATTATAGATTTTTAGATCAGATAGTGCTTACTTAATACAAATTGCTACGACCATTTAAGATCTGGAGTACAATTTGAATTAAAAACATACTTTATCACTTTGACGTTAAAAAAATCGTCAAATAAATATGGAATGTTGTTTTCATAATAATCTCGCAGTAAAAACACTTAATAGTACCTGTTTTTAGCTAACACTAGCTAAAGCTAAAAATTATTCGGTAACGGGCGGAATTACGTACAAATTAACAAGTATGAGAACGGTCAAGTTTCTTCGACACGTTTCTTCTGTGTATCGCATTATTACTAAGTCATTTAGCACCTTACCAAATTCATCTGTGATATTTCAGCCTTTACATATTCTATAAAACAAGAAATACACTCTTTATCACTGTATCAACGTTCAATTGACTAACCATTGCAGACGAAAATGAAGCACCGTAATCGCTACGGTTACCTCTGCTTTGTGGTCTTGGTAGTGCCATTGGCGGCGGCGCTCTTCTGTGCTATGTGCGTCTGGTAATGCTTTGCAAGATGAGCCTTCTGTCTAAAGCTCTTTCCACAAAGAGAGCATGAGAACGGCTTCTCGCCTGTATGCGTTCTCACGTGCACGTTTACCGAGTACTTGTCTTTGAAGCCCTTCGAACAAATGGAGCAATAATGAAGGGATCGCTCCTTTCTGACTCCGTTTGACGTAGATGTGGCTGCTTGAATCGCCGTACCAGAGGACGATTGTGTTAACGCTGGCGTTATTTTACTCTGTGATCTTCTGTTTTTTCCTTTGCTCATTGACTTTGTACTCGTCACCGTCTGTGACGCTGTAACAATTTGTAAGTGTTGTGGCAGCTGCACTTCACCAGCGGGTATCATCGTAACTAATTCACCGTTTACGTGATGAATGTTATAAACACTGCGTGTAGGATCGATATGTTCTACTGAACAAAAAGGTTGAACAGATTCTCCCAATTCTGTTGCTATTCTTTTTATCTTTTCATAGTCTTCAGGATAGCTAGCGTCTAGTTGTGATAGCAAAATATCGTCAACACTTTGTGTCGAAGTTGGATTCTCTCCATTTGATATAACAGTAGCTGTTGGATCATCAAGTAATATTGATATATTAACGGTTCCATTTTCAGGTGCAATGGCCATTAATATATCCTCCGTGGTTTTGCCGTCTGAATACATTGAAGGAACGTCAGCTTTATTGTTATTGTTTATTATTACTCTTTTCAATTCCGTTTCTGCGTCTAATTTTGTTGAATTCTTTTGTACAGTACTATATCTGATGAAAGCTTTACCTTGCAATGCACTCCTTAATAAGGACTCATTAGAAGTATTTTGATCTGTTAATTTCCAGTCATTATTATTATTATTGTATTCAACCTGGCTCTCCAGTATGGTTGCTGTTCCAATTATAGGGCTCCGCGATGTCTCCTCCGTTTTGTCATTACTTTGGAACTCAGTATCGTCATAGCTAAATGGCTCCACCTTGACTAAACTACGTGTACTCAAGTCTGTGTTTTGACTTTCTGAGTCTCCATCCTCATAATTATAGCTTTCTACTTTGGGAAGTATGGTGGAATGTAGTGAGTCCTGATTGAAGTCGTTAGGAAATCCATTCATGTTCAATATAGATTCTAAATCCAATGATGGACTTGGTTCTATGTCAGCTGGACTTGAAATAGACACATCTTCGTCTTTACCCCAATACCTACTGGAATTTGATTCATTTATGTCCTGGTTAAGAACTGTTAGTGTATATATTTGTCCGTCAGTATTATTGCTAATAAGTTTATTTGAAATAGAAGTGTCCGTACAAGGATGCGAACCATTAATTTCACTGTCTTGATTCCAGTAAAATTTGTTGAGATCTTCTAGCATAGCAGTTTCTAAGCGATCACGGTCGCGATCTACATTCCAAATTGAGTCAAAGCTCTCTAAGGTATTGGAGGTGGTGGCAGTTGCCATACTGGTGTTGGCACTGGATTGCACTCCAGATACGCTTAGTAAACTGTTGTTATTTTGTTCCTTCGGTTCCTCCGACAATAAAGGATTTGATCTAGAGTCAGGTGATTCCATAAACACATTTACAGAACGCATTTGCTGTTTATACTGAGCGTCAGTAACTTCATTTGACGTTACAAAATCGAAGAAATCCGACTTTGACAGTTCTGGAGCAGTGGCCGTCATGACTACCGTTTCAATGTCCAACCGACTGCTCGGTTTTTTTAAACTTACATTAAATAATCATGCGTTTAATGTTCAGTTTGTCTTTGTACTTAAGTATATTTAATATCTAAATGTTCATTAAAACCCGGTATGACTTGTACTTTATTGGCAGTCGCTAGAGCGTCGGTAACTGAAGTGCGTGTACGAGGGTGCCAGCAGTGATGCTAGTCAGATGTGCCCAGCGTGTTGGAGTCAATAGGCGGACCAATAGAGTGTGCGAACTTGATCCGTACGTTGCTTCTTCCCATTATTCACTCTGACACTGGGCACTGCTCGATCTGAATTTACTTAGCTATCTCTGTAGCAAGTGGGGCCAACTTCTGGATACCATGTGCCATTATATCCATTCAATCTTCAGAAAACAAGTTGTGAATCTGAAATAGAAAAAAAAGATACATTAGTTACGTAACACACTAATTCTTGCAGTCTGTAAAACGATAAGTTCATAAAGTGTATATTAAGCAACAGTTTTAAGAACGGTTGTATCAGAATATGCTACAATATTTAATCGAGCTACTTTGTTCGTTTGTTTAAATCCTGTAGAAAATCAGGGCAAACAAGTCACGCGGCATGCCTAACAGGCATCGCGTAAAGCCTGCGCAGCACTTGAGCTCACGACGATAAGTTCGTGTTTAAATATTTTTAAATCAAACCTAATTATGATGATCGAACGATACTTATTATTTACGGGTGCTGCAGGTTTAGCAGAAGTTATAATTTCATCATTAGCTAAGTCAGACTTTAATAATTTATTCCTACATGATATAATACAATGATGTATAAATGAATACTACGAACGCACAGCATTTACTAAACACTATGTGTGATTTTTTAATGATGGTACCTGTTGCATTGCAATCCGGAAAACGGATCCGGTAATCTGGCCGGATCCGACGTTTTTAACGTCCACCGATTCTATGTTACAAATTAATTTATATTACAAAAAAATCAAAACTTTCCTCTTAATAATAATAAGTACCTATAGATAATTATCAATAGACCGTACTACTTGACTTGATTTGACCAGTGCGAGTATTTATTACGGTTTGGTTGCATTACAATATAATATATATAATACATTTGCTTTATAATATAATTCACTTCATTTGATTACTTCAAAAACATTGCATCGAGGAGGAAATATTCTGATCACGTGATCAATCCAATAAAATCCGGCCGTTTTGAAAATGACACCGAATTGCAATCCCTAATGGTACCTAAGTATTTCTCCATTACTATTCAAGAGCTCCTTTTACAAGGAAGATAATCTAAATTTTACTAACAAAAAATAACCGACTTCACAGTTACTCTAAAACTATTTGTCAGATCTCGTTAAAATTTATGTGGCATTAAGTGACAAGCACCTGCTTTCGATTAAAAAAAGAATCATCGAAATCGGTTGGCGTGATATTGATTTATTCGTCCATTTGTCGCGCTTACTTAATACAAATTTAAGACTTATATGGTTTTATCATGGATGCCATTGTCAGATCTCAATAAAATTTATATGGGACCACATGACAGCTACCAGCTTTCGATTAAAAAAAGAATCATCAAAATCGGTTCACCCAGTCGAAAGTTCTGAGGTAACGAACATAAAAAAAATACAGTCGAATTAAGAACCTCCTCCTTTTTTTGAAGTCGGTTAAAAAGAAACAACGAACAAAAGTCCAAAAAATATTGATTTTACTATTTACTGGAACATTTTAAAAGCTTTCCATTTTTAGGGTTCCGAATTAAAATCGGAACCCTTATAGTTTTGCAATGTCCGTCCGTCCGTCCGTCCGTCCGTCTGTCCGAGGCATTTTGCCGAGTCCCTTAGTACTAGAAAGCTGTAATTTGGCATGGATGTACATATTTATTAAAACTCTGAAATCGTAAAATAAAATATTGGAATTTTTTTTTTTCAGGGGAGGTACCCCTACAGGTAACGTGAGGATGAAATTTGTTTTCGATGCGTACCCTATACTTAATAATATTATTAGTCTTTTAAGACCATTTTTGGATTTAGGGGTTCGTTTAAAAATATTTGGCTTTAAAGTGCAAATTTTGATTAGAGACAAGTGAAAAAAATCTCAAAAATAGTTTAAATGATGAATTTACAAGGAAATTATCACGGCTATGCATAGCATAAGTAGTTAATGACTCATTAACTCATTAATAATGAGTAATAATCGATAAACTTACTAGTTACATACTTCGGAGCCTTAAATTGCGGGTGGCCTGACACGCACTTGCCCGGTTTTATTCTTGTTCTTAAGGAACACCAGGATAGCGCAAGTGAGCGAAACCCATCTTGCTTCTTTTAATTGAAATAGGTGTAAATAAAAATGTGCGTTAATATTTTAGATCTCTTCGCTACTAGTATCTACATGAAACATTATGTGCGAGGTGACTCGATTTTTATATCCGGAACGATACAAAATAAAAACTTATTTATACAAGGGCGCTACTTAGACGTTTCAGATTGTAATTTATATTCTGTCACAAAGATTTCAAGTTTTAAAATATCTTTCTCATATTTTGACACTAATAATATCTTGCCAAAAATAAAATACTAATTAGATATATAACAGATACTAAGAGGATTCCAAGCGGAGCCAACATTGGGAGTAATGGGACAGCCTGCTGTTGTAAATAAAGTTGAAAATTATTAAGAAAACAGAACAAGGCGCTCAAATAAGCACCTATTCATATAATATTTCAAATATATCTTATATATTCATTATATAATATACCTACAAAAACATATTTGTGAATATAAAAGTGCTACATTTTTAACGATCCCCGATACGTAAAATGAGAAAGGTCTGTCAAATGACACGATGAATTGGAGCAAGCTCGCGGGACCGAAACACCCAGTGTAGAGTTTCATCTGTCAGTTGATACAATATAACGCGCATATATATATTTTGATGAAATATTATTTACGTCCCTATTCGAATCGTATAATGTACAGCGAAATTCGAGATGCATGAATTTTGAGTCAGTAAACTTTTAAGCCGGCTTATGTTGAGGAAATAGAATAAGCATGAAATACAACAAGTAACAACAAGTAGAACAAGTAAGAAATATAACAACTGAACAATTTTATTAGCGAGGTGCTCTCGTTTACATGTAGATATATTGGTCTATCAGTCCTCAGGAGTAGACGGTTGCAATTGCCGATGGTTTGCAATGGCCACATAACATTATTTAGAGCCCATTATTTTGCCATTTACATATAGGAAGACAAAGTTTGATTTTAAAAATAAGTTTGTTTCGCTTCTGAAAATGAGAGGCTTTCGTTCAAAAATATAAAGTGTTTCATTGTGATGATACCATGCACTAATAAAAATCTAAATAAAAATAAATCATCAAATAAGTTTGTACAGTATTTGTTTAGATTAACGTGTTCAAAAGACAGGCAAAAGTTATGCTTTATATTATGCAGTGCTAAATAATAATGTAAACGTTTAATACAATTGGTGTTGAAATTTATTATTAATATTAACAGTACGTAGGCCGACCACGAAATATACACACGACACGAAAAGCATGTTCTTGAACCTAGTCTAGATAACAATTCATTACCTACGCATAATTATATGATTAAAAGGATGTATTCCAATCTTGGAGATACTTAGATATAAATTTATATACAGTTATGTACCTTTGACATATTGTACTTAGTTTATAGGTGTGAGATGATGAATGAAGTCTTTAAGTGATTAATGAATCTACAGAATCCGTAGAATGCCAAATAGAAGTCTTCCTGCATATAACGGAGATAGATCGATTTTATTTAATTTATGCTCCATATTTAGATAATACTAGACTACTTTGAAAAATAGAAGCATATTAATTGTGCCGATTGATTCTATAATCTAAACAAGGTATTAAGAAAACTTAATAAGGTTATTAAGAAAATAAATCTTCATCTGTGGTAATTCATTAAACAACAGCGACACATTGCTAATTGTTATATGTCGTTAGCGACGATACAACTAAATTACGTGATTTTACCAACGATAACGCTTTAAGTTTAATCGAAAGTTGTTTAAAATATAATGCAACATTAGAGTAATAGTTACCACAGTTTAAGTTTTTAATATTGAGGATATATAAAATGGTTTCCAATATATTATAAGACGAGTAACCGCCCTCGCTTTGCTTCGGTTTTCTTATTTTTTTACACCTTGGGTTACATTATTGGAGTTTTACTAAGGATCCCTAATTTTTTTGAAAATATAATATAGCCTATGTTACTCGGAGATAGTGTAGTTTCCCTACAGTGAAAGAATTTTTGAAATCGGTTCAGTAGTTTCGGAACCTATTCAATGCAAACAAAAAATCAAATCTTTCCTCTTTATATATTAGTATAGATATATAAGTGTAAACCATGTGATGAGTTTTTTTGCAAGATTATGTAAGCTCGAGAATATTATAATAAAATTATGTAAATTAATGCGCTATTTACAATTCTATTATTTTAAACGACAATGTAGGCATTGGTTTTAATCTTGATATTTTCACACTGGGGACATTAAAGTAGAATTTTGGAACACGTTAATTTATTCATTAATGTTGTATAGCGTTATAATAATTTTAACAACCCGGAACTAGACCATATCACTCCAACAGGTTTGCAAAGTATAAAAAACTAAAAATAAAAGCTTGTTACGGATGCAGGATTTAATGCAGATTGTAAAGAATATGCTCAAACTTATAACTTATGCTAAGTTATAAAAACAATTGCGATCTACATCTCTCTACATCTACGTTACGATACCCACTTTAAGCCGGTAAAACTGTCACTGTCAAATGTGTCGTAAGCAGAATGTTCGATAAATTGGTTAGGACAGGAAAGTGAAAAGCAAATAAAGAAAGTCTTATTTATCCGAGTATTGAAAATATAGAAGCAATAGACTTTCGAAATTGGGGTGTAACAAAAAAAACAATGCAAGCACGTTTAGATTAACATTTATATTTATATTTTATTAAGCTTAAAGATAATATTCGAAACTTGAAACAATGTCAGTCAGAAAACAAAAAAAATGTCATTTAAGGTCCATGTATGGTAAAGCTCGTGTAAATACTGTCCATAATTTAAAGTCAGAACAAGTGCCAGCGATTTAAAATAACGAAATAAATTGTTGACGATATCAGTATCGCATTGTGGTGTTTTTATGCGAGCAGGGATGTTAATACGAGTATGATGAGTTCGGCGGAGTGGACTGCATGTGGGTTAACGAGCGTTGCGCCAGTAAAGTCGAAACGAAGCGCGTCGTGTCGCCTCTGATAGCGTAGAATACGATGTTGTCGCGTCGCGCGTCGTCGCGTTGTCGGCCTAACAATTGGATCACGACCGTCGTCGCGTCGTCGGCCAAACAATTGGATCACGATCACGTGAGCGCGCTTCACATGGATCACAGAATTCACAGACCATTGATTGTCCAATTAGGAACTGTGTAGTAACGTACCAACAATAAATAAATAAATTCCTCTTACACAGTACCTAATACAATTCAGTCATAACATTAACGTTAACATTTTTACGTTCATTAATATAGTACATAATCGAATACCCAACATACTTTTATTAGGTTATTATAGTTTTTGTTTGAATGAATATTGGAGGCTGTGATTCGATTTACCAGATTAAGGGTTTTTTAGTTTTATTTCAAGACTTATATTTCCATAGATGGCGTTTTCGTTTAAGGAAGTAAGTATAAATGCCAAACATTTTATTGTGCTATTCGTGGTTGTATAAAGTATCCAGATACCTTTTTGTTTATGTCTGACATGTTTTAATAAATAGTGATAAGTTTGTAATTTAACGTAAAGTTTGTAATTAGATACATTAGAAATCACCAATATATCGAGAAGTAGGTGTTTACATTGTAATGAAGTACTTATGAGCATAGTGAAGTATTGTAGAGCCTACGCTAATACGTATCAGAATTAATGCTGTGACGTAAATCGTAGCAATTATATCGCTGTGGCAACTGCGTAACAACCTGTAAATAAAATCTGTGTAACGAATCGCCGCCAAGGCGCAGTAGGCCACGATAAATTCTTATGTTCTAAAATTAACAAACTTAGCAAACCTTTGGGTGCTTTCGTTATTTATGAGTATTTAATTTAAAAAATTAAGAACAGCTAATGACTCAGGTAGGAGTTAGCAGAAGAATCTTTTATTTTTAAAAAGTTTAAAGTTTAAAAAAGCCAGTTCATTTAACTTAAATTTAAGTAGGAATTGTGATAGAATATTATTGTAAAAGCTGTCTATTTGTACCTTGTAGTACCTGTAACGATGGATCTTCCTAAAGATAATGCACCTACATATTATATTATCGTTCATCTATTGGTTGTAGGTTGCAGTAAGAACTTTACAGGTCAACTGCTTCACATTGCTTCCTTATTATTAAAAAAATGCGGTCGACCTTTAGGCCAACCCTAAATTACCATAATATTTTCTTATTATTCCGCATTTCTTTCAATACCCATAATATTTCTCGATCAGTGATAGTCTAGCGATTAGAACGTTGGACGTTAATTTTCAAATATTATGTGCACATTACAAATTAATTGTCACTTGCTTCTGTGAAGGAAAACATCGTGAGGAAACCTGCACATCGGAGAGTTCTCCATAAAATACTCAAAGGTGTGTGTAATCGGCCAATTCGCACTTGGCCAGCGTGGTAGACTATGGCCTGTATCCTTGTGTATCATTGTGAGAGGAGACCCCAAGCCCAGCAGTGGGACAAATTTATTATGGTTTGTTGCTTTGCTTTGCTTTTCTCGATCAAGAAAAAAGTTCAAGCGGTTTTCATTAGGTACATACATGAATAATTGAATCGATTGGTGGGAAAAATCGAATAATAGGAGAAGAATTTCCATCGATAGACCTTTTGAATTGACCCAAACATGACTCGAAATATTGTTTCTCAACTCGTAAATTCACCAGTGCCTTCATTGAGGTCTCAGACTCCTCCCAAATGCGCCGGATGAACTGACGATTTCCCTTGTAAGCAAAAAAGGCCTCAAGCGAGTCAGTTTCCCGTTTCCGAGCGATAGTATACTGAAGTCATTATGACATTTGTGATTATGTTTACTCATCATATTACTAATGTTATCCAAGTATCATAACTAACATATCCAATAATTATCCCACGCATTCTTCTGTGCTACGTCATTTACGCAATATAGGAAAAGTGTTATTATATGCTTGGGTTGTACATGAACTTGTAACTAGCAAATCAATATTGCATTATGTGACACAATATTTAAATTATTGTATGATCTGAATTTTGATTGCAACTATGAATAGAATGAAAGGTCCCTTAAACAGAATTCAATAACTGTATCAACACGTAATTATTACAATTCTAGCACTTATTTATAACATTAACATAAAGATAAATTGGACCAACTACGAGTAAGTTAGCGCAGGTTAACTAGGTTCTTGAACGTATCTCGGCATCTTTAATTAACATGGAATTAAACGACCCCAATATCAGAGCTACACAATACTGCAATTTATCTGTAAAGAGATCGAGCGATGTCTACAAATTGTATTGTATTTATTTATTGCAAAAATGAGGTACAATTAATGGTATAATCTTGATAAATGCGATAGTGTCACCCAGGCAGCGACATGGCGCGCGGGTGCAGAGCAACATGAAAATCAATGCAGTAACCAGATGCCCGAATTGTAGTAGGATATTCTCTACTTTTAATTGGAATACATCTCTCAAATGTATTATATCTCGTCAAAATATGACTAGTTTGCTTTTAGATTTATTTAATAGATTGTGTTATATTAACTTACAAACTATAACAATCATTAAAACTAAAACACTTCGGTATTAGGCGGTCGGTCACGATGAAGCCAAGGCGGAATTGTTTTGCCTTGGTCAATAATTTCGCGTTGGATTCCAGGCACTTCTAACTTTCCAAAGTAATGTTGTACGTATTAAAAGTTAATCATCATTTACCTTAAAAGGAGAAAGAAATTTTCATGAGCAAAACGTATTCATGAGTTCACCATCGCAAATTCGCAATATTATTTCTTAGTGGTAGGAGTCACGAATATAATTTATACATATTAAGGTATAAATTATTGCCTATTTCTGTGGTTCCTTGAAGCAGTCACTTACGAATACAATGCGTGTATTATGGACCAATCCAAAAGTGGAGGTATCGCCTTACGGCTATTAAGACCTGACCTGTGACTATGGCCCTTGAGTTTCGTTAATTGTATGCAATATCCACGTAGCACACTCGGTTGTTACTTTCAACCAATAAAAGTAACGAAGCTGTCAAAGTACAGCAACAAAAGTAATCGCGTGTTGATCATGATCATGATAATGACATTAGAGATCACTAGATTTATGGGCGATTACATTTAAGTACTCGCCGCATGGTACATTATTACACAAGTCATCGTTCATGATAATCTCTTTAAAGACTTACTTCTTATCATTTTTTAAAGGACATTAGTCATGAAACATTTTTGAATACTTCACAGTATAGGTTTACGTATAATATTCATCGTTAATAGTCTATTTTAGTTGCATAATTTCTGAATGTCTTGACTGATTGAAAAACAAATTCATGCAATATGATTACAGGTACGGAATTTCCACAAATATAAAACATGAATTTCGCATTTTTTTTTTTTAATAATAAGGAAATTTCGCAATAATTTTGCATTTATTCAAGTACCTATCGTAATAACAAAAAACGTTAGTTTTCGAAAGAAACACTATATTAACATTAATTAAATGCTAACATAGTTGCAATTTCAACATTCGACTCCTTAAGGCTACGTCCGCACAGACAGGTGGCTTGCTTAGCGCCTAGAGCCCATTTAGTCACCTAGCGACTAGCTTAGTAAAACAAACGATCTATAGTGTTTGTGACTGGCCGCACTGCGCGCTTGGTGCCTAGCAACGCGCTTAGCGTGTATCGAAGTAAACAAACGTGTTGGTTTTTTGTCACTACGCGCTAGGCATTTTTGAAGCAAAAATGAGATTGACAGTCGGTTGTCATGGATATAATGTTATTGATGAATGTCAATGGCAAAAACTAAAAGCTGAAACGAGAAATTGTTGCATTTATTTCATTAATTTTGTAAGATATTTTTGAGAGTGACATTTCGTCAACGTGCCGACAAGCAAAATGACCAAGGCACCTAGCGACCCACCACGCAAACCACCTCTCAGTGCGATCACCGTGTATCCTAGCAACTTAGAATAATGCAAGTAACCAGAATGCAAACCATTAGGCTCTAGGCGCTAAGCAAGCCACCTGTCTGTGCGGACGTAGCCTAAGAGCTGTTTTTCGGTCTATTACGTCGACATTATAAATGCTGATGAACCGTTCTGTGTCTACACTGTGACTGTTGGTTGGACTCCAGATGCTCTGTATTGCTGCTTTAGCAAAGGATGGAAAGCAGAATTGTGCAGCGAGCAAAATGTCTTTCACATTGGGATCTTCGTTTCTGTGTATCGATTGAAGGATTAACTTATGAAAGTGAGTATATGCATTTATTGCTCATTTTTTGCAAGTGTTCTGAAAAATTTAGAAAAACTTTATAAAAGTACATCCGGGTTTAAATTCAAACTTGCTAGTACAGATGGGTTAAATAATTATCCAATGTGAAAGATAGAGTTTATTTTGAATAAAGTGTAGATAATAATTTAGATTTATGAACCAAAATTATTCATATTTAAAGATTTACCTTTAATGTTTGCTGGGTCGGTTTATGCAAGAAATGTAGAGCATCTATTATATCAACATAATTAGTTATTCTTTCTAATTTTTTGGAAACTACGGATAACTAAATAGGTAGACGAGCCACCCAATGGTAAGCACCATCGGCCACGGACACCAGTGAAAGAGAAGAGAGAAAGAATGTCAGCATTCATTGTCCTAACGTTTGAATTTTCTATTCTGGATACTACAATCCGAGTGGACTGCGTGCCGCCGACGATTACCGCGCGCGATACGCTACCCGACGACAATGCGACGGTTTTAATTGGCAGTCTTACATAGACATGTTTGCATCGAGTTGAGAAGCTGTTTGTTTTCGAAAACGGGCCATCGGCATCGTGCACGCAGGTGCGCCACGAAACGCGTGATTGGCAAGTAAATTTTCAGTTGTCAGTGATTTATTTTACCGACGAGATATGCCGAGCTGCCGTACACTGAGTTATTGAACATCTATTGCGCTACACAGAACTAGTATCTATAAATAACGGAAAGAATACGAAATAATTCATTGTTTACACTCTAAAGTTATTATAATTCTTAATAGTTGATAATCTCAAAAGCGGCCAAGTGCGAGTCGGACTCGCCCATGAAGGGTTCCGTAGCAGCGAGTAACATAATATAAAAGTTCTTGTAGTTCGTTGTAACTTTGATCAATGTTTTTTGCGGTTTACGATTTATGACGTATTAAAAAAAAAACTACTTACTAGATCTCATTTAAACCAATTTTCGTTGGAGGTTTGCTTGGTAATGTACATCATATATTTTTTTTTAGTTTTATCATTCCCTTATTTTAGAAGTTACAGGGGGGGGACACACATTTTACCACTTTGGAAGTGTCTCTCGCGCAAACTATTCAGTTTAGAAAAAAAAGATATTAAAAACCTCAATATCATTTTTGAAGACCTATCCATAGAAACCCCACACGTATGGGTTTGATGAAAAAAACATTTTTGAGTTTCAGTTCTAAGTATGGGGAACCCCCAAAATTTATTGTTTTTTTTTCTATTTTTGTGTGAAAATCTTAATGCGGTTCACAGAATACATCTACTTACCAAGTTTCAATGGTATAGC
Organism: Thymelicus acteon; assembly: GCA_951805285.1. NCBI lineage: Eukaryota > Metazoa > Arthropoda > Insecta > Lepidoptera > Hesperiidae > Thymelicus > Thymelicus acteon. Next base: position 12,628,508 of record OX638216.1, on the reverse strand, counting down.
TCTTATAGTTTCGGAAAAAAGTGGCTGTGACATACGGACGGACAGACAGACAGACAGATAGACAGACATGACGAATCCATAAGGGTTCCGTTTTTTGCCATTCGGCTACGGAACCCTAAAAACTACTGTACAGATGTTCATGTCTTTATACTTATTTAATTTAACAAAGAATCAAAATTTCTTCGTTGCGTCTGGAGCAAGCATGAAAACATAATATATAAAAAAATTCAGCTACGATAATTGTTTGTGATTTTAATTATGCAAAACTTAGCGCGGCTTGCATTGTTGTCTATGAAAATAAATAAATTACAACCTTATTACTACTTTATTCCGAACCGCGAGCTCGTTGCAACGGAAAAAATAAAATAAAACTGTTTATGTTAATATTTCATGTTTTAGGTATGTCCTCCGTAGGTACGATAAAATCTAAATAGTCATGACTTCATTCACATGGCCCTTTTATGTAAGAAGCTTTTTCTACGGTAAAGTGTGCATAAGTACGTTCTTATTTTCTAATGAGTAATGTTAATCTTCGAGATCGATGTAATCTGCTACGTACTAAAATGGAGCGCCGGCGCATACCGAGCCATCGGTACGTCACAGCCCACTTCGCTCGTCACCTCTGGCATTTACTGAAGATGACCGCTACGCAGCCTTTGATCTCACTCATATACTCGCCTTTTGCAACTTACGCTTTATAATGTTATTCTAAGAATAAAGAAGTATAAAAAGAGAAGTATAGAGAGAGAGAATTGCGACCTATGGCATTTTACATGTAAATAACTAATTTATAATTAAAAGATAGCCAGTGGCGGCCTTAGGGGGTGGCGAACAGGGCAACCGCCCGGGGCCTCGCGCTTGCAGGGGCCTCGCGTCATCACCCGAGTTAAAAAAAAACTTTACATAGCAAAACAAAAAATATATAATTGTATTAACTTTAAGAACGGAATACCATAATATACAGTGAAATAACAATAAAAATACATAAACTTTTGGATAATTGACTGTTTAAAACTATAAAATAAAATCGAAACCTTCGTTACAATATGTACCTATGTCGTAGCGTTAGCCTTCTTATTATACTATTGGGCTTCGCTCCCCAAGTCCCCTTTTTAAATTCAATATGTTTGTTTACAGTATTTTTAGGGTTCCATACGAAAAAACGAAAAATGGAACCCATATACTCGTAGGATCACTCGTGCGTCTGGGCCGCCGTTCACAGTCAATTTACTCCGAAACTACTGGACCAAATGAGTTGAAATTTGGTACTCATATACTTTTTTGTGACCCAAAGACGAAGGTGTAAATTTAAACAACTGAATTTTGAAAAAAAAAATACGGAATCAAATTTAAACAAAAACTGTTTTACAAACCGTATCGTGTTGTATGTCAAATAAAAGGGCTTGTTGTAAGGATCTCAAGTATATTTTTTTATAGTTCTACAACAGATAGTTTTAAAATTATTCAAGAAAGAACTAAAATTAAAGCCAAAACTGACTTTCCCCCCCTTATCTGTGAAACTATGTACTAACGCTAGAATTTTGAAAAAAATACAGAGAACAGTTCTTTACTTAAATATTACAGGAAAACCTATAAAAAGTCTATAGTCTTAAAAAACGGCAAAAATAAAGAAAATAGAAAAATAATGGTAAATACATAATCAACGTACGGAACCCTCTCCAAGTGAGTTTATTTTGCACTTCCAGCAGTGAATTTTCTTTTTCTTGTGTTTATGAATGAATATTCGTTATTGCCAGCTATTTTTTCGCAAATACATAATTTCCCCGCTTTATTAAAGTACGTAACCATTAAGATTTTAAACTGAAGTATAATGTAATAGAACAGACATCTCGAACAAAATGTGAGTCCCGCCGGGAGGTTTTATTTTCAAAATTGAGCCCCCTTTCTCCTTTCAAAATCGAACAATCCTTTGAAAATTTAAGCCGACCGGTGCCAATTCATTGGGTGGGACATACATTGTGTTCGGGGTGTCGGTTCTATATGCTACTAATAATACTTCAATGCTTTTACCTACATTTTTTTATTATTCGCCCGATTAATAACATCTCAAAAGAAAACAACTTCAATACGACATACGTGGGCCCGTATTTAAATAAGTGAAAAATGAAGTTCAGGAAACCTCTAAAAACCCAACACAGGCTAAAAGTGACACATAGCAATCTAATAATAAAATTACTAAATCCACGAGCGTGCGAGGTTTGAAAAAGCATTTGCACAGGCAGTAGTAATATGGTCGAATATCGCGGCATAAGGTACTCGTGGAGTTCGCCCATGCTTGGTCGGCACTGTCCGCTTTCTATCAGGGCAGTCATTATGGCTGGCCACAATTTAAAAAAAAATCAAATCAAATCTAAACACACAATTTTACGGAACGCACAGGGGCCTCGCAATGATCTGCCGCCCTGGGCCTCGCAATGGCTAAGGCCGCCCCTGAAGATAGCATTTCATAGCCAGCTGTTAGAGTTGTATTTTACTAGGTAGGGTAAAAAAAGACTATTTATAACTTTCGTTTCCGAAAATATAATTAATTATTTTCATCAGCTTAGCTAATATATTCATATAATAACGTTTTCTTCGTGTTTTATGCATTTCACTAAAGTTTGCTGTGCTTATTTAACGTTTGCAAGTCACTTAATTAAGGCCTAGTTTATTGTATATTAGTATGTTGGTTTGCGTTTCATAATATTTTATGAATAAGTCGATAATAAAAAACGTATAAAAAAAATAGAGTAGAATAGGTACCTATCGAAAATCGAGTTTGATAGCCAGTCGTTTAATAAGGACGCGAAGGTACGTACTCTAGTCGTGACATTAACGGTGCAGATTACCAACGTTCTGCATCTGCGGTGTGTTAAATTCTGACATAAAATATGGCTCAGTATATTGAATGTATCTGCTCGCTCGAGTTCCCACGCGGCTAGCGGGTTGCAGGCAGCCGTTCGCATGTAATAGCTATGTATGTTCCGATAAGTACTTAGCTGCTTGTCACGTGCGTGAATACACTACACACTTGTATCAATACAACATCTAATACAAAGCAAATATTGTCTTATTTCGTTTTATGCGGTAGTAAATATACATACGTCTGTATGTCAAACAAAAACATAATAGAAGTTACGATGCGTGTCACTTTACGGCTGGTTGAGTTTTGACTTTTGACATTATTCCCAAAGACTTAGCTACTAGGCCCGTATTTATAAACCGATCTCAGCTCAAGAGCGCGATCTCAGATTTTGCAAATGTTTTTTACATACAATTTTATTTGACAATGACATTTACAGCATCTCAAACAATATCTTGAGATCGCAGAGATGTTAAGATCGTTTTATTAATACGGTCTTACTTATTTTGCCTAAAATAAAAATAATGTTCGGTTATAGTTTATAGTCAAGTTTCTCCGTAGTTTTAGCACAGAAGACATAATAGTACATAAATATATACGATGACCGATTCGTCCTATACGCATAAACTTGCAATTTATCAAAGGTATAATTATGTGCATAATTTAATTATCTTGGCTAAAGATAAAGCTGCCGAAATCATTTATAAGTCATGAAAATGTTTTGGCGTCTCTTCTCTAAATTTAAAGATGTTAATTATAAATTCTCGTGATAGTCGTGATGACTAATTGTCAATAAAAATAATTCAAAAACGATAAGTTGAAAACTATGCGCGTACTGTTTACGTTGAAAAATGCTTTTAAGATATAATGCTCGATAAGCGTCAATCATGATTTCGTTTCGAAATAAGGCAAGATTGTCCTACATCGCAGGTGCACTTACAAAAAAGAGAAACTGCGGTATTGCGGTGTTCGAAAGAAAATCTTATTATCGACATAAGGGGCGATATTCGAGACGGCCGTATGCTCCAGTTACAGAAAACGCTCCCTCCGATTTGGATCCGGTTTGCTCTTGTTTCGTGCGAACCACCTACCTTCACTCTCTTATGGCGTTTAATCACTGTTATTCGCAGTGTTTTTATTTACCCGAACTTAATTGGAGAAAATGTTTTAAAATATCTTAAATTTTTCTGGTACCTTAATAACAGGGATGGGTGTGCTAGCTCATTGGACAACTTTAAACATTTCCATAAAAACTACACAAGATAAAATTTTATTGCATATTTCTTCGCTAAAAAGTAAAAATTATTGTATTCGTTAGTTCATTCTTAGTATTTAGTTAATAATAAATAATTAATTAAGTAAAGTCTCAAAGTAATGACCACATCATTAAGTAATTAGCTTGCGCTTACGCATCCCAGAATAATTCCAGGATCTAGTTTTAATATGAGCCTGCACAAGATACCAATCAAGGACGTGAAACTTTCAATTTATGAAACAATATCCCTCTATGTACGGCTTCTTAAAATTCAATAGCACTTCCGTGTACAAAACACATGTATTATTAAAGTAATTAAAAGACTAATTAAGTAAAACAATTAAAACATTGTAACATTGCATTTTTCGATGAAACAAAGAAAATGAACAACTTAAGTGTATTCAAAAAACTCGTTGGGAAGTATTTTAAAATGTTATCGCAGTATCGCGCAGGTTGTCATATCTATCTTATGATAAAATCTATTCCCATTTATGTGGTTTGTCATTAAAGGCAACATAATCACAGACAGACATAATACTTATCACCTAAAAATCATTGTTTTCCTATTACCACTGATGACAAGCTGAAAGCAAAGAAAAACTTATTTGGCATGACATGACGTGTCACAAATCAAATTCGAATTTATTTCGAAGAACATTGATTGTAAATTATTACCTCAACTGAGTGATTAGTGGATTTGAAAATAATTAAATAAATATAAATTTTAATTGATTGCTTTGTCGGTGAGTTATTAAATATTAACAAGTGCAAGCATGGATAATTGGATTGAAAAACATGGAGTTGAATGTTATTGAAATTGTGCAGTTTCACTTTCTCGTGTTGAAATTTAATCTTCATCTTTACATTGTCAATATAACAAGTTTTATGTGGTACTTATAGCAACTGAAGTACCGACCTACTATGAATCAGTAGGTATCTTCTAAGTAATAAAGCAGCGTTAAAAGCTGTACTAATATTAACTACGTAATTTGTTATTCAGGAAGTAAAATTTTGCATTAAGACAGGGTATGCAAGAGGCACAATTTATACCTACGTTTTCTGCTAACATATCATTGGTATGGTATAACAAGCTTGTCGTGCAATTAGATACGTGTGATATCTCGCGCCTGCCATTAGGACTCGCATTTACTGAATCTTATGATTTGCAGGTTTGCGAGCGATTAGTTATTAAAGTCTTCTATCTTCCATATACATATCTTTTAAATAGTTTGCCACTATTATGATTATATTAAATACCTATATATTGGTCAGTGTTTTATTGAGTTTAGCGAAAGTAAATCGTTCAATTATAACTTTGTTTAGATAATTGACTCAGGAAACCAAACTAATTTTGACAGTTACAATTTAGTCAGGCCTACCAAATTTTGATGAACTGCTTTTGATAAAAGAACATGACCTACCTCTAGCCAGTGATCAAAAAATTACGTTGGGACGATGTGTAATACAACACAAATGAAGGGCGGGCAGATGCGTAGGCAGCCGATAACGTTTAAGCAATAAATATAATTAGACATAAAATCAAGTGGAAACACACTCTAATATTCAACTTTCTATTCTATCTAGAATATTTTTATAACATTTTACTGTTTGTATAATTAAAAGTTTTCATTTCTTAAACATGTAACTTAACAATGTAAAGTTCACTCGTAATATAAAACAATTTACTCATTTTATTTTCTTCAAAATGTAGTTACATAAACTTAAAGCACGAAACGGTTAACATTACTTTATGTGACCATAAAAGTAATCTAATGCAGTACTTATCCGATGGAAACAATTTCAACTAATAATTTTCAAATCGTGATCTCACACCATCAGCTTATTTCGCCATTAACAGTGTCCTTATTTATAGGTATTATCTCGTCTATCGGTTATATTTCGTAACGTTCAGTTTAGCATCATTTGCATATTCCGTGATGGTGTCTGCGATGCAAAATCGCGAAACGAGTCAAGACGTGCTCTGGTCAACCGAGAGTACGGAGACGTACCGAGACGTACCGAGACGTACAGAGACGTACCGAGACGCACCATACTCGGTTTGCATTTGCGTATTTCTATGGGTGTAACATTGAAATACGTATACTCGTATATAAAAAATATTGGTTATATTTAGATACGTAAAATATCGATTTCATATAAAGGAATTAAAAGTGATTAATTTATTTTTCTAAACACGATAATCTTGTATGTAGGAATAACATGGTATCTTTTAATTTAATTTCAGACCTATTACCTAATTATTTTAAAATCTCCTTCCTATTCTTACCTAGTTTATGTTAACTAAAACAACCATTCACAGTGAATATCACCGTCTCATATCAGACTAGATCTAGGATAGATAGTAAAACGCGAATTAAGCGTTCTTTAGTTTTATTAAACAAAGCTATCAATTTTCTAGCAGATTTCTTGTAAAAAATTGATGCTAATCATTCTATGATACAGGCACTACAAGGTAATGTAATTTTAAAATAAAACCCGAAAAATAGTGACATCTAATAGAGCGCGATGCATCCGTGATCGAATTTTAAATACGTTTACCATGAATTATTCAATGTTCATACGAATATCAAGTCATACATATTTGTCGACTGCAAACGACTCAATTTGAAGTAAAACATAACTTGTATGTTGCATTGCAAGTTACTTAAATCGTGTGTGAACTCAATACGGATTGGGAAACACATTAAAATCGAAATTGAAATATTTTTAATACAAAACTATAATCGATTATAGCAACGTTCTATATCTTATCTCCGAATCGGTGAAGAAGATAATATAAGATTTAAATAAAACCCAAAATACATATTGTACAAAAGCATTCCAAAAGCCGAGTACCTACGTGTTATACGCTTCGATATTGCCTATAATGATAGCCATGATTACAGATAGTGGGATGATCCAGATTCATGTCGAATCCTTTCACTGAGTGCAGCCTTGAGCGGCTGCGAACAGACCGCTGGCCATTACCGATACATCGTTGTTAATGTCCCACCGACTATTAACATAGATCGGTACTAAAAGATAAATTACTAAAGCCACCAGCGTCTTGTAATCTAATTGTGCTTTGCTTGTATTTTCATTCTAAACAGTAAATCGTGTAGTCTTCAAATGATGCATGAAATAGACTCCGGTTGGGTACAACGGATTACAAAGCGATTAGCCGACTTTGTTTACTTAGATTCCGGAGATTATCACGACAGATGATTCATGTTTCGAATATCAATTAATTATTAATAGTAAAAGAATAATTTGTAAGTAGATAATAAGTTGTAATGTGCTTGCGCGTTTTTATACATGTCTTTATTTTTGTACAATTTATTCTATTACAAAACGGTACACATGGACATGGACTTGTAGAAATTAGCAGACGGTGATTTCTTACCATCTCTACCACCATTCCCACGTTTGTTTATCGACTATTACCATAAAAACTGTAAATGTTCTCTAAGCAACCAATGTTTATAAAAGATAATATTTTCTGTCATGTATCGAATACCGCCGCAAAAAACACAAGAACAAGCTACGGGGCGCTCTACAATACATTAGACTTCAACGAGCAATCAGGAAATAATTACGTTCGTAGTGCTTCCAATACCGACCGATACCGCCGTTGGAAAATCACAACGTCACAATGGTCCTTCGGTTATTATAAGGTGATTGCACCAGTGATGGACAGCGCAGTCGTCATCGATATTTTACGTGAACTCTCAAAGTAAAAAATGATTAAAATTTGTGGAATTTGTCAATGCTTAAAAAGAAACTTAGGCAGCCTAGCCAAATCATATTTCCCCTATTATAATTGTGTATTAAAAATTGATTTTGATTCAATAAATGATGAACGTAGCAAACTTGGAGCGGATATTGATCTATTAAGCATTTTTTATTACAAAAAATAATATATTGAGTAATTTTGTCATAAAAAGTTTGCCAAAGATCTAAAAAATATCTATAAAATGTTCGCTAAAATGGTCCATAACTGGAACAATCACCGTACCTATAATTTACAGGACGTATTCCCCAGCCGCATTCCGCACCCGATGACGGATCGCCGGACCAGCCCGTAACGATGGGCGAACCCCAAATCCGGTAGATGAGAATCGCTGGCTTGCAATTTAAATCAATAAACACGGCCATTACTTTTATCAGTAATGGCGTTTTTTAATTGGGCGACTCAAGTTTCTTTACACGACACCGAAAGTGGGTTAAACCGAACGGACTGGCGTTCGGGATTCTTTTGTTTCAACGTCTTGTTTCAACTTGGGTTCTACAAGTAAATATAGACGGTATTGTTGGGTTTACCATGTTAATGAATAATGACATTACTTTCAGGTTAAGTTCCAATACTTGGTTAATTTTCAAATATGCAATAGGCTTTAATTATCTGTAGTCCGTTAAGTCACTGAAACCTGTAAGATGATAATTTATTTCAAGTAAAAGTAATAGCTACAAAACGAAAAATCTAAAAAGCTAAAAATATGATTTCGATAAAAGGTGGAAAAAATATTACTGTTCTATTAAGGAATATTACTGCTTTATTAAATAATTTAACTAATAACTATATTATATTAAAACTCTCATGAATTGTATTGTAACAACATACATTTTGTAATCGGTAAATAAAGGCGCTTGAAATGTAAAATGTTTTGATTACTATCTAATGTATTAATATTAATTATGCTGAGATAAAAAACTTTTAAACATTGATATTGACTTGTTTTAAATCACCGTATCTTAAAACTGGTTCAACTACAGACCATAAAATATCTATAACGAATAAAATTTCGGTAGCGAAACCGGAATTGAATATTTAATTAAAGGGTTCGTCGTTTCGAGGCTATACGAGTATTGTGAAGGTAATTACGACAATCTTTAAGTGAAAACATTATAGTTTTAAACTTTCCTTTGCCTTTAAGTGGTCCATATATTAATATTAAACGATATTATTAAAAAGTTTAAGAATGTGCTTTAAATATTCTTTGACTGAAATAAATGAGTATAATCTAAAATACGATACTTATGATAATTCATATATTTTACATTATTTACAAGAAATGAAGTAATCATGGTAAATAAATAGAATTCATAATACATTTGCTTGTCAAAAAATTTTTCATTGCTTAAATAATGAACAAGCTACGTAACCATTATTCATCTATACTAATATATAAAGAGGAAAGATTTGATTTTTTGTTTGCATTGAATAGGCTCCGAAACTACTGAACCGATTTCAAAAATTCTTTCACTGTTGGGAAGCTACACTATCCCCGAGTAACATAGGCTATATTATATTTTCAAAAAAATTAGGGATCCTTAATAAAACTCCAATAATGTAACCCAAGGTGTAAAAAAATAAGAAAACCGAAGCAAAGCGAGGGCGGTTACTCGTATATAATATACATATAGTACCTACCTACGACTTTAAGCCATTAGGGAGCATTCTAGATCGCAAGTCTCTCCCCTTAATTCAGGCGTACAAACTACATGCATTTTCCAAAATTGCCTAACTCAGTCGACCACATATGATCGACACAAGACGTCTGCTATGAACGCATCAAAACTTTAAATACCATAATTATGCAAGATATAAATATGTATTTATTTACTAAATGAAACTGACTAGACGTAAAATTCTAGCATAGCTACATATATAGTCTTGACAAAACAAATATGCATAATGCATATACAATTCATTAAGATATTCCGAACTAAAGACGCAAAATATTCAATACATTTATAAAAGTTCATGCATTCTTGATAAAATACATGTACTCATACGTACGCATGTACTTGTCAGTATTTATTGAACCATCACTTTCCAAATATTACGGTAGTAACATAGTGGGTGTAGGTTAGATATTCACACGCGTGTAGGTTATTTAACTCGTATATGATATGACGTTTGAGGTGAACAGGAAGGTCGGATGTGAGCGACGTGAGCGCAGGTAGTTACACGAATGCTAAGAAGATAGTATTATAATTACACTGTCTCAATGCGAGTTTATGTTGTGCCGTAAATGATAGTAATATTGTACGCGTACACATAGTATTGAGACAAGGAACTGGAAGCGGCTTTGTGCGCATTTAATATCGATTTTCGCTCGCTTTGTTTGTTTTTTTACGACTATAGACGACAATGAGAGACAACCATAGCATGTGGATGGTATATGGACATGTCTAGCAGGTGTCAGAAGTTAGATAACTGTAACTTGTCTGTGGTAAAAAGACCACTTTTGAATTGCGTTCTGTACCTGTAATCGACTTTTATTGACTTATAAAAATCATACACACGTGTTTATATTATAGTATTAATAAATAATGTTATGCTTAATTTTTTTTATAAATATTCCAAGAACATTCTAATAAATAGTTCTTACCCAAATGCGTTAGGGTCATGTTTTCCGTTAGGCGTTAGGAGCATTGTTGTATCCGATAAAGAGCAAAAACTCATATACATAGTTAATAAATAATTTAACGTCATGTCAATGAGTGCAGTGAACTTTGAATTTTTTATACAGTTTACATCTCTATTTAGTAACGTAAGTTGAACAAAATTTAAGGACGTGGACGTAACTAATCGACTGTCTGTACGGTGTACCGATAAACAACATACATACATGGTATTGTATTGTTTTGTATTGTGTGTTGTATGTTTTATTTTACTCGTAATACGAGTATTCTTTATTATGCACCAGTTTTAACATCCTACTGAAAAGAATAAAAATAAGAAAACAATTTCAATGTCTTTCTTATTGCCAAACAGCAATTTCTTCCAAGTAGTATCCTAAATAGCACATAACATAGGACAAAGATTTATTAGGAAGAGTGTACGAATATTAACTACAAATGATCATATTAAGATAAGAAAATATTAAGTAGGTAGTTACTAATTAAAACTATAAAACAACCATGATCGGCCAGCTGAGACATCCCAAGTTGGACAATTAGGTAACTTTTTGCTTTGCAATAAAGTCATCTTTAGAGCTAATATTAAATTATCCTTTAGGTTTATAATAAAATTCATCTCATTAGTAACGCTGATAGATAATAATCAAGGCGAATATAGACTAGCAAGCAAGATGAATGTATGTGTAATTTATAAATCAACACTTAGTAGCTTCATCATGGCTAGATTTATTATTTCCGATAATAATCTCTTGTACATACACGGTAAATAACAGGCAACTCATTTGACAATTTATGTGTATACATACACTTGTCAAGGAAGTTGTATAAAATTACTAGGCGCCTATTTTTTGTGCCATAGCCTCACATGTACGAAATTACGTAAGATTTGATAGTGAATATCATCGAAATCTGTCCAAATTTTCAAAAAAGCTCAGATCATTTCGTGCCATAAAAAAATCTATAAGTATTTTTAAAAATTAAAAGGCACCATCACAAGATGAAAATTTATTTTACATTATTGTTTCATTCTTTCATCTGATTTTTTTTTTATGAACAGATATTAAAATTTTAGGTAATTTATTGAATTTGATATGATATATAATATTGAATTTTTTAATTTCTTTGTTATTTGTTACTACAAATATTTATTTAAACACGCGTACGTGGAAGTATTTGATGTTCCACATGAACAAATAGCAAACACATTTTCTTTAGTATTAACGTATTCTTATATTGTCATTTACGTGAGGGCGATTATTTATTTTCGTCTTCATTAAAATTTGTCTTAGTTTTACGCAATCTGTCAAACCTTACACAAACGCTAAATTAATTTTACATCAGCATTTCTTTGTCCTTGTTCGTTGATGTTTTAATTCAGCCACGTTTCATGATTTTTTTTATCAATAGCCTATAAATACTTGATAAGTGGCCTATAAATACTAGATACCTGCTAAATGGCCATTGCTGTTCATCGACCGCATCACTAAAGTCATTACCGACGCGTTGCTGGCCATAAAGGAAGTAGGAACCTGCTTTTTGATTGGCTCTTCGTCACTGCCGCCGAAGTAGCTTTCACGGTTCATTTTAGAAGGATGGTGATAATTGGTCATGCAAGTTACGAGGAAAATACCTACTGTCAAACTTAGTGTAAGCAAATATAACAGCCCAGAAGACATCTGGCACCATCACCTTGTGCGTTCAAGAGAGTGTTTCATTAAATTATGCTCTATTAGAGGCCCGCTCTACTGTCACTTTAATTAATTTCGTCAAAGGTTACTTCAAAATATCAAAACAAATAGAGTTGTCTATGGACTTATGAATAATCTGAATTTTACTAAGAAAAAATAGCCGACTTCAAAATAACTCAAAAACTACTCGTCAGATCTAGCTGAAATTTAAGTGGAACCACATGACAAGCACCAGCTTTCGACTAAAAAAAATCATCAAAATCGGTTCGCCCAGCCGAAAGTTCTGAGATAACAAACATAAAAAAATACAGTCGAATTGAATATCTCCTCCTTTTGTGAAGTTGGTTAAAAATTAAACAATAACATTAATCGCAATCATTAACTTTTGGCTTACCGGGATCCAGACACAGCCAACAGTGTCCGGCTTAATGCTGATGGACGGTCCGGTCGTATCCAGTTCCGTATCCGTATCCGGCTTTTAAGTGCCTACTAACAACGGATGCTGAAACGGATGCCTTGCAGTAGCATCAATGACATTAAATCACTATATGCGTTGGTCTCTCGACGTTAAGTTTCTAACCACAATCCACTCGAGATATTTTTATGGTTATAAATGTTATAATAGACAAAAGGAGTTAGTACAAAATAATAAATAGAGTAGTTACAAAGATAAATGGTGTTCAGAAAAGGATTTTAGTTTAAAATAAAAAAGACTAATAGGTCCTACATTAGTTTGACCAAACCATCAATCTTAGAATATATCTTAGTACGCTATAAGTGATGGTAGGAGTCCATGAACTTTAAGCGATTAAAGTTAAATGTACTTGCTCAGTTTTTTGTTTCATACGTATTTTTTAACTTTGGAATACAAAAGGCTGAGATCAGTTTTTGTCACGTAAATAGTGGTTTGAAAGAATTTTAGGTTGTTTTCTATTTGTTAAAATATCAATGAAATGCTATTTTCTGATTGTTCTTTTATGTAACAGTTTACAAGCTTAAGTTGCTCTACTTCCTCGTAGTGTAACTAAAGTATGGATTAAGCTGTATTTTCTCAAGTATGTAGAACTTATAGGTAGATAGAGTCGGAAGTGTAACTTTACTGGGATAGCTAGTACAGATAAAGATGAGAGTTAGGAGGAGAAATTAGGGAACTACAAAAAGCCAGGTCATGCTAGCCATAAAAAAAGTGGGACAGGATAATTAAGTATGTAACGTAATATTATATTGCACTTCATTCCTGAAAAAGTTTATATAGAGTATATAACGTACAAAGCTACGCCGCGTAGCATTCCGAAGTGTACTAACGATATGTATTTAACCTGTATTTCGATCCAGTAGCATGTACTGTAATCAAGGTCACTAATATACGAGTATCAACGTCATCTGTCATACTGTTAAAAGCCGTAAATATGTGAATTAAGTTATAATGTTTTAGATCCATTTCATATTTCATGAATTTATTATTTTAAGTGTCGTGAGTTATTTTTATGAGTTTCTAAACCCCCGCTACTCCCATGTAAGGACTAAGGACACATAAGATTTCTTTGACTTCTCCTCCACCTTCTTACGTAAGATTTTGTCTAATTTTAGAATTGAATTAATTGTTTTAAAATTCACATTTTGACGGAAATAAAATTGTAGGCCGAAACGGGTACATAATGAGTTATTATAAGGATTTTTTTGCAGTAATGAAATTCGTAATTTAAATTTGTATTTAAAGTAATCATGTTTAAATACGTAAAATAGATAGGTAATTAGGGACTGAAAACGTGTTAAGGCAATAAAATATTAATGACTCTATGTTAGAAATCGCAATTTCTACTTATAAAATATTACGTAAGAATGTCTTTAACCCCCCAAGGTAAGGTCATGTAGAGATTTTGAGAACCCTCGCTCCCCCTCGGGACCCTTACGTAATTAATTAATGGCCTTGAGCAATTGGGCGGTTCTAATACGATACGACCCGCTTAATACTTGTTTACGTAAAAATAAGGTAATTTTGGATTGTGGCTATTTATTAATTATTATTTTTAATATTTGTTCGTACAGTTTATACCTATGTTAATATTTTAGTTAAGGAACTGTGCAAAAAATCCTTGCCGTTTAAAAGTAGATTCAAATTTTCTGTCAAAAACGACCTCACTTTGGATTTTTTTACACATATTAGTTAACCAGCTAGAACCATATTGTACGTACATTATTTAGATAAAATGGCTAAAAACAGCTCATATTTTTTTTGACATTTGAACAAGAAGCAAACCTCCGAACATGTGCCTCGGCAACTGTTTGACTCTTGCAAGCGCCTCCTTTTGCAATCATACACAACTACTTCACTTCTAGGAAAATGAAACGATTTATTAGACATCTCCATCAAACCTGTGTTGCATTTGCTATAAATATAAATTAGACACGGCAAACTTGAGAACTAATCTCAGAACAGTATAATCGGTTTTACGAAACGCGTCTCGCTCGGTCGTGGGTCCGACCGTCCGAGTGCTCCAAGTGTTTGTGCGGCTTAACGTCAATTTAGCTCGTCATGTGTGTAATGTGAAAGTTAAACATAATTATATGGTCATTCAAAAAAAACCTTAGACACCAATTATAGTAAATGTTGATTTCGAAACCGCAAATGTCGAACGAATAAAGCAAAAAGTAGAATTAAAAATATAGCAGTTGAAAAGGAAAGATAATAATAATATGTTATGTATGTGCTTGTCGTAGCTCAAACACTTGTAGATGAGTTTGTTAAGTAATACTTATGAAAATATCACTCTGCTGTAAATGGTTTTCAAGTGAACTGTAATTTAATTATTTTATCTACCTATCCTTAAATTATTTTCATGCTCTTTTTATTAGCACATACATTGCGTGGATTGTCTCGCAGCGTATATTAAGAGTTAATGTACCTACTTAGAAAAACTCAGGATTTTTTTTATTAATACTGTAAAAAGCTAAACGATACGCTAAAAAGTTCCGAATCGTTTAAAAGCTGTAATCCATTTCGCAATAACAAATGACATTTTGGATTAGACGGATAAGTTTCACCAATAAAATATCGTGTAGCATCAAGTAAATAGCTCGTGATAAGTGATCTTGCACAAGAAATGATAGATGAGAGACCATATCTGTTATGGCTTTTGGTCCGTTATAAAACTTGACTACCGAAATTTCACTTATGATTAATAATCACGCCTATGACAAAGATCGAGTATTATGGTGAAAACAAAGCACTTTATCTGAATCACGGAGTAAACTATAGTAAGTTAGCTAACAATAAGAATTTACTAAATAAACTAGGGAATTCCCACCTAAAAACTTCGTCTGTCTCTAACAACGGAAAACCTATTAACCAGATCATTTTATTTTATCCATGAGTAATCCAAGTAGAGAATCCGTAAACATTTAAGTAGAAAATCAATCTCACTTGCTTTTTTCATACAATGAGATTAAGTGCGAAACAAAAAATTAAGGTCATTGTAGAATTACGAATAAAAGATCCGCGAGTAAATTTAGGCAAAAAATTAAACAGGATTCTTGAGTGTTATAAATCCGCATAACAATGACTAAGGGAGGCATGGGTTTCAAAGTCAAGATTACGTGCAAAAACTGTAGTTGTCATTGGAGGCTTGCGTCCGGTTGCCGGTTGTCGGCGCGCCGCTGCACGAGCGTTGACTTGACTTGTAGTTGTGGTCGCCCGCTCGCTCGCCCCAGTTTATCTATAAAGGCACTTACCTTCCTTATACACTTGTCACTGTCCGTATGTTAATTAAATGGACATGTCGAAAACAATCGGCTCTTAAGCTACATAAAAAGAGTTTATTACAACTATTACAAGCCGCTTCAATGTTTGTAACTAACCTTTAAGATTATACAGTAATCTGGTTTTGTAGAGCACGATGTGTATAACTTTTTTTTTACGAATTATGATAATATACTTAATATAGAACAATTTCTAAGGTCTACACGTCTTTAAGCAAATTTTGCAAATAGTAAAAATTTTGCTAACACCTAATAGGTAATATGACAAAACTTAGGTGATATTTAAAAAAATGACGCATATCGTGTGAGAACTTTTGAAACAAATAAACCAAAATAAATAAAGTATGGATTATTAATTGCATTAACAGTTATACGGTCTACATATAAAATAAATTGCATTTATAAACTAGCAGCTCATCAACAGTTTTACTTTTTCCATAGATCACTATCGATGCTCTAAATAACCTTTTATAGTGGTACACTTATGTCAGTGGCACCTGGAAATACGCATGAATTGAAGGTAGTTCCGCGTAGCTTGACGTCCGGCAAACCTTCGACATTTCCGAACAGTTCAATCGGCGGGGGCAGGGGGGCGCGGTCGGCGGGGGCAGGGGCGAGGGGAAGGGGGCACCGGCGGCGTGCGAACACGCCACGAGGTCACTGTCTTTTTACTCGCATTACCTCCTGACATTCGAACTTAATGGAGTTGCTTTATTGAAATTTAAACACAACAAGCACCGACGTAATGGAATAAAATTAGGTTATCGTAACAAGAAAACGGTCCTCGAGTGGCCATCTTTAAGCTCACGGCGGCCCAATAAGAATCCGAAACATTCAAAGTCCGTCGTGTGCTTTGAAAAGCCGCTCGTCTCACTCGCGAGTTAGCCGCGTTACGTTTGCGAGAAAGAAACAGATATAGGAACATACTCCTATCGACGAATAGTCATTGTTCTTGGTTGTAATGGAACAAAATAAAGACAGAGAAGCGGTATTCGTGACTGTGAGACAAAACTATTGAAATTGCGGTGTATGAAAAGGACAAAACATAAGGTTTTTGGGTCGATGTCCGGACGAAGGAACTTAAATTTTGACTTTATGAAGAATTAGTCTGTACTTCATTTAGCACAATTTCAAACGATGGTCAACTCAGTAGGTACATCATTATGAGGCCAAAGAAATATTGTGAATAATTAAATTTTGACAATGGAAATAATCATAATAGCTATATAGGTATTATAGAAAATGATAATTCATTAATCTGTCTGACACATGTAAATATATATATTGATTAATAAATAGTAATCAAGAAGAAATCAATACCTATTTAAATTTAAATACATACCTAAAACTATGTAATTCATTCAGTATTTCTTAACTTTATAAACATCATTTGTTGAGTTCTGACTATTATTATTCAATAGTTGTTGTAATTGACGTAAATCCTGGTTACTATTGTTGCCAATTATTCAATTTATGTAATTCTTCTACTTCACCTAGCTAGGTAGTTAGCTAGGAACCTGTTTATTGTATTGAAGTGTTACCGTGTATTATAACAATATTCTTTTGAATTGTTTTTTCTATCCTTAATAATTAAACATTTTTGTTTCCCTTCTTGTTATACTTTTGCGAGAATTTGTGGGATTAGTTAAATTATCCCTAATAAGGCCACCCACCAAAACCTCGTCAGTAAAGGTACCTACAAATTTTACCATTATTTTTATCATTTATCTATTATAATTAATGTCACATTTTATTATTACCTTCTTGCATATAAAATTGCCATGTACACGTCCCTCACTAAGTCACTAGCTATTTAGGCAGTGACGTAACAAATCCCAGCTACTCCCCCTGACGGAACGGGTCGCACCGTGGTACCCGCGCGGACCGTTACGCCGGCGTCCTTGGCTGAGTTCTTTCTTGCGCGGGCGCAGGCGGCGCAGCAGGTCGTTCTGTCGTTCCGCGCTGGGTAGCGCTGTGCACGTGTGCTCCACTGTATTCATAACGCTGTGTATCTATGTGTGCAGAGACGCGCTAGTGTGCGTGCATTAAATTAGTCCTAACGGATATTACGGAATTTTGTTAGATAAATACCTCATATTCAGGATAGTAACAACTCACGACATTAATTGAATAGTTTGAATTATTTGTACAAATAGTAGTAGTGCAGCGCGTAATGAACGAATTTTATTCTTTGATATACTTATTATTTTATTTGTTTTGTGTAGTGGTGCAGTTGTATGGTAATATATTCTATTAGTTTGATAAAAATGCCTGTTAGTACCAAATGCAGCAACAACAAAAAAAATTAAGCTGCAACAAAATATTTAATTCCTAGGTAGGTATTCTTGTTTGTTTCTCTGATAGGATTTGTATCTACATACATATACATATTGTTGTTCATAGATATTTTTACAATGGAAAATATTAAGACAATGATGTTAATACATTATGATTAGTAAAATTGAAATCGAATTTTCAAATTTCTTATTGTATTCGTAATGAACCAATGACATTTGATTACATATCGCGTGACCTTGCCGCAAAGCACCGAGTATAGTTTGCTAACAATAATGTAGAACTCACGTGTTCAATACGTATAACAATTTCGAAACCCGTAAAGGTCAGTAATCACAATCAATGCGGCAACAAAGCGTCACTTAAGACAATTGCCTGCTTTAATTATTTCTTTTAACCGACTTAAAAAGAGGCCCTCAATTCATTTGTATTTATTTTAATGTTATTACCTCAGAAGTCCGATGTTTATCAACCGATTTGGATTTATTTTAACTAGAAGCTCAGATGTAAAAGGTAATCGTACCTATTAGGTATATGTATAATCAAATATTACTACATCGATTTAGATATATGTTCAGCGATTTTAGTAGTCTTTTTTTCCAAGACTATTTCTCTAAGTCGGCATTTTCTTTTTGTAAAATTTGGATTATTGTAATTATGTTATACTTAAAAGCTTTTAAGATGAGGCTCTACTTATCGTTGTGTAAGCGAGCAAGGCCGCCGATCGCTTTACTGCCGCGCTTACCGCAATCATTCGCTAATAGGAGCTTTAAATATTGGTGCTTTTAACTGCTTTTACAAAATATCGCAATGCTAATAATCCTTAAGTTAAACTCGTTAACGAGCGTTCCACTAACGCATCGTAATAATTGGGACTGCAATTGATAATTAAACTTGATTTATTTAACCTTAAAATACTGGCTGTTTTACTTGTAGTCATTTATATTTATAATAAAAAACATGTTAAGTAGGTAGATTCAATTACACAGCTAAGTATTAAAACTATGCTATGAGCTTTAAATTAACTTAATTTTCATATCAAATTTTTTGGAGAATACGAATTCGATTGATCCATTTAACTATTCAAAAATAACACGATCACAAACAAAGCACCAACTGTAACATTGTATACGTAATACAGAAATATTTAAAGACACTACAAGTAGTAACTTGTACTCTCAATATGAAATTATAGCTCGACTAGACTAAGCTCCGCGCACATAGCAGCGAGAGCTATGAATCAGATAATCTACCTTAGTGGTAATAGATACAATATTCTGGTGTTAGACGCACACAAGCGTAGCGTGTCGCGACGTGATCCGGGCTGTGTGTGCCGGTGTATGTGTGCACACACGCACACACGCACGCCCGCGGGAGGTTCAACGTACCAGTTGCCAACTACGCGAGTTCCTTGTTCCACTTTACCACTGACACTATATTATTATCGTTCTAAGATTCCGAATTAAGAAAACTAAGTTTCCTAGTCAAATTCTTTTCCATGTGAATTTTAGTCGACATTTAACTATGTAAGGTTTAACGCTCAATTCAAATTTTTAAAATACTCCATTGTTTTTGTTTCTAACCTTAATTTGTAGTAGATGCATTTATATACACCATAATGATTTAAAAGTGTATATTAAAAGGCAAATTATAAAAATATTTTTTCTTACAAACAAGTATCAAACGCATCGACCGCCTCAAACAAACAAATATCAATACAAAAGACATCAACGAGCGTCTTCTGCGTTTCTACACTTTTAAATATTAACGATTTTATTTATTTTATAAATTGTATTGAGTTACTTTAGGAAATGATATTTTTTATGATATAAAGCAAAATGCAAATATAATAAACCTGATGTACAATTTCATTTTGTTGTTCATTTAATTTAACATTTCATGTCACAGGGCCAAGTAAGTACATATTATTATATTATTTTTATATTTCTATTTGAGTACTTACGAGGTTATAGATATAAAGGTCAACATATATTATTTTAGAATACATGTCTTTCTATAACATGAAAAAAACTGAATAGGTTACGTTGAAATTGGCGTAGTAATATTACTTAACTTCATACAAGTTATGTAATCAAACAAAATGTATTATTTATATTAATTATCATTTAAATATTTTAGTAGGGACACCAACCAACGTTCTTGAAATTTGATATCAACTATTGAAAGTAATTAATACTACATCGCATGTGTTACAACTTTTAAAACATAAAAACGAGTTTTATTAAAATGTATAAAACCGTAGGCGGTTAAGCCTTATGGAGATAATACAATTCGTTAGTGACTTTGCATAACGAATTACTCACATACGTATTTCACATTTTGAATAAATAAAATCAATTCATTTAATATTTTGGTCCTAACATGTAGATAGCGTAGGGTCCAAAGACGAGATTACTCTGAAAAAAAATCCATGGAAACTATAACTATTACATGCAACAACTTGAGTAAATTAGTCACAACTTAAACGTTGACTCCATAACTTAACAAAACTTAATGCTGATTACATCGTGTGCCTTTATTTAAAGAGAACTTAAATCTATCTTATGCAGAACATCTGGGCAGGCATGGACACTATCTCAGATGTCATCATAATGTGAGACCATTCTTAGTAACTAAAATGGGTTTCTCAGAACCATCCGCACGTAACGATATCTTTGGACAGGAATGCCGACAAGTATCGCTAGCGTGTACAACGTTTTGCATTTAAACAACTTATTCAAAAACTGTGGGTGTTAAACTTGGCATATACGGTGTACTGTGATAATAATTTACGGAAAATAATCCATAAAAGCACTCAGTAACTCGCAGCCTGCGGCGTTGTGCGATACACGGAAACATTTTATGTTCATGTCATTATAATAATTGTATTTACTCTGAACACATGATTTTAAACTATAGTAAAATGTTACTCTGAATAAATAAATAGAACAAAACTGATAAAGTTAACACTTTTCTTTCTTCCTCTGTTCTTAGCGTGCAACACACTGGTGTATTTTTGGTGTTAAAGATGTCATGGGCTTCGGGCGACGGTGGTCAGCTCGTTTGGCGGCTGGTGACAAATAATTCTTGACAAAAAATAACCAACTCCAAAATTGGGAATAACTCAAAAACTACTCGTCAGATCTCGCTCAAATTTAAGTAGGACTAGTACATGACAAGGACCTGCTTTTGGTTAAAAAAAGAATCATTAGAATCGGTTCACCCAATCGAGTAACAAACACAAAAAAATACAGTTGAATTGAGAACCTCTTCCTTTTTTAAAGTCGGTTAAAGACTTCTTTTGAATTCACGATGGGCTGTATACCATTTCTAATATGATACCACAAAGATAATAGATAAAAAGGACACAACATTAAGAAGAAGAAAGTCAAAATTAATAAAAAAATTACACAAAAGTGACTAAATTAAAGCATATCAGTTTTATTATGTTATAAAATATTTTATTGTACCACTTTTTAAAACAGCTTAACACGGAAAAATATAAAATAGTGTTAAGAATATTGCTACCGTAATGAAAATGTTCACACATCACAAATGACTTTGGTGTGTTTACAGAGCAATAATATTTTAGGATGAATTTTATTTATACGTCTGTTGCATGCAAGCAGATTTTAGTTTCTTTTGTAAAACTGTATGACGCTAAAAATACATATGTTCTTATATATCCATTTCACAATTGAATATTAAATAACGTTATTTTAGCAAGCACTTAATGTAATTGATTAGTGGATATTATATTTGTTGAACAGATACCTAAGTTTTTTATACAAGCAGGTATGCAAAGAGGACAGAGAAAAATTTAAATTAGGATTAGAGATGTAAAACTGATACATTAATCGTTATCAATGAACCTCAGGCTTAAACTTTCTAGTATTGGTGCTGCTTAAGCAGTAACTAAGCCGCGACGTTCATGGATATGTAGAATTTGATTTAGTATTGTGTCAATAAGATATATTGGACTCCGGTTTTCGAGCCAACTTCTAAGTCGCTACTCAGGTAGGTACTTAGGCAGTAAAATACTACAGAGGTACTGAAATAAGCCGTTAAAACATTAAATTACACGGTTATTAATTTATTTATACTACTACTGACGATGCAATGGATTTAGGACCGTTCTTATTAAGACCTCTGGCCTCTGCAGCTCCATACCATCTCGATTAAGTCTGTAATACTTTTACTACCATAATATGAATAAGATTACGGTCAATGGTCTTAAATTAATGATTAGTATTGACGACCTGTGTGGCGCAATGGTTACCATGTCGGATCGCCGCACCAAGGGTCCTGGGTTCGATTCCCAGTGAGGCAGAAATTTGAATGATGAGTTTGAATTTCTGTTCTTGGTCCGGGTGTGAATGTCCTCGTCTCTGTGTGTTGTCCATGGCACCCACGACACAGGGAAACATAGTGTGAGGCTATGAGTGTGAAGCGGTATTTTATTTATTTATTTAGTATTATTATTTCGCTTGAACGTAGATTGCTCCATCTGCTTTTAAAAATTCATCTTTAAAATTTTTGTTACGCGATTTTTTATGTAACTAGTGGAAGTAGTAGACAAACGAGCTGACGATCCACCTGTTGGTAAGTGGCTACCGTGCCTACCGTCGCCCATGGGCATCAACAAGATAATTAATTAATGGCCCCTTGCTAGCCAAGAAAGAAAAGCGAAGTAAGCAGGAATGAAATGAACTGGCGCTCAAGTCTCCAGCCGGAGCACGCCGAGTCGTTTGGTGGCTGACTCAAGCAATAGGCAAGCAATGGTGGTGGCTATCCGTCAGTTGTCACGTAAAGATAATAGGTATATTATAATACCAGTAATTATTTGATTAGCTTACAGTGTTGGAGAACCTATACTACGGGATAATGAATTCAACATTCAATACTAACAATCAACAGCAAGCTCTAGCAATACATATCAAGAAAAGTTAATTAATTTCCCCGACTCATATATCCCCAGCATTAGGGCTACGTCATATCTGTTATTGATGCATCTTGCAGCAGTCCATCAAAGAAAGGGAAGTAAGTGCTTAAGCTTTCTACCGGCTGTCATTGTAACCTGTAATCGCGATTCGCGATACACATCTCAATCGCTTGAGGACGGAAACTACAATGTACGCTAAAGAATCACTTTTAATGATCACTTTCATATAGATACATTTAATTGGTTCACCGTTTAGATTGATACAACGATACAGGCTGTACAAGATTGATTTGGTGGAGTGGGTGGTACGCACTAGATAATTATTAGGTATCAATGATACTTGCGTAATAATATCTTATAATCAGTCAACTCATTTATATTTTATCTTTCATGCATAGAGACAGATCTTTTTTGTGCAATAAATTATTTCTTTTTTGAAGTGAAGTAAGAATTTATTTTATTTTGGTACCATTGAGATAAGCATTCGTATTATGTTAATTTATGATTAGCTACATACATTGAAAAGATAGAAGAAATTATCTGCGAGCATTAATTCAAGTCACAAACATGTATTTAATCATATTACCTTATGCAAATGTTGTTTTCTACTATGATGGCGTGAAACTGACATACCTACTCGTACCTGCTTTCTACATCGCTGTCATATATGTAACAGTTATTTGTTATTCGCTTAATAAATTCGAATTAAGCTTAAAATTAAGAGACTGAAATAACTGGTATTGTAATTTATGTAACAATCGTGCAGCGTGCGCATAGAATACTTTAACATGCAAATGTATACGGGTTGAGTAAATGAGTGTCTAAGTTTTAAGAAGGCGCACTTGATGGAAACTGGTGCAAAGCGAAGTGGTGCAATCCACAGAACCAGTCCTGCGACAGGAAGCGGCCTCGAGACCGCTGCAGCCCGCGCTGCCCCCCCCCCTGCCTCACACCGCCCCCCCCCTCCCCCAGCGCCCCCCGCCCCGCGCCGCCACCTGATCCAGACAAAGCGTGTCCTTCGTGTCATTCTGTGACGCATAAAAGTGCATTGCACTAATAATAAGTCCTTTCCATGTCCGGTATCGCGTGCTCTACTACTAGCTGGAGTAACGCGACAGGATAGTTTTTCTTTTTTAGCCATGTTGCTATGCAACAATCGTTTCAGTGTCTTTTGATACATCTTTTCTACGAGTCTAGAACGTCGGGGTTTGGACGTCGTCTGGTTTATTAGCCAATTATAAACATTGTAAGTGAATATTCCGTGTCATAATGATACCATTGTTGAGACTTTTATATAGTGTCGTATCTGCTAGCTTATTATTACGATTAACTAGTTTTAAATTGAAGTCAACATTTCTAGACACACAAGTTATTAAACGCTGAACATACCGCAGAGAAGTTTAAGTAATTGAGCGCTGCTATTTATGAAACATTTGAAGCACTTACGATATGATAAATGGCATTTCTTACAATATAATCGTGACTAAGGCGTATCTAGATAGAAACTTAAAAGCGAATTGTTGTTGTATAGAGAGTAAAATAACATTGTTCGCAAAGTGCACGCGGGCGAGTTGGGACGCACGCGGCGGCGCGGCGCGGCGGTGCGATGCGTCACAGGCGAACTCGAGACTCATCGAGCCGCCCAAAGAAACGATCTCATAGAAAGTAGAGCAACTCATTTATTTATTCAGTGCAGCGGCGGGTGCGAGCGAGACGGTGCCGCGAAACTGGCTCATTAAAATAAAAATCTGATTTCTGAGTGCAACTCGCGTGGAGCGAAATAAAAGTTTCCGACGAAATTTGCTCGAGTTATTCCAAAAAAGGTGTACGAAACGCCTCCGCATGATGGCGCGATACAAGGCAGGAGAAACCGACCGCAATGGCTCCGGCGTACGGTGCACGCAGCATCACGACCAAGTGCTTTCGATCGCGGAATTACCCATACTATTCGACTGTCATTAAACATTAACCATGTACAGTCAACGGTGTGTTATGCTCTACGACAATTGTAGGTAAGAGTCATACGTTTGTACAATTTCTATTAAAGACGAAAGATGAAACTAGTAATTTTCTCGTTCATCTCGAACTGCCTAAGCAACATATCATAATAAATAGGATAACAGAGTTTCATTATTAGCAATGTAGATAGCAAGCAAGCAAGCAACAACCCATAATTGTCCCACTGCTGGGCTCGGGGTCTCCTCTCACAATGTGAGAGGTACAGGCCATAGTCTACTACGCTGGCCAAGTGCGGATTGGTAGACTTCACACACCTTTGAGAACTTTATGGAGAACTCTCCGGTGTACAGGTTTCCTCACGATGTTTTCCTACACCGAAGCAAGTGATAATTAACTTCTAATACGCACATAATATTTGAAATTCAGAGGTGCATGCCAGGATTTGAACTCGGGCCCCTCCGTTCGAGAGACCCACGTTCTAACCGTTAGGCTATCACTGCTGTATTGCGTCTGCAATGTAGATACTCAGTAATAAGTATTAATCTAAGACAAGTTAGTAACAGCTCAAGTTTATTAGAATGCGGTTAATTAAGTTTTTTATTCTACATAATATCAATCGCGACAACAAAACTAATAGAAAAATATTCTGAGCCTTCGAAGTTCGAATTCTTCATTCAATTGGTATTATTGATTTTTTACCCTACATCTAAGCATTTTACTCCGTTAAGTAGACAATCCAAATTGCACTTCAGATATTGCATTCCTAACGATGAAAAATAGCCTGCAATCATCGTCGCACCTTATTCTACACGCGTAAGTCGCAACTACATCTGCTGTGTAAATAATGCTAGACTCGACATTCGGCTGTGGAACAAAATGTAAATTGTCTTACTACATCGAATAAGCTAAGCTACTTCAAGCCCAGTTTATCATAAAACAAAACAACGCTTTAGCAACATGGAAGTAGTAGAAACGTTGAAATGTAAGGTGAAATTAAAGTAAATAACTTGTTGAAAGATAAGTTGAAATTAAAAGTCAGTGTTTTCAGCGGTAGATTAAGGTGTAATGCAATTTGAGTGATATTTCCAGAGCAGAACGCGTCAATATTAACCGCACAGAAATTGGCCAAAATCAAAAACCGACTGCCTTTCACCTCTTGAGTCCTTTCTAGTGTTTAAAGTCTGAATAAATTTTATGATTTACCGATTTACGAATGCTGTACCACGTAATGGGCCATAAAAATGATTTCGTACTGCAATGTATTTACGTCGATTATATTTGGGAATAACTCTTTATTTATTGTTTAATTGTGAGTAGTAAATTGGCATGATGAAAA
This sequence comes from Thymelicus acteon, assembly GCA_951805285.1. Taxonomy (NCBI): domain Eukaryota; kingdom Metazoa; phylum Arthropoda; class Insecta; order Lepidoptera; family Hesperiidae; genus Thymelicus; species Thymelicus acteon. The sequence goes on along the minus strand of OX638216.1, from coordinate 12,601,985 downwards.
CGATCAAGCATTAAACGTTCACGTGACCTAATTCATACTCATATAGCTATATAGTGATCTTAGAATATACTACAAGAAGATACTATGTAAAGTGTTATGTACATTCACGATTTATATACGATTGTTGCAGTTGTTACAATTATAATAATAATATTTGTATAAAGTATTTAGAAACAAAAAAGCAATGATTGTGATGACTGATGCGATTGTATAAAACGGTTGATATATTTACGTTTTATAATGAACATCATCATAAACTGTTCCTTTACTGGCTATAAATCGATGAGGATTCACCATGAAAGGGGTAAAGTCATAGTTCAGCACGACAATCAAGTGTATTGGCGACTTCGCCGGCTTCACATACTTTACAGAACTCTACGGAAAATTCCCAAGTAGGCGTGTTTTCTCTCGACGTTGTCTTTCACCAAAGCAAGTGATAATTACATTCAAATAAGCGTACTTTAAACTGTGTATAGTGGAAGATAGTGCGCTTATATTAAAACGTGTAGAAGCAAACTGCACAATGCGCAATAAACTGTAAGAACTACAGACGTGACAAGTTCGTGGAACTGCACACTGCACAGAATACTTAAAGGATATGAATAATCTCTAACTTACGTTTCACAAAATTAAGAAATAATACTCGTAATAGGGAAATATGTTTGGGTACAGTTTGTACAGAGTATTGCTATTTTTGTGGCCTTGGTCTATATTTTTAACAGTTATCTCCAGTGGCGTAGCGTCGGCGGGCGGGGCGGGGGGGCCATGGCCCCGGGCGGCACATGAAGAGGGGGCGGCAAGCCACTCGATTAAAAAAATATACATTAAAATTAATTATTTTTTATTTAAATTGTAATGTAAATTGTGCTATGAAAAAACACAAGAAAAGTGCATTTTTAATTTTTAATAAAATATATTAAATAATATGGGGGGCGGCAAATTTTCGGTCGACCCCGGGCGGCGGAAGACCACGCTACGCCACTGGTTATCTCATTTAAGTATTACAGATGAATCCTCTTCCAGAAGACTAATTCAATTAGCCTACTGCTAGTCGTAAAGGAAATTATGTAAATATGGATGATTTAACATACGTATAGCTCTTGAATGATGTCGGTGATTTCCCGCGACAAACCAACAAATTTTAAGAAAACGAAATCTTATTAAGAGCAACAAACAACTTAGTAAATAATTAGGTGCCTACATGAATACATGATTTAGAATTTGATCACGTTTCTAAAGAGAAATAATGTAAATTAGGCTCTATTCGATATGCCGGCAGCTCTCTTTTATGTCACTGATAAAGTCCCGTAAGTCAACGAGTGGAGAATATCATAGCAAAATGATAGGATAATAATAGTTTTTGGAGTTTGCTCCTTAAGAATCGATTTTCATATATAAGCCCGGGGTATTAAAATTTATAGGGAATAAAATCAAACTTTCTCCGTTACATTACGTTATGTTATGCGTTATGTTTCCGTGAAACTTATCTTGTTTTATGTTTCCATGACTACGTCATGTATTTTGATTAATATAAATTATATAATTAATATAAATAAATGTATCAAGCATGATTTTAGTAATATAAAAAAATGCGTTCATTTACCCTCATTTACTAATCCATATATTTTATAATCATTCGTAAGGAGTACACTCCAGTCGTGTGTCAGAGCTGGCACATACATTTTTTTATTTTACTATAGAGGACAAGCACGCTGGTGCACGCGCGGTTAGATCAAGTTGTCATGTCAATCACCCAGAGAAACGGACCCGCACTCAACTCGATTTTTTGCTGTAATATAATCATCAATATATCAAATGAACTTGTATGTTTGCTGTTCTTCGTATCACGAGTCTTACGATACTTGTTTTCCGTTTACAACACATGTATTTAAATTTATAATTATACATAAAACATACATGTAGGTATTTTTGGCCATTTACTAGGAATGCAATTTCATTATAGCTTAAAACAAGATTAATTATAGAACAAAAAACTAGTTTTACATTCAGTATTATAATTTTAAAATTAGCTCTGTGATATAATGCCAGTCCCTATCGTCCTTCTTCTAAAATTTTTCAAATTATGTCTATCATCATCATCATCCTGCCTATTTCCCAATTTTATTTGGGGTCGGCGCAATATGTTTTCCTCTTCCACACTTCCCTTTCAGCCGTCATCTTTACACTAACTCTCTTATCTTTCATATCATCTGTAACACAATCCATCCATCTTTTCTTTGGTCGTCCTCGTCCCCTTGGTCACATCCATGACATTCATATCAATCACGCTTCTCGTCACATGCGTTTCCTCTCGCCTCATCACATGCCCATACCACAACATTCGGGTCCCTTTTAACTTTTCTGTCATTTTTGACACTTTCAAACTTACTCTAATATACTGATTCCTTACTTTATCCACTCTCGTCCTTCCACACATCCACCTCAACATTCTCATCTCTGTGACATGCAATCGTCTCTCATCCTCATCTCTCATTTCAAATTACATATGTCTAGATTAAATTAAAAGCACACTTCACTACTATACAGTAAAGCAAAGTCATTTGCGTGTCAGTGAAGGAAAACATCTTGGGGTAAACTAGATATATGAGAGTTCTCCGTAACATATTCAAATATGTGTGAAATCTATCCGCACGTGGTTATAGACCGGCCTAGACCTTTAACCCTAAACCCATTTTATAGTAGAGAGACCTAAAGCCAACAACGCAACAATAATAAGTAGTCACGATGATAGAGCATAAGCCATTATTTTGGAACTTACACATAATCAAATGTTGTTAGTCTCTAATTTCGTGTAGAACAGACTCGGAAGCAACGTAATAGATTCCGTTGAAATTTCTAAAGATTATAATGATTATTTTAACAACCCTCATGACATGACAAAAAGTATTCTAAAGTTATGAACACGTCAATCCAATGTTAATTTTGTAACCTGCGTAAACTGAATAACGTGGCCAACGTGGGATATTATTTTCCTTTTGCTATAAAATACTATTGCGAATATCAGTTACACTTATTGACTTAGGGTAAAACCAAAAATAAAATTTATAACTTATCTGTTACTTAGGTACCTCTTAATATTAGAAAAAAATATATAAACTTGATTGATGATGACCCTGGTGCTCGACTCTTCTGTACGTTTGTGCAATGTTTAAATACCAATACCTGGGACAATGAACTAATATACTGGGAGTTATAAGAAACGGCTCAAACTATTTTTTTGTTAGTTTATATCTTCTTCATCATAATCATCACCAGTCAGTCTAAATACAGCATTTTTCACGCGCGTCATATGACCTTATGTTTGACTCATCTCATCCAATTCCTGTGCCTGCTTTGCACGAATCGTCAGTTCGTCACGCTACCTAGCAGAAGGAGATGACACCTTTTACGCTATTTATTCTACCTACCTATTTCTAAACAGTTTTTTTATAAGCCTGTTGTTTACTATTTTGCCTTTACCATTACCAAGCAAACGAGCCGAGATAGTAAGCAGTTACCAACGCCCTTAAGTATAAGTAATATTAACTCTTCTGACACGTTAGCGGCCAAGGAGTAAGCAGAGAATTCGCTTATTACTGCATCAAATGGCATATTATTACACGCAGGAGTCAGTCATAGACGTAGCGTGTATCAGTCCATAAGTACATCTGAGCTACAACGTGACATTTTTGCTGCGCGCAGCCGCTGCCAGGGCCTCGCTTGCGTCAAGTGCATTCCCGCCACACCCTACATGCCCCAAGTTTCTAGTCGAGTGAAAATCAAATGTCACTCATCAAGCTCCACACTCGTGCACACGAGTACCCAACCAATTCACACTATGCAAACAGCTTTTGTTGACTCGTTAAAAAGTTTTCTTAACATAAAGAAATGTTGTCTGAAAGTTTCAATCTTTTATTTGAGTCTAGACTATTTTCTATGGAGGAGAAACTTTTCGCTTTGTGATCTGAGTCACATTAGGCACTAGTGCATTATGCAAAAAATTCAAATAAAAATAAAGCGTAGACTTTGAATACTAAATCTCTTTAAGTGTAATCAAGTACAAATGGAAATACTTTTATAAAAATATTGTTACAGAAATCAATTTTCAATTGTATTCGAAGCTGACTTTATTGAATGTGTACTTATCGAACTTTTTGTTACTAACACTTAGGCATAACATGATATAATTACGACACTATTTCAACACATTCGGAATATACTAGCAATATATTTCAGGGCAACATCCGGCACCGACATACGTATATCTAAATAAGTAAATTCTGTAATAACACGGAAGTCTTTCTTTTTCATCTCTCCTTCTTGACCGGAAACGCGTCCTCGTATTATATTCCTTCCATAAGTATTACTTTTTTCCTTTTTTACATGTGATAAGTTAATTCTTGACTGCAATTCCACCAGATGCCAAGACGGTAATAATATTATTATCATAATAATAAGAAGTCAATACTTGTAAGATTACAGATTGCTTGTAAGCGAAGTGGTAAATATATATTTCTGAATATTTAGCAAAGGTTTCGATAAAATATATATCAGCGCTTAGACGAGTCACGGAGTTTGCGTGGTATAAATATTATTAACATTGTCCCGAGTCCGGCTCGTTGCATAATCGCTACCGGTACCTGTCATTATAATAGTACTTCTCGGTACTACCATTGTACCCATAATTATACTATAACAATTTATATACCTTTTAAACGTAAATCGTGTAATGTCACGACTCACGCATTTAAACATAAAAGCGGAATCTGACTATAAAATATTTATTACTTTCTTATTTAATTACTTTGTTAATTCCTGCTTGTGGGATAACAAGGCACATGACACAATTAGGTACTGTGTAAATAAATGTTTGTTCATACAATCCAAAGCCGTCTTACATTTCTATGCACAATCGTGAACATAAACTTTTCACTAAAGAGGCTAAAAGCGGGGAATTTAGCCAAAAGGCCCTGCATTGTAATATGTGGAAGCTGACTGACAAGTGTATTTAGTACCTATATTTAAAGATTGAAATTATGGATTGGTAGTTTCGGTACACCTACAGAAGAAATTTTTTTCAGATTTCAAAGTCTTTTTTCAGATTTCTTGCTTCAAGTTCATAATAAGAAAATATTTATAGTTACATAGAAGTTATTATTGTAGTGACCTTTTAGTTTTAGATAGCGTTACCTAAATACGACGCCCCTTCAATTTAAATCACTAGTCAAGGAAACTTCCTGATTTCATGCTATTTACGTACGCATGATTGGGTCGTACAAGTACCTAGCTATTAACTTGAGGTTGCACTCTGGCACCATAACTTAGCTGTATAAGTTAACATCATTAACAGTGACTATTACGATACGAATACTTACATTAACATGCATGCTTTCACGATAACTTTAACCTGTCTCGGAGACGACGCAAAAGGTCGAGAAGTGAGGATCACTACTTACTAATATTAACCGAATTAATTTTAGTACAAATTGATCATAGCACGCTTGTACACATTTAAACGTATTTACTACGATTAAAAACTGTTACAGATGAATTATAGTTAATAAATTTGCAAATTTAAGAAAATTGCGAAATTTACTCTTTTAGGAATTTATAAAAATGTAACTATAAATGCATTAATATTAAAAGTGCAAATGTGCGTTTGTTTGTGATGCTTTCATGCCCGATCGAACTGCATTTTTCGCATACATTGTTAAGAAAGAGCTTTGCTCGTGAGCGAAGTTGTAAGTAAAAGCTAAGTAGATAACTTCTCATAGTTCAAAATTCAGTTTACCACTTCGCTGGTCTAATAAAATTCGTAAGCTAACATCTACCTGTCATTTATCGAAGTTATGTGCGTGTTCGAAACTAATTACCTATCACTCGATCGAAATCATTATAAGAAGGTTTGTTGCTCGTCCATTGGTACTTAAGAGCTTCTCTATAATGTTTTCAAATGTGTGAAGTATGCCAACACGCATTTAGCGAACGTGATGGACTGTGGCCTTAATCCCTCTCATTTGAAAGAAGGCTCGAGCTGAGAATATTTTAGTTTCATTAGTAGAAGAATAAATAAGCTTTACGTATATTTTATTTTTATTGTTTTTTATCTATAATCACTATCTTTATAGAAAATATTCTTCATAAATTTGTCATCTGTTTCTTTTTTAACCGACTTCAAAAAAGGAGGAGGTTCTCAATTCGACTGTATTTTTTTATGTTTGTTACCTCAGAACTTTCGACTGGGTGAACCGATTTTGATGATTCTTTTTTTAATCGAAAGCTGATGCTTGTCATGTAGTCGCACATAAATTTGAACGAGATATGACAAAAAGTTTTTGAGTAACTTTGAAGTCGGTTATTTTTTGTTAGTAAAATTTAAGTTATTAACGCAGACGGTCGTGCAGTGCTGGATTTAGGCCTAGGCCCGTGAGGCCCGGGCCTAGGGGCGCCATGATTTTGGGGGCGCCAAAATTTTCAGAACCCCAAAAACTTAGGAGTGGTAAAATGTCAGAATTGTTTTTATCTAAAATATTTTTATATATATTTTCGCTTCAAATTAATAAAAAAAATATAAAATATTTTAAATATTTACCTTTTAATTTGTCGGTGCAATATGAATTCTTTTTGATATACATTACTTTGAAAACAATAATTTTCTGATTTTTCGCAAATTCTTAATTTTTATAGCGGATAGTTAAAGATTATATACTATTTCTCAATAGCCTTTATGAATAAATTATAATTAAATTAAAAGTTTTCAACCTAACTTGTAAATTTAGATTATTTTCGGAAATGTTGAAGCAAGAATTCTTGTTATTTCAAAATTCTATTTATCATTCAACTGAGTGTGTTTTTCGAAATATTGT